>JAZHRO010000010.1:12400000-13139878 GCA_037157565.1 Thalassia testudinum
GTGATTTGTGTTTCTAGACGTCCAGATCTATTGCCAGACATCCGATCTGTCGTCTGTGCAACCTAACACTAGATCCCTATTTCGATCTTGACAAAACAGGAAGGGAACCCATTTAGAATTAGTCATCTGATTAGATTCCCAGACGTCTTAGAACACTTCTTTATACATATGTCTTGACGTAACACAGTCTAGATCTTCTACCCTTCTAGATCAGACGATCAATCCCTAGATCAGATGATGGCTTAGACATCTGATAATAGATTCATACGTCTGATAACCCTGTTAGAATCATTAATGACCCTAATTTGCGCTTGATTTGCCTTGGGATTATTCCCAACGGCTATAGAAGCCTTCCAATGACTAGAAGAGGCTTCTAAACCCTTATTAGGGCCTCTATAAATAGAGGAGGACCCTTCCCTTACAACATACACCCTAGTATACTACTTCCACTCACATTGTGTCCAAGAGAAGAAAGGAATCACCTAGAAGTCTTGTTGCTCTCCAAGATCTTCTAGCCCACATAAGCAATCACCATATTCGCTATGCACCCACTCTCCCAGTTGTATACGAGAGCGCCGTTCGTGGCCTTGTGTGGTTCACACACTCCGCGTCAATAGCCGATGCACTTCCATCGAAGGGAGGTTTCTATTGCCTATAGTAGCTAGATTTACTTATTTACTTTGTGGCTCTATAGGACATTTTGTTATTGTCTTTGTTTGGATATTCACTTTGGGAATTCTTGTCTCCCTCGCGAGACAAAATACTCCTCGTGAAGAGGAGGGTGTTTGAGGTTACGCTACCCTTGAGTATAAAGTAGCGTGGTTGTAAGGGGTTGTACTACCCTCGTTTAAGTAGTACATTAGTGGATTTGATCGACTAGGTCGATCAGGAAATCCTAAGCCGAGAGCCTTAGGTGGTGGTTTTTACCCATGTTTGGGTTTCCACTTAAAAATTCCTGTGTACTTGTGTGATTGCTTTATTTGTGAGATTGGGTATATTATTTCCATATTATTTATTTGTCACGCAAATCTCACCCCCCTCCGTTACAACCTACAAAATTAGGACTTCAAATCCTCATAAAACCAACTCCACTCTTCATTTATATCAGCTCCAACATCAATCAACCATTAGTCAGTAGATTGAAATCATTTAAAATTAGAGAACAATGTCGCCCATATTAGGATTTTTATTCTTGTTCGCCACAATGATTTGATCACTTAAGACATCTATAGGCTATTAATTAGTGTACAGGGGTCTATTGCGATCCTTTAAAAGCTCTTAGGTCATCGTGAGGACCTCAAATCCATGCAATGGATTTTCCTTGGTCCTTACTACCTAGAAAACAATATCTAGCATTCGAATTAGGTAAAAGCTCATCCGAGGAAGAAAATCACATCAAAGTAGCTCAGAATCATTGCAATCACCCAGTTAAGTAAAAATAACTCAATTCGCTCGATTACAATACATTACAACCAAATTGAAACCTTAATCTCTTGATCAAGCATGAAAACCAATGTTCATTCAATCGAGCAAATCTGACCAATTCAAATCAGTGAGAGGGCCCTAGTGACAGATGAAATGTATGAAAGATCCCTCATTTGATCTTAGTGTGCCATTAGACCTGATAGTTAATGAACTTTAGATCTAGTGGCTGCTACAATGGAGTCAGTGAAATGTGAATGCATACCATGAAGGAAACAATTAGAAGTGAATTGTGGAGTGTAGGGGGAGATCAGATGGACACTATGAAGGATGAATTCATCTCCTCTGATATGAATTGATCAGAGGAGGCTGATTGGCTGAAAAACCACCTAATCTTGTGTACTCCTACATCTATCAATCAATCCATGAGTTGCTATGTAATTCTACTCCTAGAGAGATCTATACTACACTAACAGATATTATAGCTATCTTAGAAAGCATCAAAAACGTAATCCAACAGAAGAATGGGACTTATGGGTCTCCACCCAATGGATGGAGAGGATGAACTGAGGAAGGGGACTCCGGAGGAGTGAAAGCTCTGTAGTGGAGCTCTAGGTTGCCCTTAGGTGCTATGAAGTCCTTAGCGGCGAGGAGGATTAGAGAAAATGGAATTCCACCACTCAGGCGGAGGAACAGGGACTACGTGTGGAGAGGAGACCGAAGGGAAGAAAGGATCGGCTCAAGAGGTGTAGTGGGGAGTCGATACCTTATGCGCGAACTCAGGGAGGTTCCTATATAGGCGTGCAAGTCGATTAGTTCTCCGACGAGGTGAAATTAGGTGCACCTAGGTCTAACGGTGGGATGGACTTGAGAGGAGGTGGGAAGGTCTAGGATGAATTCTGAGCATAGGATGGGATTAGGGAGGTGTGGTGAAGCTATACGTAAAGGCATGGGAAGATTGGTGAAGGATCTGCCCTTGGATCAACGGTGGAAACAATCGACGGTTGAGGATGTGCGTGTTCTTCGCGCTGCTTCATGATGAATAATATCAAGCATATTTGGGTAATTTGCACACTAGCCTAAATGAGTGAATCAATGTAAGATTTATGCAGAGGCCCATAAGTTGAAAGAAGAATGGCAGCGCGGACCCTAGGTCTTGCTAATAGGTCCCTGGCAGCTTGCAGAAAGGTCCTTGAGACTTTTTAGGTGAATAAAATGTTAATGCACTGAGGACCTATATGTAATCTACTGAATGCAGGATCCTATTGATGTCCAAATGCTATGAGATTTTTATTGGAGCACAATTGAACATTTAGGGAGTTAATTCAACATTTGATTTATACTTTTGAACTCAAACATGTATTCAATTTGCAATTGGATCACCATATTACCCTTTTGAATAGAATATCTCATTTTGTGGCCTAATTATGTGTTTTTAACATGAATTGGATGTTTTAGGTCATTTTCCTTAATTCTCACACCTAACCCATTTCTTGTGTTAATTATGTGTTTAACTTAGTTTTCAGCTTAACTTGGGCATTTTAGCTATGATGTGCTACACCTCATCAAATATGCGATTTTATAATTGATGTAAATTAGTGTCATTGCAATGTGTAAAGTTGACCAACTTTTAAATTTATAAACTTAGATAGGGGAGTATTTAGGGTCGTCCAATGATGGCATTGCTATCATCCTCTGTTTCTAGCTTAATTTAACTAGATTCCAGACCTTAATTCACTTAATTTATACATTAAAAAGGGTATAATTCAATCAAGAAGGATTAGAGGAGAAGAATGACCAAATGAATCCAAAAGGTAGCTAAATAGGCCTAAGCTAGCCAATCTAGGGTTTTTTTTGAAAATCAGCCTAAATAATGAATGGTTAAATCCTAATTTTGGCCTAACTCAAATTGATAAGGTTCCAATGAAAATAAAGGTAACCTAACCTTGCTATAAATCATATAAAAATATTCCATAATGGTTAGAGTAGTTAATTAGGTCAAATGAACTTATTCTAAGCATAATTAGAAACCTAGGTCATTAATTAACATATTTTGGGTTAGAATATAAGTTCACTAGTCAAATGACATTGAAACCCAAAACTAAGGTTACAAATAGATTCCCTAGGATCTAATTAAGCTACCATAAAAAGTTGGGCCTAATTTGACCTCATTTGCATCTACTTTGCTTTCTAGGCCTTAATTTTCAAAATCTTTTTAAATAGGTCCAAAATTATTACATCTAGGTCATTTTCTTGCATTACGGTCCTTGGCTGGCGTTACGCTGCCGTCATCTGTCTTCCTCCTCGACCATACCTTGACTAAGTTTCTCGTCGAGTTTCAAGCGCGAATTCTAGCCACTATAGGTCTTACCTGCCCTTGACATCTTAAGAGGAATTGTTCCTCTTCTCATCCCGCATCTGCCTGCGGTGGCTACGCAGGGGAAGACTCCGTATGCTACTCTTTCTCCTCAGTTAAAATAGGTCCAGCAGTTGCGACCTCGGAGGAGCTTCCTGTGCAACTGCTAGCCCTTGTGAACCCCTGATCTGGCTATAAAGGTCTTTGTGACTCCATTGAGTTGCTTCGTCTGGAAATCAGGAGCCCAAACATCCTCCTCTCCTTCCTCTGTGAGCCGCCATTTCCAGACCTTAAGGTCTTCTTCGACTGGTCACTTCACTGGTTCTCGCCATCAAATGGGAATGCTGCTGTCCTTATCCCTTCCTTGCCGTGCTCCCCAATAAAGGAGGTGGCTCTCCGACCCCTTCCTCGACCTCAATCTCTTCCTGATTTCCTCGTAGGAGGATTATCGTCGCCAATGGTTTCCTCACCTCGTTCTTCTTGATAGAATTATGGTTTTTACTCCTCTTCTCCTCCTCTATCTTCTTGCCTCTTTATTTTGCTGTTTTGATCACACCTCACATCCACCGATCACCACCTTAAGGAGCTCCAACAAGCTCCTTTGCCACACCACCTCACGAGTTCCCACAGCACCAAGACCTAAGGACAAGCTTCGGGGTTTTCCCTGAAGCTTCTGGCTTAATTTGGGACCGAGAGGTCCATTCTACTATCCACAAGTGTTCGCCGAAACTGCCCTTTGTCTTCGTCTCCAGTAGCTATTCTTCGGTCATCTCCGATGAAGCACACCACACCATCAAGCGCCCTGATCAAGGAAGGAGCTCATCAATTGAGAACGCCGCAGTCACCTCGATCGATCCCCAATCTCATTTGGGAGATCGGATGGTTAGAAAAGAAGATTCAAAATTGGAGTCTTGCACTGTGGGAACACGTTAGATAGGTGGGACACTTAGTCTCACCTCGGAAGCTAAAGAAGTGCGACCATGATATATCAATGATTGAGCACTCGACCCTGTCACCCGAGCAGCAAGGGGTTGGGTCCCCATCCACATGTTCACAAGCGTGCCGCACATGGGCCTGCTTTGACCCATTCTGTTGTAGGTTTTACAGCTGAGAGCAAAAAAAGAAAGAAAAGGGACGTAGCCCAACTTTGACCTGAGCTAAATGTGCAGTTTAACTTAGAGGAAACCAAATTTCTTTTCTTTGCATTTTCATCATTCTTTTTTGCTTTGACTAATTGCTGAAGTACATTGAGTTTGAATAATTAATCTTATATTCTTACATCTTCTTATATCAAACTCCTGAGCTTTGATTTTCTGTATATACTTGAGTACTGATATTCACACATTAGCTTGCTCCTTTTGTTCGACCTCAGATTTTTTTGATAATTTGAGTAATACAAATTTTAAATGTTAGCTGCACTTTAATCAATTGTACTACAATGTGCATTTTTTTTGAAACACGACTTAAGCTAGTTAACATACAAGGGAGCCAATTTGTTAGTTATCAAAATAATAGTGTCTCTCTCGCTCTCTCAAATCTTCTTTTTTTTGTATTTTTGGTTTTATGAAATTCTTTTAGGGTTTTCAAATACGGGCAATTAAAGGTGAAGATAGAACACAAAAATATGGAAATAGAAACCCAACCTTCCTAAGCTCACTCTAAGCATGTGTGGCTTAGAGTAATTAGGAAGGGAGTGTGTGCACTAATTAAATTAAAGAAGCTTGAACATAAATTAAAAGGCAAAACTTTGATTTTTTTATAAAATGGAAAGTAGTGTCTACAAAATGCTACTTGACAAGCTCACTTGTGTAGAGGAATTCTACACAAGTAATCCTTAATTATAGGAATGAATGCTACTACAAAGTAAAGATAATAAATGAAGAAAGAAAGCTCCTTAGATGAAGAAGAATTTGATCCTCGCTCCAACCCCTGAAGTGCTCCTGACTTGAAGAGAACTTTTCCTTGCTTCCTTGATAATGATGCTCCTTCTCTTAGTGCCTTAAGGGTGGTGGATGTCCACCCTCCTTTCTCTCCGACCTGGCCGTCCTCCAAGTGCTTGCTCCTTGGTTTGGACACAAGGAAGAAGGAAGAAGAAGATGGACACCAAGGAGACTAGATAGCCTCCTTTAATCAACTTCAATTCTCCTTCATCCTTGGTTGATTATGTAGGGTATATAGGTGCAATTAATTGGTAGCCAAGGATGGTTCTAAGGTGGTGGTTGTGGGGGTATTATGTAGAAGTGTAGGAGGGTGGTGGTTATAGTAATTTTGGAGGGAATGAAGGGGTGTATGTTTTTGGAGGGAAATGAAGGGGTGCGTGGATGTTTTTTGAGGGAAAAATGGGAGGGAAATGAGGAGGTGCCTTTGGGTGGTAGTTATGTGATTTTTGGAGGGAAAAAATGTGGCACCACTTTTTGATGGAGGTGAGTAGAGTAAAAGCTAGCTTAGTTAGCTAAGCTAGTAGCTAGTAGGAGCTAGGAGTAGCTAGGAGGAGCTTCTGTGAGTTAGTCTAAATCTACATAGAGTTGGAGGAGAGCTGCCTGTGAACTCAACTACTAGCTTAGCTAACCAATTCTTTGCTAGTAGCTAAGTTAAACCAGGAGAGCTGAGTTAAGCTAACTTTAACTTATTTTGGAGCTGAGGTGAGCTAGAACTTATCAGCTGGAAGACTTCTTAGCTACCTTGGCTAGTTAGCTTAGGTCTAGTAGCTAAGCTCAACTAAGTTAGTTGAGTTGAGTCTTCATGAGCTGGAGATGAGTTGACCTGAGCTTGTTGGAGCTAAGAATGAGCTGGATTCAGCTGAGATGAGCTGGGTTGAGATAGGATCCAGCTGAGGTGAGATGTATTGAGCTAGGATCTAGCTGAAATGAGCTTCTATCTTCTTCTTCTGGGGTTTGTGCCATTCATATTGCCAGGGTTTAGGTGATTTCTATTGTCTTCTCATCCCTAGTAAACAAATGGAACAAATGAGAACATGTAATGATAAGAAATAATGCTAATGCATGCATAAACCCTTAATGAGAACACCATCAAGGGCCCTAACTAGTGACCTTTAGTAAGGTTTGATTGATAAAAGCTCTTACCTAATCATCTGAGGGTCATAACTTTGTATCATTCTAATTTGAGAAAAGAATTGGAACTCAGGGTTAATTATGTAATTTTAATAGCACATCACAAACAAAGATTAACCATGGGGTCACTTAGGGGTTAAATGAAGGTCAAATGAGCTCAAATGTTGAAAAAATGGGTCAACACTGACAAAAACAGGGTTTCACGCATTTTGAGAACCGAAATAGTACATAAAATCCTAATTATCAACCTACTTAAATTAAAGAGGTTCTGGTCAGGATAAAATTCATCTAAACCTCTTAAAATTCATGGAAAAATATTCTGGGAGGTTTGGTACCCTTGGTTTGATCATTTGAATCCATTTTGAGCTAGAAAGAGTTTTAGACAGGATTTTACCGTGATTTGGGTTTCTAGGCAAATTTCCCAGTCAAACGTGGTCAAAACTCAAATTCAAGTTCACCATTAGATTCCTTGTGTTCAAATTAGGTGAAGGCCAATATTTAGGCCTAATCAGTATTCATCTTGACCTAGTTTGCAATTCAATCCGTAAAATCTTTATTCTTCACATCTAAGCCCCTAACTTTAGATTTTATTGCATTTAGGACCCTAAATTCTCATCATTTTATTTATATAGGTCCATGCCGCCATTGGCGGTGGGAACACACCTCTAGCAAGATTCGAGGGAGGTTTTCTCCCTTAAATCAAAGCCAATCGCCTCCAAATTTGGAGGGAAGGATCTAGATGAGATTTCTAATCTCTTGAGCTACCTTAAGGATTCCAAATTGACCTCTAGAGCTCGGACGAGCTCAAGAAAATCAAGGGATTTTCTTCCCTGAAAATTTGGACAAACTAAGCCCTTCCCGTGCTTTTGAGCTCGATTTGGAGCTTTATAAAGAGCCTTCGACCCTAGGCCGTCTTCTTCAGCCAAGAATTAACCAAGATCACCATCTTCCTCTCTCCTCTGGCCTTCATTTCTTTGAGCTCTGGTGAGCATCTCTACCCCTTTCATCGAGCTGGCCAACGATCAAATTGACCGTTTCATCATCTCCCTCCTCATCACGCAGCTTTCCAAGCAAAGAAAGTGCACCTCTGACCTTCCCTACCTCGCCACTCCCTCACTGTCAACTTCGCCTTCTTTGACGTCGGCCAATCAAAGCTAGTCGTCTCCTCCTCCGACTCAACTCCTAACCTCCCTCAATCTCTTTCTCTCCCTCTCTTCTTCATTTCTACCTACTTAGACATCACTTTCGATCGCCCAACACACAACACCACCTTCGTCTTCCCTAACGTCGGCGAAGCTCTGGCAAA
This sequence comes from Thalassia testudinum, assembly GCA_037157565.1. Taxonomy (NCBI): domain Eukaryota; kingdom Viridiplantae; phylum Streptophyta; class Magnoliopsida; order Alismatales; family Hydrocharitaceae; genus Thalassia; species Thalassia testudinum. Next base: position 12,408,156 of record JAZHRO010000010.1, read on the forward strand.
GCTGTGCGACTACCACAAACCAGGAAACCGCCTACGATGACTTTCAAAAGCTTCGTCGTGACTCCAACTTCAAAAGCCCTCACCGAATTTCACCTTAACACCACCAGAACACCCCATCGAACACCACCTTCTTCACTCTCCTCCAACTTCGCTACTCACACACACACACCCTCACACATACCAACTCACGATCACCACGGCACTCGCCACACTCAGGTGAAGCTCTTGAATGCTTCCTTCCTCAGGTGTTCGTCGGTTCACCGTCGTTGCCACCATATTCTTAGACCACAACAACACCAATTCAACCATCATTCGCCTTGCTACTGCCTTCACCTGACGCAGCTTCATCTTCTAAGGGGAACTGCAGCTTCAATTGAAGTAGCACGTAGTTGCAACAATTGAATTGGGAAGTCAACCACCAGGTGCAGCTGCCTTGATTTGGAAGGAGCCTCACACGAAGAAGGGATGTGGGATTAGTCCCACATCGTGCATCGACGAAGCCCGCGCAACGTATAAGATGCAAAGTTGCCATTGGCTGTTTGCCTCAGCATGCACGGGGGTGAGGTCCCCTTTCACGACTCATTACACATGCTTGTATGCGCTCGCTCACATGCCCTCGTTTGCTACTCACGTCGGTGGGTCTGGGCTGGATCCGATCACCCGGTTACTCGGGTCCAACTTGGTTTTGAAAGAGAGAAAGCTGAGGAGGAGGGGGGAGGGTTTTGGACTGTAGCACCTCAGGATTCGTGCCCCCCCTCACTTAGTACTTAGCTATTGTGAGGCCCTTGTGCCTTTGTGTGCTGTTGCTGCTGTGCCTTAGGTCCTCTGAGGCATCGAGGTTAAGGCATCTGAGCCTTTACCCTATCGTCTGATTGGCTGGTGCTTGGTTCTGATTCTAATATTACTGTGGATACATTTGATTGCAGAAATAGTTGAATTATTTGGTTTAATTAGAACTTCATTGTGAGGTTAATTTGGTGGTTCAAACCATCATTTTAACCCGATCTTTTTGCACTTTTATACATGACATTCTGAGCTACATTCTTGATATATTGCATATTATTTTGGATGTTTGATTCACTTGAAATTATTATTTCTAATTATTGTGATTAGTGAATTGATTTGCTCAAATTGCTCCTTGCGAACAACCTCGGACTCGCTTTTATTTTTGAGATTACAAATTTAAGTGTTGAAACTCTTTTGTTGACTGTACTACAACGCGCATTTCTTAAAGCTCAATGAAAGCGACGGAACATTTTGGCGCCGTTGCCAAGGTGCGACATGCATTTAATTCATTGATTACAATTATGATTTGATACTAACTTGATTTCCTTGATTTGTTGTGATTTTACGAGGTGAATCACGGGATCGGCCGCACAAGAACCACTCTAGGGGCAGGTAATTTCATTCCCATCTTCTTAAGCCCCTCATTTCTGGAAAGGATTAAAACAAAAATCAATTAGGATCAACTCGCAGTATTTCATAGAATTAATCATCTGAGTTGCCTGATTTGGTTTGATTTGGTTAGAAATCCCCATCCTGATACTTGCACTTATTAGGGACTTAAGATGCCTTGGGCTACATACCTTCTTGATTAAGCCCTAGGTGGCAATTTTGGAAAGAATTGGACTTGGAATATAGAGCCAAATTAGGGTTCCCATTTTAAGGTTCCAGGAAAATACACTTGCCTGGTTTAAAGGGAACATATTTCCTGCATCTGTGTTACCTAAGCCTTGGTTGAACTGATTTAATCAAGTGAACCCTAAAAGACGGCTCTAACAATCACTTGAATCACTAAAATTTGGGATCTAATAACCTATTTGCAAACCACTCAGGGTAATTTTGGGTTCTTTATCCAACTCATCCTAAATTTTAGGACTGGTTAGGTGAAGTTGACCTACCTTGTGGGTTAACCAACCTCTAAATTATGTCACAAATAAAAAATCAACTCTAAAGTTCAAGTGAAATTCAAGGCACATACTCAGGATTAAAATTGGTAGACTTAGGAGTCAAGGTTGCTTATTCCGGTCTGCTTGGATTCTTGGTGACAAGGATGGTCGGGTGAGGGAAACCTGTAACCCGTGGGGATGCTCTATCGTCTAGGGGTCTTTACGAGACTCTTCCTTCCTGGTTGTCTAAGTAATTCTCAGGTGAGTGACTTTATGATCCAAGGGTATCATTTGCCTCGAACCTCCTTAGTCATCCAAAGATTTTTGGGTGCCTTGATTGGGTCCATCACATATTCTGTCCCTCATCTAACTCTCTAGTGCATGTTCGGGAGGAGGTCCTTAAGACAACCCTTGAGGCCTCCATTAGCAGTTCATTCTTGTCGAGGCCAAGCCTCGACCCATTTGTTTGTGCTATCTCCTGACCAGGTTGACATCTCTTCTGACTCATCTTCTTCTAAGCCTAGATCTCCATCATCTGCATCCATAGAGAACCAAGAAGAAGAACCCAATCTTCAAAATCAGTTACAGTGCCTCAATGATCTATTCCAGGCTTTCATGATTCCACTGCAGCGTCCTTAGATGCGAGATCATTACAATCCCATTGTGGTGGCGATCGAACCCAGGGTGCAAATCCCGGCTGGAGGACGTGACACTAAATTAAAGTTGAATCTGATTAATGCTTTCCCCAAATTCCACGGCTTGAACTTCGAAGATCCCTTCCAACACACCAAGCAGTTGAAACATCTGGCCCAGACCTTTGGGCCACCTATTCAGAATTGGGACATCCTACTCATGAAGGTGTTCTCCTTCTCGCTTATGGATAAAGCTGCCTATTGGTATCAGACTCTGACCTATCCAATCAACACATGGGAGGAACTCCAATCTAAATTTCTGAAAAAATTCTTCCCAGTTGGTTGAACGAATGCTTTGAGGCACCAGATCACGCACTTCACATAGAATGTAGGAGAACCACTTCATGAGGCATGGGACCGCTTTTTGGATCACATGCGAAAATGCCCCAATCATGGAGTTCTTAAATGGGAACAAGTGCAGCCTTTTTGCTTGGGACTCTGTGAGGATATCAAGTTATTTGTCAATGCAACCTATGGTGGCAACATTATGGGTTGTCATGAAGATACCGTTTGGGAGATTCTCGAGAACATATGTGAGAACTCCATAAATAATAAATCTATGGGTGTGTTCGACTGGACGACCATCCGCACATTGACAAACACGCGAGGGGCACATGAGACTCAAGGCCAATCCGCATCCATTGATCTGGAGTTGGTGGCCAGTCTCTTGGATAAAGTCTCTATCATCGAAAAGGTGGACAAATTGACTTGACATCTACAGAAAGCCACCACCGCAAAGCAGAGCACATATGCGCAACCGCCCTCAGGTAGGGAGGCTGTGCATAACATTCACCACCACTCTTACCAGGGGATGGACCCATATCCACCCCCGTCTGATCCTGGTTTTAGAGGAAACTCTAGACCTGCTTACTCTAGTAGGGGGAACTCTGAATCCTCATATTCTAACTTCTCTGAAGTCCCTCAGACCTGCGAGGATTTCCACGCCATCCAGAATGATCCATTCTCTAACACCTCTAACCTGGATGGTGCAATAATCCTAACTTCGTGTGTTCGGGTAATAATCAAAACACAAGACTGTAATTCCAACCTCGACCACAGGCCCCACGCCCATATCAGCCAGCTCAGCATAGGCCCAATCCGAATTACCAATTCAGGTCATCAAGGGAAGATCAAATGAATTTGATTCTACAAACCCTGACTGACATTCAAAATACTAATGCGGCTATGCAGAAACAACACAGGTGAGGTCACAGAGGTTCTAAATCAGCTCGCACAGATGGCTGGGTGTCTCCAACCTGGTGCACTCCCATCTCGACCTTTGTCGAGTCCGAATAACATGTCGAACCAAAGGCGCGTTATGAACCCGAATTGGGGTCAAGCTCACTACGTTTATCAGGCCCCTTCTGCTCCATCACCCGACGGGATGGAGGCTTCAACATCGTATTCAGGATATCAGCAGCAACCACCTCTTTTGTTGACTTCGAACCAGAACCAGGTAGGCCTTAATGTTGTCACCACCCATAGTGGCAAATCAACTCAGGATGCACCTTATCCTAGCCACTCTAAGATAGGTAGTTCAGAGTCTAACCCTAGGATGGTTATCCAGGACACTTGTATCCTAGATTCAAAGTCTAAACTAATCTTAGAGGAACCTGCAGAGGTTCCATTTCCTGAGGCCTTGACCAAAGGAAAAAGGAAACCCAAACCTGTGGCACTTGAGGAAGAATTGGTCGATCTCTTTGAGCAAGTCCAGATAAACATCCCCTTGATGGATACGATTCGTCACGTACCGGCTTACGCACAATTTCTAAAGGACTTATGTACACCAAAGCATAAGCCATGAAACAAGGATGGGAGTCCGATTGTATTGTTGAGCAAGTCAGCTCAATCATCCTAAGCAAACTCCCGCAGAAAGTGAAAGATCCTGGCACCCCTTTGATCTCTTGTAAGATCGCCAACCTAAAAGTTGATCGAGCTTTATTGGATTTAGGAGCCTCCATAAACCTAATCCTTGCATCCCTACTAGATCATTTTGAGGAAATTGAGCTAAAATCGACTGAGGTGACCTTGCTGTTAGCAGACAAATCAATCAAGTCACCAAGAAGTGTTCTCGAGGATGTTTTGGTTAGGATTCAAGATTGCTACTTCCCGGTGGACTTCATCGTATTGGATATGGACATGCCTGAAAAACTAAGAAATACACCGATCATCTTAGGGAGATCGTTCCTAGCCACAGCTAGGGCAAACATCAATTATGAAGAGGGCCAGATCGAGTTAAAATTTGGGAACAAGACACTACGGATTGATATCTTTAAGGTCTAGAAAGGAATAAACTGTGGGGTGATCGAAGAAGTTTGCGATATCAGTTCTGTGGTTGAGGAACCAATTGTAGAGGAAAACCCGATTATCCCTGATCCTCAGCCACAAGAAGATCTTGACCCACAGACGGAGAAGCCAAGAACTGATCCATACTTACCAATAGCTTCCACTCTATCTTTTGAGGCCCATCCTGAACCCCCACCTATTGTTGATAATCCAGTATTGGAATTGAAGCCCCTCCCAGATCATTTGAAGTACGTCTTTTTGGGTTCCAATCAGACATTTCCTGTGATTATCAATTCCCGACTCACATCTGATCAGGAAACAAAGCTAATTTCTGTTCTCCAATAGCATCGAAGAGCCATTGGATGGACTCTAAATGACCTGACTGGGATAAGTCCCTCATACTGCATACATCGTATCTACACAGAAGAGGGCTCACGACCATCGAGAGAAATGCAGAGACGACTGAATCTGAATCTTCAAGAGGTCTTGAAGAAAGAGATCATCAAGTGGTTAGACGATGGTATCATCTACCCGATCTCTGATAGCCACTGGATGAGCCCTACCTAAGTTGTGCCTAAGAAGGTAGGGCTCACCGTGATTACGATCGAATATGGAGAAACCATCGAACCCGTATTGCGAATTCGTGTAGAGTTTGCATAGACTATCGGAAATTGAATGCCTCAACGAAGAAAGATCATTTCTCGCTCCCACTTATTGATCAGATTCTCGAGAAATTGGCAGGAAATCAATTTTTTTGTTTCTTGGATGGGTACTCCGGATATAATCAGGTGGCAATCCATCCCGAAGATCAAGAAAAGACTACCTTTACCTATCCCTACGGTAAGTACGTGTTATGTAGGATGCCATTTGGGTTGTGCAATGCACCCGCCACCTTTCAGTGGTGCATGCTAGCCATATTCTCCGATATGGTAAGTAAATACCTTGAGGTCTTCATGGACGACTTCTCATTATTTGGTGAATCTTTTGATGATTGCCTCCTGCATTTGGTTTAGATCCTCCGAAGGTGCATCAAAGTGAACTTGGTCCTCTCCTGGGAAAAGAGCCACTTCATGGTTCTTGAGGGCATCGTGCTTGGACACCTTGTCTTCGAGAGAGGCATCTAAATCGACCGAGCTAAGGTAAATCTAATTTCCAAATTATTGTGCATACCTTGGTCAAAGACATTAGATTATTCTTGGGGTATGTCGATTTCTATCGTTGATTTATATATGATTTTTCCAAGATTGCACTCCCCTTGACGAATCTTCTCTCAAAGGACATGCCTTTCGAGATGACAAGTGAGTGCATTCACGCATTTGAGATCCTACGTGACCGAGTCACCCAAGCACCAATCCTGCAATCTCATGACTGGTCTCAACCCTTCGAGATCATGTGCAATGCGTCTGACTACGCAGTAGGAGCGGTGATGGGTTAGAAAATCGACAGGAAATCGGTGGTCATATATTACGCCAGCAAGACACTAGACGAGGCTCAGCATAATTACTTGATTATGGAGAAAGAACTGCTGACCATAGTATTTGTTTTGGAAAAATTCAGATCATACCTCCTGGGGTCTTACGTCATCATTTACTCGGATCATACTGCAATGACGCACTTACAAAGGACATGAAGCCTAGATTAATCCATTGGATCTTACAGTTGCAAGAATTCGATCTTGAAATTTGCAACAAGGCAGAAAAGTAGAATGTGGTAGCTGACCATTTATCTCACCTTCCTTCGTTGGTCATTGATCTGTCTAGACCTATCACCGAACACTTTCCGGATGAGCATCTCTTGGCCATTAACGGACTTCCTTGGTTTGCCGACATCGTGAACTGCTTGGTTACGAGGAAAGTCCTGCTAGATTGGGTGACTTCCCGGTGGGACAAGCTGATTTCTGATGCCAAGTACTTTGTTTGGGAAGATATGTACCTTTTCCACATCGATAATGACCAAGTTATCCGAAGATGCATTTTCGATGATGAGGTCAATGATGTCATCTTGTTCTGTCATGACTAGGCTTGTGGTGGCCATCACTCTGGGCATAAAACCACAACAAAGATCCTCCAGTGTGGGTTCTTTTGGCCCATAATGTTCAAAGATGCACAATCCTATTGTAGGGCATGTGCTCGTTGTCAGACCCTCGGCAACATGGGCTTGCACGATATGTTACCCTTCAATCCAATCATCGTGTGCGAAATCTTTGACATCTGGGGAATTGATTTCATGGGACCCTTTTCAAAATCTAACGGCTTCGAGTATATCTTACTCACTGTTGATTATGTTTCAAAATGGATCGAAGCCATCCCTACTAGAACAAACGATCATAAAGTTCTCTGATTCATTTAGGAGAACATCTTTTTCAGATTTGGGGTTCCAAAATCCATCATCAGTGATGACGTGTCTCATTTCTCAAATGTGCACTTCCAGTCCTTGATGAAGAAGTACGGGGTGTCGCATCGTATCTCGACTCCTTATCACCCCCAGGCTAATGGATTGGTTGAGCTATCTAATCAGAGATCAAGAAAATCCTTTAGGTGACTGTTTGAGCTGATAGGAAAGATTGGTCTACTCACCTTCCGAAAGCCTTGTGGGCTTATAGGATCACCCATAAGACCCAATTAGGAATGTCTCCCTTCAGACTCGTGTACGGGAAGACATGTCACCTCCCTGTAGAAATGAAGTACAAAGCCTACTGGGCAATATGGAAGTGCAACCTAGATCTCATGAAGGCTAAAATCCACCGTCGGTTGCCAATGTGCGAGATTGAGGAACTGCACAATTACACATACGAGAACTCGTGAATCTACAAAGAGCAGGTCAAAGCCTTCTATGACAGGCACATTTGCGAAAATCTTTTCATCCTGGTTAGAAAGTGTTACTTTTTAATGCCAAACTCAAGCTCTTCCCAGGAAAACTCAAATCGAAGTGGATTGGACCATTCCTTGTGAGACGAGTCTTTGGAAATGGAACTATCGAAATCAATGAACTTAGCCACGAATTAGAACCATTTATTGTAAACGATCAGAGACTCAAACTGTTCCTCAAACTCACCAACTCTAATTTGGCTGCAGTATCTTTTGATCTCCATTTTCCCTGAGCCACATTACACCTAGCTGATGGTGTTAAACTTAGAGCTTAATGGGAGGCAACCCATCATTTGAAAACTCGAGACCCTTTTGATCTATCTTTTTGCTGAAATCATATTGCACTTTAGGGTTCGTTCGTTAGAACAACCGACTCCACTTTTGATACTTGTATCAGAGCTTGAAATCATCTGCAACAGTCACCTCGACCTGTTGCCACCCACCAAACTTGTTCTAATGTACGAACTAAGCTGAACTCAAACCCACCTAATTTACAATGGGGACATTGCAAATCTTAGTCATGTGGGGGTAATAAAGTGCAAAACGCTGTGAAATTCCATCCATGGAGGGAGGGGTTTCATTTAAAAAAAAAAGAGAAAGGAGAGGTCAAATTTTGAACTGAATTGAAAATAATTGAGGAGAAAAGAAAAGAAAAAAAGAGGAGCAATCAAAAAGAAAGAAATAAAATAGTCCCTTGTGGTCGAATATGGAATTTACCTAACTTCTAGGCTAGATCAGATGATAAATTAGGACCTGGAAGGCTAAAATTTAGGAGATTAGTGACAAGCACCGACCTTAGGCCTCTTGGGCCTATTTAGGACTTAAACACTCACATATTCATTAAGATTTGGATTAGTCCTTAAGAGGTTGAGGAAAGTACCAGGCTAATGTATTAAGTCTAAGGCCTAGGGAGTATTCGGCCCCGTTGCCTGCCCTTTGGTTTGCGAGACTTGGTAACCTAAGCACCCAAAGTCCACACACCAATTTGGTTCAATGTGCTTAACGAAGAAATAATGCTAAAAATGTTATGTTTCGAAAAAGTCATCTCGAAGATCTAGTTTAGGATTGGCTCGAAGACACAAGTTGATTGGATGAGTTCTCGACACAGAGAGGTGGAATGGAATACCCCCCTCGAAGATGCATAATAACATATCGACTCCTCGCTACTTATCTCCTAGGATATCTAAAAATCCTATCAGGGGCATGTAAGCACCTTGTGTTGGTTCAAGTGCCATAGGCGGGATTATCCTGAAATGTTGATTGCCAGGGCCTAAATTTAGCTACAGAACACCATGGGAGGCACTATCTCGAAGTGTCGAAAGCCAGGGTTTTGGGGGTTTCCATGGGCGGTGTTATACTGAAGCATCAAAAGCTAGGGATCCTTTGAGGATTGATGATGGGGACAAGGAATTTGATATAGACCATGTTTAGGGCCAATCTGAACCAGGATTTAGGGGCATATAAAAAGAAAAGAGTGAAAACTCTCAAAATGAAAAGTCCTCCATCTCTCTCTTATCAAAATACACTGGCAAACTGAACTTGGACATAATACATCTACGCATGGGTGCTTTAACCACTGGGGTCAACGAACCTCTAGGCAGTTTTTGTAGGCCTTAGAAACCTTCGTGGCAGACCTAGGCTGAAGCTGGTCAGGTTTGGATTTTGGTTGGTACTTGAGTACCTCTAGGCCTATTGTTGGTATTTTGATCTGATTTTTAGAGATGCAACTTAGTACGGCATCCTAAAGGTTACATTCGGCTTAAAGATTTGGTTTGATCCATAGGATTTTGTTAGGTACTAGTAAAAGCTAGGCATGGGGGTAAGATGGGAACCCCATCATGGGTCCTAACTAGCCACATTTAGTAGGATTTGATTGATAAAAGCTCCTACGTAATCATCTGAGGGTCATAACTCTATATCATTCTGATTTGAGAAAAAAACTAGGAATCAGAGTTAATTATGTAGTTTTAACAGCACATCATAAGCACGAATTAACCATGGGATCACTCAGGAGTTATATGATGGTTAAATGAACTCAAAAGTCCAAAAAGGGAGTCAACACTAATAGAAATATGATTTCACGCATTTCGAGAATCGAAATAGTACATAAAACCCTAATTATCAACCTACATAAATTAAAGAGGTTTGGTCAGGATAAAATTCACCTAAACCTCCTAAAATTCATAGAAAAATATTCTGAGACGTTTGGTACTCTTGGTTTGACCATCTGAACCCATTTTGACTTATAACAAAGTTTCAGACAAGATTTTAGTGTGATTTTAGCTTTTGTGCAAATTGCCTAGTTAAACATGGTCAAAACTTAAATTCAAGTTCACCATTAGATTCTTTAGGTTCAAATTAAGTTAAGGCCAAAAATTGGGCCTAATTAGAGTCCATCTTGACCTAGTTTGCAATTCAGTCCTGAAAATCTCTTTTCTTCACATCCAAGCCCCTAGCTTTCGATTTTATTGTGTTTGGGTACCTAAATTATGATCAGTTTCTTCATATAGGTCCCTACTACCATTGGTAGTGGGAAAGAACCTCCAGCGAGATTCGAGGGAGGTTTTCTCCCTTAAATCAAAACCAATCGCCTCCAAATTTGGAGGGAAGGATCTAGATGAGATTTCTAATCTCTCAAGCTACCTTAGGGATTCCAAATCGACCTCTAGAGTTTGGACGAGCTTGATAAAATCAAGGGATTTTCTTCCCTGAAAACTCGTACAAACCAAGCCCTTCCTGTGCTTTTGAGCTCGATCTGGAGCTTTATAAAGAGCCCTCGACCCTAGGCCGTCTTCTTCAGCCAAGAATTGACCAGGATTACCCTCTTCCTCTCTCCTTCGGCCTTCGTTTCTTTGAGCTCTGGTGAGCATCTCCACCCCCTTCGTCGAGTTGGCCAATGGTCAAATTGATCGGCTCTTCATCTCCTTCTCCTCGTCACATAGCTTTCTAGGCAAAGAAAGTGCAACTCTGACCTTCCCTGCCTCATTGCTCCCTCGCCGTTGGCTTTGCCTTCTCTGACGTCGGCCATTCAAAGTCGGTAGTCTCCTCCTCCGTCTCAACTCCTAACCTACCTCAATCTCTTTCTCTTCCTCTCTTCGTCATTTCTACCTACTTAGACATCACTTTCAACTGCCAAATGCATCGCACCACCTCCGTCTTCCCTAGCGCCGGCGAAGCTCCTGCGAAGCCGTGTGACTACCATAGACCACCAAACCACCTATGACGACTTTGAAAAGCTCCGCCGTGTCCCCACCTTCAAAAGTCCTCACTGAATTTCACCTTAACACCACTAGAACACCCCATCGGACACCACCTTCTTCACTCTCCTTCTTCGACTTCGCTACTTACCCACACACACCCTCACACCAGCTCACGACCAGCATGGTACTCTCCACACTCAGGTAAAGCTCCTGAATGCTTCTTTCCTCAGGTGTTCATCAGTTCACCGCCGCCACCGTATTCTCTGACCACAACAGCTCCAATCCGACCATCATTCGCCTTGCTGCTACCTTCACCTAACATGGCTTCATTTTTTGAGGGGAACTGCAACTTCAATCAAAGTAGTGTGCAGCTGTAGTAGTTGAATTGCGAAGTCAACAACCAGGTGCAATTGCCTTGATTTGGAAGGAGCCTTGAGCGAAGAAAGGAAGTGGGATTAGTCCCACATTGTGCATCGACGAAGCCTGCACAGCGTATAAGACACCAAGCTGCCATCGGCTGTTTGCCTCAGTATGCACAGGGGTGAGGTCCCCTCGCACACCTCATTGCACGCGCTTGCACGTGCTCGCTCACGCACCCTTGCCGACTATGCATGCTGGTGGGTCTGGGTTGTATCCGATCACCCAGTTACTCGGGTCCAACTTGGTTTTGAAGAGAGAAAGTTGAGGAGGGGGGAGGGTTTTGCATTGTAGCAGCTTGGGATTCATGCCCCCCCTCGCTTAGCACTTAGCTATAGTAAGTCCCTTGTGCCTTTGTGTGCTACTGCTGCTGTGCCTTAGGTCCTCTGAGGCCTTGAGGTTAAGGCATCTGAGCCTTTACCCTATCGTCTGATTGGCTGGTGCTTGGTTCTGATTCTGATATTACTGTGGATACATTTGATTGCAGATACTGTTGAATTATTTGGTTTAATTAGAACTTCATTGTAAGGTTAATTTGGTGGTTCAAACCACCATTTTAACCCGATCTTTTTGCACTCTTATAGCTGACATTCTGAGCTACATTCCTGATATATTGCATATTATTTTGTATGCTTGATTCACTTGCAATTATTATTTCTAATTACTATGATTAGTGAATTGGTTTGCTCAAATTGCTTCCTGCGAATGACCTCTGACTCACTTTTGTTTTCGAAATTACAAATTAAGTGTTGAAACTCTTTGTTGGCTGTACTACAACGCGTATTTCTTAAAACTTGATGAAAGCGACTCAAAACCCTAGAATGTATGAAGTGCTAAATGCAACCCAATACTATAATGCAATGCAGAAAACATAGGAACTAGATGTGATTTTAGCCTAAGAACGATGATAAATTGGTGTTTATCATGAAGCAATAGAATTTCCTCCCAACTACTCTTTGTAAGTGTTTATGAAAGGTAGGGGGAAGTGGTCCTTTTTGGTTGCAGAATTTATCTTCCTATAATCCATCGAGACTCGCCACACAATTGCGTATGAGTCAGGATGGATTCTCCTTGCTTATTATTTACGATGGTAAGCCTTGCTTTCTTAGGCACTTTCATGACCCAAAATTCAATTTTGATCCCATTTCTAGATTTAGTATGTTAGGATGAATCTATCAGCGCCTTCTTGGGCGTGAATCGGGTCAACGAAGCCTAAAATTGAAGAATTGAGAGTTTTGATCAACTTGGTCAACTCTCAGGTAAAATTTGATTATAATGTGTCATATGTAGTACTATTAAATTTCTTTTGTTGAAAGCTTTCCAACGAGACCAATGTCACGAAAATACGAATTGTGTAGCAAAAGTTAGGTGCAAAACACGTAAATCAAAGATGTTGGTGCACGTGAATCGGAATTGAGGGCATTTTGGTCCAAGTCGGATATTTCTTGTGACCTAATTGGACCCTAGCATTATAAATATATGCCTTAGGGTTCAGTGTCATCATCCCATTATTTTCGCGTCGAAATCTCCTACAAAGCTGTGAGTGAACATGAGAGAAAGAGAGAGGAGGAGAGAGAACACTCTTTGACCTTTCTCTTCCTCAAGCTTGCATGAGGCTGCATACCCCATCGTTGATGCACGACCAAAGAAGGTGTAGCGGGAGCTGTGACATTAATGGGGCATCTTGTGGGTGCGGAAGGTGTTGTGCATGCACGAGGAAAGCTTTGCATCTGCACATGTCGTGCATGGAAGGGGTGCTGATCGGGAGACTTGTAGTATACATCGGTGTGCAGTGGTTGATTTGTGAGACTAGGTGACGGCCAATGCTGGTGAGCCACATGGCAAAGCATCTGGCACGATGTGTAGTGCTAATTCAAGCAAATTGGTCGATCCAAGGGTGGTCTAAACTAATCGAAGTCCTATTTTGACTATTTTTGAGTCGTTGTTGGCTTTTTAGAAGTTGGATTTAATTTGATGCATAATATATTATTGGAATATTCTTGACATGGATTATGCTCTAGTAAGATCCAAACTCACTTTTGATCACCATTTGTTACGCAAAAACATGATTGTCTCTTAATATCTTATTGTCCGTGTTGTATATTCTCTTGGCTCAACGACATGGCCTCAAAGAGTGCATGGGATTCAAGGAGGCACAGGAAATCTTGGGAGTTTTTGACTTGTTCTCTTGGAATCTTTGTGATCCTTTGATAACCTTAGATAGAGTAGTCACTTTTCTTCCTCACGTGACGTCGGATGTTCCGTTGAATAATATACTTTTGAACTCAAAGCAACCGAATGAAAATAAATTAGAATCATGAATGCATCATCATATTTTTACAGACAGCAAAATAAATTATTAAATGGATAGATTGCCATAATTGAGTTTCCGAAGTACCAAAGTTTACACAAAGGACATAAAATTAGATGATTACTATAAAAGCATTTTTAGCTTTAATAGATACATTAGAAAGAAGCACCAAAGCTTCTAGCGCAGCATCACAAACACTCCGTGAGATAGATCGAAAATTGGAAACAACGTCGAACATCAGGACTAAATGAGAGAATTAATCGAGGGTAGAAGCAAGGAGCCTGGGTGAGTTAGTCGTGTATGAGAATATTTTGGGTGGGATGGATAAGGGTTACGATTTTATATATATATATATATATATATATACACACACATGTGTACAAGTAGGTGTTCAAGTGCACATACACATATAGACCTGCTCTGTTTGATTTGAAGCATTTTTTAAACAAGAAAGCTGTTAAGTTAAGTGAAAAATTGATTTGATCAATTTTTTAAATTGAAAGTAAAAATGAATGTTCTAGAAATCACATTTGTATGATTTGGTTCGATTTAATTTTTTTTTTTTATTTAATTTTTATTTTCTTTTTTATTTTTTTTTTTTCTGCGTTGGTGTGGAATCATTCTTTAAACAAGAAAGCTATTAAACTAAGTGAAAAAGTCAAAATGAATCTTCTAGAAATCACATTTATTTGATTTGATTCGATTTAATTTTTTGCTTTGATTCAATTTTCATTTATTATTATTATTTTTTGCTGCGTTGGTGTGGACCGGCGGTGCTCTCCACATGGAAGGACTCGCCTAAACTTCCGCCAGACGTCAAGATTTGCTTCCGCAGCTTCGAGTGCCCCCCGTCTTTGTGCCAGTGGTTAATTAGTAAATACCCATATTTCAATCAAGCCATCCAAATTGAGTCTGGCCTCATATGGAAAAGGTGCATTGGCCGCTTGCACATCTGCAATGGCACGAGATTTTCATACCTCCTCAATACTATTTTATTCTTCCTTTTTATCATTACCATTTTTTTCAGACCAGTCATATGGATTTTTTTTCCAAAAATATTCATTCTTTTTTTATTATTATTATTAGTATTTTTACCTTGTTTAAATCATTGTTATCCCGTGCACTTCCTTGCTACGTACCTCTTTAAACGTACCACCGAGCGTGAAGAATAACTTTTGATCGTATGTGAGTATGCTTTGCAATCACGTGGCGGAAAGTACCTAGATAACGTTGTGCCAAACAGATCGTGCATTAATTTTGGTCGTCCAATTCAACGGTTCGGGACTAAAGCAATCGTTGACGTCTCTCTCTTCCAGCGGATATTTGTTGTACATCGTGGGAACAGAGAGGACCGAACGGAACCGATTGCAATCTTTGAGTGCCGTATGCCATGTGCTGCTGCCTAAATCTACTCCTCGTTCTGTCGTTAAACGATCGATGACCGATTAAAATATGAAAACTAGAAAATATACCGATATTTTCATGACCTCAGCTAAGCCCCTTCCCCCTTGCGAGATTGCGTCATCCTTTTCGGTGTAGGTTCCTTTGCGTGGAAAGAGTTGTGGTATAGGCCGTGGATCATTTGATTACTCTTAAAATATCTATTTGATTTTGCAGATGTACGCCACGACGGTATATCCCGCGGGCCTTGGGAGGAACTAGCACTATCAAGGGAATATCGGAGCCTCCCGGTCCCAAATACTAGAATGGGATGAGGTCATGAAAACATCTCAACGTTGATGAGCTGGCATTACATATGAGTGGGGAAGACTGGACCAGCGCAATCATTCGTCTTCTTTCGAAGAATCAGCAGTAAAGAAAGTACGATTTTGGATCGTACAAGTGTTTCAAGTGGTCATGTGGACAACCATCGTCAAAATTATTTTTTGGATGGTTTGCCAAAAAAAAATCGTCGTAAAACATATAAAAGAAATAATATTTTAAATTTTTTAACGATAGTTATTTTAAAATTATCATAAAAAAAGAATCAAAATCCTTTGATTTAGTGTCGTTGAATGAACTTTCCGTGATGATTTGAAAATCGTCCCTAAAAGTATTTTGACGATGGTTGTCTAAAAATTCACGGCAGAAACTTAAAAAAATAATATTTTAATTCACATTTGCAACAATTTGCATAGTATCGTCGTCAATAGCAATTATGAAATTACTTCAAATAATCCTCTTGGATGGGGAATGCTACAAAAAAAAAAAAATTATCATAAAAAGCTTTAAACACGAAAGAAATAATATTTTAATCTTTTTTACGATGATTTCTTTAGAACAATCATAAAAAGTGTATGAAACTGTGACCTCTCATCTTTGAGGTACACCATTAACTTCTCTCTCCTCCACTTCACTCGCCCTCCACTACCTCCCCTTACTGGCCTTATAGCCTCCCCTCACCTTTGCCCTCCTTCGCAACCTCCCCTCGTCACCTGCCTCCCCTCACCCTATTTTACTGTGTTGTGTTATTGGTTATTTGTATCAACTATTGTATAATAATTGATAAGGTGTTATATTGCTATTGCGTGCTTCAATGATGGTTTAGACATTCTTTTCTAGCAAGTCTTCTACAAATGTTATAAGTGCAATCTTCTCATCTTACGTGCACCTAAGACCTCTATCCTAAGCACCGCTAGATTGAAGGTTAATGATGTGCATTTAGTAGTGAATGCCAATGACACAACTATATATGACTTGGGAAACCCTCAATATCTCGGTGGCGACACCTTGCATATACCTCTTGTTTAGCAAATAAAGGCAAATGACGTATATAAATTAGTTGACATTATGTAAGCAACGCATGTCAATTCTAAAGTTAGTGCCAAGTATCTGTATCCAGAATGGAATTTGGAAGGGCAAAAACATCAAAACTACATTTAGATTTCTATTTTGATCAAATTCCCAAAACATTAACCAATTAGTATTTGATTTTGCTTTTACTTCTTAAAGAGAGATGTCTGCAAAAATTTCATCTTTGTAACCACTTGTATGTTGTTTGGGGACCATTATAAAGTAGGGCTTCAACTGGCTAGATTTAGTCAAATCCATGATCTTATCCTACCTGTCTCACAAATTACAATTTTCTTGTTCAATCTGATCCAAGTATATTCAAATATAATCAATGCAAGCTAGAATATTGTACATTCACTACCAATTATGAGGAAATATAATCACTAACAATTATGATCTATTTGGCAATTTTAATGAAGAGATACCCCACTTATCTTTGAAGAGGAAGACAAATCATTCAAAGAGGTTTAGAAAGGGTTTCGCCCCGAAGTTCCCCTCTCGTTGCCCTAGTTCCTAGGGCCCTTAGCTGGCTAATTGGTGTTGGTCGGGGGCCCCCTTCCGTCTTCCTCTAGTGTTTTGTTCGTCGCCCTCCACCGATCATCCTTCTTGGGGGCTCTCGGACGGGGATCGATGGGAGGCAGCTTAGCGGTGGCATTTTTGTTTTTGCATTGGGTGCGTCGGTTGGTGGAGCAGTGTCTGGTCTTAGTGAGCGGCGATGGGTGTCGTGCGGTGTCTAGGTGTGCGATGTCAAGTGGTGCTTCGTCTTGGCGAGCAGCGTCGGGTGGTGACATGTGCCAATGGCGGAGCAGCACCCGATGGGGTGCGTCTAGGTGAGCGGCATCGGGCGAAGCTGCATATGGGAGAGCGGTGTTGGGGGCGATGCTGCTGCTTCCCTAATGGTCCCAGGTGTGGATGCTCCTCAACACTTCGATCGAGCCATGTTCGCTGTCATCTTGGCTTTGTTTGGTTCGACCATTTTTGGTTTGTTTTTCGTTTATGTTGTTGTTGGTTTGGTGTTTGTGTTGGGGCACATGTGAGACACCATGCTTATTACGATCAAGAATAGCCCGGACTTGTTCCGGTGCCCGGCTTGGTCGGATTTCTTGTTAGTGCTGGTGGCTAGGAATTTCTCCTAGTAGCGCTGTTGTATCTTCGAGCATGTTGCAGTAGTTGGCCTTCCGATTGCTGCTTGAATTTCATGTTTTGTGACGCTTCTTTTCTATTGTTTTTAGATTGGTTGAAGTTTTGTGTTGGTTTGGCTAGCCCCTTGAGGGATGACGGTGCTTCTATTCCTATGTTCTTGTGTCACATGCATGATCTTCAACCCCTATTAATGAAAGTTTCTCTTGCAAAAAAAGAAGAAAAAAAGAAAAAAAAAACATTGCAAGTATTCTTGGGGAGGAAGAGACTAATGACACCTTGTTTAAAACAAATCCCACTGAGAGCCTAAGTGGAGATGGATATCTAGTGGCCATTTTTCAAATGAATAGGAGCATATTAACTAAAGACATTGTAAATACAATTCAAAAAGCATTTATCACTACTTCTATTTCCATTGAGTTAAACTTCACATGTGCAGCACTGATACCAAAAAAGGGAAACACACTTGTGCCTAAGGACTTTTGGACGATTAGCCTAATCAATACATTTATAAGTTAATATCAAAGTCATTAGCTGCCAGATTTATTAATTAATTTTGTGAATGAAATACTTTTATTTATATAAATGAAATGTGAGGTGTATTCGCATATTATTTGTGAATGCTTGTCATGTGGGGTGTACCGACTTTGTTATTGTAGGGTATACTCATTGTATATTTCTTGTGATGTAAATTTTTTAATGCAGGATTTGGAAAAATTCATGGTATAGGAAAATCTTGTCGAATTTTTTTTAGACTTAGACAAGTTTTTAGACATAAACTCATCATGTAGTCATTAAAATATCTATTTGATGTTAATTGGATTTTGAATGTGTTTGATGTATGTTTTATTATTGTCTTCATTTGTATTGGATTTCTTTTATTGTTACTTTATAGATACATACATTTACACAAATTTAGATGCACTTAAGGATAAACACTAGGAATTTTAATCCCTAGGGTATAAGTTGAGGAATGGGTAAAATTGTGTCAATATACTTGCCCTATTCAAGACTTGTGATCATATCATACGGATAATGCATTAATGTATGTATACTTCACATACATACATGATGTGTTGTTTTTATAATATGCCGCAAGCCTTGATTGTTTAAATTAACGCGGGTCCTTCAAGATTTAATCACAACTTAAGTTATTACATGTAGCCTATGTTTGGAGAGATTTCAGTGACATCTTTCTTCTCTTCTCTGGTATACCAACTGATCTTAATGAGCTTTCTAAAACACCCTTTAGTGGGTGCTAGAGGAATTGAGTTAGGGTTAGTCTTAGTGGGTATACGGAAGAAGTGCTGGGGGATGCTGCTAAAATTTCTCCAAGCACAGGTTGTATGTAATAAGTAATATTGTGATCAAATTTTCGAAAATGAACTACCAAGTGAAAATATTAATCAAAATACACACATTGTCCTTGTCCCTTTCTAAATTGTGGGTTGTTTATTTTAAATTTTAGGTTATCATGGACAAGTCTTGGATTGGTTTAAGGAATTTAGATTGCTAACAATGCAAGAATGGAGTGATTTCATTCCTTTGTTGTGCCTTCTATGATGATAAAAAGCAACACAGACGAGGAAATTGGTTTAAGAGGATTTTCTGTCAATGTAGAAGGTGTATGAATGGATTTATCTATGACTACAACACTATATTTGAGTATGTGATTTCTAATGGTTGTGGCTGCATTACATCATTTGGATTGCACATGGAGAGGAAGTCATATGGAATAATGTATGTTGTGGAGTATATTGACAATATTAGAGGTGATTAAATTGAAGCGATGCTATGTGAAATGAGAGCAACAAATTCTGAGAATGTGAATGTGGAAGATACATTAAGAAATTGTAGTTAGTTTTATGATTCATTAAGGTGATAGAGGAATCCATTGCTTGTGGATTCAGTTCCATGTTTAGGTTGTCGTTTCTTTTGAAGATGTTTTAGATCAAGTTTATGACTAGAGTGACATCGAAATTAATGTTTGAGATGCTTTTGTTCATAGGGAAGTTGTTGAATAATCTCAAAGGTTTCCTAAGCTGTGGTGTGATGTAAAGAAACAGTTTTGTGTACTTGATCTAAATAGTAAGAAGATCAATGTTTGTCTGAATGACTGTGTGCAATAGAAAGGAATATACAGGCTTGAATAGTTGCCCGTAGTGTAGTAGAGGAAGGTATAAGAGAGATAATTCCGCAAATACAAGCGATAAGAAACAAGCCAAAAAGGTTCTACGATATTTTCTGTTAATTCCTATGCTACAATGGTTTTCCATATCGAACTATAAAGTGGATGACATGGCTTATTGGGCGTGTGCCATCTATGCTTGATTGGTAAGAACTTGTGGTGCCCTAAGTAAGCAGACTTATTACTTTCAGGTAGATGTAAATGATGAGTATTATCTGATATAGACACATCTATTTAGATTAAAATGTCTAATCATACATGTTCCTAGGCTTAGATTTGCATTTTATGTTATAAATATTACATAGCATGCATCATTTTGCATTTAGAGTAGTTGTATATATTCTAGGTTAATTAGGTCCTTTTTATGGTCAAGAAAGAAGATGATTTATTTTAGGGCCTCGAATGGACGATCGAACCGTACGGATTTGATCGGGACGACGATTGGAGTCTAATGCCTCCGAAATCGTTTAGATCGGAGTCTCGTAGCATCATATAAAGTCCGAGGAAGATAAATGGACAGGAGGGCAATGCGACATTCTTACGGGCTTCGGATGAAAAATCCGACCATACGATGGATCTAGAGTGACGATTGTAGTCCGGCAACGGGGGAATCATCTCAATCTAAGCATCGTGGCACCCTCTGTAACAGACAAGATGGACGGCCCAAATGGCGCCACGTGGCACCATCCAGGCCGCCCAACATCGGCCAGCAGCAACTGGAGGGCACCCTCATCATCTTCATCATCAATTCTCAGCCGTTGGATCTTGATCCAACGGCTGAGAACGCTCCTCCAACGTGCATGCTAAGTCGTCCCCTCGACCTTTTGGACGTCTTGGCGCAGTGGTTAAGCACCTGACCTTCAAGGGAGGGGCGTGGGTTCGAATCCCCGTAGCCCCCCCAATTGGCCAATTGAGCGTGGCACCAGCAAAGGAATTGAAGGGTGCGGATCTTCAACGACAGTTGGGTGGGCCTTTAGTGACTCTTGTAGCTGTCACTAATGGGCTGCGCTATGCGCATGCCAGCAAAGGAATTGAAGGGCGCGGATCTTCAGTGACAGTTTGGTGGATCTTCAGCGACAATTATAGCCATTTCTAATTGCCCCTGGACGATTTTGTCTCTCCACTATAAAAGGACCTACCACCCTCCATTCCAAACCATCTCTTCCTTTCTTCCTCTCGCCACCTCCAAGGCTCTAGAGAGAGCTTGTCGTAAGCTCGGGATGCTTATCTAGAGTAGACAAGAAAATAGTTTTCCCACCTCTCATCTCCATTCGTGGAGCATCCCGTAGCCATCCTCTCACTGCCCTTCGAGAAGAAGATCCTCGCCGCAACGCCGTCCTGCCCCATCCTTCGTCCTCCGGCTACGTCCTCCTTCATCCCGCTCCTCACCACCTTCCTCCAGGAGACGCCAGAGCAAGTCATCCTCCGAGTAACCGTCGAGGGGGATTCTCTCACCCCTTTCTATCTTTTTCACTTTCGTAGTGTAATCTTTTCCACTTTCGTAGTTGGAAAAACATTTGATTAGAAATCCATGATTGTTTCTCTCTCTTATGTTTTATTAAGTAGATTAGCTAGATAAGCAATTGTCGATCTGATCTCTTACTTCCTAAAAAATTCCAAAAAAATTATAAAAGATAATAATGATAAAAACAAATATAAGAGAAATACAGATTTTTCAAAACCAAACGTTTGCCTCCACGTGTTTGACCCGGGAATCACTTTTTGAGTTTCGGTTATAAATTTTATCTGATCGACGGATTTTCTCGTGAACCAAATTACGACGACGGGTTTTCCAAATCCAATCCTTTCCGCGTGCGAGTCCGCTGTCATCATTTTTGTGTCGTTGCCGGGGAGGGAACACTCTTTTGTTTTTCTCGCGTTTTCCGCCTTACTTAACTTTTTAGCTCACTTTTCTCCTTTCTTTCTGTGATTACAGGTACCCTTCCAAGGTGAGCCAAAGTGGATAGATCGGAGTAAAGTGCGGTTAAAGAGTTTTGTAAGTTTATCCCCACCACCCTCCCCATAGTTTTCATTCCAAAACCTAATAACTCAAACCCAAATCAACTTAGGTGCTTGCATAAACCCTAGGATAGATTTTGGTTGTTTGATTGTCACTCCACTCACCTCACCCACCCGTATATATATATATATATATATAAATTCTTCTCTTGTGGGATTTAACTGAAAGCTACACATTTAACACTCACAACTTCTTATCCTAAGGCGCATAATCACTTTGATTCTACCACTTAACCGGGATCTGACCTGTGGACTCAGTACACTTCAACTAAATACACATAAGTGAGTAGAAATCTGAATAGGTTAAACATTCTTGTGTGCTTTAACTAGGTGATGCAATAGGCCAATTGATGGAGCTATTTGGGCCGTACCACTCAATTTAAAACTGGTCCATCAAGTAGCTTGCCTCTTAGGGTTGATTTTTAGGGTTGAACCAGGCACTCCACATTTTTTTTTTGATTTCTAAAGGAATATATTATCACCAGTGCTTTCAAAACTTGGAGTGTTCTATTAAACCTTGATTGAATACACTTAAAGATTTAACCCTAAAAGCTACTAAACAAGGTTGAACCCTAAAAGACACATCATCAAATAACCTTTGCAAACCCTGGTTGTGCACGCACACACATTTGAATTGATCATTAAGGGCATAACCCATCTAAAGGACCCATCATATTCCAAGAGCACAATCATCCCAAGCTTAATTAAAATTAAATGTTGGCCTTAAGGATTGATTCGCTCTTTGGGGCTCAGACTGAGATTTTTTTTCAATTAATTTGCTTCTGCTGGTCCATCTGATGTCTAGCTAGGGGAGTAGCGTCAAACGACCACGGTTGGGGGGTACACTAGGAACCGAAGGCACAAGCCAAAGGGAGAACCTTCTCCCTAGCCCCTCCTTTTAACTGGTTGGATTGACTGGATAAAAGTAGACCAAATCGGTTATAATCTCAAGACGAGTCCTGGAGTTTGTAAGTCTTTAGGCTAACCCACCTAAGGACATGGTTGATTACTGGGCTCCTTTGTTATGATTTTCCCCACTTACTCTACCATGTACCCTTCCACATCCTACACGTATTTCCCATCCTACCCTCCTACCACTACCTATCCTCAAGATGGTTACTATCCCGACACGACTTATGACTACCCATCTCCTAGTCGGGATAACTTTGATTGGAGATATGATATCGGACCTCAGTGTCCAGGGCCTAACCCTGAACAACAAGACTATAATTACTATCCTTCCCAGAGCTACAATGATTATAGATCTCCATCCTTTGATGATCAAACCAACCCGATCTACAACCAGGAAGGATATGATGATTATAACATCTGCCCTCCCTAGTATTCCACCGAATATAGGTCACCTCCATTCTTTGAACAACCCGAGACAACCTGCTATCAGGGAGGGACTTGAGAACCTCAATATCTTGACTCCCCTAGATTTAACTCAAACCCACTTAAACTTGAACCGAACCATTCAGTTCAGGTGAGCCAGATTCTGGATAGGGTGTTGGCTAATTTGACGAATACTGTACAATCTTTAGAAGCTTAGCCGATACCATGCACTGAAGCATTGGATCCTATGATCAAAATGATTGATGAACTTAATAGTTCTCTATTGGATTTGCTCTAAAATGTTAGGGATAGGGACCTGGGTGAGTTTCTTCTTGGGAAATTATCGAGGTTGAGGATGAAATTTATGGCTGCCCTAGTCCAATCTTAGGATGATTGTCAAGATGAACCCCCTTCAAGAGAGCCAATGTCTGAACCTGCTCAGGCGCTTGTCGAGGGGGATACATTTTCTGAGATTGGGGATGACCAGGTTGGGCTAGAGTAGCCCATTGAGGATGAGCTGATTGATTCACCTGAGATCCCTGAGCCAGGGAGCGAGGAAAAATATGTCTCTTTGAACCAGGAAATGACAATCGATTTTGAGACATATAAAAATGAGGATCATGAATTCTTTGACTTTGAGGGTGAAGAATCTCTTAGTGAAGTCTCACTTGAGCATAAGGAAGATGATTTTAGTGAGACAAACGGGCTTGAGGCATCTGATGAACCATTTGATAGCCCGTTCATTGAAGATTTGGATTCAGTTGGGGCTAACTTGGAGGATTCAAATCCTCATTTACTAGTAGATTCAATCAGTAGCCCCATTCTTCAACCACACCTCGAAGGGATTGATTTTGATTTGGAAATCATTGTACCTAAGTCAATTCTGAGTCAGGCACGATTTCTAGGCTTGGGTAAATCATATTGGGTGAATGATATGGTAGAGGTCTTAGAGCCCAAACACTTGATGTTGGAGGATAGGAAGTGGGAAATAAAAATCTGGGAAGCTACTTCTGAGGGAACTATGAGTTTGGATTTAAGGGTTCCTGTTGACCTGAAATCACCTACTTTCTACCAGGACCCTTATGATATCTTTCATGTGAAACCCAAGCTCGAAATAATTGATTATCTTTCCGAGCTGAACTTTAAGATGACATCCGAACCTATTGAACCATCTTTACTCGTTGTCCAACACTTTGTCTTGGGTTGCAAACCACAAAATCGCAGGCCCGGCCCCGCAAGCTTAACAACCTTTGATTTTGGGTGATTTCCATCCAAAACCTTAGAACCACTTGACCCTAGGGCATAGGTCTGCACCATAATCTGGTCCACATTTGTGGACATCTACTGGCAGGTCCTGTGATCAATATTTTTATTTTGATTTTGACCTGCACTTGTGAATTCCTAATTTCTTCTTTGTATGTATATTATGCCTAGCTGAAGGTATTAAACTTAGCGCTTGTGTATACTCTCTTCTCTTTGCGGAGCTGACCGGGTTGTCATGAAATTCAGGTGATATTCTGTTTACTCCGCCCTTTTCATGTCTTTATTTTTACAATGAGGACATTACATCATTTAGGCTTGGGGGGTGGATACTTTATCCTGAAATCATTTTGTTAGCTCCGTAGAATTTCTTTTAGTTTCTTTAAAAAAAAAGAAAATTCAAAAAGATAAAAAAAAGAAAAAGAAAATAGAATTAGGAGAAGAGAACTTAGGCTTTTAGGCGTTATTAACTTTAGGAAATGATACGAGTGGACACTCGAGTTCATTCAGGCAATGCGACATCCTTACGGGCTTTGGATGAAGAATTCGACCATACGGATGGATCCAGAGTGACGATCGCAGTCCAGCAACATGGGAATCATCTCGATCTGAGCACCGTGGCACCCTCTGCAACAAACAGAAGATGGACGGCCCAGATGGTGCCATGTGGCGCCATCTTGGCCACCCAACACTAGCCAACAGCAAGTAGAAGGCACCCTCATCATCTTCATCATCAATTTTCAATCGTTGGATCTTGATCCAATGGTTGAGAACGCTCCTCCACTGCTTGCGCTAAGTCGTCCCCTCGACCTTTTGGACGTCTTGGCGTAGTGGTTAAGCACCCGACCTTCAAGGGAGGGGCGCGGGTTCGAATCCCCATAGCCCCCCTAGGAATTGAAGGGTGTAGATCTTCAGTGATAGTTGGGTGGGCCTTTAGTGATGCTTGTAGTTGTCACTAATGGCCTATGCTATGTGCGCCCCAGCAAAGGAATTGAAGGGTGCAGATCTTTAGGAACAGATGGGCGGATCTTTAGAGACAATTTCGAAAGTAATATGATTCTGGCAAGTCAATCTAGGACTTATCCATGGCAACCTAGATACCTAGAATGCTAAGGAACCTAAGTTAGTATAGGACTAAATGATTTATTGTATAATTTGATTTTATTTCACTTGATAACCCATCCTTGAAGATTTGATAATAACTAGGTGTTACTTTACATGTAACTCATGTTTGGAGAAATTTCAATAGCATCTCCTCACACTTCTTAGGTACACCCCTTAAGACTAACCTTAAGTAGGTTCTTCTGTCACCCAACTAAGGCCACTTAAGAAACCAACCTAGGGCTAGCTGGCATGTCAGAGAAGAGTAGGAATATGTTACTAACATTTCTCTAAACATGAATTACATGTAACAACTAACACCTAGTTGTAATCAAATCTTCAAGGACTCTCCTTAGTTCGAACCTTTTTTGTATTGAGGACGATCAACACTTGTGTCATGTTATAAAGATAAAATGTAATGCCTGCATGCAAGGTATACATACATTAGCGCATTATCTATATGACAAGATCACAAGTCTTGAATTGGTAGATATATTGACATATACGCTAAAGTCCAACCACCATCCCCACAACATTTGGGGATTTTGTCCCAGTCGTTAGATGTGGACTTGAGTAGAAGATATACATTTCTAATTATCGTTGCCTAAGCTTTTAAAAAAATTCGGTAGAGTTTCCCCTATATAATCATTATTTTCCCCAACTTGCAAGGATATTAAATATCTAAGAAAATTTGGGTTCACCTTGTTGAAATTAACGTATATAGGAAATAAATAAATAAAAATATATGCATTTCCAACATTTTCTCATAGATTAAAAATATTAAATCAAGTAAGCCAAACATGATTTGGCAAGATCTAGAATAAAATGAAGAACAAATGATATGCAATAGCATAAATAAATAAAATGAGAAGGGATTAGATTTTACTCTGATCGAAGCGCCCATCAAGGACTTCCCTTAGAGAAGGTATCACCCCCCACAATACCGATGTGTCGGGGTCTAACAAACTCCTCTAAGGATACGATGATCCACCTCCAAGATTCGGCGCACTCCGATCTTGGACATCCTCGAAAACCACCTCAGGAGAATGAAGCCGAGGCAATTTGGTTTCCAATCAAATTTCCGATTGATCTACCAATTGAATGGTTTGATCAACCAAAAACTTCTAGTGAATTTCTCAATTTTCTTGTGCAAGATTGACAAAAGTGATTGGAGATTTTTCTACCAATATCACGTCGAACGAATGCACCAAGAAAAAGTGACAAGAATGAGAGAGAGAGGGGGAGAGTGGAGAGAGCTTTTTTACTCTTGTTGTGTGTCAAATGAGAGCCCCCTCGTGGCCCTTATATAGAGCCCACGACCAGACGTTTAAGGAAATTCCATATTTATGGAATGACCAAAACAATTGGTCGATTAAACTTCACTATTTGGTCGACCAAACCAAGTGATCAACCAAAACAATTGGTTGACCAATTTTACATACTGGTCGACCAATCCAGGTCAAAATTGTGAAATTAAAATCCGTAGCAAAAGAGTCAAAGTTCCAAGTTCCAAATTGATTCTCACCTGAGCCTGAGCTCGAGCCGGGGTAGGGTGGGGTGCGCGTGCGCGCGTGCGTGGTCCCCAGCCCCAACTCTCACTCTTTGCTACATAAGCCTTGGGAGGCAGAAGCCTTTTACACCCACCAAGAGGTTTGTCTACTTCCAGTATGGGACTAAAAACCTCTCCCAAAACTCACTAATTTTAACATGAATTCCCACGTCACCATATAACAATTGCATCCCAATTGATGCAATTAGGCTCTCAAATCAAACACACCCTACAAGCCAATTCAAAGGCATAAACTAAGTAAAGTGGGTACACCCCCCATACACTACTTAAGAGAATGATCCTTTGCTATGTCTATTATTCTTAAAGAAATGAGGGAGAGTTTCCCTTTGAATGTGGTCATTTATATAAATCATACATTCACACAAAGTATAATGCAAGTGGGTACATCTCACCTGACAATGTATAAAACCTACACCGATGTAATAAATTGCATTCTCAAAAATTACCTTGGTACAATGGCATGTGACCTCTCGTGGAAGCTTGAGTGACCTCGTGGTGAACCTTTATCACCATTACACGAAATCCTATAGAAAAGAAATATATCCATTCATTAATAGACGTAATCATTTGTTAAAAAAATCACACACATTTAAATGCGAAGAAAAGTGCAAAGAATACGTCGAAGAAAAGTAGATATCACGAGTGATATTTGCCATATTGCACCGATGGTATTCAAAAATCATCAGTGATATTTAGTTCTGAACCAAATATCATGGGTGATAGTTGGTTCGGAATTAAATTCCACTGGTGATATTTTGGTTTAGAACTAAATACCACTGATGATATTTGGTTTAGAATTGAATATCACTAATGATATTTCAAATATTATCGGTGATGGTTGAGAACTTCTTCAATATTCAAATATCACTATTAATATTTGATTCAAAAGTGAAATATCACCTATGTAATTTAGTTCAAAACTCAAGTACTAAATATTGCCAGTGCAATTTAGTTTAGTAAACTACAAAATATATAATGGCTGAAACTCAAAATAGAAGCATAACCATTTCTCCATAAAAATGCTAGAGGACAATGGCTGAAACCTAAGTGTTATATGTGTGGACCTTGTCTTTGTTTGCTTACAAGAAATGATGGCTTCTTTTTTGAGTTATACCTACTTTAGTTTTTTATTCATTGTCTATTGAGCGCAGGTGAGTAGAGAAAGATCAGAGGTCACGGAGCTAAGTGGTGTAAATCCATACCTCAGATGAAAAATTCAACTACACAGATGGGTTCGGATCAACGATCGTAGCCTAACAGCGTAAAAATAGGTCCAATTTGACAACCATGGCGCCACCTATGAGCATATGAAGATGGATGGCCAGGATGGTGTCACGTGGAACCATCCCAACCTGGCTGCGCCCCTCCGCTCGACCTCTGAAGGCTCAATCGTCGAATGATCTTCCAATGGCCATGAACAGGTGTGCATAAAACCCTCCGCGCGACCATCCGTAGTTGCAGCACATTGGTAGCGCACCTTCACGCGGAGAAGAGGGCATTGGTTCGAGACCGCGTGCACCTCAAATTGGATGGGCGAGCAAGCGCGGATCAAATCAGCTGTTGGATGAAGTGCGGACGTTAGATGCAGATGAAACGTTGTGCATAGAGAGGCGTTAATCGTGCATGCATGCGATGACGTGCAATTAGACTAGCCATCGTACCTGGGCGCGCTTAACGTGCGAAGAGGAAGCAGCGCTCGAGGATTTTAGGCTGTCCGATCGAAAGGCGGGCGAATGTGCTGATGCACCTCAATTGTTGAAGGAAAGCAGTCGATGACGTGGTACGCTCTGGGCGCTTGGATCCCCATCGCATGGCTGAGATGTAGCATGCGGCTATAACGTCATGTGCCTACAGTGATGGTCATAAATGTCCCTAAAGGACCTGATATTAATGTTTAAGCTTGTAGAAGGACCTTTTTACCCCTATTCCTCACCTATAAAAAGCCCTACGCGCTCCACATTTTTCTTCATCCCTTCCATCATCTCTCCCTCTTTAAGAGCTAAGATCTCAAGTTTTAAACTCACTCTAGTTCTCCCATGCTACGGGAAGCTCCTCTAGAGTTAAAAACAAAAATTTCCACCTCTCATCCCCTTCGCGGATCTCTCACCAGCCGTCTTCTCATCCCCATTCTGAAAGTGGATCCCGCAACGTCGACGCCCTACCACACCCTCAGTTCTTCCTGATCCGTCCTCCATCATCCGTCTTCTCTCTCCTTCTTCCAGGAGATGTCCATTCGACTCATCCTCCAAGTAGCTGTCGAGGAGGATAACTTCTCTCCCCCTTCTCTTTATCACTTTTTAGATTAGATTTCCTATTTTCTAGTTGTAGTTGTAATAACTTTATTTTGATTATAAAAGTTGTTTCTCTCTCTCTCTCTCGCTTTCTCACTCTCTCTTTAGTTGTAGTGTTTATATTGCAAATAGAATAGCTATCATTGTGAATGTCTCGTTTATAAACAAAAATTACAAAAAAATATAACTGCGGATTTCAAATCGATGTAGCCTCCCCATGTTCGACCTGGGACTCATTTTGAGTTTCGGTTAAAAATTATTTGATTGTTGGATTTTCTTGTGAATCGTACTATAACGACGGGTTTTCTAAGCTCAATTCTTTTCGTGACGTAATCTCGAACATCATTTTGGCACCGTTGCCGGGGAGGCAACGAATCTTGATTTCTTTTTAGCATTATGTGCACTTATTGCTTTCTAACTCTCTTTTATTTCTTCTCTATTGTCTTGCAGGTACTCCTACCATGAATCTTCAAGCGGTAGAAAGGAGTAAAGTGCAGTTGAAGTCAACTGTAAGTGCTCCCCCATTCTTTCCCCTCCATAGATTTCATTCCATCACCTTAATTCAAACCCTAATTAACATAGGTGCTCTCATAAACCCTAGGATTATTTTGGTTTCTTTGATTTCCACCTCCACCTACCTCACCCTCGCTTTGAAAAAAAGAATCAAAAAAGAATCACAGAGGTACACAACCGATTTTGATTCTTCATATTCAACTGGTATCCCTATCTTTGGAATGGGTACACATAACCAAGCACATAATTAAGTAGAAATCAGATAAGGTAATGATGATAACATCATCGTAAGCCATAACTAGCTTTAATTAATTAGAATCAATTGACAAAAGCTCCTACATAATCGCCTGAGGATTGTAATTCCCTGCACATCCATTCTGAGAGGAATACACTAAAATAGGGTTAATTTTGCAGTTTTAACTGCATATCATGAGTGCAGAATAATCATAGGGTTTCATAGGGGTAATTTAAGGTCTAATGAGCATTAAAGTCTAATAAGAGGGTTCAACAGACAGAAATAGGGTTTTGCGCATTTCGAGAACTAATACAGCACTGAAAGCCCTATTTACAAACCCGCTCAAATAACAGAGGTTATGGTAAGGGTAAAATCCATATAAATCTTCTAAAATTCATATAAAAATATTCCATGTGATTTGGAATCCTTGATTTGACCTTTGGAACCCATTTTGACCTCAAATAGAGTCACAGACACAATTCTGCACTAATTTAGGTTTTTATGCAAATTTTCCAGTCAAACATGGTTAAAACTGAAATCTGACTTCACCATCATATTCCTTGTGTCCAAATTAGGTTTGTACCAAAATTTTGGCCCAATCGTAGTCTATCTTGACTTAGTTTCCATTTTGGTCCAGTTTCACTCTTTTTCTCTCACATACGACCCTAGCTTCTGAAATCCTTGCAATCAGGTCCCTAGGTTTTTTCATATTTGCAGTTAGGTCCCTTCCGCCATTAGTGTGAAAAAAAGCTTCACCGTTGAGATTCGAGCGAGGATTTCTGGTTCGATTCTTAATCAAACACTCCCAAAATTGAGAGGGAGATTCCTTGAGGAGTTTCCTTCCAAATAAACCTGGCCATGAACCTTGATTCCTTCCCAATCTCCCATGCGAATGCATGGAAGATGTGGCTATCCTATGTGCACAAAACTCTCGTAGCTTGAAAGCTTCTTTCCAAGCTTGGACTCCTTTCTTAGGCCTATAAAAGCATGCAGGACAAGAATTCTCTCTTCCTTAGCTAGGCACAAGGCCAAAAACCCTCTTCTTTCCCCATCCCTGACCTCCTCCAACCTAGGCTCCTGCGGCCTCCTTCCCCATCGTCCTACGGATGGCCAATGGCCAAATTGGCCCGTCCTTCTTCTTCCTCATCTTCCTCTGCATCTCACTGCCAGAGCAAGAGCTGCCTCCCCTTCTCCTCACCGTCGTCTCCTTCAATGGTGCAAGCTTCTTGCATGGCGTCGGCAACTACATCGATTCTCATAATCTTCACTCCTCATCCTATAATTAGGTAAAACCTCTCCCTCTTCTCCTCTTAAACCTCCCTATCTCTTTCTTTTCCTAAATCAATCGACGACCATGCCTCTCCCCCTTCGTCTTCTTCCCCTCCAGCCAAGCTCTGGTGAGGTCATGAGCCCGCTACATCGCACCGCTCGGCTCTCCATGACTCCCATAAGCATCGCCGTGCTTCACACATCAAAAGCCCCAACTTGATTTGGGCTCTCACGCACACAACGCCTCCACCGAACACCTTCTCCGTTCACCCCTTCCGCCTCCATCCTGCCACTACACACCCTAATTCTCCATGAAACCACCACCACCATCTTCGAAATCACCTAGTGACTCCTGAATGCTTATAACAAGGCCATGAGGCCTTTTCTTTCTTTCAGGTCTCTGTCGTCCACCACCATCGCCGCTATCATCTCCGGTGCCGTCTGCCGTCGTCCGACCACCCCACTCCCTGCAACCACTCCTAATTGACGTGGGCGATCTTCGGGAGTAGCGCTACATCCTCAATTGAAGAGAGGGGTGCCAGAAGCAGCTCGATTAAGGCGACGAAATCCCAGCAGCTGCACGTGGAGCAAGCCCCTTCAGATAGTCCCACATCGTGAGAATACAAAGCGCCTATCGTGGATAAAATGCATTTGTGCATTAGGTTGTTCGCCTCAAGCGCATAGGGGTGAGGTCCCCTCCACGCATGCTCATGCACTCCTCGGTCACCCACACCCTCGGTGACTCTAGTCAAACCCGATTACCCGCTTACCCATACACGGATCAGATTACATACTAGGTTTGAGAGAAAGAGAAGAGTTTGTGAGGTGGAAGGGGAAGGGTTTTGCTTTGCCCACCTTAGCCCCTGTGTGAGCCTTAGTCACTGAGGAGAGGCTATGTTCTGTGCATGAGAGGGCATTGAAGGCCTTGAGAAAGAAAGGAGAGGCTTATGTAGAAGAAGGAAGGAAGCTGAAGAAAAGGAAGAAAGAAGAGAAAGGCTTCAGAAGAGCCTTGTGCCTGTGCTTACATAAGTTGTCCGATTTGATTTGGCTCTACTAAATGATTTAAGTAATAAAGTTAACATTGATTATCCGATTAGAGTTACTGTTGAATAATTGAATGCATGCATAATTAAAGAGAATAAGTGGTGATTCTATGATCTTCTGAGATATTAGATTACATTGAATATCAATCTAGTCAGTTTTATTCATTGAATATTTATTTTGTGATCAATTGATTGTGCTCATTTGTTTTAAATGAAGATTACTGTGCGAATTTCATATTTGCTCCCTGTGATCGACCTCAGACTCTTCTTTGATTCTGAGTTTATAAATTTAATTATTTTCGAGCGATTGAGGCTTTGCTACGACGATTACTCCTTAAAACCCCTCAATGGCCCGATCAACATTTTGGCACTGTTGCTAGGGAGCCATGCGCAATTCACACATTAGTCTTATCTTGATTGATTATCTGAGCACTAACTTGCCCTGTTTACCTTTCTTGTGATTTTACGAGGTACATTCGAAGAGATCTTCCACACAAATCAACCACTCCTGGGGTAGGTAAATTTCTCTTCTTCCCTAATCAATCTTGTAACCTTTTGGAAGAAAGAAAAAGGAAACAAAATTAATTAGGATTCATCTGCCTTATTTTCTAATAATCATCATTTAAAGGCAAGTTTCCTGATTTGCCAATTCAAAATCAATATCTAATTGAAGATTGAGACGATTCTGTTTAGAGATCCCTACCTAAATTGCCTGTACCTACTAGGGATTTATGCTTAATTTCTGATCATCTTAGACTACACACTTCTTGTTTGAGTCCAAGGTGTACAATTTGAGATTAAATTGGACTTGAAATAGAGCCAATTAGGGTTTCTACTCTAAGGTTTTGAAGTATTAGTTCACACTTGCTTGAATTAAAGGAAATTAACCCTCCCGCATTTGTGTGCTACTCAAACCCTTGCTTGAAAAGATATAATAAGAAGAACCCTAAAATCAGGCTCTAAATTCACTTGAACCCTAAAACTTTGGACCTAATAACCTGAGAGTCAATTCAGGATAATCTTTGGGTCTTGACTCAGATTTCATTCTTCATCTCTTAGGGCAGGTCAGGTGAAGTTGGTCTACTTTGTAGGCCAGTCAACCTCCAAATTAGGTCACAAATTGAATTAACTTCTAATCAAGTGGAATCCAAGGCACAAACTAGTCTAAAATTGGTAGACTTAAGGTCTCAATTCATACATTCCGATTTACTTGGAACAGTAGTGACAAGGAAGGTCGGGTGGGGGAAACCCTATAACCCGTGGGGATGCTCTACCGTGTAGAGGTCTTTGCAGGGCTCTCCCTTCCTGGCTACCTAGGTACTTCTCGGGGGTGTGGATTTTTGATTTAGAGGTATCATTCGCCTCGAAACAAGCCTTAGTCATCCAAAAATCTTTAGGTACCTTGATTGGGTGGCTGGAAACTCTGCAAATACTTCTCGATCAACTCAATTCTGGAACTCAGGATTCCATTCTTCACGAGCTCCTACTGGACAGGAGTTCTTGAATCAACTGGAAGCGGCTCAACCTACGAGCCAGCATTACTCGGAACCCCATGGGTTAGAAACTAGGGCCTTTGATCCCAGTTTTTCTGATCTCTCTCCTTCTTTCCCACCAACCTCGCCCTATGAGTATGTGTGTGCTGTACAGGAGAACGTTAGGTCAAATCCATATTCTAACTCTTATAATCTGGGTTGGAGGAGCCACCCTAACTTTTTCTAGAAAAATCTAGGGCAGTTGACCCAAATCTAACCTAGCAATTATGCACCGCAAAGACCAATGGGTCAGGGTCATGTATACACTCAACTGGCCCCTAATTAGGTTAATCAGCCAACTTGGAATGTCCGTCAACCTGTAGGGTGGGCTGATTTGAATCGACAGATGGTAGAGATGCAAGGATCCACGCTCTAGCCGATACAACAAGTGAAAACCTCGCTGGACAACTTGCAATCCAGTCTTATTGCTAATTCTCGTCAGCCTGGATCACTGCCATCTCAACCTGTACCCAACCCTCGCAACATACAGAATCTGGGCAATCGAGCCCAAGGATATGGGAATCAAAGGGACCCCTGCGCACATGCTTAGGTGGTTGAGTAGGGTTCTTCTTGTTCTTCTGCTTCTTCATCGAATCTGGGTAATTTGGTGAATCAAGCCCCTCCAATCTTTCCTAACCCTCCCCAAGACCCAAACCCATATGCTTCTGCAAATTCTATTATCTTGAGGAGTGGACAGTAAACCCAGGACCCAAAATTATCCTCTTCTAGTCAATCACACCCTGGTGAGCCTGAGGAAGGAAAAGAGAACACTGAAGAAGACATTAAGGCTCGGGAACCTGATTCCAAAGATTTGACTCATGTTCCATTGCTTGAAGCCTTGATTAAACCCAAGAAGAAGAAGTCTGTTGATAGCGACAAGGAGCTCTTGAATATATTCAATAATGTCAAAATCAATATCCCACTCCTCGACGCTATTAAACACATTCCAACTTATGGTAAATTCTTAAAGGATTTATGCACTCAAAAGCGTAAGTCAAGGGAATTTGCCTCGGATAGGTGATACTCTCCAAGTAGGCTAGTTTTGTTATCCTGCATCATCTTCCTCAGAAAAAGAGAGATCCAGGTGCCCCATTGATGTAAACACATTTACACTACTTAAAATGTCTATTTATGCATGTTCTTAAGCATAGGATTGCATTTCATGATATAAATATTGCATTACATGCATCATCTTGCATTTAGAGTAGTTTGAATAAAATGGAGGTTAATTGTATCCTTTTATGTGCTTGGACAGGGCAAATATTTTATCGGGGCCTCGGATCAAAGATCCAACCGTATGGATATGATCAGGGCGACGATTGGAGTTCAACGACTCCAAGATCGCCCTAATCAGGCATCCGTAGCATCAGATAGAGACCGGGGAACCCTAGAAGATCAAGGGCCAGGATGGTGTAAATCCGCACTTCAGATGGAAAATCCGACCACACGGATGAATTCGGATCGACGATCGCAGTCGAACGACACAAAAATCGAGTCAATCCGACATCCGTGGCCATCTACAACTTCCAGAAGATGGACGGCCAAGATGGCGCCACGTGGCGCCATCCCAGCCGCCCAATCGGCCGCAGGAGTCCTGTGAAGTCCGCGCAACGTCTCCTCTCCGCCGTTGGATCTCGATCCAACGGCTGCGGTCGCGCACGTTTAAAAACGTCCGCGCGACCATTTCGCCCGCGTAGCGCAGCGGCGACGCAGCTGCGGGCGAAGCGGAGGTCGCGGGTTCGAGCCGCGGAGAGGGGATCGAAGGCGCGGGCGAGCGGGCGCGCACGAGCGTCGGATGAAGATCCAACGGCCGCGCGCGCCCGATAGCGCCGACGCGCAATTGGACGCTCTGCTGGGCGCGTGATCGCACGCGGGCTCGCTCTTCAGAACTCAGAACGAGATTATTTTCGATTAGTCTGTTTCTACTGTTCAATCTGATGTCTAGCTAGGGGAGCAGAGTCAAACGATCGCGGCTGGGGGGTACACTAGGAACCGGAGGCGCAAGCCGAAGGAAGAACCTTCTCCCCAGTCCCTCCTTCTAACTGGTTGGATTGAACAGACAGAAGTAGATCAAATCGTTCCTTTATCTCAAGACGGGTTTTGGGAGTCTGTAGGTCTGTAGGCTAACCCATTTAAGGACAGGTTTGATTGTTTGTATTGCAGGGCACCTTTCTTCCTCCCGTGTCTCATGAATCCTTCCACATATTTCACGCATTCCCGCTCTTTCACTCCTGTCATGAATTATCCGCAACATGAAAATTATCCCAACTCGTATTGTAATCGACCATCAGTTAGTTGGGATAATTCGGATTGGGGATACAATTCTGGACCCCCGTGTTTAGGGTCTAACCCTGAACACTTTGATTCTCAATTCTATCCTTCTCAGAGTTGCATCGATTATAGATCGTCCTCCTTTCATGAACAACCTAATGCGATCTACAATCAAGAAGGATACACTGATCCTTACCCATCCTCTGATTTCACTGCCTTTAGGTCATCTCCATCTTTTGAACAATCTGAAATGACCTATTATCAGGATGGGTATAACGAATCTCAATTCGTTAATTCCTCTACATTGATGCCAAACCTGCCCAACCATGAACCAACTCATTTGGTTCAGGTTAATCAGGTTCAAGATAAGGTTCTGGCTAACTTGAGGAATATCATTCAATCTTTAGAAGTTCAGCCAATACCTTGCATTGAGAGATTGGAGCCCCTGATTGAAATGATTGATGATTTAAACAAGTCTTTGTTGGATTGGCTCCAGGATGTTAAGGATAAGAACCCGGGTGAGTTTCTACTTGGGAAATTAGCGAAATTGAGGATGAGATTCGTGGTTGCTTTGATTCAATCTTGGAATAATTCCCAGGATGAACTCTCTTCAGGAAAGCCAATGACAGAACCCGCTCAGGCACCTGTTGGGGGGGACACGTGTTACGAAGCTGACCAGATTGAATTAAAACAACCAATTAAGGATGATTTGATTTCTTCACCTGAAATCCCTGAGCCAGGTTACGAGGAAACGTATGTCTCCTTGGAACGCAAAGTGACAAATGATTTTGGGACATACATTGATACGGATCCTGATGGTGAAGATTCAAGTTGCGAAGTCTCACACGAGTTTTCAAATCACGATTTTTGTGAGACGATTGGGCCTGAGGAATCTGATAGATCATTTGATAGCCCAATAACTGAGGAAACTAATCTTATTAGGGCACACGATACAGATCCAGAATCGCATTTTCTGGAGGAATTAATTCAATGCCCTGATTATCAGTTACACCCTGTTGAGCTTATTGATGATTCTAATTCTGAGATAATTAGACCCAAGTCAATTTTGATTTTGCCACATCATCTAGACTTGGAGATTTCAGACGGGGTGATGAATATACAAGAGGTCATGGAATTTGATATGCCGAATGAGGAGGATAGGAGCCGGGAAATTCTGATTTGGGAAGTCAATTTTGGAGGAAATGGAAGATTGAGTCGAAGGGTTCCTTTTAAACTGAAACCATCAAATCAGAACACTTACGACATTTGTTTCGAGGATGTCAAACTCAAGCACACATTTAACGATTATCCTTTTGAGCTTCAATTCTCTGTAACCCGACATTTTGGCCTTGGGTTGCATCCTCACAAATCGCAGGCCCGACCCCGCTTGCATTCTGATTTTAGGTTTTGGGTAATTTTTATCCAGAACCTAAGATATTCTCGATTATGGGGTGTGGGTCTGCACCACAATCTGGTCCACATCTGTGGACCTCTGCTGACAGGTCAGAGGATTCTTCTGTTTATTCTAATTCTGACCTGCACATGTGAATTCTTCATTTCTTTTCTTTGTATAGTGTGCCTAGCTGAAGGCACTAAACTTAGCACATATACAGTTCTTTTTCATTTTCATCTCGGAGCAGACACGATATCCACGCAATTCAGGTGCTTTCTACGCTTTTCCACTCTGTTTTATGTCTTTTTAATACAATGAGGACATCAAAATGTTGAACGTGACGAATCTACGCTAACGTGTTTGGTTTTGGAAAACCCGTCGTTGTAGTTCAAAAGCGAAGGATTCGTGTTCAACAAATAAAATTTATACCGAAATAAGAATTCCGGGTCGAACACAAGGAGGCGAACGTTTGATTTAAAAAACTCCGCGTTTCTTTTTATTTTGTCACCAAGAAATTCAATTTAAACTATCTAAGTATCTACAACAAATAAAAGAGAGAGAGGGAGTAAGAGAGAGAGAAAGAATACTACACATGGAAATTAAAATGAGATGTAGAATAGACAAGAAATTAATCATAAAAGAGTTCATTCGTTACAACTAGAAAATATAAAACAATTACTCTAGAAAGCATTAAAAGAATGGAGGGAGAAATGTCCTCCTCGACGATCGCTCGGAGGACGAATAGTCTACTCTAGAAAGCAGTAAATCTATACTAGAAAGCAGTAAAAAGAATAGGGAGAGAGAAATCCTCCTCGACGGTTGCTTGGAGGATGAGCCGGACGGGACGACGCCTGGACGAAGGAGAACGAAGCGGGACGAAGGAGGACGAAGCAGAAGAACGGGAACGAAGCAGCACGCCGTCGTCGTCGCGGGATCCACTTCCGAAGGGGGACGAAAATTTGGACTTTATCTCGCGAGAAGCATCCCGGGTGTGGGACAAGCTTCTCTTGAGCTTTGGAGAGGTAGAGAGGAGAAGGAAGGGATGAAAATTTCGTATGGAGGGGGTCTCCTTTTATAGTTGCAAGGAGTGGGGGCAAAATGGACATTACATCTTCAAAATAATAAATAAGGGGTCTTTAGTGACGGATAAAACCGTCGCTAAAGCCCCGCCGTCGCCGTCGCCGCCGCGCCACGCGCGCCCGCTCTGCTGGCCTGCGCGCGTAACGCAGACGCACGTCCGCGTCGTCTCAGCCGTCCGATCGCGAGATCGGACTGCTTAGATCGCGTCCGCGCCCGCTGCGTAGCGCGCCGCCCGCGTGCGATCGCGCGCCCAGCAGAGCGTCCAATTGCGCGTCGGCGCTATCGGGCGCGCGCGGCCGTTGGATCTTCATCCGACGCTCGTGCGCGCCCGCTCGCCCGCGCCTTCGATCCCCTCTCCGCGGCTCGAACCCGCGACCTCCGCTTCGCCCGCAGCTGCGTCGCCGCTGCGCTACGCGGGCGAAATGGTCGCGCGGACGTTTTTAAACGTGCGCGACCGCAGCCGTTGGATCGAGATCCAACGGCGGAGAGGAGACGTTGCGCGGACTTCACAGGACTCCTGCGGCCGATTGGGCGGCTGGGATGGCGCCACGTGGCGCCATCTTGGCCGTCCATCTTCTGGAAGTTGTAGATGGTGCCACGGATGTCGGATTGACTCGATTTTTGTGTCGTTCGACTGCGATCGTCGATCCGAATTCATCCGTGTGGTCGGATTTTCCATCTGAAGTGCGGATTTACACCATCCTGGCCCTTGATCTTCTAGGGTTCCCCGGTCTCTATCTGATGCTACGGATGCCTGATTAGGGCGATCTTGGAGTCGTTGAACTCCAATCGTCGCCCTGATCATATCCATACGGTTGGATCTTTGATCCGAGGCCCCGATAAAATATTTGCCCTGTCCAAGCACATAAAAGGAGACAATTAACCTCCATTTTATTCAAACTACTCTAAATGCAAGATGATGCATGTAATGCAATATTTATATCATGAAATGCAATCCTATGCTTAAGAACATGCATAAATAGACATTTTAAGTAGTGTAAATGTGTTTACATCATACCCCCATGCCTATCTTTTGCTAGTCCCTAGCAAAAACTATATGCTATTTATAAAAGAATTAGGTTAGATTATTTGGACCTGAGTTATTTTCAATCATTAAGAAATTGTCTACTTAAGAACTGAACTTTCAAAGACACAACAGTGCCCGGGTATCAGCCAAAATGCAGACCGCCTCAAGCCTCGCCTTATTCAAAGAAAAATTTCTTTTTCTGTTTTTACTCTCTTTTTTTAGATTTTCTAATTTTAGGGTTTAAGAGTGGCTTTCTACGGCCATTCAACTCACCCAAGATTTGATGAGAACCCTAAGTTTTAAGCATCTTATTGTGATTGTGATAGACTCGTTGACCGGCAATTAAAACGGACTTCGGATTTCTACGCCTCTAGGTGACCTCAAAAAGAATTCTGCCTAAAGGTGTATCTTTACAACCGGTAGCTTTCTCCCTACTTTTATTTTTTAATGGGGTCAACACAAGGGTGAATCCAGTGTATATCTCCCCGGTTTATTCTACTTCTCCGCTTCTTCCTAAGTGTTTTGGGAATTTTTAGTGCATTTTCTGAGCTGGGTTCTGGACAACCGGTCGATGAGCTGTTACCACCGACAACTTGCCAGCCATACTCGTGCGGCGAAGTGTGGCTTATTTCTTTTTGTTCTTTTCTCCTTTTTGATTTTTTTTTTTTTTTTTAAGTAGGTGGCTTCCCTGGTCTAAGATTTACCTAAAGGCAGCAAAAAGAGAAAGGTCCAGTGACTGGGCTCTGGACAACCTACCTATGGGCTGTTACCCACGATAACTTGCCAGCCATATCACCCTAGAAGGTTCATTAGCTACCCAATTTCCGTTAAAATCGCCAAACAACGAGTCAGTGCAAAGAAAGTGTGTAGATGCTTAAGACTCAAAATTCCCTCACATCAGAGGGTGGGTTGATAAGTCGTGTACTTATCACCCAAACTTATTTATTCCAATTATAATAGAATTAAGATGGCGAGAACTCAAAGACAAATCCACATTTTAGTAGATACACGGGCTAATTAAGTCCAAAGACCTGAGGGGTCTTTGTGTTCAGATCCTAATGTAAAATTTCTTAGGATTGAAAAGTCCTAATGTCCAACTAATCCTTCCTAATTTTTTTTTTTTTTTTTTTTTTTTTTTTTTTTAGAAAGAGAGCAATTTATATGGATTTCACAAAGCTGACCAACTAATTCAAAAATGAATCCACCCCCCCATGCCTAGCTGATGCAATGTCCTCATTGAAAAAGAGACATGAAAGAAAGGGTAGAATATGAAAGATGTCACCTGGATATGAAGCTCGTATCAGCCTTGTGTTATATGTACAACTGCTGAGTTTAATGCCGTCAGCTAGGCGAAGTCCAGCCAAAGAAGTCACAGATTGGCTAGAGCAACAGAGTCTGAAACGGGTTCTGGAAGATTATGGTCAACAACAGGCTTCAGACGTTGACCGTTGACTTTAAAGGTGTTACCCGTCTTTGGGTCAGAAATCTGAATGGCACCATTTAGAAAAATCTGATCAATTATGAATGGGCCACTCCATTTAGATTTAAGTTTACCAGGAAAGAGCTTAAGTTTAGAATCGAATAACCAGACCTTCTGGTTTGGCTCAAAGCTCTTGCGGGAAATCATTTGATCATGTAGAGCTTTGGTCCGAGCCTTGTAGATCTTGGCATTCTCATAAGCATCATTTCTAAGCTCCTCCAACTCAGATAATTGGAGTTTCCTGGTCTTCTCAGCTAGATTTAGATCTAGATTGCATTGTTTGATTGCCCAGAATGCCCTGTGTTCAATCTCTACGGGTAGATGACACGCCTTTCCATACACCAGACGGAATGGAGACATGCCGATAGGTGTTTTATACGCCGTACGGTAGGCCCAAAGAGCGTCCTCAAGCTTTTGAGTCCAATCCTTGCGATCGGGCCTAACTGTTTTTTGCAGAATGTTCTTGATCTCTCGATTAGAGATCTCGGCTTGTCCATTCGTTTGGGGATGGTAAGGTGTGGAAATTCGATGATTAACCCCGTATTTGGCCAATAAACTCCGAAATTGGGCATTAGTAAAATGAGTGCCACCATCACTGATGATAGCCCTCGGAATCCCGAATCTACTGAAGATATTTCTCTTGACAAAGTTGATGACCACCTTGTGGCCATTGGTTCGGGTGGGAATTGCCTCAATCCATTTAGACACATAATCAACAGCGACAAGAATGTACTGATGTCCAAATGAAGGGATAAAGGGTCCCATGAAATCAATGCCCCAAACATCGAAAATTTCGACAGGAAGAATAGGGTTTAAGGGCATCATGTCTCTCTTAGTTATGCTCCCGAGTGCCTGGCATCGAGGGCATGACTGTGAGAACTCCTGGGCATCCTTGAATAAAGACGGCCAATAGAAGCCAGATTGCAAAATTTTTGCAGCCGTCTTTTTCCCAGAGAAATGTCCACCACACCCAGATGCATGGCAGAACTCAAGTATACTGTTGAATTCATTCTCCGGTATGCATCGGCGAATAATCTGATCAGAGCCGATGCGATACAGTTCAGGGTCCTCCCAAAAGTAGTATTTGGCCTCAGATTTGAGTCTATCCCATTGTTGCTTGGTCCAATCCTGGGGGATTTGACCAACGGCCAAATAGTTAACAATGTCAGCAAACCATGGGGTGTGGACACCTAAAACTGTAAGAATGGTTTCGTCCGGAAAAGTGTCAGCAATCGGAATGTCCGGACAAGAAGAATCACCTAGGAGTCTCGACAAATGATCCGCCACCACATTTTGTACCCCGGTTTTATCCTTGATTTCAAGATCAAATTCTTGAAGAAGAAGAATCCAACGAATAAGCCGGGGTTTAGCATCCTTTTTAGCCAAGAGATGTCTCAAGGCCGAGTGGTCGGTATAAACAATAACATGAGACCCTAATAGATAAGCCCTGAATTTTTCCAACGCAAATACTACAGCGAGTAATTCCTTTTCAGTAACAGTGTAATTCCTCTGGGCTTCATCCAAAGTTTTACTAGCGTAGTAAATGACAAAGGGTTTTTGATCAATTTTTTGACCCAGGACAGCCCCGACCGCGTAATCAGAAACATCGGTCATGATCTCAAATGGGGTTGTCCAAATAGGTGGTTGCAAAATTGGCGCACAGGTGACTGCCGTTTTTAAGAAATCAAATGCCTTTTGGCATGATTCGTCAAAAACGAACGGTGTTTCTTTGGCAAGAAGATTGCTCAAAGGGCGGGCAACCTTCGAGAAGTCCTTGATGAATCTTCGATAAAATCCCACATGGCCAAGAAATGATCTGATTTGTTTAACTGAAGTGGGAGGAGGAAGTTTAACGATAGCATCAACCTTAGCTTTGTCCACTTCAATTCCCCGTTCAGAGATTACATGACCCAAAACGATGCCCTCTTGGGTCATGAAATGACTCTTTTCCCAGCTAAGGACCAATCGTGTCTTGATACATCGCTTAAGAATCATTTCCAAATTAACCAAACAAGAGTCAAATGATTCTCCGAAAACGGAGAAATCATCCATGAAGACTTCCATAAACTCTCCCACCATGTCGGAAAATATGGCTAGCATACACCTTTGAAAAGTCGCAGGTGCATTGCATAACCCGAAAGGCATCCTACGAAAAGCAAAGGTTCCGTAGGGACAGGTGAAAGTAGTTTTTTCCTGATCCTCGGGATGGATAGGAACTTGATTGTATCCCGAGTAACCATCAAGAAAACAGAAGTACTTCTGTCCGGCTAATTTTTCCAGGATTTGATCAATGAAGGGCAGGGGAAAATGATCCTTTTTAGTGGCAGTGTTCAGCTTCCTGTAATCAATACAAACTCTCCAAGATGAAGCTGAACGAGTTGTGACAGATTCTCCTTTCTCATTAGTCACAACAGTAATCCCGGCTTTCTTTGGAACAATCTGAACGGGACTTACCCAGGGACTGTCAGAGATTGGATAAATAATTCCTGCATCGAGCCACTTGATGATTTCCTTTTTGACCACTTCTCGCATATTTGGATTCAATCTCCTCTGCATCTGGCGAGAAGGGCGGGATCCATCTTCCAAAAATATTCTATGATTGCAGTAAGATGGCTCGATCCCCCTAAGGTCATGAATGGTCCAACCAATTGCCTCCTTATGTTCCTTTAGAACCTTAATCAATTTAATCTCTTGCTCCTTTGTCAATTTAGCACTGATAATCACAGGGAGCGTATTCTGAGGTCCTAAAAATTGATATTTCAAATTCTCGGTCAATGGTTTCAATTCGAGCTGGGGTGGGGTGATGATTGATGGTCGGGTAGATGCTGAAGATTCAACAAGAGGGAGAGGTTGTGAGTGGACAAAATCAG
Organism: Thalassia testudinum; assembly: GCA_037157565.1. Classification (NCBI taxonomy): domain Eukaryota; kingdom Viridiplantae; phylum Streptophyta; class Magnoliopsida; order Alismatales; family Hydrocharitaceae; genus Thalassia; species Thalassia testudinum. Next base: position 12,452,228 of record JAZHRO010000010.1, read on the forward strand.
TAACCTCTTCCGAAGATGTTAAGTCAGAGGGTTGCGGGTCAAATTCATCAACCAAAGAGGAACTTTCAATTGAAGAAACTGTCAAACAAGTTTCAATATTAATATTATCCTCATCAAGTTCCTCAATAACTCCACAATCCTCAAATTTATTGATCGCCTTAAAAATATCTAATTTCATACGTTGGTCCCCAAAGGCGATTTCCATGCTACCGCTTTCACAATTAATGTTGGCCTTTGCGGTAGCCAGGAACGGACGCCCCAGAATGATGGGCGTGTTCCTCAGATTATCTGGTACATCCATGTCAAGGACAAGGAAATCTACAGGAAAATAAAAATCCTTGACCTTAACTATAACATCTTCAATAACGCCTCGCGGGTTTGTGACCGAACGATCCGCTAACTGTAGCGTTACTGAAGTTGGCCGAAGTTCGCCTAACCCAAACTTCTCGTAAAGAGAAGTCGGAATTAGGTTGATGGATGCACCGAGATCCAAAAGTGCTCTATCAAATGTGTAATCTCCGATAACGCAAGAAATCAAAGGAGCACCAGGATCTCTCCTTTTCTGAGGGAGGTAGTGCAGGATAACAGAACTAGCCTGCTCGGAGAGTACCACCTTCCTCGGAACAGATTCTCTCGACTTACGCTTTTGTGTACATAATTCCTTTAAAAATCTTGCGTAAGTCGGTATGTGCTTGATAGCATCAAGGAGCGGGATATTGATCTCAACATTCTTAAATAAATTCAGAAGCTCCTCATTGCTATCAACAGACTTCTTCTTCTTTGCTTTGGTTAAGGCTTCAGGAAAAGGAACACGAGTCAGATCTTTGGAATCGGATTCCTGAGCCTTGATTTCTCCTTTAGAATTCTCTTCACTCTCCTCAGATTCTTCAGGATTCAAAAGATTAGAATAATGTGGTTGTGGATCCTGAGTCTTCTTACCACTTGTCAAAGTGACAGAATTTGCAGAAGCGTAAGAATTTGGGTCTTGAGGAGGGTTAGGAAAGATTGGAGGGGCTTGATTGACCATGAATTGTTGATTTACAGAAGAAGAAGATGAGGAACCCTGCTCAACCACCTGAGCATGCGCGTGTGGGTCCCTCTGATTTCCGTACCCTTGGGCTTGATTGCCCGAATTTGTAATGTTTCGTGGGTTGGGTACGGGTTGGGATGGTAGAGATCCGGGTTGGCGAGAGTTAGCAATGAGCCCGGATTGCAAGTTGTCCAGTGAGTTTTTCATTTGCTGCATGAGCTGGAGCATAGATCCTTGCATCTCTACTATTTGATGGTTCAAATCAGCCTGCCCTGCGGGTTGACGGGCATTCCAAGCTGCCTGATTGACCTGATTCGGAGGCAACTGAGTATATACTTGACCCTGACCCATTGGTCGTTGCGGAGCATAATTGCTGGGTCGGAATTGGGTCTGTTGCCCCGGATTTTTCCAAGAGAAGTTAGGGTGGTTTCTCCAACCTTGATTATAGGCATTCGAGTAGGGGTTGGATCTAGCATTCTCTTGTACAGCACAGACATCCTCATAAAGTGAGGATGGAGAGAAAGAAAAGGAAGGATTAGAAAAACTGGGATCAAAGGCCCCAGTTGGGAACCCATGGGGTTCCGAAAAATGCTGACTCATATGTTGAGTCGCATCAAGTTGATTCACGAACTCCCGTCCAGAAAGAGCTCGTGAAAAATGGAATCCCGAATTTTGGGATTGAGTGGATTGAGAGTTGTTCATAGCATTGCCAGCCATCCACTCTTCCATTCTTTTAGCAACCAAGTCCACTTTGTCAAGTTTATTACAAATCAATTCCATATCAAATGAATGAGAGTCATGGACTTCATTGACATTTGATCTGGGTTGTTGGGACCGGTTAAAAGTATCCATGGAGGCATGATTTATTGAATTCTCACTCATTTCCTCAAATAAATCATGTGCACTATCTGCATCTTTATTAAGGAAATTGCCTCCGCAAGAAGCATCCACATGGTTTCTGAGTTGTTCAGTCAACCCATGATAAAAAATCTGCACGAGTTGCCATTTCGGCACCTCGTGGTGTGGACACCTCCGCAATAAGTCCTGGAATCGCTCCCAGGCCACATGAAACTGCTCCCCCGGCCGCTGGGTAAAAGTAGTGATTGCCCGTCTTAAAGCATTGGTACGACCGACTGGGAAAAATTTCTTCAGAAAGGCCGATTTCAACTCATTCCAAGTTGTAATTGGTCTTCCTATTGTCCTATACCAATGCGCGGCCTTATCCCTAAGAGAGTGAGGGAAGAGCCTCATGATCATTTGCTCCTCGTTTACGTTTCGAGACTTGGTGGTCTGGACCAAAGTGGTCAAGTCCTCCAAGTGTTGAAACGGATCCTCGGAGCCAAGCCCATGATAATGTTTAATCAGGCTTAACACCTGGGGCTTGATTTCTACGTCACCGGCTGGAATCTGGACGCCGGGACGTTCCCCGTAATTTGAAGGATCATAAAAATCCTTCAAGGGCTGAACGCCCTGCATTCTCTGGAACCATTCTTGCATTCTCTGCATTTGTTCCAGCTGCCTTCGAAATTCTTCCTGTGGATTTCCAGGCAGAAGAGGCTGTTGTTCGGCCATGGGATCAAATTGACCAAAATCTAACTTGCGCCTCCTAGAATGTTCTAATGGTCCTTCTAATCTGGGATTCAATGACCGTCTTCCCAGCATAAACTAGGAGTAGGTCGGAAGGACCGGGGATAGGGACCCTGCAGTACAACAAAACAAGGCTGTCCTTAAGTGAGGTAGCCTAAGGATCTACTGACTCCCAATACCAGCCTTAAGACTGTAACTGATTTACTCTACTTGCGTCTGTATAATCCAACCAGTTAGAAGGAGGGACTGGGGAGAAGGTTCTTCCTTTGGCTTTCGCCTCCGGTTCCTAGTGTACCCCCCAGCCGCGGTCGTTTGACGCTACTCCCCTAGCTAGACATCAGATTAATCAGTACAAGTAGGTTAATAAAAAACAATCTCAGACTAGGCCTTGAAGAGCGAATCAAACCTTAAGGCCAACGTCTACTCAATTTTATTACAGCCTGGGATTGTGGTGCTTATGGAATGTGATGGGCCCTTATAATGGGTTGTGCCCTTAATGATTGATTGAAATTTGTGTAAGTGTGTGCACAACCAGGGTTTTCAAGCAAGATTATTTATAATGTGTGAATTTTAATGTTCAAATCCTGCTTAAGTAGCTTTTAGGGTTTCAAATTAGGTGAATTGCAATCAAATTTCTAGGCAAACCAAGTTGTAAAACACGGGTGAAGATAGTTTTCCTTTAAAATCAGAAAGAAAGCGGAGTGCCTAGAATATACCTAGATTGAAAACCCTAAGGAGGAGCTACTTGATGAGTTGGTTTTAAATAAAGTGGTGCGGCCCAAACAACTCAAACAATTGGCCACAATTGCACCACTAAGTTAGGCACTCAAAGATGGTTAACCTAGAATGATTTCTACTCTGTTATGTGTTGCTCTGTGTGTACCGGTTCCACAGATCAGAACCCGGTTGAGTAGAAAACAAATCAAGTTAATCAAGTGCCTTGAATGTGGGTGTGTGTTGTGTGTTTGTTGAAAGTTACCCCACAAAATTATCTTTTTGTTATTATTATTATTATTTTTTTTATGAATGAGGGTGAAATGAGTGTGAGTAGAAATCCAAACAACCAAACTATTCCTAGGATTTATGCAAACACCTAGGTTAATTGGAATTTGGATTTAATGTGGCGAATGAAATCTATGGAGGGGGAAAGAATGGGGGAGCACTTACAGTTGTCTTCAACTGCACTTTACTCCAGTCTACCGCTTGTTGATTCCTTGATGGAGGTCTCTGCAAAACAATAGACACAAGAGAAAGCTAGTTAGAAAACAAATAAAGTGCAAGAAATGCGAAGAAAAGATCGGAAATCGTTGCCTCCCCGGCAGCGGCGCCAAAATGTTGAGCGCGACGAATCTACGCTAACGTGTTTGGTTTTGGAAAACCCGTCGTTGTAGTTCGAAAGCGAAGGATTCGTGTTCAACAAATAAAATTTATACCGAAATAAGAATTCCGGGTCGAACACAGGGAGGCGAACGTTTGATTTAAAAAACTCCGCGTTTCTTTTTATTTTGTCACCAAGAAATTCAATTTAAACTATCTAAGTATCTACAACAAATAAAAGAGAGAGAGGGAGTAAGAGAGAGAGAAAGAATACTACACATGGAAATTAAAATGAGATGTAGAATAGACAAGAAATTAATCATAAAAGAGTTCATTCGTTACAACTAGAAAATATAAAACAATTACTCTAGAAAGCATTAAAAGAATGGAGGGAGAAATGTCCTCCTCGACGATCGCTCGGAGGACGAATAGTCTACTCTAGAAAGCAGTAAATCTATACTAGAAAGCAGTAAAAAGAATAGGGAGAGAGAAATCCTCCTCGACGGTTGCTTGGAGGACGAGCCGGACGGGACGACGCCTGGACGAAGGAGAACGAAGCGGGACGAAGGAGGACGAAGCAGAAGAACGGGAACGAAGCAGCACGCCGTCGTCGTCGCGGGATCCACTTCCGAAGGGGGACGAAAATTTGGACTTTATCTCGCGAGAAGCATCCCGGGTGTGGGACAAGCTTCTCTTGAGCTTTGGAGAGGTAGAGAGGAGAAGGAAGGGATGAAAATTTCGTATGGAGGGGGTCTCCTTTTATAGTTGCAAGGAGTGGGGGCAAAATGGACATTACATCTTCAAAATAATAAATAAGGGGTCTTTAGTGACGGATAAAACCGTCGCTAAAGCCCCGCCGTCGCCGTCGCCGCCGCGCCACGCGCGCCCGCTCTGCTGGCCTGCGCGCGTAACGCAGACGCACGTCCGCGTCGTCTCAGCCGTCCGATCGCGAGATCGGACTGCTTAGATCGCGTCCGCGCCCGCTGCGTAGCGCGCCGCCCGCGTGCGATCGCGCGCCCAGCAGAGCGTCCAATTGCGCGTCGGCGCTATCGGGCGCGCGCGGCCGTTGGATCTTCATCCGACGCTCGTGCGCGCCCGCTCGCCCGCGCCTTCGATCCCCTCTCCGCGGCTCGAACCCGCGACCTCCGCTTCGCCCGCAGCTGCGTCGCCGCTACGCTACGCGGGCGAAATGGTCGCGCGGACGTTTTTAAACGCACGCGACCGCAGCCGTTGGATCGAGATCCAACGGCGGAGAGGAGACGTTGCGCGGACTTCACAGGACTCCTGCGGCCGATTGGGCGGCTGGGATGGCGCCACGTGGCGCCATCTTGGCCGTCCATCTTCTGGAAGTTGTAGATGGTGCCACGGATGTCGGATTGACTCGATTTTTGTGTCGTTCGACTGCGATCGTCGATCCGAATTCATCCGTGTGGTCGGATTTTCCATCTGAAGTGCGGATTTACACCATCCTGGCCCTTGATCTTCTAGGGTTCCCCGGTCTCTATCTGATGCTACGGATGCCTGATTAGGGCGATCTTGGAGTCGTTGAACTCCAATCGTCGCCCTGATCATATCCATACGGTTGGATCTTTGATCCGAGGCCCCGATAAAATATTTGCCCTGTCCAAGCACATAAAAGGAGACAATTAACCTCCATTTTATTCAAACTACTCTAAATGCAAGATGATGCATGTAATGCAATATTTATATCATGAAATGCAATCCTATGCTTAAGAACATGCATAAATAGACATTTTAAGTAGTGTAAATGTGTTTACATCACATGTGTTATCAGGGATTACATTTTTGACGGGGCACTTTTGGATCTAGGTGCATCCATTAACCTAATTCTGACTTCTCTTTACGAAAAGTTTTGATTAGGTGAACTTAGGTTGACCTCAGTAACGTTGCAGATAGCAGACCATTCGGTCACAAGACGGAAAGGCGTTATTGAGGATGTTATCATCAAGGTTAAGGACTCCTACTTTCCTGTAGATTTCCTTGTCCTTGACATGGATGTACCTGAAGATTTAAGGAACATGCCCCTCATTTTGGGGCACTCATTCCTAGCTACTGTTAAGGCCAATTTTAACTGTGAAAGCGGTAGTATGGAAATCGCCTTTGGGGATAGAAAAATGAAACTTGACATTTCCAAGGCGATTAACAAATTTGAGGATTGTCGTTATATTGAGTAGCTTGAGGATGATGATCTAAATGTTGAGACTTGTATGGAGTTTACCTTCCTTGAGAATTCCTCCTGCACCAATGAACTCAACCCACAACCCTCCGTGGTAGACCCACCACACCCTGAAGAGGTTGCTGATTTTGTTCATTCCCAACCTCTTCCATTAGACTGTCCTGATGAATTTTCATTAACATCCTCCTTACCCTCCATCCTAAACTTGCCCCAGCTTGAACTGAAATCATTGCCTGAGAGTCTAAAATATGAATTGTTAGGACCTAAGAAAACGTTCCCTGTTATTATAAGTGCAAAATTGACTAAGGAGCAAGAGATGAGATTGATGAAGGTCCTAAAAGCACATAAGGAGGTAATTGGTTGGACCATCCATGACCTTAGGGTGATCGAGCCATCTTATTGCAAACATCAAATTTTTATGGAAGATGGATCCCTCCCTTCTCTCCAGATGTAGAGATTAAACCCTAATATGCGAGAAGTGGTCAAGAAGTAAATCATTAAATGGCTCGATGTAGGAATCATTTATCCAATCTCGGATAGTCCCTGGGTTAGTCCCGTGCAAATTGTTCCCAAGAAAGCCTGGATTACCGTTGTGACTAATGAGAAAGGAGAATCTGTCACAACTCATTCAGCTTCCTCCTGGAGAGTTCATATTGATTACAGGAAGTTGAGCACAATCACGAAAAAGGATCATTTCCCTCTGCCTTTCATCGACCAAATCCTTGAAAGGTTAGCCGGGCAAAAGTATTTCTATTTCTTGGACGGTTACTACAAACACAACCAAGTCCCTACACTAGCAAAACTCTGGACGAGTCTCAGAGAAACTACACTGTTAGCGAAAAGGAATTGCAAGCTATAGTATTTGCATTGGAAAAATTTAGGGCTTATCTCTTAGGATCTCATGTTATAATCTATACCGACTACTTGACCCTGAGACATCTTTTGGCTAAAAAGGATGCCAAACCCCAGCTCATTTGTTGGATTCTTTTACTTCAAGAATTTGATCTTGAAATTAAAGACAAATCTGGGGCACAAAATGTGGTGGTGGATCTTCTTTCGAGACTCTTAAATGATTCTTCTCGTTCGGATATTCCAATTACTGACACTTTTCTAGACAAGACTATTCTTGTAGTTTCAGGTGTCAAAACCCCTTGGTTTACAGACATAGTATATTATTTGACCGTTGGTCAAATCCCTCAGGATTGGACCAAGCAAGTAAGGGATAGACTTATATCTGAGGCCAAATATTACTTTTGGGATGACCTTGAACTGTACTGCCTCGGCTCTGATCAGATTATTCATCGATGTGTTCCAGAGAATGAGTTTCAAAGCATACTTGAGTTCTGCCATGCATCTCCGTGTGGTGGACATTTCTCCAGGAAAAAGGAGGCTACAAATATTTTGCAATCTGGATTTTATTGGCCGTCTTTATTCAAAGATGCCCAGGAATTCTCGAGGTCGTGTTCCCGATGCTAGGCACTCGGGAGCATAGCCAAGAGAGACATGATGCCTTTAAACTTGATTCTTCCCGTCGACGTTTGGGGCATCGATTTCATGGGACCCTTCCCCCCTTCATTTGGACACCAGTACATTCTCGTAGCTGTCGATTATGTGTCCAAATGGATTGAGGCTATTCGCACCTGAGCCAATGACCACAAGGTGGTCATCGATTTTGTTAAGAAGAATATCTCTAGTCGGTCTGAGATTCTGAGGGCCATCATCTGCGATGGTGGTACTCACTTCACCAATGGCTAGTTCCGTAATTTTTTGGTGAAATATGGGGTGAATCACAGAATTTCCACACCTTACCATTGCAAGACGAATGGATAGACTAAGATCTCCAATTGGGAGATCAAGAACATCCTGCAAAAGATGGTTAGGCCTGATAGAAAAGACTGGACTCAAAAGCTCGATGACGCTCTTTGGGCCTACCGTAAGAGGTACAAAATGACTATCGACATGTCTGGTGTATGGAAAGGCATGCCATTTTCCCGTTGAGATTAAACATAGGGCATTCTGAGCAATCAAGAAATGCAACTTTGATTTAAATTTAGCTGGAAAGATCAGGAAACTCCAACTATCTGTGTTGAGGAGCTTAGAAATGACGCATACGAGAATGCCAAGATCTATAAGGCTAGGACCAAAGCTCTTTATGACCAGCTGATTTCCCAAAAGAGTTTTAATCCGAACTAGAAGGTCTTGCTCTTTGATTCTCGACTTAAGCTCTTTCCTGGCAAGCTTAGGTCAAAGTGGAATGGCCCATTCATCATTGCTCGGATAGTCCCAAACGGAGCCGTTGAGATTTATGACCCAAAGATGGGTAGTTCTTTCAAGGTCAATGGACAGCATCTGAAACCTTTTTTTGACTGCATTATTCAGATAAGGTTGCTTTAACCTTAATCTGACTTTCTTTGGTTGGACCTCGCCTAGCTGATGACACTAAACTCAGCACTTGTACAGTTTGACTCAGAGTTGACTAGAGCATCATGGAATACAGGTGATATTTTTCTAATCTGCCCTTTTCTTATGCCTTTTATTTTCAATGAGGACATTGCATAAGCTAGGTGATGTAAACATGTTTATATCACATAAACTTTCTTTTTTTGTGTGTTCCTAGGTGTAGAGTTGCATCAAATATTATTAATATTTCATAACATGCATCATCTTACATTTAGGTTAGTTTGTATAAAATTTAGGTTAATTTTCTATTTTTGTGGTCAGGTAATAGGGTGACTTTTAATCGGAGCCTCGAATTAAAGATCCAACCATACAGATTTGATCAGAATGATGATTGGAGTTCAACGACTCCAAGATCGCCCTAATCGGACATCCGTAGCATCAGATATAGTCCGAGGAAGATCTGAGATCAAGGGCCAAGATGGTGTCAATCTGCACTTCAAACCACAAATCCGACCTTAGGGATGGGTTTGGATCGACAATAGCAGCCTAACGGCGTGAAAATCGGCTCAATCCGACATCCGTGGCACCTTCTAGAAGTCACAGAAAATGGATGGCCAAGATGATGCCACGTGGTGCCATCTCGACTGCCCAAACCGGCCCAACAGAAGTTTGAAGGCCCACCACGCTCTCACTCTCTCCTCAATGCAAGATCAAATTTGGGCCTTTGGATCTTGATCCAACGGCCACAAGTGCATGCGCCGCGGTTAAAAAGTCGACAAAATAAAAGCATAGCACAACATTTAAGGCATTTCGGGAGCTGAGAGCACGTGTTTGAGTTGTGCGCAACGCATCTCCTCTTCCCGTGCAGGCACAAAATCCAGACGCCCGATCTGATGCCAACGGACCAGATCTTTGGATCAGGCGGATGCACGATTGAATGCTCGCCACATACACGTGATCAGACGCGTGATGTAAAAAGCAGGCTGGCGCACAATGATGAGCCTTTGATCTGGATCCAGTGGCTTGGAATGGGGCTACGTCGTGCCATAATGGGTGAAGACGAAGAGGTCGCGGTGCGATCGTGGCCGTCTGATCTTGATTGGACGGCTGAGATCTATGCTTAGTTGCTCAACGCCCGAAGACAGATGGGGCTGAGAATGCACGGTCAGTGAGTGTTGAGGCGCGAGGAAGGAGAGAGGGCACAGGCGGGCGTGCACTAAGCCTACATTTGGGGGCTTTAGTGACATTTAAATATGTCACTAAAGATCCCTGATTTAATGTTTTTAAGTGAAATGACCTTTGTACCCCCTCCAATCTACACCTATATATAGCCCTACGACCCCCACATATTTCTCATCCCTTCTTTTCTTCTCTCACCCTCTCCAAAGCTCTAAGAGCTTGTCTCAAACCCAGGATGCTCCTCTAGAGTAAAAATGAAAATTTTTCCCCCTTCTCCCCCCTTCGTGGAGAATCTCGCGGTTGTCCTCTCACTCCATTCAGGAAACGGATCCTGTGACGATGACGATGTTTTGCCTCACCCTCGGTTCCACCCCCTTCGTCCTCCTTCTTCCCACTCCGTCCACCATCCTCCGTCTTCCAGGCGTCACTCCGTCCGTCTCGCTCTTCAAGCAATCGTCGAGGAGGATACTTCTCTCTCCATTCTCTTTACCACTTTCTAGAGTAGATTTACTGCTTTCTAGCGTAGATTTCCTCCTTTCTAGTTGTAATGATTAGTGTAATGAACAACATTTGATGATGAAATCCATGTTTATTCTACTTCTCTTTTGTCTTTATTTATAATATTCTCTCACTCTTCTATTTATTATTTGTTAAATAGATAGCTAGTTTTCGACCAGCTAATCTATTTCGTGACAAACAAAATAAATACGTATTTTTAATCAAACGTCTACCTCCTTGTGTTCGACCTAGAATTTCTTTACAATTTTCGGTAAAATTTTATTTGTTGATGGATTGCTTTGCAAATAGAACTACAATGACGGGTTTTTAAAATCCAATTCCGATCGCATAGTTTTCTGCTTACAACACTAGGCATGGGGGGTGATTTATTTTTGAATCATATTGTTAGCTCTGTGGATTTCTTGTAAGGTTTCCTTATTTTTCTTTTTATTTAAAAAAAATGACTTAGGCAAAAAAAATTGGGGCTTTAGAAATTTTCAACCTTGAGAAATAATACAAGACCTGAACACTTAGGCTCTTTAGGTCTTCGGGCTTAATTAACCCGGGTGTCCACTAAAATGTGGACTTGTTTCTCGAGTCCTCGCCATTTGAAAGTTCATTTCAAATTGGTTAAATAAGTTGGGGTGATAAGTACACGACTTATCAACCCATCCTCTGATTTGAGGGGACTTTAAGTCTCAGCATCCTCACACTCTTTGCACTAACTCACTTTTTGGCGGTTTTAACGAAAATTGGGTAGCTAATGAACCTTCTAGGGTGGTATGGCTGGCAAGTTATCGTGGGTAACAACCCATTCGTCAGTTGTCCAGAGCCCAGTCACACGACCATTCTCTTCTTGCTGCCTTTAGGTAAATCTTAGATTAGGAAAGCCACCTACTTAAAAAAAAGAAAAAAAAAAGAAAAGTATCCAAAATGAGAAAAAGAAAAAGAAATAGAAAAGAAGAAAAGAAGAAAGAAATAAGCCATAATTCATCGCACGAGTATGGCTGGCAAGTTGTCGGTGGTAACAACTCATCAGCCAGTTGTCTAGAACCCAGCTTACAAAAATGCACATTTAATTCCAAACACTCAGGAAGAAGCGGAGAAGTAGAATAAGCTGGGGAGATATACACTGGATTTTCCCTTGTGTTGACCCCATAAAAATAAAAAGTTGGGAGAAAGCTACCGGTCGTAAAGATACACTTTTAGGCAGAATTCCTTTTCAAGGTCACCTCGGGGCGTAGAAACCCGAAGTCTATTCTAATCGTTGATCAGTGAGTCTATCACATTTCACATATAAAGATACTTAGTACTTAGAGTTCTCTTCAAGTCTTGGGTTGGGTTGCTGTAGAAAGCTGCCTCGAAACCCTAAACTTAAAAATCCAAAAAAATTAGAAAAGAAGAAAAAGAAAAAGATGCTTCTGCATTTGAATAAGGCGAGGTCTTGGGCAGTTTGCATTTTGGTAGACACCTAGGCACTGTTGTGTCTCTGTAGTTCAGGTTCTTAGTAATTTGATCCTAGTGTTGAAAAATAACTTTTGCCCAAGTAATTTGATCTTAATTTTGATTATAAATAGCATATAGTTTTTGCTAGGGACTAACAAAATATAGGCATACGGGTGTGATGTGTATACATTTATGTAGCCTAAAATGTCTATTTATGCATGTTCTTAGTATTATATAAGCATCATGCAAATTAAATTGTGCATAACATGCATTATCATGCATTTAGGTAAATTTGTATAAATTGTATAGCAATTTTTGAATCATACTTAGAGGTCTTTATGAATGATTTCTCTGTATTCGGGAATTCATTCGACCATTGTCTGAGCAACTTGGAGAAAATCCTGAAATGATGTATCGAGGTTAATCTAGTGTTAAGTTGGGAAAAGAGCCATTTTATGGTTCAAAAAGGAATTGTCCTCGGTCACATCGTATCGCATAGGGGCATCAAGGTAGATCGGGCTAAGGTTGATTTAATTTCCAAACTTCCTCCACCTAGTTCAGTCCGACAAATTCGCTCCTTCCTAGGACATGTTGGCTTCTACCGAAGGTTCATTAAAGACTTTTCCAAGCTTTCCAAACCCTTGACCGACCTTCTAGCCAACGACGCCATATTCCACATGTCTTCTGGTTGCATCCAGGCTTATCACACCCTCCGGGAATTAGTCTCCACCGCACCTGTACTTCAACCCCCAGACTGGTCCTAGGACTTTGAGATCATGTGTGATGTGTCAGATTTTGCCATAGGCGCTGTCTTGGGACAAAGGCAAGACAAGAAGCCCGTGGTGATCTACTACGCGAGCAAAATGTTGGACGAGGCCCAACGAAATTATATGGTCATAGAGAAAGAGTTGCTCGCTATAGTCTTTGGACTTGAAAAGTTTCGATCGTACTTGCTGGGATCCCACGTGGCTATTTACACTGACCATTCAGCCATCCGGCACCTGTTGGCCAAGAAGGACGCAAAGCCCAGGCTCATCAGATGGATCCTGCTTTTGTAGGAATTTGACCTGGAAATCTGAGACAAGGCCGGATCAAAGAATGTGGTGGCTGACCACTTGTCTAGACTTCATCCAGACCACATTGGACCCTCCCTACCTCTATCTGACGCCTTCCTTGATGAACACATTCTGGCTGTGCAAGACAAGAGAATGCCATGGTATGCTGACTACGTCAACTACCTAGTTGTAGGACAAACCTCGCACAGCTGGTCCAGACAGCAACGGGACAGGTTCTTGGCTGAGGCCAAGAACAATTTCTTGGATGATCCCATGCTGTTTCACCTCTGTGCTAACCAGATCATCAGGAGGTGTATCACCGAGAATGAAGTTCAGAGTGTGCTTTCCTTTTGTCATGACCAGGCTTGTGGTGGCCACTTCTCTGGGAAGAAAACGGTTGCAAAGGTTCTGCAGTTTGGATTTTACAGGCCATCTGATGAGAACCTCATCATGAGCCATAACTAGCTCATTTTGACCCAATACAGAGGATAAAAGCTCCTACATAACTCAAGGAAAGGCTTAACTCAGAGAATTCTGAGTTTAAGGAGAAAACAAGTCATAAGGGGTAAAAATACAATTTTACCAGTATAATCTGCATACAGGGTAATTCAGGGTCCAAACACAGGTCAAACAAACCGAATAAGAAGGAAAGTGGGATGATTTGATAAGGGCTACAGCAATTCCAAGGAACTAAATGATAATCTGTAACCCTAAAGCAAATCCACTTCAATTCACGAGGTTCGAGACAAAATAAAAATAGAATAAACCCTCTAAAATTCATAGAAAAATAATCTCTAGGGTTTAGAACCTTCAATTTGGCCTTCAGAACCCATTTTGACCTACATTGAGAACCATACCCAATTAATAACTTAATTTGGGTTTTTGCGTAAATTGACCAGTTAAACAAGGTTTAATCTAGAAATAAAATTCACCATCAGATTCCTTAGGTCCTAATTAGTCATGTATAAAAACTTGAGCCTAAGAAGAAACCTTCTTGACCAACTTTACACTTTGGTCCTCATATATTTACTTTTTGACCCTCAACTTTTGAACCCTCGCATTTCTGCCCCTAACTCTCCTTCGTTCTTTGCATTCAGGTCCCTCCTGCCAAAACCTGACCAGCACCATGCTCCGGCGACCTTGCAGGGAGCATGGCGCCGCGCAGGGTAAGGGGGAGGGTCTGGCAAGACAACCGGGGGTGCCCTGCGTCGTCAGCCGTCGCAGGAACACCCCCCTGGTCGCTGCAACCCACCATACCGGCCGTGCGAACGCACGGACGGTATGGGTTTCCATCTCCGGTGTCCTCCGGCGAGGGAGACACGTCGTCTCCCTCCGCCTTCCTCTCTGATTCGGCCTCTATAAATACCCCCGTCGCTCCGCCGTTCTGAGTAGCTCGGATCTGACGGAGAAAACCCCCAACTTTCCTCTCTTCTCACTCCGGCAGACGCCCACCAACTCCGGCGGTTCTTCCTCCTCCTCCTCTTCGCTCTGCCGCAATACCAGCAGCAGAGACTTCTTCCCCTGCTCTTCCCGCGTCGCGCAATACCGGCGCGCGCTGCCTCTGCCCCGTCGTCACCGCCGTCCTCCCCCACTGGGCACCTTCTTCTCCGGCGACAGCAGGTACAGCCGTCCGCCTCCTCGCCCCCTTCGTCACTGTAGTTAGGTTAGAACTACTTCCCTCTATTCTCTCTCTCTTTTCCCCCTGCTATTTTTATCTAATTACCCCTCGACTGCGCCTAATCACCCTCACCTTCTCCGCCTCCGGCCATCCTCCGGCGAGCCGCTCCCATCACTCCAGCAACCCACACGGCTCGCCGACCACCGCAGAACCTCCGCCTCCTCACCCTGATCAACCTCCGCCCTTCCACTTCCCCCAAATCACCCTCTGCAACTCCACCGAACAAACCCATCTCCCGACCCACAGTCCGACCTAGGGCAGCTCTTAGGCTCCGCCCCGCCGCCTGCACACCCCCCGACCACCTTCGCCGTGCCACGGTGAAGGTCCTCCGCGTTTCTGATTGGGCCGAGAGGCCGTTTCTCTGTGGGCAGGTACCTGCGCTCGTCGCCGCCATTGTTGAAGCGAAGCAGCTTCGACTTGCTGTCCCAGGTGCGCCGCGCCCAGGTCACGCTCCCAGGCTGTGCGGGGGCATTTCGGGAAAGCGTTAGGCTGCAGTTGAGGCGAATCCCTCGCGCGAAGGCCTCGCGTAAAGTTGCGATTACCAGCTGCTTCCTCCGCGCAGGCGCGAAATTGGGGTGGGACATTTAGTCCCACCTCGGAAGGCTCTGAAGGAGCGCAGCGGTATAAAGCGAAAAAGTGCTGGAGGCTTATTGCCTCAGCACACGGGGTGAGGTCCCCTTCACCCGCCCGGTTACCCGGTCTCGTCCGCGCTTACGCCCCGCAGACCTGGCCCGACCCGACTTAGACTGACCTGCACTCCTCGCCCACCATGCACGCCGGTGGGCCTGGACCCGGGCGCGACCCGTACCCGGCAACCCGGTAGCTCTTGGAGAGCTTTCCTAAGAGTGGCTTCTGTGAGAGAGAGACGCGGGGGAGGGTAGAGTTAGGTTTTGCCCCTCTGATCAAGCTGTGTAAGTGTCCAGGCACAGGTGAAGAAGAACCATGGAAGAAGACGAAGGCTGAAGGAAGGAGGAGCACCGAGCGGCACTGTAGCAGCGGCGGTTTAAGTCGTCTGATTGGAAAATCAGATGACGTCCTGAAGGCAAAGAAGGAGAAGGAAGGCGAGGCAGAGGAGGAACACAGAGAGGCCAAGTGAAGACTCTGCAGAAGAAGAAGAGCACGAGAAGAAGATCTGAAGAAAGGGAAAGAAGAAAGAAAGAAGAAGAAGAAGAACAAAGGAAGAGAGCAGAAGATCTGAGAAGGAAGAAGAGGAGAAGCAAAGAGAAAAGAAGAAAAGCCAACAAATTCTCTCTCTCTCTTTCTTTATTTTTGTAAAAGAAACTTGTACCCCTAGAATACAACTTGCTCCCTGAGTTCGACCTCGGGAACTCTTTTATTTTCCGAGTAACAAATTGTATTAAACTGGTAATCAGCTCTCTCTATACTATACTACGACGAAATAATAAAACTATAGAGGAAGGTCGCCACCACCATCCCTATTTAAGGATGCACACAACTTTGCCAAGACTTGCTCACTGATAACACTGCACAAGGGAGTGATAATTCTGTTAAATAGGGCCCATCTTAAGAATAAAAGGCACAACATAAGTAGAATGGGAGCATTGCATGCATCATGAACCAAGATTGCTTATAAAACTATTTTAATGGCCATTTGTGTAAGTACTTGTCAAAGCAGGCCTCAGATGAGCAATCGGACCACATGGATGGATTCAGAACGACGAACGGAGTCCAATGGACTCAAGATCGGCCAAGTCCGACATCCGGAGCTCCTACAATGGGCCCAAGAAGTTCTGACAATTGATCTGGAGATCAACGGCACTCATTGCGCCACGTCATCCCCGCTCCACTGCACGCAACCTCTTCATCCAGCTGAGATTAGATCTTAGCAGTCGATCTTCGATCGGACGGCCGAGACTTGCGCACCCGCCTGCAATCGCCGTGACAAAGTGCGGGCCTGGCGCAACGGTTAGCACGCATGCCCGCACACACGCGACGCGGGTTCGAGCCGCGCGGTGCGTGAAATCAAAGACGAAGGACGCGCGCGGCGAAATTGGGCCGCCCGATCAGCAGCGGGCAGCCGAGGTCGCGCCACGCGGTGTGCCCACAGATCGCAAGTGCCCACGCGCACGTGCATGCCGGGCGACGACGCGCGCGCACACGTGTGCCAGAGGCGCGATCCAAGCGCTGCCAAGGAGAGATCTCTGCCGTCTGATCTTTGATCGGATGGCTCTCACGCAGAGGCCGCGAATCGAGCGTGAAGAAGAACGGCATGGGCGGTTGACCAGTGGGTTGGAGGGCTTCATCGACGCTTTTGGAGTGGTTTTAGCGACGTCCCGGACGTCGGTAAAGCCCTTCTTCTTTTAGAAAGCCCTTAACCCTATTTAAATCCCCTCCAACTACTCATTCAAGGCATTCACTTCCCTTGCAACTACTCCACCCCTCTCTTAGCTAGGTTTAGGCCCTTTTGTAATCGTCGGAGACGACGAGCCGCTGACGGAGCCTCCTCCACCACCGTGGCTGCCTCGTCGCTCTCCCTCCTCTCTCTCTCTTTTAAGCTTTCCATTACTTTTGTTTGAGCATGTATTTAATGTTGTAAGCTATGAACTAAAAGTGCATGATTAATGAAGTTATTTTCTGTTCAGTTGTTACTTTGATTTCTGTCTAAGTGCATGATCAAACAAGAAACACTCTAACCCTAATCTCTCTCCATCTCTCTATCTCTCTCTCGCTTTTCAAACTGCACCTCCGCAAGCAAAACTCCGCGCTTTTCGTGATAACAAGTGATAAGAAAAATTCGATTTTCACGCCTCCTTGAGACCGACACTCGGACTCACCTCCGTTTACTTATTTTAAAATCGGCGTTGCAAGTGCGACTATAACGACACTTCTTAACACATGCACAACCGCAAGTCAATTTTTGGCGCCGTTGTTGGGTAGGCAATGGATTTGTTTTGTCACCTCTAATCCACATTCATTCTCACATAGTCTAATGCCCTATTTTCCTTTTTACTTGATGGTTGCAGGAATTCGACGCGTGGACGGCGAAGCGACGCATCCCACGACGGTAGCAAGGGAGTAGGCGCTACGAGGACCGATAGTGAGTAATTCTTCTCTCATGATTGTTTGCTTGAGTGAAAAAACTAAAAAAAAATTGTAAAAATTGAAAAAAATTGGCGTGGTGTATGATTGCTTGACCCACATCCTTAACACATCACCCCACAAAAAAAATGTACTCTAACATTCTGAATAAATTCTTGGAGTGTTCTTTTCTTTTTCTTGAGTGGTGTTTGCGAAGCCACCGTGAGTTGACCTGGGCCGCACCACTGAACCCTAAAATCGAATCATCTAATAGAATCTGCATGATCATTAGGATGAGTACATTAGGGTTTTAGAGCCTCTACAGAATAAAAGGAAATCTACTTTCACCGAATGGTGTGCAGAACTTGACGTACCCACTGAAACTTGTTTGAAAACATTAAGACGCGTCAACCCTAGAAAATACTAAAGTAAGGATGAAACACTAATAGAAACCACATCTTAAAAATCCTTGCTTGAAAATCATGTTTTGATAGAAGCACACACTTTGAAAGTGAAAAATCAAGAGGCACCACCCCAATCAATGCCTCACCACATAACCCTTGCACAAGCACTATCCTAGCCCTTTAAAACTGAGTAGACGTGCCCTAGGTAGGATTGAGTTAAGTCTCGAAAGGCGAGGTTTTGTTCGCTGGGCACTTGGCTTTCATTCCCTTGGTAGAATCTGGTGACTAGGCTGCGGGGCAGTGTCAAACGACCACGGTTGTGGGGTCTACGGAACCGGAGGCACAAGCCAAAGGAAGAACCTTCCCTGCAATCCCCTCGTAATCAACCTGGCCAGATTTGCCTTGGGAAGGGGAGTCCAGTGCTTACGGACTTAATCACCCATTGTGAGATTTCTAGGTCATCTAAGGAATACACCATAAGGACTAGGCTTGTGTGCTTGATTGAAACACATTTCTCGCATCTGTCGCCCTCCGCATCCCCTCATGTTCTTCTCTAGTGTATGCATGGGAGACGCTCACTACATCCCGAGTTGTGTGTTTTGGGGTAGGAATCTAGGCGACGTAATTCTGTTGGAAACATGGCTGAACCTAGGTTAGATGAGGCTGAGGATCAACCCCCACCAGACGCTATGGCCATCATCCAAGCCCAAATTAATGCTAATCACCGGCTTCAGCAACAACAAATCCACACCATCATGCAAGCCATACAACAGTTACAGAACCCACAAGAACAACCATCACCACCTTTCCAAGACATACCAGGGCAACCACCATTTGATATACCACCATTTCAGGATCAGTGAAGGCCCCTCCACGATTTCTATAATTCCTATGCTATTAGAGTCGAGCCACACCTTAGGATCCCCGAGGGGGAGATGATTTTGAGCTGAAACCGAATGTCTTAAGTCTGATCCAGAGCCACTTTCATGGAAGCTCAAATGAGGACCCCTTTCAGCACCTAAAGGATCTTGATCGCATAGCGCGAACTGGGAAACCTAGGAACATTAGCCTTGACATTGTTCTAATCAAGATGTTTCCCTTCTCATTGAGAGACAAGGCTTCTCATTGGCTTAGAACCCTAGGGAGACCCATCACCACCTGGGAAGAAATGACGCATGCATTTTTAAAGAAATTCTTCCCCATAGGAAAGACCAATGCCCTCAAAAGAGCTATTACTACCTTTACACTCCAGGGTGGGAAACAATTTCATGAGGCATGGGAAAGATTTAATGAACTCTTTAGGAAATGCCCAGACCATGAAGTGCCAAGGTGGCAATTGGCCCAAATTTTCTACCATGGTCTAGACAGCAACCTACGGAACTTCGTCGATGCCTCATGCGGAGGGAACTTCCTGAACAAAGACGAGGAGAGCGCGTTTGAGCTCTTTGAGTCTATGAGCGAGAATTCGCTCAACAATGCCTCTATGACCTAGTTCAACAGGTCCAGTCAACCCCGTGGTGGGATTTATGAGGTGTAAGCAAATTCTGGAATGGTTGACATGGCCATCATTGCCAAGAAATTAGATCGAGTGGAATTGGTGGACAAAAAGATTGATGAACTACTGAACCAGACCAGGAACCCCTTACAGACTTTCTCCCTAGCAAAAGGAGCACGTAATATTAACCTGGTCCAGCCTTTAACCCAACTGAACCTGGAACAACCCCTGACCACATTCTAGGGAGGGACCTTTCCTCCCTCAACCCTTGATTACTCCCTTCCCTCTCCATCAACATCGGTTATCCTTGAAGATGTGCAAGTTATCCAAGGTTATACGAAACCAGACCCTTTCTCCAACACTTACAACACTGGCTGGCGTAACCACCCCAACTTTGGTTGGACAAACCAGAAACCACCGCAATTCCAAAATCAGCCCAAGCCAAACCAGCAGCCACACTTGCCCCCTATCAGTAAGGACCACCAGTTAGACCCCAATATAATCAGAATAGTGTGGCCCCTCCCCCACAAAACCAAATGGATACCTTAATAAAGATGATGGCTGACATGAATCGGAAACATCAGGAGGAAATGGCCTTGGTAAAGGGACAGTTAAGTCAACTCTTGGACTGTAAACAACAAGGATCCCTACCTTCCCAACCGCAACCGAACCCGCAAAACATAATTAACAAAGGCCCCAATTCGCAAGGGTTCCAAAGCAACCCCTGGTAGGCTCACATGGTCCAGCCAGCCCCGCAAACACCTCCTGGGTTTGGTGCTTCTTCGTCCTCGTCTTCTCAAGGATCAACCCATGGCCCCAATGCTCTGCGAATGGGGTGACCTTGAGAAGCGACACCAAAACCCAGGATCCTAAATGGCCGACTCTCCCCGAGACTTCACCCGCTGAATTACCCGACTCAGAAGAGGCACCAACCAAGGACCCAGAAATAGAACCAATCCACATTCAGACACCCTACCATGAGGCCTTGGAAATAATCAAGAAAAAGAAGAATGTTGTGGAAACTGAGGAGCTGTTGGAAATCTTTAAGCAATTACAGATTAATATTCCACTCCTTGAAGCCGTCGAACACATCCCTGCTTGCGCCAAGTTTTTAAAGGATGCCTGTACACCCAAGCGTAAGCCGAGACCTCAAGCACCTAGGAAGGTTGTGCTCTCTGAACAAGCAAGTTCCATGATATTAAAGCAACCTTCCACTCAAGCGAATCGACCCTGGAGCGCTCCTAATTTCCTGCAATATCGGAGACGTGACGTTTGATAGAGCGCTCTTGGACCTAGGTGCTTCTATCAATCTGATTCCAACAACCCTGTACCACCAATTTGGTTTTGGAGAGCTGACACCAACCCCTGTCACCATCCAGCTGGCTGATAGATCAGTGAAAACCTCGAAGGAGGTTGTCGAGGACGTATTTGTACGGGTCAAGGACTTCTATTTCCCAGTCGACTTTTTGGTGCTCGACATGGAAGTCCCTGAAAAATTACAGAACGCACCCATAATCTTAGGCAGACCTTTCTTAGCTACGGCTAAGGCAAACATTGATTGCGACACGGGATGTATGGAAATCACCTTCGGGGACAGGAAAATGCAATTGGATATCTTTCGGGCAACAAAGTCTTTTGATTGCGATGGCATTGAGGAACATGATCTCGTAGAAACTCTGATCGAGGAATGCCTCACCCTCAGTTCTATATCAGACCACCAAACCCGAAGTGACTGTGCTGACCCGTCACCATCATTACCTGTGGACCTCTATAAGGCTGAGTACCATCACATGACACCATTTGAGGAGATCAATGTTGATCAACTCCCGCCCTTTCCCTTCCCATCGACCGCGGTTCCACCTGCACCTGAACTTAAACCATTGCTCGAGAATCTCAAGTATGACTTCCTGGGACCTGACCAGACCTTCCTAGTGATTATTAATTCTCATCTAACCAAGGATCAGGAACTTAGGTTGACTACGACCCTTTCAGAACATTGGGCCGCCATTGGTTGGACCATTTCGGACTTAAGAGGAATTAGCCCCAGCTATTGCACCCATAAGATTTACCTGGAAGACGGGGCACGAACTTCCCGCCAGAAGCAGAGACGTTTAAACCCAAACATGCGAGAGGTTGTTAAAAAAGAAATTATCAAGTGGCTTGACACCGACATCATATATCCTATCTCTGATTGCCCCTGGGTGAGCCCCACTCAAGTGGTTCCAAAGAAAGCTGGGCTCACCATTGTCACCAATGATCATGGCGAATCCATCCTCACCCGCACCACCACCGCATGGCGGGTGTGTATTGATTATAGGAAGCTCAATGAAGCCACTAAGAAGGATCATTTTCCCTTGCCATTCATTGACCAAATCCTTGAAAGATTAGCAGGGCAGAAGTATTTTTGCTTCCTGGATGGATATTCAGGATATAACCAAGTCGCAATTGCTTCGGAAGATCAGGAAAAGACCACATTCACTTGCTCGTATGGCACGTTTGCATTCCGTCGAATGCCGTTCGGGTTATGCAACGCACCTGCGACCTTCCAGAGTTGCATGCTAGCCATTTTTTCAGAAATGGTGGGTGAATACCTAGAGGTCTTTATGGATGATTTCTCTGTATTCGAGAATTAATTCAACCATTGTCTGAGTAACTTGGAGAAAATCCTGAAATGATGTATCGAGGTTAACCTGGTGTTAAGTTGGGAAAAGAGCCATTTATGGTTCAAGAAGGAATTATCCGCGGTCACATCGTATCATATAGGGACATCGAGGTAGATCGGGCTAAGGTTGATTTAATTTCCAAACTTCCTCCACCTAGCTCGGTCTGACAGATTCGCTCATTCTTAGGACATGTTGGCTTCTACCGAAGGTTCATTAAAGACTTTTCCAAGCTTTCCAAACCCTTGATCGACCTTCTAGCCAATGACGTCCTATTCCACATGGCTTCTGATTGCATCCAGGTTTATCACACCCTCCGAGACTTAGTCTCCACCGCACCTGTACTTCAACCCCCAGATTGGTCCCAAGACTTTGAGATTATGTGTGATGCATCAGATTTTGCCATAGGCGCTGTCCTGGGACAAAGGAAAGACAAGAAGCCCGTGGTGATCTACTACGCGAGCAAAATGTTGGATGAGGCCCAACGAAATTATACGGTCATAGAGAAAGAGTTGCTCGCTGTAGTCGTTGGACTTGAAAAGTTCCCATCGTAATTGCTGGGATCCCACGTGACTATTTACACTGACCATTCAGCCATCCGGCACCTGTTGGCCAAGAAGGACGCAAAGCCCAGGCTCATCAGATGGATCCTGCTTTTGCAGGAATTTGACCTAGAAATCCGAGATAAGGCCCGATCGAAGAATGTGGTGGCTGACCACTTGTCTAGACTTCATCCAGGCCACATTGGACCCTCCCTACCTCTATCTGACGCCTTCCCTGATGAACACATCCTGGCTGTGCAAGACAAGAAAATGCCATGGTATGCTGACTACGTCAACTACCTGGTTGTAGGACAAACCCCGCACAGTTGGTCCAGATAGCAACGGGACAGGTTCTTGGCTGAGGCCAAGCACTATTTCTGGGATGACCCCATGCTGTTTCACCTCTGTGCTGACCAGATCATCAGGAGGTGTATCCCCGAAGGTGAAGTTCAGAGTGTGCTTTTCCTTTTGTCATGACCAGGCTTGTGGTGGCCACTTCTCTGGAAGGAAAACAGCTGCAAAGGTTTTGCAGTCTGGATTTTACTGGCTGTCCCTATTTAAGGATGCACACATCTTTTCCAAGACTTCCTCACGCTGCCAAATGCTGGGGACCATGACCAAGAAAGATATGATGCCCCTTCAGCCCATTTTGATTGTCGAAATCTTCGACGTTTGGGGTATCGATTTTATGGGCCCCTTTCCACCATCCAACGGCTTCGAGTACATCCTAGTCTCAGTCGACTATGTTTCTAAATGGATTCAAGCTGTCGCCACCTGTCGATGTGATGACAGGTCTGTCATGGACTTTGTTAGGAAGAACATCTTTTCCCGGTTTGGAATACCCAAGGCCATGATCAGTGATGGTGGAAGCCATTTTATTCATTCTCAATTCCGTGCCCTACTTAGAAAATATGGGGTGAACCACCGCATTGCAACTCCATATCATCTGCAAACAAACGGGCAGACCGAGGTCTCAAATAGATAAATCAAGAACATTTTACAGAAGACTGTGAGACCTGACAGGAAAGACTGGTCCACACGACTTAATGATGCCCTATGGGCATACAGGACTGCTTTCAAGACCCCAATAGGCATGTCGCCTTATCGCCTGGTCTTTGGCAAAGCCTGCCATCTTCCTATCAAATTGGAACACCGGGCTTACTGGGCTGTCAAGCAATGTAACATGGATTCCCAGTTAGCCGGTGCGTAGAGGACGCTCCAATTATCTGAGCTCGAAGAAATTCGTCGGGACGCCTTTGACGATAGTCAACTATATAAGGAGAAAATGAAAGCCGTCCATGACCGACTTATTCATAGAAAAACCTTTGAGCCTAACTAGCAAGTCTGGCTATTTGACGCACGCCTAAAACTCTTCCCAAATGGACAGGACCATTTCAGGTGGTTAAGCCCTACTCTAATGGGGCGGTTGAAATCGCCGATCCTAACACTGGGCACACTTTTACAGTTAATGGTCAAAGATTGAAGCATTTCCTGGCCCAGGTTCCCCCAAAGGAAAGTGTCACCCTCGTTGAGGGCTGACACGGAGCACCGCCCAGCTGGAGGCGTTAAACTCAGCATTTCCTGGGAGGCAACCCAGAGGATTCAGACTGATCTGGTATTTTACATAACTCAGGTACTATCTTTTTGAACCCTTTTGCATCCATGTACTTGCCAATGAGGACATTGTCCAACTTATGCATAGGGGGGTGATAAATTACATAATCCTGAGCTCATTTAATCAGTCTGAATCAAATAAAAAAAAAAAATAAATTTAGGAAGAAAACTTAGGCATTAGAAACTTGTCAATAGTGGGAAATAATACAAAAAGAACTTAAACACTTAGACTTTTCAGGCCTTCGGACTTAATCAGCCCTGGTGTCCATTAAAATATGGATTTAGCTTCGAATCCTTGCAACCTTAAGCTATTCTAATCCACCTACTAAATAAGGTGATAAGTATACGATTTATCAACTCACCCTCTAACTCAGAAAAACTTTGAGCCTAAGCATCTGCACACATTTTTGCACAGACTCACTCCTCGGAGATTTTGACAGAAATTGGGTAGCTAATGAACTCTCTAGGGTGGTATGGCTGGCAAGTTGTCGTGGGTAACAGCCCATTGGCAGGTTGTCCAGAACCCAACCACGGGACCATTTCTTCTTCATTGCCTCTAGGTACAATTAAGATCAGGGAAGCCACTTACGAAAAAAAAGGGGAGAAGAAAAGAAAATAAACCACACTTCACCGCACAAGTATGGTTGGCAAGTGATTGTGGGTAACTGCCCATTGGTCGATTGTCCAGAGCCCAGCTCAATAACTGCACAAAAAAGAGCCAAAACACTTAAGGAAGAAGCGGGGAAGTAGTACATGCCGGGGAGATATACACTGGAAAAATCCTTGTGTTGACCCCAAATAAAACAAACGTAGGGAGAAAGCTACCAATCGAACAAATACACCTTCAGGCAAATATATTTCCTCTTCCGGTCACCTAGGGGCGTACTGAATTACCGTTAAGTGAGTCTATCACAATCTTCACACCAAGATGCTTAGAACTTAGGGTTTTGACCGAGTTTTGGGTGGGTTGGGTAGCCGTAAAAAGCTACCAACCCACGCTGAATTCCGAGAAAAATTCTAAAAAATGTATATATATACATATACATAGTTATATACATTAAAGCAAGGATTCGGGCGATTCGTATTTTGGCAGACACCCGGGCGCTGCTTAGTCTTTGTAGATTAAGATCTTAGTATATTTCCTCCTATTGACAAGTAACGAAATGTCAAAGCAATTACTTCTTAAATTCTGAAAGAAAATAAAGGCTAGAATAAACCTTGCTAGGGACTAGCAAGGAGTAAGCATGGGGGTATGATAACACTGCATATGGGGGTGATAATTCTGTTAAATAGGATCCATCTTAAGAATAAAAGGCACAACATAAGTAGAATAGGAGCATTGCATGCATCATATACCGAGATTTCTTATAAAACTGTATTAATGGCCATTTGTGCAAGCACTTGTCAAAGCAGGCCTCAGATGAGCAATCGAACCGCACGGATGGATTCAGAATGACGAACGAAGTCCAACGGACTCAGGATCGACCAAATCTGACATTCGGAGCTCCTACAATGGGCCTAAGAAGTTCTGACCGTTGATCTAATGATCAATGGCCCTCGTTGTGCCACGTCGCCCCCCTCTGCTCACCGCACGCCACTTCCTCCTTCAGCTGAGATCAAATCTCGGCCGTCGATCTTCGATCGGACAGCCGAGAACTGCACGCCCGCCTGTGGTCGCCGCGACAAAGTAGCGGGCGTGGCGCAGCGGTGAGCGTGCATGCCTGCACGCAGGCGACGCAGGTTGGAGCCACGCGGTGCGGGGAATTGAAGACGAAGAAGCACGCCACGAAATTGGGCCGCTCGATTTGCAGCGGGCGGCTGAGATCGTGCCACGTGGAGAGCCCTCAGACTGCGAGCGCCCAAGTGCGCGCATGCCGGGCGACGACGCCCGCGCGCATGCGCCCCCGAGGCACGATCCAAGGGTGCCCGAGGAAGGATCTCAGCCGTTCGATCTTCAATAGGACGGCTCTCACGCAGCGGCCGTGGATCGGGCGTGAAGAAGAACGGCGCGGGTGTGTGACCGGCGGGCTGGAGGGCTTCACGGATGCTTTTGGAATGGTTTAAGCGATGTCTCGGACATCGCTAAAGCCCCTTCTTCTTTTAGAAAGCCCTTCTCCCTATTTAAACCCCCTCCATCCACTGATTCAAGGCATTCACTTCCCTTGCAACTACTCTA
Source organism: Thalassia testudinum (assembly GCA_037157565.1). NCBI lineage: Eukaryota > Viridiplantae > Streptophyta > Magnoliopsida > Alismatales > Hydrocharitaceae > Thalassia > Thalassia testudinum. The sequence goes on from JAZHRO010000010.1 coordinate 12,478,545, forward strand.
CCCCTCTCTTAGCTAGGTTTAGGCCCTCTTGTAATCGCTGGAGACGACGAGCCGTCGACGGAGCCTTCTCCACCGCCGTTGCTGCCTCACCGCTCTCCCCCTCTCTCTTTTAATCTCTTTTAAGCTTTCGCTTACTTTTGTTTATTCATGTATTTAATGTTGTAAGCTGTGAACTAAAGCTGCATGATTAATGAAGTTACTTTCCGTTCAGTGTTTACTTGATTTCCTGTTTAAATTGTATGATCAAGCAAAGAAAAGACTCTAACCCTAATCTCTCTCTCTCTATCTCTCTCTCGCTTTTCAACCGCACCTTTCTTAAGTAAAACTTCGCAATTTTCGTGACAACAAGTGATAAGAAAAATCCGATTTTCACGCCTCCCTGAGACTGACACTCGGACTCACCTCTGTTTTCTTACTTTAAAACCGGCATTGCAAGTGCGACTATAATGACACTTCTTAACACACACGCACGTGCGCACGTCAATAGCGCATGCTCAAAATTGGACAGATTCTTCGAGAATGCAGAGTTGATGGAAAAATTCCACTTATCCTCAGTGGCAGGGCTGGAGCGTCCCTTCTCAGATCATATGCCACTAGTCTGGGATAGTGGAGACAACATCCATGTTGGGTCTTACTTTAAACTTAGAAAGTCTTGGCTTAAAGAGCAGGGGTTTCGTGAAATGATTAAATCTTGGTGGAGATCCAACTAGGCTGAGGGCACCGCAACTATCAAGCTAGCTGCTAAACTTGAATCTATGCATTCCATGCTGAAAGAATATGGTTCCACAGTGGCTGTGCTGAGAAACCAAAAATGCATTGAAGCTCTGGTGGCAATACAACAACTGGATATTAAAGAGGAGGCTACCATTCTGATCGAGTAGGAGCAGCTAGACAGGAAAAATTGGTAGAAATAGTGGCTGAGGAAGACTTAAAAATAGAAATGGATTGGTGCAAGCGTTCATGCTAACTTTGGCTCAAAGAGGGGGATGCCAATACCAAATATTTCCATTTGGTAGCTAGCGCATGAAGAAGACAAAACCTTATCTGTTCCATTATTGTGGATGGTCAGGAAACTTCATCTATTCATGAAATCAAAGTCGCAGCCATTAGATACTTCAGGGACAGTTCTCGAGCTACAGGAAGGGGGTGTGGAAAATGGCAGGATCAGTTTTTCCTTGCATCTCTGTGTAGGAGGTTGGCAGCTTGGTGATTCCCATCTCTGAAAAGAAGTTTTGGAAGCTCTTAATGATTTGAATAATGAAGGATCGCCACGTCTAGATGGCATACAAGTCTTCTTTTACAAAGAATTTTGGATTGTGTTGAAGGGGGAGGTGATGGAGGTAGTTGGGGAATTTGAAAGGGGAAATTATGGCTTTGACAAAATTAACAGATCATACCTTTTTTTATTCCCAAAAAAGCCAGGTGCAATCTGCTTCCCGGAGTTTAGACCAATTACTTTGTCTAACTCCATATACTTGTTGGTGAGTAAGGTTCTGGCAAACAGATTAAGGTTCTTCAAGACTACATACTACCAGTCCGCTTTCCTCCCCAATAGGTCATTACAAGAATCCTTCATTATGGCATAGGAGATGGTGATGGGTTGGCACAGGAGAAAGTGTAAAGCTTTCCTTTGGAAGGTAGATTTTCGAAAGGCATATGATTCGGTGTCATGGCAATATTTATGGGAAATATTCAAGAGAAGGGGGTTTCCACCACTATGGCTACAGTGGATGAAACGATGCATCACCACCACTTCTTTCTCACCCTTGATTAATGGTAGGCCTTATGGGACATGGATCCAGCCACAATGTGGTGTTAGACAAGGATGCCCACTTGCACCACTTGTGTTCAACCTTGCGGTTGACACTTTGGTGAGGTATGCTTGTAGATTGTCGGAGGCTGGTATCATAAGAGGGTATTCCATCTCCAATAGGAATGCCCTGGCTCCTATTTTGCAATATGCTGACGATACAATGTTTTTTGTAGAAGGGAATGCACAAGAAGCACAAGCATTGCTCCACATGGTACAGATATTTGGGGAAATATCAGGTTTGAAATTGAATGGTGATAAATCTTCCTTGGTGTGTTTTGGGCTAACAGGTGACGAACAAAAGGTCGTCTACTCCATATTAGGTACCCCCTAATTACTCTCCCGATCAGATATTTGGGCCTACCTCTGAAATGTACTAAACTAAAGAAGAGTGACTGGCATGCTTTATTTGATAAAATCTCTGTCAAGCTACAAGGGTGGAGTGGTAGATATCTTTCCAAAGGTGGCTGACTTATTCTCATGAACTTAGTGATAACTTCCATCCTTGTATTTTTCTTCTCTATGTTTAAAGCACCCAAGTCCATCTGGAAGCGCATTGATGTGATGCGGAAGAGGTCCTTCTGGAAGGGAGCAAATGATGAAGGTAAATTTCTCCAACCATGGAAGTGGGATAGTCTATGTATGCCAAAAGATTAGGGTGGTATGGGAATAAAATCTCTTAAAGAGTTCAATGATGCTTTGTTGCTTAGGTGGGCCATCAAATTGCTTAATGGTGAGAATAAGAAGTGAGTGGACCTTATTAAAAAAAACTATGGCAGCTCGCATAGCTCCCTGGACCGGCTCCAACCACTTAAGTCGTCCCTCTTCTGGAAATTAGTGATTCAAGCTATGAAGAACAACTGACAGATGTTTCAACCTATCTTAGGTGATGGACGTTCCTTTAAGTTTTGGCAGGAGGAGTGGACGTCTTTGGGCCAACTAAAGGAAGTCTATCCAAGAGTTTATGCAGCTGACATGAATAAAGGGGACCCAGTTTGTAGGTTTTGGTATGATGGGGATGATGCCTGGCGGATTGATGGGGGTGACTCAAGCAGAGAGGGCACAAGAACATGGGAGGAAAGGACACGCCTGGAGCAAGACTTGATGGCATTTAGGCCGTTGCCTGGTTCTGAAGACAGGTATAGCTGGGTTGGAATCTTCACACCTGCAAGAGCATATGAAAAGATCATGATGCATTCCCACTCTATGGAGGTTGATGTGGTAGGGAAAAAATTATGGCTACTGAAGATCCCAATTAAGGTCCAGATTTTTCTATGGCTATGCAGGAGGGATGGATTGGTGGCAGGTGATCTCAGACATAGAAGATTGGGTGCTGTCTTACAATCTTGCCTGTTATGTGGTTTGTCCACCGATAGCTCCACTCATATTTCTTCTTCATGCGTGATCACTGATGCTGTGTGGAGAAGAGTTTGCAGGGAACCTCTTCCCACTTGGGATGATCTGTGGAAAAATTTTTTGCTACGTGATAAACTGCCCTGTCATATGGCAATAGTCATGTGGTGTGTTTGGAGAGCGAGAAATGATTTTTTATCTTAGGAGAGGCCAATATGTGTGGAGCAAATTGTAAATGTATGTTGGTCACTCATACATATGTGGGGATCTACTTTGTAATCATGTCTTTATATTGATCAATAAAATGCTCTCCTGGATTGCTATCGTTGCACGATAGCTTTCTTTACCGTTTCAAAAAAAAAAGTTGTTTCTCTCTCTCTCTCTCTTTCTCTTTAGTTGTAGTGTTTATATTACAAATAGAATAGCTATCATTGTGAATATCTCGTTTATAAACAAAAATTACAAAAAAATATAACTGTGGATTTCAAATCGACGTAGCGTTCCCGTGTTAGACCCAGGAGTCATTCTCAGTTTTGGTTAAAAATTATTTAATTATCAGATTTTCTTGCAAATCTCACTACAACGATGGGTTTTCTAAACTCAATTTTTTTCGCAACGAAATCTCGAACATCATAAACCATTTGCAATTTTTTTCCAATGGACTTGCCTCCAATCATGGAGAAAGAGTACGTTTGCCCACAATTTTAAATTCGTTAGACAATATTGACTTTTGCCTACTGTTGTAAATTGACTGCAAAAGTTAGGCGAGGGATCCTAACCTCTCCAGGACCATTCCCCATGGATCTGCTTGCAACCTTGGGGAAAGGCTACACTTTCCCACAATTTTAAAATTGTTGGAATGTATCTGATGCAAAATCCTTGTTTTCTACTAGTGATTTAGTTACACTTCCTTGGTTCATTTCTTTACTATTTAGGGTTTGGTGTGAGTTTTGGGAATTAGTCACTAGGTTCTTCTTGTGCATTTTCGTAAGATGGCAATGGATGTTGGCATGATCCATTTGATTTCATGAACAATGTACAGCTTTAGTTTTCAACGAGGAATTCTACTTACTGCAGCGATTTTAGGAATTCAACGATAAGATTGAAGTAAAAACATCTTCCCTATATATACTTGGGAAGTGTTGAGGAAAAATATACTTGAGGGGGTTGTTGAGGAAAATATGCTAATATGTTAAACTAAGTGATCTCGATGTTAATCAAATATTTGGAGGTTATTTAGATTGCTAGAATAGTTGTTGCAAAAAATGTTGAGCTAAAATTTAAATTTAGCCTCAAAGAAGACTTTTATTAAATTTTCACAAAAGTACTCAAACATATATTTGATAAATATCGTTAATAACACAATTATGTATAAATGATTGAAATATTTGTGAATCATGTACTTGACTACATAATATTTCTACGGAAGATATTTTATTGAGAATGGAGGTGTATATATGCAATGTGAAAAAATATGTGTACAATTAGATGTGTTGAAGGATGTTCTTTGGAGGTTATTCACGTCACATGAAGAATTTAAGATCACAAGATGAATTAAGGATGCAATTGGAGTTGAAAATCCAATAAGAAAAAATTTATTTAAGTAATTGAATTTTTATTTTAGTAGAATTGCGAAGCTTGATTCAATTTTATCAAGTCATATGGCCTAAATTACATTGGATTAACCAATTATGCTCGAATCGACCCACCTACAAATGAATCAACCCTTTAAGAAGCAAAATATGTACGTTATTCTGAATTTAGTGTGATTTATTTTGAAATAGACAGTTAGGAAACCATTAATCAGAGAGATTTGAAGAACTAGCTCTTATGTACAAAATTGGCATCTTTGATTAGCTAGTAAAGGTTCAACCAGTCAGATAAAGTTAATTTTATAGTCATTGGTAGGGTGGTTATTAGTTGGATAACTACCCTTTCCCTTTTCAAAAAAGAAATTTTATAGTCATTGGAGAAGATATTTGTATTTGAAATTGATTTTAAAATCACTCAATTAAAACTATTCCACACCCATGATATTTACTTGTTGTGAGAGCAATCTTTGGTCATTTTGAGAGGTGAAGAGCACCTTTAATAGAGGAGGATTTGGATCAATACAAGTTTTCTATAGTTAAACTTTGCTATTCCCTCTTTAAGCTCTTTGATGTGTTGAAGTTTTGAAGTTTTGATGGACAGAGATTTTGAAAATGTGGAGGAATTTTTAAAATTGATTTTGAGGTAGATTTTATAAAAGCAATTCTAAAAGAGGAGACTCTAAAAGGCGATTGTAGAGGAGATTCTTATGCTCTAAATAGAAGATTCTAAAGGAATTCTAGCAAATTGATTATGAAGAAAAGTAGATTTTGTAGGAATTTTTGGCTGAGCAAATTCTAGGAAAAGTGATTCTAGAAGAATCTTTGGCAAGGAATTGATTTCAATTTCTAGGGGGAAGCCTTATCAGCATTAATTGAGTATTCTCCTATAGCTTTTCATGAGTGATGATTCTAAACTTTTAAATTTGAAATTTCTAGAGAAGCATATTAAAAATTCTACTAGTTAGCATTCTTTGATATTGATATTATTCATTTGATCTATCAGGATTGTGAAATATTGATATTGATACTTTTATTTTTGCTATAGTTGAATTGCTATGTTTATTATAGTTAGGATAGTGACATGTGGTCAAGTTATTCGACAAGTGTATTGGTTGACAGGTGATTGGAATATCAGTTGATTAACTGCATTTTTGGTTAAGCTATCTATGCACAAGCTTGATTGATTGGTTATATAACTAATTGTTAGTATAACGGTTTGGCTTACACCTACAGGTGGCCTTGTTATTATTACAATGGACTTCATGATGGGAAGTCATGCAAAATCCTGATGTGGGGAGATACTTTACAAAGAGGAACCACTCTAAATACTGGTGTCACTTAGATAGGATTTGTGTGGGTATTCGTGCTTGGTAGACATATTGATATTGGGAGATACTTTGAAAATACCATTTGGATAAGCTAAGTCCTTTAGAACTTTATATTCAAGTTGATGTCAAAGAAGGAACACTATTCATCTCCTAGTGCTTTTCCACCCTTTTTCAACCCAACATGAGGAACTAGGAGCCATCTCAAGTAGAATCAAATTGGATCAAGTCTCGAATCAAAGATGAGAAAAAATCTATCCATGACATATATTGTCGTAATCAATCAAATTATTGTTTCATTGACTAAACACGGCCTAGGTGGGATCCTGACTTAGCCTTGCCATTGTCGACCACTTTGCTTCTTCGTTGACCACAACATGCTCCAAATCCTTTGCTGCTCTACCTACTAGTAGTATCAAAGAAGTAGATTCCCACCTACAAAGAAGAATTTTATTTGATGGTTGAAAATGGACTAATTATGATCACTTTAGCCTTATTAAGAACCACGTTAGGAGGAGAATAAACAGTAAAGGAAAAGTGGGACTTGTTATTATATAGGATAAGGAGTAATGTGAGTTGTGCAATATTCATAAGGATGTAACTACAAATATGTCCATTCCTTTCTCTATAAAAGGACTACTCGAGTACTATTACAATCCGACCCGAATCCACATGAGAATTGGGCTGGACCATACCATTGTCCCAAGACTCGGTCATCCAATGAGAAATAAACCAAATCCATAACATTTTCACACATGCATTATAGCAAGAAAATAATTAAATAATAGAAGGAAAAGAAATAAGTCCATAGGCAACATCCACTCCAAGAGATGAAAGTAGTGTACTAACGTAGCCATCATAAAAGACAACACCGCAAGGAAACGAAACTAGATACTCACTATAACAGGGAAATAGAACGTAATACAGTAGAAAGAATGACAGCTAGGGCTAAGGCTAAGCTCGGCTGGGGTCGACAACATATCTCCTCTGGTTGGACACGTGGAACATGTCGTGTACGCCTAACAACTGGGGTGGAAGGGAAAGCCTATAAGCAACAGGTCCAACCCACTCCAAGACCTCAAAAGGTCCCACAAATCTTGGCGTGAGCTTCCCCCACACCCCAAACCGTTGTAAGCCCTTCATGGGAAAAACACGGAGGAAGACGTGATCTTTAACCTTAAACAATACCTCCCTACGCTTCCGGTTAACGTAGCTCTTCTTCCTGTTGCTAATAGTGTGGAGTCTCCTGTGGATCTACTCTATCACCTCCTAGCTCTAGTTGATCAACCTAGGATCAACTTTCCACTTGGTCCCAACTGTTGGTGCTAGAGCACCACGATCATTTGTTTTGACGATAACAAAACATGTGTTATTTAACATTTGCAATTTGAGTCCTAGATTTCAGGTCAATTGCAAATGTGGACGTGTTTAGACGGAGTTCGAGCTCGCATCCAGGACGGATTGGAGGAGCTTGACGGAAAACAGAGGAGGTTCGCGTGGAGCGACAGATTGAAGATAGAAGACAAGAAGAATAGGATAGATTCTTTTTAATCCTTTCTTGTATCTCTTGTCTTTATTTTCTTGCTCTTTTTATTTTCCTTAGAAAATTATGTTAAAGAGCCTCAAAGAACCCTAACAGTAATCCTAGGAACACCGGCACAACCCTAGGATACTTAGATTTTCTGTAGAATACTTAGAAAACCAGTATAGGGTTCAAACAGCACTTCCAGACGTCTAATTCCCAAATCAGACGTCTGATAAAGTATTTTAAGACGTCTGACTGTTGTTTCAGACGTCTGATAACTGTTAGGCTGGACATAGTTAGTTCTGTCCGATGAAATCAGACGTCCAGACCCTTATACCAGACGTCTTAGGAGACGTCTGATGGACTTGCCAGACGTCCAGATAGTGGACCGTTGGCTAGCTTAGCGGGCGCTCAAGATTATGACCGTTAGAGCCTTATCAGACGTCCTTAGGCCTTTCCAGACGTCTAATAAATGACCGTTTTGCCTCGGCTGACCCAAAATCTCTTCTCAGAGATTTTCTAGCCGTTGCAACGTTTGGAAATCAATTCCCACAGTAGAAGTAGGTTTCCAGACGTCCAGACATAGTTCCAGACGTCCTGTATGTCGTTTGATGGACTTGCACAAAAACCCTGTTTAGATCTGATTCAAGTCAGGAGGAAACCCGCATAGAATCAGACGTCTTACCTTGTAATCAGACGTCTTAAAGTGGCCTTCCAGACGTCTGATGCAAGAGTTAGACGTCTGATTACCCTGTCAAATGTAATCATTGTCCTGATTTCAGCCTGATTCTCTTGGACTTTGTTCCCAACGGCTATAGAACCTTTCCTAAGCCTTCCAAAGCCTTCCTAAGGCCTCTATAAATAGAGGGGAGCCTTTACACACCTAGATACACTAAGAAAGACACAAGATACACACTTGGATACACTTAGCTACACACTTTCACACTCTTTTGTGTCCAGAAAAGATCTTGCTCTCCAAGCTTAAGCTCCATTCCCTTGAGAGCATCAAACCTTCACGCACCCGCTCTCCCGCCGTTGTTCACGAGAGCGACATTGCGCCGTTGCGTGGCTCACGCACCCGCGTCATCGTCGACGCACTCCTTGCAAAGGGGAGTTTCCTAATTCCTATAGAAGCTTAGGTTTATTACTTTGTTGGCTCTATAGGTTTGTTGTTTATTTTATCTTTGTCTTTTGGTTGGGTATTCGCTTTGCGAATTCCCGTCTCCTTCGTGGGACAAAATCCTTCTCGTGGAGAGAAGGGTTTGAGGAACGCTACCCTCGTACTTGTAGCGTGGTTGTACTGAGGTTGAATCACCCTCGTTTTAAAGTGATTCGGTTAGTGGATTTGATCAACTAGGTTGATCAGAAAATCCTAACTCGAGAGGGTTAGGTGGTGGTTTTCACCCGGTTTGGGTTTCCACCTAAAAATTACTTGTGTACTTGTGCGATTGATTTTTTTTGTGAGATTGCTTTATATTTTATTTCCGCATTTATTACGTCACCCCTCCTAGCAGGGAAACTTTCACCAACCTCAACCCAACTCAAAGGAGTTGTACACTTTCACCCACACAAAGCCTCATAAGGTGCCATGCTGATGCTCGAGTGGTAGTTGTTGTTGTATGAAAATTTTGCTAGGGGTAGGTGCTCCTCCCAGGAGCCTCTCCAGTCTAACACGCAGATGCGTAAAAGGTCCTCAAGGGTTTGGATGGTACACTCTGACTGTCCATCGGTCTGAGGATGGTATGCGGTGTTGAACCTCAAGCGAGTCCCTAGATCCTGTTGAAACTCTCCCTAGAACTGGGAAGTAAACCATGTGTCTCTGTTGGATATGATCTCTTGGGGAACTCTGTGAAGACGCACCGTATCCTGGATGTATCGCTCTACCAATTGTGCTGGTCCAAAGGTAACTTGGATCAGCAAGAGTCGCGCTGTCTTCATCAACCTATCCACTGTGACCCAAATGGCATTGTGTGCTCACTGTGTAACAGGTAACTGGTGACAGCGTCGGTTCGTGACCGGTTTGTGTTATATCGTTGTAGTAAAGCCGGTTGTCACCAACGTTCCATATAAAATTTTTATTACTCGGAAAACTGAAAGAGTTCCCGAGGTCGAACTCAGGGAGCAAGTTGTATTCTAGAGATATACAAGTTCTATTACAAAAAATAAAGAGAGAGAGAGAGAGATGAAAAATTGGCTTCTTCTTCTTTTCTTCTTTCTTTCTCTTTGTCTTTGGTTCTTCCTGTTCTTCTTCTTCTTCTTCTTCTTCTTCAGATTTTCCCTCGTGCTCTTCTTTGGTTCTTCTTCTGCTTTCTTCAGATTTTCCCCTCGTGCTCTTCTTCTTGTTTTCCTTTCTTTCTTTTTCGTCAGATCATCTTCTTCTTTTCTTGCTTCTTGCTTCTCTTCATTCCTTCTTCTTCTTTGTCTTCACCTGCCTTGACTTCTCTTCTTTCGCGATGGCCGTTGCTCCTCCTTCTTCTTCTTCTTCTTCGGCCTGCTGACCTTCCGTCGTCTGCCCCGGTGCTGAGACTCTTAACAATGCCTTCGCTACAGTGCAGCAGCTCCTTCTTCTTCAGCGGGTCTGCTTCTTCTTCTTTGGCCTGCACACTTCAGAGTTTATTCGTCAAGACAAAAACCTACTCTACCCCCCCTTCCCCGCGTCTCTCTCTCTCTGAAATCACTCTTCGGAAGCTCTCCCAGAGCGCTATCGGGTAATCGGGTTCGGGTCAAGCCCGGGTCCAGGCCCACCGGCGTGCGTGGTGGGCGAGGAGTGCAGGTCAGTCTAATCGGGTCGGGCCAGGTCCGCGGAGCGTGGTCACGGACGAGGCCGAGTCGGGTCGGGTCGGGTGAGAGGGACCTCACCCCGTGGTAACTGAGGCAAACAGCATACGGCAGTTTTCCAATTTATGTGTCCGCGCGCCGCTGAGAGATTCCGAGGTGGGACTAAATGTCCCACCCCAATTCTCCTACGCCTGCAGCAGGGATGCTGCTCCCAATTGCGTCGGCTGTTGAGGCGTACAGCTCCAATCGAGGGCCAGGGTGTGTGCGTGAGACTCTTCCGCGCTGGCCGTGGCTATTCAATCTGGGTTATCTCGGCTTGGAGCAACCTCGAGCAGGCTTCGAGCTTCCTCGCCAATGGCGGCCAAGGCCTGGGACCTGAAACCAATGGCACGGCCTCTCGGCCAAATCAGACAGGCGGGGGACCTTCGCCGTGGCACGGCGAAGGTGGTCAGGGGGTCTGCAGGGGGCGAGATGGAGCTGTTAGGTCGTCCTAGGTCAGACTGTGAGCGAGGGAGTGGGTGTGTTCGGTGGGTCTGCAGAGGGTGTTTGGTGGGAAGTGGAGGGGCGGAAGAGGATCAGGGTGAGGAGGCGGAAGTTCTGCGGCGGTCGGCGAGCCGTGTGGGTCGCTGAGGTGATGGGAGCGGCTCGCCGGAGGGTGGTCGGAGGCGGAGAGGATGAGGGTGAACAGGGTCGGTAGAGGGCTTAATTGACTAAATCGAAAGCGGGGAAAGAAAGAAGAGGAGAAGGGGAGTAAGTCTAACTTAACTGCAGGGACGAAGGGGGAGGAACAGGGCGACAGTCGTATCGACTGTCGCCGGAGAAGACGATGCTCAGGGAGAGGGGCGGCGACGAGCAGAAGGCTGGAGAGGCGCCAGCTGGGTGCGGCGTGGCGCGGGAAGAGCAGGGGAGGAGGTCTCTGCTGCTGGTAGTGCGGCAGAGCGAAGAGGTGGAGGGAGAGGAAGTCGCCGGAGCTGGTGAGCGTCTGCCGGAGAAAGAAGAGACGAAAGCTGGGGGTTTTCTCCGTCAGGTCCAGGCTGTCTTGGTCGGTGGAGCGGCGGGGGGTATTTATAGGGTTGAAGCAGGGAGGAAGGCGGAGGGAGACGACGTGTCTCCCTCGCCGGAGCATGGTCGGAATTCGAACCCATACCGTCCGTGCGTTCGCACGGCCGGTAGGGGGGGCTGCAAGGACCATGGGGGTGCTCCTGCGACGGCTGACGACGCAGGGCACCCCCCGGTACACATGCCAGGTCCTCCACCTTACCCTGTGCGGCGCCATGCTCCGCGCAAGGTCGCCGGAGCATGGTGCTGGCAGGGTTTTGCAGGAGGGACCTGTTTGCAAAGAACGAAGGAGAGTTAGGGGCCTAAATGCGAGGGTTCAAAAGTTGAGGGCCAAAGAGTAAATATATGAGGACCAAAGTGTAAAGTCGGTCAAGGAGGTTTCTTCTTAGGCTCAAGTTTTTATACATGACTAATTAGGACCTAAGGAATCTGATGGTGAATTTTATTTTCATATTAAACCTTGTTTGACCGGTCAATTTGCGCAAAAACCCAAATTAAGTTATTAATTGGGCATGGTTCTCAATGTAGGTCAAAATGGGTTCTAAAGGCCAAATTGAAGGTTCTAAACCCTAGAGATTATTTTTCTATGAATTTTAGAGGGTTTATTCTATTTTTACTTTGCCTCGAACCTTGTGAATTGAAGTGGGTTGTTTTAGGGTTACAGATTATCATTTGGTTCGTTGGAAGCGCTGTAGCCCTTGCTAGATCATCTCATCCCACTTTTATTCTTATTAAGCTGTTTTGACCTGTGTTTGGGCCCAGAATTACCCTGTATGCAGATTATACTGGTAAAATTGCACTTTTACCCCTTATGACTGGTTTTCTTCTCAAACTCAGAATTCTCTGAGTTAAGCCTTTCCTTGAGATATATAGGAGCTTTTATCCTTTGTATTGGGTCAAAATGAGCTAGTTATGGCTCATGATGAGGTTCTCATCATACTCCCATGCCTAGCTTTTGCTAGTCCCTTAGCAAAAAAACTTGAGGTTTCAACCCTTGTTCTAGACCATGAAGTTTTCAATGGTTTTAGATAAGTGCTTTTCTTTATTTGAGCATAGATTAGGTTAGAATGCTGACCATAGGCCTAAAAGATACTCTAGTACCAATCAAGATCCAAATCTGTCTAGCCTTAGCCTCAGTCTTTTAGCAAAGGTTTTTAAGGCCCACAAGAACTAACCTAAGGTTTGCTGGACTTCGTGGTTAAAGCACCCGTGCTTGAAATGATTTTAGCCCTGGCTCAGTTCGCAGTGCGTTTTGTAAGAGAGAGAGATAGAAAGTTTTTTTTGTTTGGAGAGTTTTCTCTCTCTTTTTCTTTTTAGTTCTAGTCTAGGATTGGCTTTTCAACACGGTCTGTATCAGATTCCTTGCTCCCATCATCAATCCTCAAGGGTTCCTGGCGATCGATGCTTCGAGATAGCACCGCCCATGGCAACCCCCGGAACCCTGGCTATTGAGATTTCGAGATAATCCCATCCATGGTATTCCGTGGCCGAATCCAGACCCTGGCAATTGACATTTCGAGATAATGCCATCCATGGAATCTGAACCAGCAGAGTGCTTACATGCCCCCCGTAGGATATGTAAATATCCTAAGAGACAAGCACCGAGGAGATGATATTTTGTTACGCATCTTCGAGGGGATTTTCCGCCTCTCTGCGCTGGGAACTCGTCCAAATCAACTTGTGTTGATCGGCCATTCCTATTCTAGGTGTTCTTTTCAGATTTTTGCGACGCTTCTGCGTGATTCTGATTTTTACGCTTACTGAACCAGGCTGTGTGTGAGACTAGGGTGCTTAGGTTACTGAGTCCCGTAAACCAAAAATTAGTTAACGAGGCCGAATACTCCCTAAGCCTTAGACCTAATACTTCAGCTTTTCATTTTCCTCAACCTCTTGAGGAGTGTCCAGATCTTAATGAGTACTAAGAGTCTATTCAAGAATGCCTAAGGTTTGCATTCTTACTAATCTCATTGTGCACTTTTCAGTTATTTTCTTGAATGAGGTCTAGAACTTAGGTTAATTCCTTAGTTCCTTACTAATGACTATCCTTATAATTTTGTGCTCCTTTTTCATTTTGTTTCTTCTCTCCTTCACAAAATTTTCCTTCTCCTCTTTTCCTCTTATTCTTTTTCGAAAATTTTTTAATTTTTATGGTATTTTTGGCATATGTGAATTTTTTGTTTGAAACCTTTTCTTACGAGTTTTTGCACTTTCATACCCCCCCATGCCTAAGATTTGCAATGTCCTCATTGTAACCTAGGGGTTTCTATTCAACTAAGTTCATACATTAGGATAGCTGTTTTGATGAGTGAATGGGTCGGGGTGACTGTTGCGGACGATTTCTAATCTCAGATGCAAGCACCTGAGGTGGAGTCGGCTGTCCTAAAGTGTGAACTTCAAGTGCAAAAAGCTGTCAGAACAAGTTTCAGGTTTTCAAAGAGAATGACGGGCTGCCTCCCGTTGAGCGCTAAATTTGATGCCTTCAGCCAAGCGGGAAATGCGATGGAGAGGGGATGGTCAACTCAGCAGAGTTTTGTAAGACAAGCACCTTGATTAAGAGCCTGGTTGGTCCAACCAGGTGCTTGTTCAGATCAACAGGCTGATGATGCAGCCCAAACCCAATCAATCTGGTGGGTTGATAGATGTGGATAAAAAGGTGTGGTGCCCACCATAAACTATGAAGCTCAGATGGATGTGGAAGTGTAAACGCAGGGTTTGGCTGAGCCGAATCAGCCTGGTCAGAGTAGGGACCCGTAGGATAATCAGTGGTTGATGCAGGAACCCTACAGGGGTGATCAGAGAATGATAGAGCATGGTATGTAGTCTGATCAATGTTCGAAACCCGATGTGGAAATGCAATCGGCTCGGTGAGAGGTGAATCAGCATAGAAATTGAGTCCGGTTGCGGGTCGGGGTTTGGGAGAGGTTTTGATCCGTTCTGTGTGTGCGGATGAGGTGGCCATTGTGTATGAGGGCTCTTCTAGAAACAGATGATAGGTGATTTTCTGTAGAGAGTCCTCTGGGTAACTATCAAATGCCGGAAGAGTGTTTGTAGGATGAAAGAAATCGGATTCGAGAAAAAATTTGGATTCTTGGTTGCAATCACTCTTGGCATTTTCTGTTTTTGGTTCCTGAGGATCGAAAAGGAATGATTCTGTGCTATCGGTGATCTCGGGAATCAGGACCTCAGCATCAGAGTCAGAGTCAGAGTCATGTGAACTGAGGTCGTAGATAGGCCTGACGTGTTCAGGAAGGGGAATCTCTCCGCAACTATAGTCAGATCTGAAATTGTCGGAGAGTTGGTGAAAATGATCATGAATTCCACCACAACAAAAATCATCAGATGTGGAATCAGCAGCCTGATTGGGTTCTAGCCTATATATCACTTCTGGGCTCAAAAAGATGTTCTGTTCAAGCTCTAAGCTGGTAGGATAGACCCTATTAAAACCTTGCTTATCCAACTCCTCAGTTTCTGTATCATAAATTGGCATGTTTTCTGAAAAATCAATCAGATTTCCTGAGGGTGTTGGAAAAGGGCATTCATAAAATAGAGGCCCGGAATCATATTCTGTAAAAATTTGATCTTTCTTATAAGGGGCCTCATAATCTTCCCAATAAGTTTCAGATCTAGGTTCTAGGCTTAGGATGTGGGTAGAATTATTAGAACCTAAGTCCGAATAACCTTCGAGGGTTACCTTATCAAAACAAGGGGCGGAATTTATACCCTCCAGAGGTTCAATTCTAATCTTGTCATTGCAGGAGTCTTGGAGTTCTAAGCTTGGTGATTTATGGCCTAGGGTTGGCTCAGCATTGTGTTCTCCTGCAACTTCCCAACCTATTTTAATGCTATCTTCTACCTGGGTTGGGATTTTACAACCACTTTGTGCCTCAATCCCGGGATCTGGGAAACTGAATGGTTCCTTGATACTGTTCCAAGATGGTTCATCCTCTGTTTCTGGTATATACGGGTATTTCCGGTTGATAATTTGTTCTACTGATTTCATCATTTCTACCCGTTTTATAAGGGCATCTTGGTGTTGTTCCCAAAGTACAGGATTTGTCAAGCATTGAAGGTATTCAGATTGGTGTAATTTTTCCATCTCAATGTATCCTGTCATGAGCACATCTCGGGTTGATCCTTTTGAAATTCCAGTCAATAGAATTTGGGCACAGTTCATGATGAAGGATGTGGTTGTTGGGACATCAACCTGAATATCTCCTCTTGGTGTTGAGGTTTTTTCTTCTTTTTCATAGAATCTTATGGCATCCTCGATCATTTTATCTTTCATAGATCTCCGATATTCAGGTTTCTTGAATGGTAGTCTTGCTAGGTAATTAGGCTGCATAATTGGATCTGGTGGTGGAATCAAAGTTTGAATCAAGATGGAAGAAGGGGATTTTGTTCAGAATCAGAGGAAAGAGGGGCTATGTGAATGATTTCTGCAAAAACAAAGGAACCGAGGCTTAGCCTCGGGAAGAGTGAATTTCTATAGGAGGTTTCAAGGACCTCCTGAAAAATACTGAAGGGCTGGATGAGATAAGCAGGTGCTGGACCCAATCAAGACACCCAAAAATTGTTGGGTGACTATAGAGGTTCGGGGCAGATGGACCCCTTGATCAGAAAGATCGTCCACCTGAGAATTACCTGGGCAGCCAGAGAGGGAGAGTCCCGCGAAGACCCCTACACGGTAGAGCGTCCCCACGGGTTACAGGGTTTCCCCCACCCGACCTCTCTTGTCACTGCGGTTCCAGGTAGACCAGAATGGGGATCTTGACCTCTTAAGTCTACCAATTTTAAGATCGGGGTGCTTAAGGTTTCACTTGAACTTTAGTCTTTTAAGTGCAAAGAGTGACCTAATTTAAGGTTGGTTAACCCAAAGGGGTCAACTTTACCTCTTGTTTTCTTTGAGAGCTTTTTAGGTCCTGTCTTTTAGGGTTCAAGTGTTTAGAGAGAGCCATTTGTTTTAGATTTTCTTTGAATAGGTATTTTCAGACAAGGGCTTGGGCACACTTCATTTGGTTTTCTCAATTCTTGAGTTAAGTAGTGTGTCTCTAAATCCCTAGTGTTGGATCCTAGGTTGGCTCTACTTGGTCCAGTTAATTCTTTGTTGGGTAATTAGGGCTCAAGCAAGAATGTGTTAGCCCTTAAATACCCTTAATAGTGTGCAGAAATAGTGAGTTGAAAACATGCAACTTTTATGGTTACTAAATATGGAAGACAGGTTAGCCCTAATATTGCTTTGTTCTTTTCTTTTCTTTCTCTTTAGAGTGTAGGGGTTAATAGTGAGAGAAAAGATTTACCTGTCTTTGGTGTGGTTGCTTGTCTTCTTGAGTTCCTGTAGCTGCACAAAAGAGAGGAGATTATCAGAAATAATAAAAGAATACAGGAATGTTTACCTCTAGAATAGCCGTTGCTCCCCGGCAACGGCGCCAAAATGGTGACAGCGTCGGTTCGTGACCGGTTTGTGTTATATCGTTGTAGTAAAGCCGGTTGTCACCAACGTTCCATATAAAATTTTTATTACTCGGAAAACTGAAAGAGTTCCCGAGGTCGAACTCAGGGAGCAAGTTGTATTCTAGAGATATACAAGTTCTATTACAAAAAATAAAGAGAGAGAGAGAGAGATGAAAAATTGGCTTCTTCTTCTTTTCTTCTTTCTTTCTCTTTGTCTTTGGTTCTTCCTGTTCTTCTTCTTCTTCTTCTTCTTCAGATTTTCCCTCGTGCTCTTCTTTGGTTCTTCTTCTGCTTTCTTCAGATTTTCCCCTCGTGCTCTTCTTCTTGTTTTCCTTTCTTTCTTTTTCGTCAGATCATCTTCTTCTTTTCTTGCTTCTTGCTTCTCTTCATTCCTTCTTCTTCTTTGTCTTCACCTGCCTTGACTTCTCTTCTTTCGCGATGGCCGTTGCTCCTCCTTCTTCTTCTTCTTCTTCGGCCTGCTGACCTTCCGTCGTCTGCCCCGGTGCTGAGACTCTTAACAATGCCTTCGCTACAGTGCAGCAGCTCCTTCTTCTTCAGCGGGTCTGCTTCTTCTTCTTTGGCCTGCACACTTCAGAGTTTATTCGTCAAGACAAAAACCTACTCTACCCCCCCTTCCCCGCGTCTCTCTCTCTCTGAAATCACTCTTCGGAAGCTCTCCCAGAGCGCTATCGGGTAATCGGGTTCGGGTCAAGCCCGGGTCCAGGCCCACCGGCGTGCGTGGTGGGCGAGGAGTGCAGGTCAGTCTAATCGGGTCGGGCCAGGTCCGCGGAGCGTGGTCACGGACGAGGCCGAGTCGGGTCGGGTCGGGTGAGAGGGACCTCACCCCGTGGTAACTGAGGCAAACAGCATACGGCAGTTTTCCAATTTATGTGTCCGCGCGCCGCTGAGAGATTCCGAGGTGGGACTAAATGTCCCACCCCAATTCTCCTACGCCTGCAGCAGGGATGCTGCTCCCAATTGCGTCGGCTGTTGAGGCGTACAGCTCCAATCGAGGGCCAGGGTGTGTGCGTGAGACTCTTCCGCGCTGGCCGTGGCTATTCAATCTGGGTTATCTCGGCTTGGAGCAACCTCGAGCAGGCTTCGAGCTTCCTCGCCAATGGCGGCCAAGGCCTGGGACCTGAAACCAATGGCACGGCCTCTCGGCCAAATCAGACAGGCGGGGGACCTTCGCCGTGGCACGGCGAAGGTGGTCAGGGGGTCTGCAGGGGGCGAGATGGAGCTGTTAGGTCGTCCTAGGTCAGACTGTGAGCGAGGGAGTGGGTGTGTTCGGTGGGTCTGCAGAGGGTGTTTGGTGGGAAGTGGAGGGGCGGAAGAGGATCAGGGTGAGGAGGCGGAAGTTCTGCGGCGGTCGGCGAGCCGTGTGGGTCGCTGAGGTGATGGGAGCGGCTCGCCGGAGGGTGGTCGGAGGCGGAGAGGATGAGGGTGAACAGGGTCGGTAGAGGGCTTAATTGACTAAATCGAAAGCGGGGAAAGAAAGAAGAGGAGAAGGGGAGTAAGTCTAACTTAACTGCAGGGACGAAGGGGGAGGAACAGGGCGACAGTCGTATCGACTGTCGCCGGAGAAGACGATGCTCAGGGAGAGGGGCGGCGACGAGCAGAAGGCTGGAGAGGCGCCAGCTGGGTGCGGCGTGGCGCGGGAAGAGCAGGGGAGGAGGTCTCTGCTGCTGGTAGTGCGGCAGAGCGAAGAGGTGGAGGGAGAGGAAGTCGCCGGAGCTGGTGAGCGTCTGCCGGAGAAAGAAGAGACGAAAGCTGGGGGTTTTCTCCGTCAGGTCCAGGCTGTCTTGGTCGGTGGAGCGGCGGGGGGTATTTATAGGGTTGAAGCAGGGAGGAAGGCGGAGGGAGACGACGTGTCTCCCTCGCCGGAGCATGGTCGGAATTCGAACCCATACCGTCCGTGCGTTCGCACGGCCGGTAGGGGGGGCTGCAAGGACCATGGGGGTGCTCCTGCGACGGCTGACGACGCAGGGCACCCCCCGGTACACATGCCAGGTCCTCCACCTTACCCTGTGCGGCGCCATGCTCCGCGCAAGGTCGCCGGAGCATGGTGCTGGCAGGGTTTTGCAGGAGGGACCTGTTTGCAAAGAACGAAGGAGAGTTAGGGGCCTAAATGCGAGGGTTCAAAAGTTGAGGGCCAAAGAGTAAATATATGAGGACCAAAGTGTAAAGTCGGTCAAGGAGGTTTCTTCTTAGGCTCAAGTTTTTATACATGACTAATTAGGACCTAAGGAATCTGATGGTGAATTTTATTTTCATATTAAACCTTGTTTGACCGGTCAATTTGCGCAAAAACCCAAATTAAGTTATTAATTGGGCATGGTTCTCAATGTAGGTCAAAATGGGTTCTAAAGGCCAAATTGAAGGTTCTAAACCCTAGAGATTATTTTTCTATGAATTTTAGAGGGTTTATTCTATTTTTACTTTGCCTCGAACCTTGTGAATTGAAGTGGGTTGTTTTAGGGTTACAGATTATCATTTGGTTCGTTGGAAGCGCTGTAGCCCTTGCTAGATCATCTCATCCCACTTTTATTCTTATTAAGCTGTTTTGACCTGTGTTTGGGCCCAGAATTACCCTGTATGCAGATTATACTGGTAAAATTGCACTTTTACCCCTTATGACTGGTTTTCTTCTCAAACTCAGAATTCTCTGAGTTAAGCCTTTCCTTGAGATATATAGGAGCTTTTATCCTTTGTATTGGGTCAAAATGAGCTAGTTATGGCTCATGATGAGGTTCTCATCAGTAACCCTACCACCATGTCCATAGTAACACTCTCCCAGTTCCACTCCAGCACAGGAAGTGGCTACAATGGCCCTGCAAGCCTCTGGTTCTCAGCCTTCACCTACTGGCATACCAAGCATTGTTGCACATACTCTCCAACATCCTTTTTCATCCCCCTCCACTAGAAATCGCATCGTAGATCATGGTACATCTTGGTGTTCTCGGGATGTATGGTAAACCTAGACTCCTCATCCTTGGGAATGCACAACCACCCTCTCATTTGCAAGATCTCATCGGTGAAGGTGAAGTACCCTTGGTCTCCTGTTAGTACTCTGTCTCACAGTGTATGCAAGTACGGATCTATCCTTTTCCCAGCGATAATGCGGTCTAAGAGCTCTGGTCATGGCTGTCTTGTCACTGTTATTGCCCCATAGTGTCCTCGTGGCTTTTGAGGTCGCCAACTACTAACCACCTGTATCAGCTGCCAACTCTGTGCTTGGTGGCTGGCCAAGTGGGCAGGCACCTTCCGGCTCAAGGCATCGGCCACCACATTGGCCTTCCTTGGGTTTTATGATATGTTGTAGTCATAATCCTTCAAGAACTCCAACCAACGCTTCTGTCTCATGTTGAGGTCCTTCTGATCAAACATGTACTTGAGGCTCTTATGATTTGTAAAAATCTCAAATGTCTCACTATACAGCTAATGCCTCCACGTCTTGAAAGCAAAGACGACAACCACCAACTCTAAGTCATGAGTGGGGTAGTTATGCTTATGGGGCTTCAGCTGTCGCAATGCGTATGTGACAATGTGACCCCGCTGCATGAGCACACCACCCAACCCCTGTAACGAGGCATCAGTATACACCCTAAACTCGCTATTGTTGTTTGGGATAGTGAGTATAGGAGCTGAAGTTAGCTTTGCCTTCAACTCTTGGAAGCAAACCTCACACTCATCGATCCAAGTGAAGGATGCATCCTTCTTGGTCAACTGTGTCATAGGACGCGCAATCTGGGAGAAGCCCCTGATAAATCGTCTATAGTAGCCTTCTAGTCCCAAGAAGCACCGTATCTCTATCTCTGTGTGTGGCCTCTCCCACTTGAGCATGGCCTCAACATTGGTCGGATGTCTCTAGAGATCACGTTACCCAAAAAGGTAACCTGCTTCAGCCAAAACTCACACTTGCTGTACTTGGCATACAACCTGTGTCGCCTCAAGGTGTCTAGAATCTTGCATAGATGTTGCTCATGCTGGGACTGGTCATGGGAGTAGATTAACACATCGTTAATAAAGACAACCACAAACTGGCCCAAGTAGGCCTGAAGATGCAGTTCATCAGATCCATGAAAGGAGCGGGGGCATTGGTCAGCCCAAACGACATGACCAAAAACTCGTAGTGTCCATACCATATCCTGAAAGCAATCTTGGAGACATCTATCTTTGTGATCCTCAACTGGTGGTAGCTGGGTCTCAAATCGATCTTGGAGAACATGGTGACATCTCTCAGCTGGTCAAAAAGATCATCGATGAGAGGTAGTGGATACTTGTTCTTGATGGTGACCCAGTTCAGCTGCCAGTAGTCAACATAGAACCAAAGGGTACCATCCTTCTTTTTCACAAACAAGACTGGGGCCCCCTAGGGGGATGTACTGGGCCTTACAAAGCCCTTCACCAACAAGCCTGTAGCTGGGACTTGAGCTCCCACAGCTCAAGTGGTGACATCTTGTATGACGCAGTAGAGATGGGGCTGGTCCCCGATATCAATGAGATCTCAAACTCGAGCTCGCACTCAGCTGGTAATTCCGGTGACTTCTTAGGAAAGGCATCTGGATACTCACAGACCACTAGGATGCTCGATAGGTCGACTCCCAGGCTAGGCTCTGCCATAACACAAACCAAGTAGCCCACATACCCTTGATTCAGCAGCTTCGCTGCCCGAAGAGCAGATATACACTTGAAACCTCCGTCCACTAGCTGACCATGGAACTCAAAGGAAGGCAACTTGAGAATGGAGAAGACAACCTTCTTCCCAAAACAATCCACCAAGGTGTGGTATGAGGATAACCAGTATATCCCTAGGATCACGCCAAAGTCCTTCATGTGGTTTTCAATTAGGTCGGCTGGAAGACTATACCTTCCTATCGTGACCTCACAGTCGGTGAAAACCTCCTTTGCCATGAATAATAGTCCCCTTGGACCTTTAATAAAAAATGGATCCTCTAACAGTGTACTGGTCTGTCCTAAGTTGACAGCAAAGCTCGTGGAGACAAACGAGTGTGTAGCATTAGAATCAAAAAGTGCTTAAACTAATCAGCCAGAAACTGTAACCATACTTGCTACCACTGATCCCGAAGTTCTGGCATCTCAGTGAGTCAGGGCGTTCACATTCCCCTTAGTCTTGGGTGCTGAAGAGGCAGCCACGCTTTGGGTCGGGCGAGTCGTTCTGGCCGATAACCACCCCGTGACTGTTGTCCTCCTCCTCGATCCTGGCACTGACGGCTGCCAGCTCGGTCTCTTGTGCTTGACGCTGGAAGCATGTGGTATGCTCCTGCCTTAGACGGGTAGTACCTCCTCATGTGGCCTAGCTGGCCACATTTTTAGCAAAGAGGGACATGATCTCCTCCCTCAGTTTATCCTTGTTGGTAGCTGGTTTCAGGTTTGGCGTTGGTAGCTGGACCTTGCCTGGGGCCTCCAAAGGCTACTGGCGACCCCACAGAATGAGATGCCTCTCCTGCAGGTAAAGTATGCTGGGGCGGAGGGTGCTTCCTCACTGGACGGACCTAGAAGTGGTCGGCCTGGTAGGGCCTCTTTTGATTCCCTCCATCGGTGTCTCGCTCAGTTGGGTTGGTCTTCTCATAGGTCATTTCCACCTCGACCATGCGAGAGAAAGTGGGTAGCTTCAGGGGCTTCACATACCCCCGTATGGCAGGTTGGAGGCCCTCAGTGAATTGTCGTATGGCTACCGGGTTGCACTAAAAATAGTGTTTTATATGTTGTTATTGTAGTATAGGTGTCACAAATGCAAAACGATGTCGCGTCATTTTTATTTAATTACAATTTTTACTGATTTGTTTCTAGGCCGTTCATTGGGAGACAGTTATTGATATGCATCATTCTCTAAGTCTAAAATTATCCTTTTATTCCAAAAGTGTCAAATTTACTTACAAAAAGAAAGAATGAATCAATAAATAAAAGAATTGGTTAATTATTTAGAAAAGAATCAACTGATATGCATTATAATACCTGAAACAAATGTATAACAAACAAGCATAAAAAACTAGCTCATACTACACTGTGTTAATTATATACAACTACTATAAGTAATACCTAAGTATAAGTATAAAATAACTATTAATATCTATTATACTAAATTAACTTAACATACTAATATCTATAGTAACATATATTATATATATAATAACATATATATATGTCGCTATAACCTTAGTAACATATATACATAGCCTAAGACAAAAAGATCTACTTTTACTAACGTATATACATATATTTAGTGACAGATATATTTATCACTAAAGTTCTAGTTTATTTATATATATAAGAGCTCAAACATGTATCTAATCTACTTAACATATACATATATGTTATATACATATCTTATTTATTTTATTTATATGCATATATATTTTATACCATATTATACATATATATATATATACATGCACACACTATACAACACATACATGCACAACACTTAGCCATTTAGGGACCTCTCTTCCTTCTCTAACTTAGCAAACTTTGGGCCATCTAACCTTTAGTCAGATGTTTGTTAATACATAAGGATAAAAAATGTGTTTAATGGGCGTGTGACCCACTTTCAGAGGATGCACAACAACCATATGAGTGGGACTAGACCGTACTAATAGGCCACCCTAGTTCATTTTAGGTGAATTTTTATGTATTTTCAGGCCCACGTAGGCCCACACACGTGCCTACACGCACCCACACACTTGGGTATACGTGTACACGCATGCACCCATGCACGCCCGCAAGCGCACGCGGCACGTGCCCCAAAGATCAAGAGTATGCTTAGTTTCATTTGCGCCCTGCCCTGATGACCAAGGGGTTGCTAGCACAAAGGCAATTTGTATGGCATTGGCGCCCTTTCGTTCCATGATGTGGCACCTTCAGCAGCAAGCAAAATTGAAGCAATGTAGCATTGTAGTCGTACGAAGTTTGAGATTTTGGCCCTCAATTTGAGGGCCATAAATTATTATAAAATAAAAATAAAATATATAATTATGGAGCCCTTATTTAGGTCTATATAATGGTACAATTAATTTAGATAAATAAATTAATTAGCTATATAATAAAATTAGTCAAGTTGATGGTTTATACATGTTAATTTAGAAGTTAATTACTTAATTAAAGTTCAAATTGGTTAAGTACTTATACAATTGACCTTATACGGAGTTGATTCACATAATAAATTATTTATTACATATTTTTATTGTATTTTAACAACTTTATTTTAATTTATATACATGTTTTAGCTAGTTATGTACATAATTAAGTTATAAATATTGTAATATACTATAAATATAATATAAATACATTGAAAATATTTAATATAACATTATACAAGTATACAATATAACTTACTTCAGTATTTATTTAAATTAATAATATATTTTATTTTAAGTTAATAATATACTTAATTAACTTAATAATTTAATTACTTACTGTAATTACTTAATTAAATTAAATTACAGGTACTGTACAGTATATATTACATGGTTAAATACGTACATACAATATTAGTTACAATTATGTACATATATTTATGTTTATATAATTACTTAGGTTATTATGCTTTTAATTAATATTCATTAATAGATAATTATACAATAAAGTTATATATACAATAAACCATTCTAAATATTTAATTTAATATATAGAATACATATATAAGTTAATTATAGATATAATTTACATATTATACATTATCTACATTTAGCTTAGGTTTAACTTGTATATACAAGTATATACATATTATACAAGGTGTTTTTGTGTATTTTGGGTGTTTTTCTGATTTTTATAGATTATATATATATAATAGAGATAGGGGATGAGAGGGAAAAGGTGAAGTAAGAGAGGAAGAGATATTTTTGTATTTTTCATCTTAAGTTCTTTTATTAAATTCCATGGTATACTAAACCTCGGCTGGTATGTTCTATCAAGCTAGGGATTTAGATCTGAAACTTGGCACACACCTAAAGAAATACCTGATCTTACTCAAGGCAGGTTTATTTTATTTTATTTATTATTTTTTTAATGTATTTTATTTATTTACAAATTGACTCCATTTAGGCCTTAAATAGAGTTGTCAAAGTGAAACCTAAGGCCTAAGAAGGGTTTAACAGGCATAATAGCATCTTCAAACATTATAACACATTAAGTATACATCAAGAAAGACATATAAACAATTAAACCTGATTTTCAATTCAATTTCCTTCTAATTTACATATATGCCATTTACACTATCTCAATTAGTTGATAGAGGTTTTCAAACTGAATTTACAAGCAATTCATATCAATTTTTAGAATTAATCAGTACAGGAATGCTTGTTTGCATAATCTCTAACACTAGACATAACAAGTCAGCTCCATAAACCTTCAAATCCCAGTCCAATTTCCTTAAGTTCAACCCAAAATCCTAGCTCAAATCTTTGATTCAGTCCTATGGTGGCTTCATGACTGCTGCTACAATTGTTCAGCTCAGCAATAGATGTTGATCTGAAATTAGGTGCTGCATCCACTGCTAATCAACTGAATTAGACGAAATATCAACAGATCAGACGACTTATCTACTGACTCAAATCACTTCAGCAGTTGTTGTTGCTATCAGACTTAGCAGTAGGTACTTGTTAAAGCGAATTCGTTGTTGTTAAAGTTTTGTGTTGTAGTATAGGACAAATTCGCTCAACAAATAAAATTTATATCTCAAATATTAGTTTGAGGTCGAACACAGGGAGCAAATGTTGCATTCTTGCACTAATCTCAATCATAATATAAACGAACACAATAATTGAGCCAATAATGATATTCAAGGGAGAATAATTACTCTAGAATTGATCATCAATGTATAACATGAGTTTGACATAGCAAAAAGAATGGAAATGATCGAAAAAGTGGTGATTTAAATCACCTTTTAGATCCACATTTAAGCATGTAACTTAATCATAGTACTTAAATTATTGAATAGAAATTCAAATAATGCCACAGTGTCTAGATGCTACAGTGTAAAGGCACTGTTCTTCTTCTTCAATTCTTCTCTTCCTTCTTCTTTCTTCTTCTTCAACATGCACATGTCTCTCTTCTCTTTCTTCCCAAGCCTTCTCTTCTTTTCACGCACAAGGGCCTTCACAAGCTTCGAATTTTGGCTAAGTGTCGCATAAGGATACTCCTTCAGAGAGCAAAAACCCCCCTCCCCTGCGCTCTCTCTTTTTCTCTCTTCTCCTCTTTCTCTCTCAGATGGTCGGGTAATCGGATCATGCGCACCCGGGTCCAGGCTCATTGACAGTGGTGATGAGTGAGGAGTGTATAGGTTAGGTCGGGTCGGGTCGAGTGAGCGTGAGCAGGTGAGTGGGGACCTCACCCTCGGCATCTCGAGGTAGATAGAGGTATTCATAAAAATAATTTATGGGCTGTCGTGCGCCTCTCCACACCCAATGTGGGACTAAAAGTCCCCTCCTTCTCTTGTGTGCCTGTAGGTGATGCTTCGACCAATTGAAGTAGCTGCAGTTATTATGGTGGCCAATTGACTACCTGGGCATGATCCTAAAGCGAGTCTGTAGGTCCTGGAGGGTGCACCTGGGCTGTTCGTCACTAGAACATGAAGAACGGGGTCGGAGATGAGCAACGGTGGTGAAGCTCCGGTGATAACCTGCGATCACAAATAAGGGCTTGAAAGCCCCGGTCAGATGGTTTAGAGGCTTCGCCTAAGCACAACGAAGATGATGGTGGTGGTTTTGTAGCGTGAAGGTGCGTATAGTGGTGTGTCGGAGTTGGAGGTGGTTGTGTGAAGGTGGGTTGTTCGGTGAGGGGATTGGGTGGATGGATTGGCAAAATAGGAGAGGGCTTTTGATGGAGGGAGTGTGGAAGAGCTTTTGGAGTGGAGCAGGCATGTTTAGTGGTGTGTAGTGATGGCGCGGGCTCACTGGAGCTCGGTCGGTCATGGGGAAGATGGTGAGGTTGACGGTGGAATAGTGGTCGAATTGAATTAGGAAGGGTTTGAATGAAGTCTAGAGAGGAAAAGGGAGGCTAAGGACCTAACTAAGGGATGAAGAGGAAGGAGATCCATGTCGGCTTTGATTGGCCGATGCCGAAGGGGATGAACTCTCTGGTGAGGTGAACAGTGGCAAGGAGAGGGGAAGATGGTGCCCGCTGTGACTGGCGAGACGCGGAGGAAGATGGGGATGGTCGTTGCGCTTCCAATTTGGCCGTTGGGGGTGCAAAGGAGAGAGGTTGAGAAGGTCTGCTAAAGTGTAGGTCAAAGGAGACCGGAGATAGGAAAAAGGGAAGATTTTTGGGGCCAGACCTAGCTAAGAAGATCGGCGAAGCTTCATAGGATCATATATAAGGCTTTGAAGGGCATTCTGATTATGGCGGATTCACACGCGGAGAGGTTCAGAGTTTGGAAAACCTGTCGTCGTAGTTTGATTCGCTAGAAAATCTGTCAATCAGATAAAATTTGTAATCGAAACTCGATAAGTGAGTCCCAGGTCGGACATGAGAAGGCGAACGTTTGGTTTTGAAAATTACGTGTTTCGCTTTTATTTGTTTTTGTCGTTTCTGTCTTTTCCAATTTTTTGGTATTTTTAGCAAGCAAGAGATTAGGTCGATGAATTCTTATATAACTAATCTACTTGCAAAATATAAGAGAGAGAGAGAAACAATCACATATATTTCTAAAGGAAATGTTTTCTACAACTAAGAAAGCGGGAAAGATTACACTACAAAAGCAAAAAGAAAGATATAGGTGAGAAATCCCCCTTGACGGTTGCTTGGAGGACGATTTGCTCTAACGTCGCCTGGAGGAAGGTGCTGACAAGCGGGACGAATGAGGACGGAGCCGGAGGACGGAGGGTGGGGCAGGATGGCGTCGTGGTGAGGATCTTCTTCCCGAATGGAGGTGAGAGGATGGCCACAGGATGCTCTAGGAAGGGGGATGAGAGGCGGGAACAAATGTTTGTTTTCTACTCTAGAGGAGCATCTCGAGCTTGGGACAAGCTCTCTCGAGAGCCTTGGAGGTGGTGAAAGGAAGAAAGGAAGAGATAAAGAAAAATTGGAGGGGTAGGGTTCGTTTTATAGTGGAGGAAAGAATTAAATTCGTATACAGGACATTTTGTGATAGTCATAAACGTCGCTGAAGATCCGCCGCAAAGATCGCTGAAGATAGCCCATGCGCTCACCAATAGTTGCGCTGGAGTGCACTGCACGCGCCCGTGTCGCATGCGCATGTGCGCTATGCTGCTGCTGCATCCGCACATGCCCATGCATGCCTGCTATGCTACTACGCATGTGTGCCTCCGCGCGTTCGCATTGCTGTGCGCGTGCGGTGGCGCGTGTGTGTGCATGGGTGGCCTGGGTTGCGACACTTGGCACGATTTGGGCCGTCCATCTTCTTTTCATTGTAGGGGCTGCTACAGAGGCCAGATTGAGTTGATTTTTGCATCGTTGAGTTGCGATCGTCGACCCAAATCCATCCACGTGGTCGGATTTGTCATTTGAAGCTCCAAATTTGTCACATAGTCCCTTAGCCGTTGATCTTCCTCGGACTGCATATGTTGCTATAGGACTCCGATCAAGGCGATTTTGGAGGCATTGGACTTTGATTGTTGTCCTGATTAGATCCGTATAGTAGGATCATCAATTTGAGGCTCCAAAATAAATCTCCTTCTTTCCTAACCACAAAAGGGATGCAATTAACCTAAAATATACACAACTACTTTAAATGCAGAATGATGCATGCTATGCAATATTTATAATATGGAATGCAAATCTAAGCCTAGGAACACACATAAATAGGCATTTCAACCTAAATGGATGTGTCTACATCATACCCCCATGCCTATCTTTTGCTAGTCCCTAGGAAAATTAAACTGCATGCTATGTATAACAATAGAATTTAGACTTGATCGCTTAGGCTAAGTCGTTCATTAACAATAGAAGATTTCAACTAAGGTCTTAAACTATGAAAACTGAACAGTATCCAGGTGTCTGCCAGAATGCAAACAGCCCAAGTCCTCACCCTATTTGAAAAGGGAAGATACATTTTTTTGTTTTTCTTCTTTTCTAATTTTTTTGGACTTTTGGAGTTTGAGAGTTTCGGGATAATTTTTTATGGCTACCCGACATGCCCAAGACTCGAAAATGACTCTAAGTGTTAAGAATCTTAAGAAAGGGTGATAGACTCACTAAGCGGTCGTTAAAACGAACTTCGAGTTTCTACGACCTTAGGTGACTTTAAGAGTTTCTGCCTAAAGGTTTATCTTTTCGAACAGTTGCTTTCTCCTTACTTTATTTTTTATTGGGTCAACATAAGGGTGAACCTAGTGTATATCTCCCCAGTTTATTCTTCTTTCCCGCTTCCTCCCTAAGTGTTTTGGGAATTATTGTGCATTTTTGTAAGCTGGGCTCTGGACATCCGGCCAATGGGTTGCTACCCATGTCAACTTACCAGCCATACTCGTGTAGATAAGTGTGGTTTATTTTTTTTATTTTCTCTTTTTTCTTTTTTTTTTCTTCTTTTTGTGTACTTTTTTATTCTTTTTCCTAAGTAGGTGGCTTCCCTGATCTAAGATTTACCTAAAGGAAATATGAAGAGAATGGTCGTGTGGCTTGGCTCTGGATAACCGGCCGATGAGCTGTTATCACCGACAACTTACTAGCCATGCCACTATAGACAATTCATTAGCTACCCAATTTCCTTAAAAATCGCTAGAAAGTGAGTCAGTGCAAATAGTGTATAGATGCTTAGACTTAAAATCCCCTTAAATCAGAGGGCGGTTTGATAAGTCGTGTACTTATCATCCCAATTTATTCACCAAATTAAAGTAAAATTACTTGGTGTGGACTTGAGACTAAGTCCACATTTGAGTGGACACCCAAGCTAATTAAGCCCAAAGACCTAAAGATTCTAAGTGTTCAGGTCCTATCGTATAATTACCTAAAGTTAATAACTTCCTAAAGCCTAAGTTATCTTCTCCTAATTCTATTTTTTTCTTTTTTTTTATTTTTTTGAATTTTCAATTTTTTTAAAAGAAAATAAAAGAAATTCTACAGAGCTAACGAAATAATTTCAGGATTAAGTATCCACCCCTCCTTGCCTAAATGATGCAATGTCCTCATTGTAGAAAGAGACATAAAAAGGGCGAAGTAAATAGTATATCACCTGAATTTCGTGACAATCCGGTCAGCTCTGCAAAGAGAAGAGAGTATACACACGTGCTAAGTTTTAATTCCTTCAGCTAGGCATAATATACATACAAAGAGAATTTGAGAATTCACAAGTGTGGGTCAGAATCAAAATAAAAAGATTAATCCTCAGACCTGCCAATAGAAGATGTCCACAAATGTGGACCAAGTTGTGGTGTAGACCCATGCCCCAAGGTCGAGTGGTTCTAAGGTTTTGGATGAAAATCACCCAGAACCGAAGATTATTGTGCTTACGGGGTCGGGCCTGTGGTTTGGTGGTGTGCAACCTAAGACTAAAGTGTCGGACAAAAGGTAGAGATGGTTTAGTAGGTTCATATGTCCTTTTAGATTTCAACTCAAAAAGGTAATCAATGATTCTGAGCTTGGGTTGCATCTCAAAGATATTATAAGGGTCTTGGTAAAAAGTTGGTTGTTTTAGGTCAATAGGAACCCTTAGATCCAAAATTGTGTTTCCCTCTGAGTTAGCCTTCCAAATTTTCATTGCCAAATTCCTATCCTCTAAAATCAATATTTTTGAGACCTCCAAATCTTTATACACCCCATCTAAAGTACCTAAGTCCAACATTTTTGGCTGAATCAGGATTGACTTGGGTATAATGATTTCCAAATCAAAATCAATCCCTTTGGGGTGTGGTTGAGGAATGGGGCTACTGATCGAATCTTCTAGTAAATGAGGATTTGAATCCTCCAAGTTAGCCCCAACCGAATCCAAATTTTCAATAATTGGGCTATCAAATGATTCCTCATACTCCTCAAGCCCGTTTACCTCACTAAAATAATTTTCTTTAACTTCAAGTGAGATGTCACTCAGAGATTCCTCACCCTCAAAATTAAAGAATTCTTGATCCTCATTTATATATGTCTCAAAATCATATGTCATTTCATGGTCCTCGGAGACATATTTTTTGTCGTTCCCTGGTTCGGGGATCTCGGTTGAAGCAATCAGTTCATCCTCAATCAGTGCTCTAGACCAACCTAGTCATCTCTAGTCTCAGAAAATGTAACCCCCCTGACAGACACTTGAGCGGGTTCAGACATTGGCTCTCTTGAAGGGGGTTCATCTTGAGAATCATCCCAAGATTGGACTAAGGCAACCACAAATTTCATGTTCAACCTCGACAATTTCCCAAGTAGAAACTCACCCAGGCCCCTATCCCTAACATGTTGGAGTAAATCCAATAAAGAGCTATTCAGCTCATCAATCATTTTTATCATAGGCTCCAATGCTTCAGTACATGGTGTTGGCTGGGCTTCTAAAGATTGTATGGTGTTCCTCAAGTTAGCCAACACCTTGTCTTGGATCTAGTTCACCTGAACCGAATGGTTCGGTTCAGTTTTGGGTGAGTTTGGGTTAAATCTAGGGGAGTCAAGATATCGAGGTTCTTGGGTCCCTCCTTGATAGTATGTCATTTCAGGTTATTTAAAGAATGGTGGTGACCTATATTTAGTGTAATACTGGGGAGGGTAAGTGTTATAATTAGCATATCCTTCATGGTTGTAGATCTGATTAGGTTGATCATCAAAGGGTGGAGATTTATAATCTTTGTAGCTTTGGGAAGGATAGTAATTGATGAGAACCTCATCATGAGCCATAACTAGCTCATTTTGACCCAATACAAAGGATAAAAGCTCCTACATAACTCAAGGAAAGGCTTAACTCAGAGAATTCTGAGTTTAAGGAGAAAACAAGTCATAAGGGGTAAAAATGCAATTTTACCAGTATAATCTGCATACAGGGTAATTCAGGATCCAAACACAGGTCAAACAAACCAAATAAGAAGGAAAGTGGGATGATCTGATAAGGGCTACAGCAATTCCAAGGAACTAAATGATGATCTGTAACCCTAAAAAAAACCCACTTCAATTCACGAGGTTCGAGGCAAAGTAAAAATAGAATAAACCCTCTAAAATTCATAGAAAAATAATCTCTAGGGTTTAGAACCTTCAATTTGGCCTTCAGAACCCATTTTGACCTACATTAAGAACCATACCCAATTAATAACTTAATTTGGGTTTTTACGTAAATTGACCAGTCAAACAAGGTTTAATCTAGAAATAAAATTCACCATCAGATTCCTTAGGTCCTAGTTAGTCATGTATAAAAACTTGAGCCTAAGAAGAAACCTTCTTGACCAACTTTACACTTTGGTCCTCATATATTTACTTTTTGACCCTCAACTTTTGAACCCTCGCATTTATACCCCTAACTCTCCTTCATTCTTTGCATTCAGGTCCCTCCTGCCAAAACCTGGCCAGCACCATGCTCCGGCGACCTTGCGCGGAGCATGGCGCCGTGCAGGGTAAGGGGGAGGGTCTGGCAAGACAACTGGGGGTGCCCTGCGTCGTCAGCCGTCGCAGGAACACCCCCCTGGTCGCTGCAACCCACCATACCGGCCGTGCGAACGCACGGACGGTATGGGTTTCCATCTCCGGCGTCCTCCGACGAGGGAGACACTTCGTCTCCCTCCGCTTTCCTCTCTGATTCGGCCTCTATAAATACCCCCGTCGCTCCGCCGTTCTGAGTAGCTTGGATCTGACGGAGAAAACCCCCAACTTTCCTCTCTTCTCACTTCGGCAGACGCCCGCCAGCTCCGGCAGTTCTTCCTCCTCCTCCTCTTCGCTCTGCCGCAATACCAGCAGTAGAGACTTCTTTCCCTCGCTCTTCCCGCGCCACGCCGCACCCAGCTGGCGCCTCTCCGGCCCTCTGCTCGCCGCCGCCCCTTCCCCCGGGCATCTTCTTCTCCGGCGACAGTCGATACGACTGTCGCCCGCTCCGGCCCCTCCTCGTCCCGCTAAGTAGGTAGAACTCCTCCTCTTCCTCCCCTCTTCCTCTTCCTCACTTTAAACATTTACTGTCGCCCTCGATTCCGACCAATCACCCTCACCTTCTCCGCCTCCGGCTATCCTCCGGCGAGCCGCTCCCATCACTCCAGCAACCCACACGACTCGCCGACCACCGCAGAACCTCCGCCTCCTCACCCTGATCAACCTCCGCCCTTCCACTTCCCCCACATCACCCTCTGCTACTCCACCGAACAAACCCATCTTCCGACCCACAGTCCGACCTAGGGCAGCTCTTAGGCTCCGCCCCACCGCCTGCACACCCCCCGACCACCTTCGCCGTGCCACGGCGAAGGTCCTCCGCGTTTCTGATTGGGCCGAGAGGCCGTTTTTCTGTGGACAGGTACCTGCGCTCGTCGCCGCCATTGTTGAAGCGAAGCAGCTTCTTCACCTGCTGCCCCAGGTGCGAAGTGCCCAGGTCACCCTCCCAGGCTGTGCGGGGGCACTTCGGCAAAGCGTTAGGCTGCAGCTGAGGCGAAGCTCTCGCGCGAAGCCCCCGCGTTTCGCCTCGACGGCCGCTGCTTCCTCCGCGCAGGCACCCAAATTGGGGTGGGACATTTAGTCCCACCTCGTAACCTTTTAGAGGAGAGCGATCGCATAAAGGCAAAAAGCGCCTTATTCTCATTGCCTCCTGAGCACGGGGTGAGGTCCCTCTCACTCACTCGCTCGCTCGACCCGGTCTCGTCCGCGCTCACGCCTCGCGGACCTGGCCCGACCCGACTTAGGCTGACCTGCACTCCTCGCCCACCACTCACGCCGGTGGGCCTGGACCCGGGCGCGACCCGTACCCGGCAACCCGGCAGCTCTGGGAGAGCTTTCCCAAGAGTGGCTTCTGTGAGAGAGAGACGCGGGGGAGGGTAGAGTTAGGTTTTGCCCCTGATCAAGCTGTGTAAGTGTGCAGGCACAGGTGAAGAAGAACCGTGGAAGAAGACGAAGGCTGAAGGAGGAGCACCGAGCGGCACTGTAGCAGCGGCGGTTTAAGTCGTCTGATTGGAAAATCAGACGACGTCCTGAAGGCAACGAAGGAGAAGGAAGGCAAGGCAGAGGAGGAACACAGAGAGGCCAAGGACCGCTCTGCAGAAAAAGACAGAGACGAAGCAGAAACAAGAGCTGAAAGACGAAGAAGAACATCACCCACTGCTGCAGATAAAGAAGACAGAAAGAAGAGGAAGACCACAAGGAGATAAAGGAACCAAAAGCCAAAGAGAAGAGAAAAGAAAGAAGAAGACAGACGAGAAAGAAGAAGCCAACAAATTTTCATCTCTCTCTATCTATCTATATTTTTGTAAAAGAAACTTTGTACCCCTAGAATACAACTTGCTCCCTGAGTTCGACCTCGGGAACTCTTTTATTTTCCGAGTAACAAATTGTATTAAATTGGTAATCACCTCTCTCTATACTATACTACGACGAAATAATAAAACTACAGAGGAAGGTCGACACCAGTAATCATAGTCTTGTTGTCCAGGGTTAGACCCTGGACACTGAGGTCCCGATTCATATCCCCAATCAAAGTTGTCCCGGCTAGGAGATGGGTAGTCATAAATCAAGTCGGGATAGTAATCATCTTGGGGATAAGTGTTGGTGGGAGAGTAGGATGGGAAATACGTGTAAGATGTGCAAGGATACATGGTAGAATAGGAGGGAAATCAGAAGAGAGAAAGGAGCCCTGCAATACAAGCAATCAACCCTGTCCTTAGGTGGGTTAGCCTAAAGACCTACAGACTCCCAGGACCCATCTTGAGATTATAAATGATTTGGTCTACTTCTATCTAGTCAATCCAACCAGTTAGAGGGAGGGGCTGGGGAGAAGGTTCTTCCTTTGGCTTGCACCTCCGGTTCCTAGTGTACCCCCTAGCTGCAGTCGTTTGATGCTACTCCCCTAGTTAGACATTAGATGGACCAGTAGAAGGAGATTAATCGAAAAAAATCTCAATCTGAGCCCTAAAGAGCTAATCAATCCTTAAGGCCAACGTCTACTCAGTTTAAATTATGCTTGAGATGATTGTGCTCTTGGAATGTGATGGGCCCTTTAGATGGGTTGTGCCCTTAATGATTGATTCAAATGTGTGTGCGTGCACAACTAGGTTTTGCAAACAAGGTTATTTGATGATGTATCTTTTATGGTTTAACCTTGTTTAGTAGCTTTTAGGGTTTAATCTTAGGTGTATTCAATCAAGTTCAGGAGAACACTCCAAGTTTTGAAACACGAGTGTAGATATATTCCTTTAAAAATTGGAAATAAAATGTGGAGTGCCTGGTTCAGTCCTAAAAATCAACCCTAAGTGGCAAGCAACTTGACGAAACAATTTTAATTTGAGTGGTGCGACCCAAATAGCTCAATCAATTGGCCTGTTGCACCACTTAGTTAAGGCACACAAAAAGTCTTAACCTGGTCAAATTTTCTACTCACTTATTGGTGTGTTGAGTTAGGGTGTACCGGATCCATAGGTTAGAATCTAGTTAAGTGGTAGAATCGATGTGAAGTGGTGCACCTTAAGGTGAGAAGTTGTGGGTGTTAAGTGTGTAGCTTTCAGTTAAATACCACAAGAGAAGAGTTTTTTTTTTTTAATATATGCAGGTGCGTGAGGTGAGGCGAAGTGACAATCAAAAAATCAGATTTATCCTAGGGTTTATAAAAGCACCTAGGTTGATTTGAGTTTGAGTTATTAGTGTACCAAAATGGAAACTAGGGTGGGGGTGGTGGGGGATAAACTTACAAATGTCTCTACCTGCATTTTACTCCAATCTACCGCCTTCGGCTCCTCGATCAAGTTCCTGCAAGACAATAAATCAAAGAAGAAAGAAGGTTAGAAAAATATGTAAGTAATGAGGGAAAACGCGAGAAAAACCAAAGATTTTTGCCTCCTCGGCAACGTTGCCAAAATGATAGCGGCGGAGATTTTCTTCCCAAAGGGAGGTGAGTGGATGGCTGCGGGATCCTCCACGAAGGGGGATGAGAGGTGGGAACAAATGTTTATTTTCTACTCTGGAGGAGCATCTCGGGCTTGGGACAAGCTCTCCCTAGAGCCTTGGAGGTGGTGAAAGGAAGAAAGGAAGAGATGAAGAAAAATGGGAGGGTAGGGGTCCTTTTATAGTAGAGGAAAGAATCAAATTTGTATACAGGATATTTAGTTACAGTCATAAACATCGCTGAAGGTCTGCCGCAAACATCGCTGAAGACAGCCCACGTGCCCACCAATAGTTGTGTTGGCGCGTGCTCCACGCACCTGTGTCGCGCGTGCATGCGCGCTAGGCTGCTGCCGCTGCCTCCACGCAGGCCCATGCGTGCCTGCTGTGCTGCTGCACGTGTGTGCCCCATGCGCAGGCACGTGCCCATGCTGTTGTGCACGTGTGGTGGCACGTGCGTGCGCATGGGCGGCCTGGGTTGCGCCACGTGGCACCATCCGGGCCGTCCATCTTCTTTTTGTTGTAAGGGCTGCTATAAAGGTCGGATTGAGTCAATTTTCACGCCGTTGGGCTGCGATCGTTGACTCGAATTCATCTGCGCAGTTAGATTTGTCGTTTGAAGCTCTGAATTATGTCACCTAGTCCCTTGGTCATTGATCTTCCTCGGACTGCATATGGTGCTACGGGACTCCGATTAAGGCAATTTTGGAGGCGTTGGACTCCGATCATCATCCTGATCAGATCCATACGGTAAGATCATTAATCTGTGGCTTCGAAATAAATCTCCTCTCCTGACCACAAAAAGGACGTAATTAACTTAAAATATACACAACTACTCTAAATGCAGAATGATGCATGCTATGCAATATTTATATTATGGACTGCAAATCTAAGCCTAGGAACATGCATAAATAGGCATTTCAACCTAAATGGATGTGTCTACATCACGTTCCAAGCTTGGAAACCAATCTTGGCTGCACATGGTTCTTGCGCGACAAGGAGAACTGAATCTTTGAAACCAATTTGACTCCAACTCGCGAGATTGGGCATGAAAACCAGTTCTGAAAGAATCGAGAAAATCAGTTCAATTAAAACCAGATCAGGGGGTCTTTGTGAATTTATGGAATGTATGGGTGACCCCCTAGGTGAAATTGATGCATGTAACAGATCTAAGAGCTAGAAATCTCTCGATTTGTTAATGACCTAGATGTATGGGTGAATGGTGGATTATAATATGAGGGAAATCATAAGGCAATCATGTGGCGTAGGAGGGAGATCAGTGAAGCGAGATGATTGCATAAAAAGCTCCTCTTTTATTTGAATTGATCAGAGAGGGCGGATTAGATTTGACTATTCTACTCCTAAGCTAAACCATAAAATCCGCGAATTACGATATCTAATCTACTCCTAAGCTAATCTAAACTACACTAACCTAGAAAGTGATTAAAGTTCTAATCTAATTGGAGGAATGGACCTTTAGATCCTTTGATGGTGGCTGAGGAGGAAGAAGGGAGCTAGGAGGTGCTCCAGCAGAGTGAAAGCCCACTAGTAGGACTCAATGCCACCCTTAGGTGCTATGAAGTCCGTAGCGGTGAGGATTGATCGGAGATGGAATTCCTCTGCCATGGGTGGCGGAATAGGTGCTAGGTAGGGAGGGAGCTGGAGAGGATGAAGGGATCAACTCTGGAATGTAGGAGAGGAGCTGAAGGCATGCGCGTGAGCTTTGGAGAAGTTTAAGTAGGTGCTTCACTGATTGTGGTCACTGTAAGGGTGAGATTTGGTTCCTAGGGCTTTGATGCTGAGATGAAGCGAGTTGGAAGTGCGAAGGGTTCAACTCAAATCATGGCTATAGGATTGGATATGGGGAGGATGGTGATTCCATGTGCAAAAGTGCACGAACATAAGATGATGATTTACCATTGTATCGAAGGATGCAAAGAGGCGACGACTGTGATGCACCGTGTTCATGCGAGTGAACAGTGCACTCATTGCTATTAGGTGTATTGGGATATTTGTGCTTGAGCCCTTAAAGCAAATTAGTAGGGGAATTGTGAGGTAGCCAATAAGTGGCGAAAAAGTCTTGTAGAGTGGTCCTTGGATGTTTGCAAAGAGGCCCTTACAGCTTGCAAAGGAGTCCCTGAAGGCTTAATTGTGAACAAAATGTTTTGGACCTATATGTAAAACGCTAAATGCAAGGTCCTAATGGTGTCCAAATGCGACTAGGTTTTTATTGGAGCTTAATTGATCATTTAGGAAATTAATTCAACTCTTGATTTGTACTTTTGGACTCAATCATGTGTTCAATTTGCAATTTGATCATCAAATTACATCTTTGAATAGGATGTCTCAATTTATGACCTAATTTTGCATTTTTTATAGAAATTTGCTGTTTTAGGTTGTTTCTGTTATTTCCCATACTTAACCCTTTTCATGTGATAATTATGTAGTGTTTAGGTTGGTTTCTAGCTTAACTTGGGTATTTTAATTATGATGAGCCACACCTCATCATACTCTCATGCTTAGGTTTTGCTAGTCCCTTAGCAAACAACCCATTAAAGTGCAAAGCAATTTAGTACCAATTAGGTAAGTGTGATGAGATATCTATTTTTCTTTTCTCAAATTGTTAAGTGTTTAGAAATGATCTTTAAGTTGAAAGATTTTCTGATAAGCCGACTGTGTTTATGTCTGGACATTGTGAGAACCGGTCACTTAGAAAGATTGATCAGAACTTAAGACTGATATGACATAGATCATCTCTTGGTCAACAAGGACTCTTGATATTTAAACCTTAAGTGCGATTTCCATGACTTGGAGGATTTTACAAAGCTCAAAAGCTAAGTGGTTATGGTTGTGCTTAGTGATAGGTTAGGACTAACTAGGTGAACTTTAAAACTCAATCTCGGGGTTTCACTTCTTTTTATGTCTAGGTTAGTCCTAGCCTCAGCTCATGTCTTCGGATTGACTCTTAAAAATAAGGAAGACTCAAACCCAATTCTTATTGCGTTGTGGCTCAAAGAATATTTGTGAAAATATGGTATTTGTAATGCACCCAGAAAATATTTTTGGTGGAAGACTATTTACACGACTTGGAGAACATACTTGACTTATTCTAAAGAATGTCTTTTTCTAAAAACTCTTTTTGAGTTTTTCTGAATTTTTTTTTTCACACATAAATATCAGTATGTCTCCGACAACTTTATTTGGTAGAGCACATTTATTTGGTGGGTGAGTTCTTTGGTGGAAGGAGCTTCTCCTAAACACAAGACTAAAGACTAGGACAAAGAGTCTACCTGCACGCACAGGTAAGGACTCCACCTTCCCTAATGAACACTAGGGTTGAATTTCAAGTTCACAAGATATTTCCTGACATTGTGTAATGTAAACTAAGGTTACTTAGACTCCTAAGCCAAATCAAACCAGCGAATCTTGTACTGGTGACTCAGGTACAAGAATACATCCTAATAGGAGAGATCGTGGCCTATCTTGTTAAAGTTAAAGTGTATTAAGCCAAAGCCTGAGTGAATCAAGCTATAGTGGCCTGGAAAGTCTAACCAGTAAAGGTTGAATGTCCATAAACACTTAGTTTATTTTTGTTTTCAGCTATAAGATCATAATTAAACACTTAAAATTCTTTTCAATGCTTTTTCTCTCTCCTTAGAATTCAATTTTGTGGAGTTCTCCCTCAACAATAGATGCAGCAGGTCCCTTATTGTATTTTTGAATTTTTTTTTGCTTTTGACATTTTTTATATTTTTCACTTTGTAATTTTTAAAAAAAATTTTAAAAAATTTTCACTTTTTTTTGATATTTTTGATAATACTATCCTATATACATTGCAAGTATGTCTATAATTGCATTTCAATCAAAAGATTTCACCATTTACACACCCCCATGCTTAAATGATGCAATGTCATTGTATGAATTGGGTAGATGCAAATGCATGCTCTTCTTTTCACTATCTTATACTGGGTGGTGGAATGAAGTTGGAATGAGGAGATAAAAATCTCTGTGTGGACGATTTCAAGTCTGATACAAGACCGAGTGGGAAGTTGGGCTAAGAAGTGAAATGCATGACATATGTGACAATAAATGTATGCTAAAAATGCAAGGATAGACACCTAATGAGGAAATGGAAAACAAAAAAGGTGAAAGCAACTATATACAAAAGATAGATTGCTAAGTTTAATGCCTTCAGGTAAGCGTAAACCTAGAAGATGAGATTTCAAAATATTGGAGCGAAATGATAGAATTGACAAGTCTGAGATCATGCGACTTAATGAGGGGTTTCAATCTTTGACCATTGACAATGAAAGGTTCAGATTTATCAACCTCAGTAATCTTGATGGCTCCATCGTCAAGGATTCTCAAGATCTTGAAAGGTTCAGTCCATTTGGATCTGAGTTTCCCTGGGAAGAGTTTAAGTTTGGAGTTAAGCAGAAGGGCTTTTTGACTAGGGTGAAATGTCTTGCTATGTATCTGATAGTCATGGAAGGCCTTTAACTTCTCCTTATAAATCTTTGACCTTTTATAAGATTCATTCCTTAATTCATCAAGCTAATAAATCTGAAGTCTTCTATGATCACTAGCCTTCTCTATGTCCAAGCTACACTTTCTGATGGCCCAATAGGCTTTGTGATCAAGTTCCGCAGGAAGATGACAAGGTTTCTCGTATACAAGTCTAAAAGGATACATGCCTAATATGGTTTTGTGAGCTGTCCTATACGCCCACAACGCATCAGAAAGGTGGGAATACCAATTCTTTCTATTAGGTCAAATGGTAGTCTGTAAAATCTTCTTCATCTCCCTATTGGACAATTCTGTTAGTCCATTGGTTTGAGGGTGGTAAGGTGTAGCAATCCTATGTGTCACCCCATACTTCTGAAGTAGGGACTGGAAATGTGTGTTCCTAAAATGAGATCCTCCATTACTAATGATGGCTTTTGGAACCCCAAATCTAGAGAAGATATAGTCTTGAACAAATTGTGTCACAACTTTGTGATCGTTGGTTCTCGAGGGTATGGCTTCAATCCATTTAGAAACATAATCAATTGCTAACAAGATGTACTCGAAGCCTTGAGAATTAGGAAAAGGTCCCATGAAGTCAACGCCCCATTTGTCAAAGACTACGTACACCATGATCGGATTCAAGGGCATCATGTCTCGGTGGCCAATATTGTCGAGAGACTGACAACGTGGACATGCCCTACTATATTCGTGTGCACCTTTGAAGATCGTGGGCCAATAAAAATCGCTCTGCAAAATTTTTGCAGCAGTCTTCTGCCAGAGAAATGACCGCCATAGTCCTGGTCATGGCAGAATGACATGATACTCTCTATCTCCTTATCGGGGACACATTTCCTAAGAATCTGATCTTTACAGTTCTTAAACAACCATGGTTCTTCCCAGTAATATTGCTTGGCCTTGGATCTAAGTCTATCTTTTTGATGTCCGATCCAATCAGAGGGAACGATTCTAGAAGCCAGGTAGTTGACAATGTCAGCATACTAGGGAAGATCAAAATGAATGACCAGCAATTGCTCGTCAGGGAAGTGGTCGGTAATGGGAAGTGGAGATATCGCTTCAGAACGAAGGCAGGATAAGTGGTCGTCTACCACATTCTGCTTCGTAGCTTTGTCACGAATCTCTAAATCAAACTCCTGCAATAGCAGGATCCATCTAATTAGATGAGATTTCGTATCCATCTTGGCGAGAAGATGTCAAACTGCTGTTTGGTCAGTGTAGACTATAATGTGGGAATCTAAAAGATAAGGTTTGAATTTTTCCAGTGCAATTCCTTTTCAGTGACGGTGTAATTCCTTTGAGCTTTATCTAAGGTCTTGTCAGCATAGTAGATGACTGTAGGTTTCCTATCCAGTTTTTGCCCAGGGAGAACCCCTACTACATAATTAGAGGCATCACACATGATCTCAAATGGGTGAGACCAATCCAGGGGTTGTAGTATTGGTGCCTTGGTAACTAGATCATGAAGAGTCATATAGGCACAAACACAATTGTCAGAGATCTGGAAATCTACATCCTTAGAGAGGAGATTGGTGAGAGGTTGGGCTATTTTTGAGAAGACCACTATGAAGTGGTGATAAAAACCAACACGCCTGAGAAAAGATCTGATTTGCTTAACCAATGAAGGTAATGGCGAGTTAGAAATCAATTTCACCTTCGCACGGTCAACCTCAATTCCTCTCTCCGAGATAAGGTGACCTAAAACCAGTCCATCTGGTACCATGAAATGTGATTTCTCCCAGGAAAGTACTAGATTCACATTGATGCATCTTTGCAGGACCTTAGATAGGTGGTCTAGACATGCATCACATGTGCTCCTGAAGATCGAGAAGTCATCCATGAAGACTTCTAAACATTTACGTACTAGATCGGAGAAGATTGCAACCATACACCATTGAAATGTAGCAGGTGCGTTGCATAATCCAAATGGCATCCTACGGAATGCAGAAGTTCCGTAGGGGCAGGTGAAAGTCATTTTCTCCTAGTCATTGGGATGAATTGCCACCTAATTGTAACCTGAGTAGCCATCCAAAAAGCACAAAAACCTATTCCTTGACAATCTTTCCTGTATCTGATCAATGAAGGGCAATGGGAAATGATCTTTCTTTGCAGCTTGGTTGAGTTTGCGGTGGTCAATGCATACTTGCCAGGAAATAGCAATCCGAGTAGGGATGACTTCTTCAGATTCAATGGTTATGACGGTAAGTGTGGCCTTCTTAGGCACTACTTGAGCAGGACTTACCCATTGACTATCAGATATAGGGAAGACAATTCCATTGTCTAACCACTTAATCATTTCATTCTTAGCCACCTCCTGAAGTGTAGGTTCAGTCTACGTTGTGGCTGTCTAGTGGGTCTAGATCCTTCTCCGGTGAATGTTCTATGCATACGGTAGGAAGGACTAATGCCAATGAGGTCAGAAAGGCTCCATCCTATAGCCTGTCTATGTGCTTTTAGGATAGTTAAGAGTTGTGATTCCTGATCAGACGATAAATGGGAGTTGACAATCGCAGGATAAGTCTGATCTAGTCCTAAGAAGACATATTTTAAAGATTCAGGAAGAGGTTTAAGCTCAACAGGTACAGGATCAGGTGAAGGAGCAGGGCTGGAGATCTCAGAAGATCCCAGAGACACTAAAGGAATAGGAGGTAAGTCCTTAGTTTCTAAGGGTGATGTCTCAGGAAGAGTCAGGTCATAGGCCAAAGGGTGTTGAGGCTCTAAGTTGAGTGAATCAATCAATGTATCCTCGACCAACTTATCTAGAGAATCCAAGGAACATATTTCCTTAATTAAACAACAGGATGGTCCCCTTTGGGCCTGAAAGATACCTCATACCTCTCATTTTCATTATCCCTTCTATTCTTCTCTCACCCTCTCCAAAGCTATAAGGAGCTAGTCCTAAACTCGGGATGCTCCTCTAGAGTAAAAAAAATCAAAATTTTGTCCACCTTCCCACCCCCTTCATGGAGCATCCTATGGTTGTGCTCTCGCCACCATTCGGGAAGCGAATCCCATTGCGATGCCACCTTCTTCGTCCTCGGTCCTCCAGCTCCATTCTCCTTCGTTTAGCACCTCACCACCTTCTTCTGGGTGCTCCGTCAATGCAGTTCGTCCACCAAGCAGCCATCGAGCAGGATTTTCTCATCCCTATCTTTTTATTGCTTTCTAGTGTAGATTTCAATTTTGCAATTAGTATAATGAACATGGCTACATTCTTATGAAATATCTCTCTCTCTCTCTCTTTCTTTGTATCATTCTTTCTC
Organism: Thalassia testudinum; assembly: GCA_037157565.1. Lineage (NCBI taxonomy): Eukaryota > Viridiplantae > Streptophyta > Magnoliopsida > Alismatales > Hydrocharitaceae > Thalassia > Thalassia testudinum. Next base: position 12,522,167 of record JAZHRO010000010.1, read on the forward strand.
TTTCTTCTATTGTTTATTCTTTAAGTAGTTTAGCTTATGTAGATTAATGCTAACCAGCTACTCTACTTTGTGACAATAATTCCAATGCAGTTTTTAATCAAATGTTTACCTTCTTGTGTTTGACTTGGGACTCACTAGAGTTTTGGTAAAATTTTTTTGGTAGCGGATTTTCTTGAGAATTTTACAATGACTCAGGTTTTCCAAACTCAAACTTTTCGCAACAATTTTCTCACTCACTAGCTCTCTCTAGCTGGTATGTGGCAAAGGCCACACGACACTCTGTAGGAGGGTGAAGCATGTCAAAGATCTTCTCCATCTGCTCCAGCCAATCCTTCGCCTCAGACGGACTCTCCTCCCCTTTAAAGGCAGGGGGCTTCAGCTTTCGGAACTACGTGAACATCTCATGATGAAGCCGCAACAGGGGCATGGGTTTACCCCCAGGTAGGGAGGACTCTTACTTGGTATTGTCTGAAGATGGCCAGGGTCGTGGAGGGACACCCCCTCCCCCACCATCTCATCTGGCACCACGGCAACTCCCCTGCCTCACGGAAGATTCCCCATCTATGTCCTTTAACGAGACAGAAGGAGGCGGCGAAGGAGGTGGAGGTGGTGGGTGCTGAAACTCCTCCCTCACAATCTCCCAAATTAGTTGGTTGAGATCCTAGACTGGAACACCTTGAAGGAGGAGCGGAACAACCCCTGCTTCAGGTTCGATACATCCGCTCCACGACTACACCCACGGCCACGTCCTTGATCGGCCTTGCGAGCTGCATGACTAGGCATCTCATGTAGAGGAGATAAGAAATCAATGATCAGTAGTAGCATAGCCCAACACGAGACTCAAAATGAGATCAAGCGAGAGTTTGTGATGGCTATTCCAGTTACAACTGCGTGGGTGATTTTTCCGAATCTATTTTAGTTTATTACTCGGGACAACCTTGCTATGATGCCATCTTGTTGCGACTCGACTCGAATCCACATGAGAACCAGGCTAGACCGTACGATTATCCCAGGTCTTGGTCATCTAACGAGAAATAAATCAAAACCATAACATTTTCACACATGCATTATAGTAAGAAAATAATTAAACAACAGAAGCAAAAGAAATAAGTCCATGGCCAACATCCATTTCGAGAGATGAAAGTAGTGTACTAACGTTGCCATCACAAAAGACGACAACAACAAGGAAACAAAACTAGATACTCACTACAATAGGGAAATAGAACTTGCTACAACAGAAAGAATGACAGCTAAGGCTAAGGCTGGGCTTGACTGGGGTCGGCGACGTATCTCCTCAGGTTGGACACGTGGAACATGTCATGTACACCTGACAACTGGGGTGAAAGGGCAAGCCTGTAAGCAATAGGTCCAACTCGCTTCAAGACCTCAAAAGGTCCCACAAATCTCAATGCGAGCTTCCCCCTAACCCCAAACCACTGTAAGCCCTTCATGGGCGAAACATGGAGGAAGATGTGATCTCAACCTCAAACAATACCTCCCTATGCTTTCTGTTAGTGTAGCTCTTCTGCCTGCTCCTGACAGTGCGAAGTTGCCTGTGGACCTACTCTATCACCTCCTCACTCTGGCAAATCAACCTAGCACCAGCTTCCCCTACTTGGTCCCAAACTCAACCCAACTCAAAGGAGCTGTACAATTCTGCCCATACAAGCCTCATAAGGTGCCATGTCGATGCTCGTGTAGTAGTTCTTGTTTTATGCAAATTCCGCTAAGGGCAGGTGCTGCATCCAGGAGCTTCTCCAGTCTAACACATAGACGTGTAGAAGGTCCTGAAGGGTCTGGATGGTACGCTCTGGCTGTTCATTAGTCTGGGGATGGTATGCAATGTTGAACCTCAAGCAAGTCCCTAAAGCCTATTGAAACTCTCCCCAGAACTGGGAAGTAAAATAGGTGTTTCTATTGGATATGATCTCTCGGGGAACTCCGTGAAGACGCACCACATCCCAATGTTCCGTTCTACAAACTATGCTGGTCCAAAGGTGACTCGGATCGGCAAGAGTGGCGTCGTCTTCGTCAACCTATCCACTATGACCCAAATGTCATTGTGTCCTCGCTGTGTAACAGGTAACTCTACCACCGGGTCCATAGTAACACTTTGCCACTTCCACTCTAGCACAGGAAGTAGCTGCAATGGCCCTATAGGCCTCTGGTGCTTGGCCTTCACCTGCTGGCATACCAAGCATTGCTGCACATACTCTCCAACATCCTTTTTAATCTCCCTCCACTAGAAATCACGTCGGAGATCATGGTACATCTTGGTGTTCCCAGGGTGTATGGTAAACTCAAACCAGTGTACCTCTATGAGAAGCTCTCTCAACAGCTTCTCATCCCTGGGAACCTACAACCGCCCTCTCATGCGCAAGATCTCATCGGTGAAGGTGAAGTCCCCTTGGTCTCCTGTCAGTACTTTGTCCCACAGTGTCTGCAAGTACGGATCTGCCAGGGTAATTTCTCCCAATTCTTTATGCCTACAACCTTGCCAACTTTATTAATGGTGAAGAGCCAGCTCCTCCTCAATTCGTTAAAGATTCTAGTACAAAGCAAGAAGTTATTAATGACAATAATACTTTTTGGCAATGAAAAGACCAACTTGTGTTAAGTTGGTTGTTATCTTCAATGTCTGAAGAAATTTGTGGACAAATCCTAGATTTAACATCTGCCAGAGATGTGTAGGCATTTCTTGAATCCTATTTTGCCAGTCAAACTTAAGGCATGTGTGTTCCAGTATAAATAAGAATTAGGAACTCTTGAGAAAGGGGATTCTTCCATAGCAAATTATGCAAATAAGGCTTGTTTGATTTCCATTCATCTATATGCTTCAAGAAAGCCAATAGAGTATAATGGTTTGCTCTTGGCTATTTTAAATGGTCTTGGATCAAACTATGATTTAGTTGTAGCTACACTAATGAATCAAGTATCAACCATTTCTTATGAAGAAGCTATTGGATTACTTTTAGCACATGAACGACTATTAAAAACACAACCTACGCTTGATGTCTCAATTAATCAAGCTGCCACTTCTCCTTCCACAAATCGTGGAGGACTGATGATGTAATGGTGTAATGTGTGTAATGTGTGAATGACAATGATAACAATGACATCGATGATCTACAATGTGTATATAACACAATGGTTGTATGATGATGAATGATTATTGTTATGATCATGTCGTTGTAGTATAGGGTGTATAATATAACATTAAGAATGTCGTATAGTGGTGAGTATGGGTGAGTACCAGTCATTACAACCATTATTATCATTTGCTTATTTATCTAATTTTTACTGGTTTTGTTCCAGGTCGTTCACTAGGAGGCAATTTATTGAATTTAATTCGGTCACTCTTTGATCTCAAAATTATCCTCTAATTCCAAAAAGAAACTTTACAGCTTATTAAAGAATGAATGAATGTGTGTTTTATTTACCTAATTACTAAGAAATGCTTGCAAAAATACTAACTATGAACAAGCATCAAACAATCTATTATTATACTCTAAACTATGTATTTACAAGTTATACTATTAATACTAACATAATAGTATACAATACCTTAGGATGCAATGGTGTAGAGGCTTAACTTATCAGTTTGTTATTTATAGTAACATATACAGCAGTTTCAGTGACAGATATAAGCGTCGCTAAATCTCAGAAAACACTATATATAACCTAAAGAAGCAAACTGAGGTCTTTAGCGACGTTTATAGTGTCATTTTATTCTGTTAGTAATTATGTGGGTTTACTTATACGTATGTAAATTACTTATTCTACTGTCTTTCTGTTCTTGTTATCTCTTGTGTTCTCTCTTTCTCTTCTCTTTGTATTAACTCGTCTGTTCTTTTCTTCTGTCTTAAGATACTTCAGAGGCTGCGGTGGGGAGGGGGTTAGGCTAATGTCATTAGTTTAAAACGTGCTTAGTTTGCGGGTGCGCTTTCCGAGGGATACACAGCACCTTCACGGTGGGACCAGACCTCAATTAAGCGCGCCCTAATCTCAGATTAGGTGGCTTAGTTACGTTTTTAGCTCAGCGTCAGGCCTCAGCCAAACGCCACATGCTCACACGCTCGGGACCCCGGCCCCCACACACACATTCATCGCAAATCAGACAGTACATGGCTAATGGGTAATCGGATCCAATAATAGGATGCTGTTCGGGCGCCTGGCGCCGTGACGACTGTTAAATGTACAGCATAATTAACATATAAAGCGCTACGCTTGACTTGCAGCACACGATGTGGCGCTATTCCAGTGCCACATCGTGCGCTGGAAGTCAGCCGCAGTTGCTTCTGTGTGTGCTTTTGGCCCTCGATTTGGGGGCCATAAATTATTAAAAAAAATAAAATAAAATATGGTAAATAAAATATTTACATAATACTACATAATTGATTTATTAATTTTGAATTTTAAATATGTTTACTGTACAAATAAATTAGTTAAACTAGGCTGATTATACAAGTTTATTTAAGTGATTAAATAGTTAATTACTTATGAAATAATTAATAAATGGTCTAATTGACCTTAAACAGTTTCAATTTACATACTTAAGTATTTAATACATATTTTTATTGTATTTTTACGAATTTATTTATGTTTTATTTAGGCTAAAATAGCAATTCTGTGTAGTTTATAATTAAAACTAAGTTACAGTAAGCTGTACTAGGTATAAATACACTTTAATTCGCTTAAATTACTTACTATATATATTATCCTAAGTTTATAGATTTATTTAATTTAATTATAGCTCTAATTATTTATTTAGCTAAGTTACTCTATAATTTAGCTATTAAATATGTAAATAGGGATCTGTTTATATATATATATACATTATTAAGTAGATACATACATAATAGTTTAGTATATATACATATATTTACATAGATTACATATGTACATATATATATATATATATATATATAAGTTTGTACAGTAATTACAGTATATCTATGTATTTATACTTACATAATTAGTCTGTATATTATAGTTAGAATGATATAGATAGGTATATTTACAGTTTTAAAATAAGTATGTATAATTAGGTTTTAGTAGGAAGTTAGGAAATGAGGGAAGAAGGGTTAATTAAGTTTTGATTTCAATTTAAACAGCAGCTAAGCTACTGTCAGAGAAGATGGAGAGGGATGAGAAGGTGTGCTGTTCAGGGTGTTTTGTTTAGCATCAGCAGTGGCTTAAGCCACTGTCAAATGGGCTAACTGCTGCTGCAGTTAGTCCACTTGAAGAGGGGGGAAGTATTCTACAGAGAAGAGGGAAATTTAGAGAAGAAGAGAATTTAGAGATGGAGGGGAATGTAGCTGCTAGATGCAGCATGTTGCTGTGTAACTGGGAATAAGAGAAAATTCAAACCAAACTAAAAATTTTGAGAGTTGAAATCCAAATCTGATAAGGGTTTAAATCTCACGAAAATCTCATGTAAGTTCAGCTCAAATACTCATTAGGAAAAACCTTATCAGAAGCATCATTTTAGATCAAAACAGCAAATGGCATTGAGTTAGTCTTCCTAATGCCATAGACAGCATGAAGGAAGACTTAGCTCAATCAATTAAAACCAACAACATACAATCCCAGTTTCTTGCAACCTTAAGGAGTATGGAAAACTCCTTAGGTTAGAGAATCACCATACAGAAATGATCATCAACACAAATAGTGTATGGCAGTTCTAAAATAGCAAAAAGAGACTAAGAATGCATTAAGGAAATTTAGTGGAAGCTGGCGAATGCATTCAAAACAAAGTATAAACAGAATCATGAAAGGCTCTTCTGATTGGTTCTCTGTCACCAGAGAACTTCTCAGAGTCCTTGCCCACAATGACAACCAAAAATCCCTTCAATTTGTCAGATCTGTCAAAACATTTCAGAGAGTAAAAATCCTTTAAAATCTAAATCAAAAGTGCTCTGACAAACTGAGGCAATCCATTTAAAACAGAGGGGCTTTTGTGAAACAAATGGAGTGAGTGAGAAGCCCCAAATGGTGCTTGTGACGCCACTTTCAGATCTGAGGCAGTGCACCATCAGATTTGAAATTGGGTCAGGATGTGTGGGTGATTGATGAAAAATTCGTCGTTAAAAGGAAAAACAAGAATCAGAATTTGGATGATGGAAAAACAAAACATGAAGAGGGAGATAAATTGAACAATGAACAGATGATTCTTCCCCTCTGATCTGGACTGATCAGAGGAGGCGAGGGAGGGGATCTAATACTAATTCTACTCCTAAGACTAATCTAACTACAGCTAACATTAAACACTAACAATTAAAACTAAATCTATTCTAAACTACTGCAAACTAAATCTAACATTACTTGTGCAGAATTAAAAACCTAAACTAAAAGGAAGAATGGGACCTATGGGTCCTTAGCCGGCGGCTAAGGAGGAAGAAAGGAGGAGGGTGACTCCAGCGGAGGGAAGAGTCTGCTAGTGAGACTCCAGGGTCATCCTCAGGTGCTACGAGGTCCTTAGCGACGAGGAGGGTCGAGAGCAGGCGATGATTCCACAGCCGGTGGCTGTGCAATCAGGGTCTAGATGAGGAGGAGAGACTGGGGTGGACGAACTGATCGCTAAGAGATGTAGGAGGGAGCGATGCTTTTGCGCACGACACCACTGAGGTGCTTAAGTAGCAGCTCAGTGATTGGAATCACCGCAAGGGTGAGGTTAATCAAAATTAAGCCGGCGGTGAGGATGAGATGGGTAGAGCGCGCGGCGAGTCAAGAGACAGATCTGACCGTCAGATGAGATTTGGGAAGAGAGGTGAACGTACGCACCGAATCGCGCGAAGGTTCCAATTGATTCCAGCCGCAGATCGAGATCAAAAGTGCGATGGACGGTCGAGAATGGCTGTGTTCTTCGCATGCTACAGTGCGCGTGAAGAACACCGGCTTCTCTCTGAAATGAGGGAAAACTTGCAGGAAGACCCTTGAATGAAGGGGTAGAAGAATAGCGTGCAGGTCCAAAAGTGAAAAGAACTATAACTGGAAGGGCCTTGCAGTCATACAGAAGGGTCCCTGCGGCTTGCAAAAAGGTCCAAGAAGGAGTTTTGAAGGGTAGAAATGTAATGCATGAAGGACCTAATTGTAATCTATTTATTTCTAAGCCTAAATGATGTCCAATTGCTTTCAAATTTTTACATGTGCTTAATTGAACATTTAAGACATTGATTTTACTTCTGATTTATCTTTTCAAACTTGTTTATATGTTCAATTGATGCATGGATCATCATTTGTTCTTTAGTTTTCAGAATATCTCATTTTTGTGACCTAATTAGGAGGTTTTAACACACATTAAAAGTTTTAGGTCTTTTCTTTAATTCCCACACTTAACCCTTTTTATATGTTAATTTGATATTGTTTTGCTTAGTGTCTAGCTTAAGTTCGGCCTTTTAGCCATGATGAGTAGCCACTCATCAAGGACGTAGAGGTACAAGAGCAAGGGGAGGTTTCTATAACAATAGAGGTCAATATGCTAGAGCAAGTTATAATCATGGTAGTTTTTAGAATGCTTGTGGACAATATGGTTTTTCTAATTGAGGTCAATTTGGCGGTCAAAGTTCTTGTGGCTATTTTCATAATCACAATGTGTAATGCCAAATTTGTGGGAAATCAAATCATACACGTCTCAACAGTTATCATCGCTAAAATCATGCCATTTTTCCAAACCAAAACTATTAGCAAAATATTCAATCCATTGAGTCACCAGAAGCTGCAACTCATCCTTGGCATTTAGATTTAGGGGCCACACACCATGTTACAAACTCCTTAGCCAATCTTGATCTTGCTTCCGAATATTTTGGAGGTGATGAAGTATGTTTTGGCAACCGAGATGGTGAGTCTATATCTCACATTGGATCTACTTCGGTTATTTTAAATAGTAGATCTTTTTGACTTCATAATATTCTCAGAGTACCTAAAGTTCACAAAAATTTACTTTCTATTAGAAAATTTGCTTGAGACAATAATTATCATTTTGAGATGCATGTTGAACATTTCTTTGTTAAGGACGAGCAAACTCAAGTGGTACTCTTTCAAGGACGAGTACATAATTGGTTGTACTAGATGTGGATTCCCAGGCATCATTCTATTGCCAGGAAAAAGGCTACTTCTACAACTCACAACTCTCAACATGAAGTTCATGCTATCTCTCTTTAGCATGCCCAATTGGGACATTCAAATGTTTCCTTGGTGCAAAAACTTATGCAATCACTAGGTCTCATAATCACCAATGACATGAATAAGGGAATATGCCCACTACAGGAATGACTGCTTTTCACGACGATTCAAAACTGTCGCTTCAACGTACAAAATCATTGTGTATGCTAATGTATATAGATGACGGTTCCATTAACCATCGTAGACATTATAAATATGACAGTTTCTTTCCAAACTATTGTTTATGTCAAGAAACGTTGGTTATATAACCGTCGTTTATGACATTAATTTGGTTGCTTGTATTGTCGCATTAACATTATGATATAGCATGTATTTCACATAAACTGTCTATTTATGCAAGTTCTTAGCCGTATAATTGCATTCAGCATTATAATTATTGCATAGCAAGCATTATTCTGCATTTAGATTAGTTTGTACAAATTATAGGTTAATTTGCCCCGTTCTGTTATCAGGGGGCAGGGTAATATTTATCGAGGCCTCAAATTGAAGATCCAACCGTATGAGTCTGATTAGGGCAACGATCGGAGTCCAACGCCTTCGAGATGGCCCCGATCGTGCTTTGTAGCATTAGATGCAGTTCGAGGAAGATCAGAGGTCAAGGGGCAAGGTGGTGCAAATTCGTACTTCAGACGACAAATCCAACTACACGGATGGGATCAGATTGACAATTGCAGCCCAATAGCATGAAAATCGGTCTAATATGACATCTGTGGCACCATTAACAAGCCAAGGAAGCTGGACAGCTAGGATGGTGCCACGTGGCACCATCCCAGCCATCCAAGAGTGCCATGGCATCATCCCAACCATCCAAGAGTGGCATGAGCCCACCCTTCTCAAAGGCTTCTCTACTCAAGATTTCAACCGTTGGATCTTCATCCAACGGCCAAGAAAGCACAGGCATCAAATCATCTTCGCATCAATCTGCGAAGATAGCACAGTGGAGAATGCCTCCACATGCAACTCAGTGACATGCGATCGACCCTTGCGAGTGGATTAAATCTGTTGAAGGCAAGTGCAGCTGAAATTCGCCGGTTGGATGGCGATCGAGAAGCTACGGAAGCGACAATGTGGTGATGCAGATGGGCGAGCGCACACACGTGTGTGATAATGCCGTGATAGATGCGCGATCGAATGCGTTCTCCCTCCGTAGCACGAGGCAACGTGTGTTTCAAGCCATCCGTTTGAACGATCAAATGGCTGACAGCGATGGGGCGTGATTTGAATGTTAATAATTGAAGGCGAGGAGGTGGGCCACGTGGCTTCATTTGGAGTGTCCGATCACAATCACATGGCCCCCTTCCACACTAGCTTCAGCAATGTTGGTCTTTAGTGACGCTTGCACGTGTCACTAAAGACATTGCCATTAATTTCAAGGCCTTAAAAAGACCTTTCTACCCCTTTCCCCTTGCCTATAAAAGGGACCTTATGCCCCTCATTCTTATCATCCCTTCATTCATCTCTCCCCCTCTCTAGGAGCTAAGAACTCAAGTTCTAAGCTCGCTCTAGTGCTCTCAAGCTACGGGAAGCTCCGCTAGGGTTAAAAATCAAAATTTTCCACTTCTCACCATCTTCGCGGAGCTCTTGCTAGTCGTCTTCATGCCTCTATTTCTGAAGCGGATCCCACGACGTCGATGTCTTGCCTCATCCTCGATTCTTTCCAATTTGCCCTTAGTTTTTAGTCTTCGCTCTCCTTCCTCCAAGTGTCGTTCGTCCGGCTCGTCCTCCAAGCAGTCCTCGAGGAGGATAACTTCTCACCCCCTTATCTGTTTATATCTTTCTAAAGTACATTTCCAGCTTTCTAGTTGTAGAAATTAGTTGTAAAGACCTTATCTTAGTTATAAAAAGTTGTTCTTTCTCTGTCTCTCTCTATCTCTCTTGTTTATATTACAAGTAGATTAGCTCTTTATAATCGTTGTGAATGTCTCCTTTATAAACAAAATTACAAAAAAATATAATTGTGGATTTAGAATCGACGTAGCCTCCCCATGCTCGACCCAAGACTCACTTTGAGTTTTGGTAAAATTATCTGATTGACAGATTTTTACGCAACTACAACAATGGGTTTCAAACTCAACCTTTTAGCGTACAAAATCCCATTCATCATTTTTGCACCGTTTCCTACCGATTATTTTTCCACATTTGTCGCACTTATTTGCTCTCTAACCTCTCTTTCATTTCTTCTTAATTGTCTTGTAGGTACCCTGGCAAGGAATCTTCAAGGGTAGAAAGGAGTAAAGTGCTGTTGAAGACCACTGTATATGCTTCCCCATTCTTTCCCCCTCCATAGATTTCATTTCATCACCACAATTCAAACCCAAATTAACCTAGGTGCTCTTATAAACCCTAGGCTTAGTTTGGTTGTTTGGTTGCCACCTCCACCCACGTCACCCTCCATATAAAAAAAAAATCTAAAGAAAAGCCCTACAGAGGTACACAACCTCTTCTGATTTTTCATACTCAACCAGTAACCCGATCTTTGGAATCGGTATACTCATCTGCACAAAATCGAGTAGAAATTAGATTAGGTAACCACTTATGTGCCCAATTCAGTGGTGCATCAAGGCCAATTATTTGAGTTGTTTGGGCCACACCACTTCATCTAAAAACAAGTAGCTTGCTCTTTAGGGTTAAACTTTAAGATCAAATACTAGGCACTCCACCTTATTTTGATTTCAAAGGAAAATATCTTCACTTGCGTTTGAAAACTTTGGTGTGCCTTTCGAACTTGATTGAATCAACCTTAATTCAAACCTTAAAAGCTACTTAAGCAAGATTTGAACTCTAAAATCCATTCATCTAAATAATCTTGCTTTAGAACCCCTGTTGTGCACTCACTCACACATCTTAATCAATCATTAAGGGCACAACCCAATTTACAGGGCCAACACATTCGAAAAGCACTACTATCCTAGGCCTAATCTAAAATTGAGTAGACATTGGCCCTAGGATTCGTCAGTCCATTTTAGGGTATTTCTTAAACTATGGTGCGAATTTGTGATGTATGCTTTCTCCAGAAGGTGCTAAGTTAGGGAGCCTAATTATCAAAGGACTTAAGTAGGCAGGGGTTTGGCATAATTAGCGGTCTTCGGGACACGCTCCCCCTGCTTTGCTAGCCCAACTTAACCAACTTCTGGATTAGGGACAACACAAAATTCGTGTTTTGGTTTGAATCTATCTTGGAGCCTAGGTTCTTAGGTTGCCCAACTTAAGGATGGGCTTGTACTGATGTATTGTAGGGTTCTATTCTCCGGTCCTTCCGACCCCTTCCTAGTTTATGCTTGGAAGGAGGTCATTGAATCCCCACTTTGAAGGACCATTAGACCACTCAAGGAGGCGTAGGTTGAATTTTAGTCAAGTAGATCCCACTGTTGATCAATCACCTCCTCTTCCTGCAAATTAGCACGAGATGCAGCAAAGGAAGTTGGAGCAATTGCAGCAAATGCAAGCATGGTTCCAGCAAATGCATTGTCAGGGTGCTCAGCCCTTAAAGGATTTTTATGATCCTTCTAATTATGAAGAACGTCCCGGTGTGCAGATTCCAACCGACGACGTGGAAATCAAGCGCTAGGTGTTAAGCTTGATCAAACATTTTCATGGTCTTGGCTTTAAGAACCCGTTTCAACATTTGGAGGACTTAACCACTTTGGTCCAAACCACTAAAGCACGCAACGTAGATGAGGAGAAAATGATCATGAGGCTTTTCCCCTACTCTCTTAGGGATAAGGCCGTACATTGGTACCAGACTATTGGAAGGTCGATAGCTACATGGAATGATCTTAAATCAGCCTTCCTAAAGAAATTCTTCCCAATCAGGCGTACCAACGCATTGCGACGGGTGATTACTACTTTCGTCCAACGACCGGGAGAACCACTTCATGGTGATTGGGAGCGATTCCAAGATTTGTTGTGGAAGTGTCCACACCACGAGGTGTCGAAATGGCAACTCGTGCAGATATCACGGATTCACTGAGAAAACTCCGTAATCATGTGGACGCTTCTTGCAGAGGCAATTTCCTCAACAAGGATGCAGATAGTGCGTATGATTTGTTTGAGGAAATGAGTGAAAATTCTATCAATCATGCTCCATGGACACTTTCAACCGATCCTAGCAACCCAGATCGAATGTTAATGAGGTCCATGACTCTCATTCATTCGAAATGAAATTGATTTGTAATAAACTTGATAAAGTGGACTTGGTTGCAAAAGGAATGGAAGAGTGGATGGATGGAAACTTTACAAATACTTCTAGATCCACTCAATCCCAGCATTTGGGATTCCATTCTTTACGAGCTCCTACTAGATGGGAGTTTGTAAATCAATTGGAAGTGGCTAAAGCTGTGAGCTAGCATTACTCGGAACCCCACGGGTTTCAAACTAGGGCCTTTGATCCCAGTTTCTCTAATCCTTCTCCTTCTTTCCCACCATCCTCGCCCTCTGAGGATGTGTATGCTGTACAGGAGAATGTTAGGTCCAACCCATATTCCAACTCCTATAATCCGGGTTGGAGGAACCACCTTAACTTCTCCTAGAAAAATCCAGGGCAGTAGACCCAAATCTGACCCAGCAATTATGCATCACAAAGACCAATGGGTCAGGGTCACGTATGTACTCAACTGCCCCCTAATCAAGTCAATCAACCAACATGGAATGCCCGTCAACCCATAGGGCTAGTTGATTTGAACCGTCAAATGGTAGAAATGCAAGGATCCCTGCTCCGGCTCATGCAACAAATGAAAAGCTCGCTGGACAACTTGCAATCTGGGCTTATTGCAAACACTTGTCAGCCCGAATCTCAACCAGTACCCAACTGTCGTAACATGCAAAATTAGGGCAATCGAGCCCAAGGGTACGGTAATCATAGGGACCCACACATACTTCCTCAAGTGGTTGAGCAGGGTCCTTCTTCTTCTCCTTCATCCAATCCTGTATATTTGGCTAATCAAGCCCCTTTGATCTTTCCTAACCCTCCCCAAGACCTAAACTCATACACTTCTGCAAACTCTGTTACCTTAAGGAGTTGAAGGAAAACCTAGGACCCGAAAATACCATCTTCCAGTCAATTAAACCCTGGTGAGCCTGAGGAAGGAAAGGAGAAAATAGAAGGAGAAACCAAGGTTCAGGACCCTGAATCTAATGATTTTACTCATGTCCCATTCCATGAAGCCTTGTTAAAACCCAAGAAGAAGAAGCCTATCGATGGCAATGAGGAGTTCTTGAATATATTCAAGAATGTCGAAATCAATATCCCGCTCCTTGATGCTATTAAGCATATTTTGGCATATGCTAGGTTTTTGAAGGATTTATGTACTCAGAAGCATAAGCCGAGGGAATCTACCCTGTGGAAGGCGATACTCTTCGAGCAGGCTAGTTCTGTTATCCTGCATCGCCTTCCTCAGAAAAGAGAGATCCAGGTGCCCCTTTGATGTCATGTGTTATCGGGGATTACACCTTTGACCGGGCACTCTTGGATTTAGGTGCATCCATCTTCCTAATTTTGACTTCTCTCTATTAAAAGTTCGGATTAGGTGAACTCAGGCCAACCTCAGTAACGTTGCAGTTAGCAGACCGTTCGGTCATGAACCCGAAAGGTGTTATTGAGAATGATATCGTCAAGGTTAAGGACTTCTATTTTCCTGTAGATTTCCTTGTCCTTGACATGGATGTACCTAAAAGCTTGAGGAACATGCCCATCATCCTGGGGCGTCTGTTCCTCGCTCCTGCTAAGGCCAACATCAACTGTGAGAGTGGTAGTATGGAGATCACCTTTGGGGATAGAAAACTGAAACTTGATATTTTCAAAGAGATTAACAAATTTGAGGATTGTGGATATATTAAGGAACTTGAGGATGATGATATGAATCTTAAGACTTGTGTGGCTGTTATTATTCTTTCAGAATTCCTCCTGCACCAATGAACTTAACCCACAACTTTTCGTGGCAAACCCGCCATACCCTGAAGAGGTTGCTAATTTTGTTCACTTCCAACCTCATCCATTGACCATCCTGATGAATCTTCATCAGCATCCTCCTTACCCTCCTTCCTGAACTCACCCTAGCTTAAACTGAAACCATTGCTCGACAGTCTAAAATATGAGTTCTTAGGACCCAAGAAAGTGCTCCCTGTGATTATTAATGCAAAATTGACAAAGGAGCAAGAATCGAATCTGCTTAAGGTCCTAAAGGTGCATAAGGAGGCAGTTGGTTGGACCATCCATGACCTTAGGGGGATCGACCCATCTTATTGTAATCATCAGATTTTTACAGAAGATGGATCCCACCCTTCTTGTCAGATGCAGAGGAGACTGAACCCCAATATGCGAGAAGTGGTCAAGAGAGAAATCATCAAGTGGCTTGACGTAGGAATCATTTACCTGATCTCGGATAGTTCCATGGTTAATCCCGTGCAAATTGTTCCAAAGAATGTCGGGATTACTGTAGTGACTAACGAGAAAGGTGAATCTGTCACGACCCATTCAGCTTCCTCTTGGAGAGTTTGTATCGATTAGAGGAAGCTAGACACAGCCATGAAAAAGGATCATTTCCCTTTGCCCTTCATCGACCAAATTCTTGAAAGGTTAGCCGAGCAAAAGTGTTTATGTTTTCTGGACGATTATTTGGGATATAACCAAGTCCCTATCCATCCTAAGGACCAGGAAAAGGCAACTTTCACCTATCCCTATGGAACCTTTGCATTCCGTAGAATGCCATTTAGGCTATGCTATGCACCTGTGACTTTTCAAAGGCACAGATCCCAAGGCAGAGCAAAACCCACACCCCTCTTTCTCTAATTCTCTTTCTCTTCTTCTCTCAGAATCGGGCTCAATAGAGTCAGTATGCGGGTAATTGGGTCATGAACAGTACCGGGTCTAGGCTCACCGGGTGTGCGGGTGAGTGCGGTGAGGGACTCGACCCCTCGTGATCATGGGCGAATAGTGGCGAACAAAAATTCAACTTATGTACCTGTGGAGCTTTTATGTCCACGATGTGGGACTAATGTCCCATGTCTTCTCCTTGCGCAAGCTGCAGGTGGTGTAGCTTCTGATTGGGGATGAAGAAAGCCCTGGCAGCTGAAATTGACGGCCTGGGAGGGAACCTGGAGGTGTTCTGAAGCACCTGGAGGTGGCTGTGCTAAAGAACTCGACCGGAGAACTGCAACAGAGGTCGAAGAAGAAGGTCGCAGTGGCGGAGCTTCGGTGATGTACCTGAAAAAGGGTAATATGGCCTTTCGACCCTGTTAGACAAGCTCAGAAGCTTCTCCTGGAAGAGGCGAATGTGCTCGTGGGTGTTGCATGCGGTGAGGAGGCGTGTGGAGGGCTGACATGCTCGGAGATGGTGAATGGAGGTAGGTGTGTTCGGTGGAGGTGTCGAGGTCATGAATTCCTAAATTTCTTGAGGGGTTTTGGTGAGCGTGGGGTGGCAGAGGTTTTGGTAGTGTTGGTGGAGTGATTGGTGGTCTGTGGGTGGTGCGCGTGCTCGCCGGAGCTAGTGAAGGCGATGGTGGGGCAGGCGTATGTGCGTGTGAACCTAAATGCTGAAGGTGTAAAATGAATCAGGGAGTAGAGAGGAGTCAAAGAGGAGTGGCTGCAGACGAAGTGAGAGTAGAGATGGCGTCGGCTATGATTGGCTGGCGTCGGAGGAGGTAACTTCGAAGAGGGGGACGACGACGTCTGAAGGGGGAGGAGGCTCATAGCAGGTATGGCAAGGAGCGAACGACAGAGAGGAAGAGTTTCCCTCTACCTATGGTATGTGGTAGAGGGTGAAGAGGTTGGAGGTCGCCAGAGTAGGCTTGGAGTAGGCCGAAGGTAGAAGAAGATTTCTAGGCCAAAATCTCACTAAGGTGTAAGGTCTTGCGAGGGGGAACCTTTTAAAGGTCCAATGGCAGGTTCCAAGCTTGGGAAGAAGCTTGTGAAGCTCAAAATTTTGAGGAAGAAAATCCCTGAATTCGAGGAGTTCGCATGAGCTCTATGGCCTAAATATAGATCCAAGATGTGGTTTAATTGATTGAGAAGGATCTTAAGATCAATCCCTCCAATTTTGGAGGGATTTGGTCGAGAAATTAGGAAGGAAACTCATATTGAAGATCGCAAGCTTTGGGTTCACATTGTTAATGGTGGAAGGGACCTTTTTGAAGAAAATGATGAGAAGTTAGGGGGCTAAATGCAATGGTTTCGAAACATGATGGGCTAAATATGAGGAATGGAGTTTTGAGGGGCTAATTTGCAAACTAGGTCAGGATGGATTTTGATTGGATCCAAATTTTGGTAAAAACATAATTTGGACCCAAGGAATCTAATGGTGAAGTCAAATTTTAGTTTTGACCAAGTTTGATTGGGAAATTTGCGTAAAAACTCAAATCAGGGTAAAATTCCGTCTGAGAATCTGTTCAAGGTTAAAATAGGTTTAGATGGTCACACTAAGGGTACCAAACCCCAAGAAATATTTTTATATGAATTTTAGGAGGTTTAGATGAATTTTATCCTGACCAAAACCTTATTAATTCAAGTGCATCTGAAATTAGGGTTTTAGGTGTTATCGTGGTTCTCGAAATGCGTGAATCCTGTTCCTGTTTGTATAGACCCACTTATTAGACTTTAATGCTCATTTGACCTTCAATTTACCTCTGACAAATCCCGTAGTTATTTTGTGTTCATTATATGCTGTTAAAATTGTAGAATTTACCCTGATTCCTTGTTTTCTTCTCAAATCAGAATATTATGGCATTATGACCCTCAGATGATCATGTAGGAGCATTGATCCATGAAACTTGACTAAAAGTGGCCAGTTAGGGCCAATGATGGTGTTCCCATCAACTATTATAGAAAAAGAATTGTTAGCTATAGTATTTGCACTTTAAAAATTCAAGGGTTATCTTTTAGCATCTTATGTAATCATCTATACTGACCATTCAGCCATGAGACATCTCTTGGCCAAAGAGGATTCCAAACCCTGGCTTATCCGATGGATTCTTTTACTTCAAGAATTCGATCTTGAAATTAAAGACAAATCTGGGGAACAAAATGTAGTGTCGGATCATTATTGGTAATGGTAGATCACGTGTTTTAGGAAAACAATGTTGTTGTTCATAGTATAGTCATGAAATTCGGTCAACAAAAATATTTCTAGAATAACGAGACTTTGAGTCCTGGTCGTTCGTCTCTGGGAGACATTATGGAAATGATTTTGATCTTTTTCACTCTACTCACTCAGAACTCATGCCGGTTTATAATAAGTTACGTACTCATGCACGACATGATGTTGCGATAATATTGGAAATTAGCACAGGCAACTTCAATCACAATAGAATATGACAAGCAAGTACATGGTGATTCTTCAACACACTTATAGATATATATATATATATATAGAAATGATTTTTTCATTGATTGCATCAAGGTGATTACAGAGCAAAGCTAGCGAAAAGCTTGTACATGAGTGATTGAAAGCAGAAAATGATTGCATGCATGAATCTATGGGGGGACTGCACATGCATCATTGAGGGAGAATATGGAGCTCTACTACTAAGCATAAATAAAGTAGAGAGATTAGAAGAACTACTTATCTAAGCTATCAGAAAGAAGGGAATTCAAAGGTGGTCTGCAATGGCCTTTGAGTTGGTTGAGACGAGAAGGGGGACGGCCAATGGTGGGTAGGCCAACCCTTGGAAGTAGGGAGGAGGAGTGCTCTAGCCTTGGTGTGGAGATGGTGGAACCATGGTGAGGGAGCTTGTGGAGTGAGGTGGAATGAAGGTGGAGTTATGCTAAGATTAGTCCAAGACTAGATGGGTGAAAATGGCCACCCAAGGGTCCTTTATTTGACCCATGGAAGACTCTCTAGAGAATTGTGGAACTCTCTAGAGAGAGCTCCAAGTGTGGCCATCCAAGGGAGAGAGAGAGTGGTTCTTAGATCCACAAAATGTGGATCTAAGAGTTGAACATCCCTTGGTTGCTATTTTTGGCAACCAAGGTGGCGCTAACCTTAGAAAAGCTTGGAAGGCTCTAGGTGGTGTGGGAGTGCATGAATGGGTGTGTGTGTGTGGGCGTGACCTAGGTGGCTAAGTGGTCTAGGTTAGGTCCTAAGGGGTTTGGGTTAGTGTAGGTCTCAAATTAGGGTTGCAAACCTTAATTTTCTAAGTAGAAAGTGCAATTAAACTTGATATAAGTTTAATTGAGTGGGTGTGAACTTAATTGAGAGTGAAATAACTCAATTAAGTTAGGCTTAGATCAATTAGACTCTCATTGAGTCCAATTGGACTTGTGTGGATTGAGATCTGAACTCAATTGGACTTTGTGAGTTCAGTTGACGAGGCAATTGTAATTGACTATGATCTAAGTCAACTGGGCTTAGTGAGAACCTAATTAGGTTCTTAGAAAGGTCTAGAGGTGGTGTACTAGGCTTAGGGTACCTTAATTTAGGTTCTTAAGGGGTTGGAATTGGATTTAGGGACCTAGGAACTCAAGATCCAAGCTTGAACTCCAAAATAGGAACTGGAGAGCTGTTCCAGACATCCAATTTAAGTATCAGACAAATTATACTAAAAAATCAGAAGTCTAGACCTCTTGTATGGATGTCCAATTTGAGTTAGGAGGGAATTAAGGTTCTGTCTTGGGGATTCTATAGAAATTGGATGTCTAACCAAGTGTCTGGATGCCCAATAACACTACAGACATGGGTTTAAGGTGTGCGGGTTGTGGCTAAGGGTCCTGGACGTCCAATAACTTATCTGGATGTCTAGATAAGGGTTGGAACTAGGGTTTTGAGGCTTCCTAGGCTATGGTGACCTAATCTAAGGGTGGTTAAGGCTTAGGAAGGCTTCTAGGGCTATCCTAAGGCTAGGAATGAACCTAAGTTCTTCATAATTTACTCTGCCTTTTTCTTTACTTAGTAGAATAGCATACCTTAACCTTTACATTATTTCTCTACTACGTTTTATTCTAAAGTCTTCCGCTCCAGTTCTGATGCAGCTCTAGCTTCAGGTCCAGCTTCAGATCAAACTTCAGATCCAGCTCTTGAGCTGCTTATTACCTACAATTTATATAATGCACTTAATTAGTACATTATATCATTATTTCATGCATAGCTGAAGGAAAGCAGTAAAGATGCAAATAATGCTTATGCATGAATTAATTACATTAGCTTATGCTAAGTTCTAGCCAAATTTAGGTCAATTAAGACCTATGATTGCTGCACAATCAATCATCTTTCGAGAATCCTTATTGATTCTCCTTGTCTAGATATTCCGATTATTGACACTTTTACGGACGAGACTATTCTTACAGTTTTAGGTGACCAAATCCCTTGGTTTGCTGACATGGTGAATTATTTGAACGTTGGTCAAATCCCCCAGGATTGGACCAAGCAGCAACGTGATAGACTTATATCTGAAGCCAAATATTACTTTTAGGATGACCCCAAACTGTACTGGATCGGTTCTGATCAAATTATTCACCGATGTATTCTGGAGAATGAGTTCCAAAGCATACTTGAGTTCTGTCATGCATCTGTGTGTAGTGGACATTTCTCTGGGAAAAACATTGCTAAGAAAATTTTACAATTTAGATTCTACCGATCGTCTTTATTTAAGGATGCTTAGGGGTTCTTGAGGTCATGTTCCCGATGCCAGGCACTCGGGAGCATAGCCAAGAGAGACATGATGCCTCTAAACCTAATTCTTCTCGTTGAAATCTTCGACGTTTGGGGCATCGATTTCATGGGACCCTTCTTTCATTTGGACATTAGTATATTCTTGTAGCTGTTGACTACGTGTCCAAGTTGATTGAGGCTATTTCCGCCTGAACCAATGACCACAAGGTGGTCATCGATTTTGTCAAGAAAAATATCTTTAGTCGGTTCGGGATCCTGAGGGCTATCAGCGATGTGGTACCCATTTCACCAATGCCCAGTTTTGAAATTTACTAGCAAAATACGGGGTGAATCATAGAATTTTCACACCTTACCACCCCCAGATGAATGAACAGGTCGAGATCTCCAATAGGGAGATCAAGAAAATCCTGCAGAAAATGGTTAGGCTTGATGGGAAAGACTAGACTCAAAAGCTTGACGAAGCTCTTTGGGCCTATTGTACGGCGTATAAGATGCCTATCGGCATATCTTCATTTCGTCTAGTGTTTGGTAAGGCGTGTCAATTACTCGTAGGGATTGAACACTGGGCATTCTGGGCAATCAAGAAATGCAACTTTGACTTAAGTTTAACTGGAAAGACGAGGAAACTCTAACTATTTAAGTTGGAGGAGCTTAAAAATGATGCTTATGAGAATGTTAGGATTTATAAGGCTAGGACCAAAGCTCTTCATGACCAGTTGATATCCCGCAAGAGCTTTGAGCTGAACCAGAAGGTTTGGCTCTTTGATTCTTGACTTAAGCTCTTTCTTGGCAAGCTTAGGTCGAAGTGGAATGACCCGTTCATCATTGATTGGATATTCCCAAACGGGGCCGTTGAGATTTCTAACCCAAAGATAGGTAACTCTTTCAAGGTCAACGGTCAATGTCGAAAACCTAATGTCGACTGCGTTATTCTAGAACCTGTCTCAGACAAGGTTGCTTTGATCTTGATTTGACTCCTTTGGCTGGACCCTGCCTAGCTGATGGCATGCTAAACTCAGCATTTGTACAGTCTGACCCAGAGCTAACTAGATGTTAACGAGCGAAATCGATGTTATAAAAGTTGCGTCGTAGTATCGGTCGAAATTGCTTAAAAATAAATAAGATTTATAACTCGAATGAAAGTCTGAGGTCGTTTGCTGGGAGCAAATAGCAATTCATGCACCAATTTCAACAATTAATGTAAATGAGCACAATATATTACTCAAAATCTAATTAGCAATGTATAACATGAGTATATGTGGAGATAAAAAGAATTCTGGACAAAATAATGGTTATTTGGATCATCAATTATTAGTCTAACATATATAGCATTTACTCAAATAGAACTAAGTGAACAACTAATGAATCAGACTGTAAATCAAACGTCTTAATGTGTTGCTACAGTGACTCTTCTTCTCTTTTGCTTCTGCTATTCTTCTTCTTTCTTTCTTTCTTTGGCTTCCATCTCTTCTCTTCCTTCTCTTCTTCGACCTTTCTTCTCCACTCTCTGTCTTCTTCTTCTTCTTCACAACTCTTCTTCAGCCTTTCTTCTCCTCGTGACTAAGTGTTGCACAGGTACCAGTGAGAGCAAAATGCCCCTGCCGCCGTGCTCTCTCCCTCTCTTTCTCCTCTTCCTCTCTCAGGGTTCTCTTTCATGCCCTTCCCGGGCCATGCACAGTATCGGGTAGTCGAGTTTCAGATCTAATTGCACCTGGGACCAGGGCTGCCGGCACGGAGTAGCAGCCGAGGTGTGCGCGGGTTAGGTGGGTTGGGTCTGAGTCAGGGCCGTGTGATGCGTGTCATGGGCAAGGCAGGTGAAGGGTGTGGGGACCTCACCCAATGTGGTCTTAAGGCAAACAGCCCATGTGACAAGTTCAATTTATGCGTGCACGGGCGCTTGTCTCTTTACGATGTGGGATTAATCCCACGGCTCCTTCCACGTATTCAAGCAGTAGCAACAAGGGAAGGCATCCTCGATTGGCGTCTGGGGGGCCGTTGAAACTCCCAATTGTCCACCTAGGAGTGGTCTTTGGGTGACTCCACGCAATCTGGAAGTGGATCTTGGGCCGTACGCGGACTTGTGCTCGAAGAACATGTCGGTCGTTAATGGCGGTGGTGGTTGTGAACGGTGAGGCCTGAAAACATGAATACGGCCTTATGGCCAAGTTAAACTAGCTCAGGGTCTTTGCTGAAGGACATGGAGTGTGTTGGCGGTGGTTTTGTGGCATGTGAAGGTGTGTGGTGGTCGGTCGGAGTCGAGGACGGAAGCCGGTGATGGGTGTGTTCAGGGGGAGTGTTGGGTGAGTGAATGGAGAGATGATGAGAAGGTTTTTGTGCGTTTCGACGAGGCAAAGCTTATGGGAGTTTCAGTGAGGTGAAGCTTATGGGAGTGTCGACGAGGCAGATGGAAGGGTGTAGTGGCAGGGACGCCTCGTCGGAGGGATTGCCGGAGACAGGGAAGACGAGGATGAATGGTGGCGTCGAGGGTTATTTTTGGGATTTTGATATGGGAAATTAATCTAAAGACTAGAGAAACCTAACTACCTACTCTAAGTGGACGAAAGGAGGGAGAATGACGCCAGTTGCGGTATGGCCGATGTTGGGGAAGAACGTACTCCGGTAGGGTGATGACGGTGACGACAAAGGAGATAGGGACGTCAGCCGATATTGTATGACGCAGAGGAAGATGAGGAAGGAGTATCTGCCACCGGTATTGCGGTCAGACGACGAGGAGAGTCAAGGAGATCGTCGAAAACTTGAGGAGCCTTTTAACTAGATTAGGAGAGAAGAATTTAGGGTAGATCCAGTCAAAATTGAGCTTGGAGAACTCGGCGAGGTCTGGGGGTCCTTTTATAGGTCTCTAGAGGTCGATTTGAGCTTGGGAAGCAAGCTTCCCAAGCTAGGAAAGTCGTTGGAGTTGGAAACCTATGCAATACCCGAATCTCTCATGCATTCACATGAGAGATTAGGAAGGTTGTAGGGTTCAAAGACGGGTGCATTGGAAAGAGGACTCCTCAAGGAATCTCCCTTCCAATTTTGGAAGGGATTGGGCGAGAAATCAGGGAGATCTTCCCATTTGAAGGTCGTTGGAGCTTTAGGATTAGGAGTTGAGGGCGGCAGGGACCTATTTGAAGAGGAAAATGATAAAGTTGGTGACCCAAATGTAAGTTATTCGAAAGTTAGGGCCATACATGTGAGAGAAAAAAGTTAGACAGGATCAACTTGCAAACTAGGTCAAGATGATTTCAGATTGGGTCCAAAATTGGACCCAAGGAATCCAATGGTGAAGTTAGATTTAGGTTTTGACCAAGTTTGACTGAAGAAATTGCATAATTACCCAAATTAGGGTAAAAGTCTGTCTGTGGCTTTGTTTTGGGCAAGACAGGTTCTGATGGTCAAATTGAAGGTACCAAACCCTAGAGAATATTTTTCTATGAATTTTAGAGGGTTTAGGTAAATTTTATCCTAACCAAAACCTCAATTATTTAAGAGAGTATGTTTTTAGGGTTTCAGATGTCATTTAATTCCTGAAATACGCGAAAATCCATTTATGTCTGCATGGACTCACTTGTTAGACATTTAAGACCATTTGACCTTTATTTAACCCCTGAGAAAACCTGTGATTGTTTTGCAGTTGAGATGTGCTATTAAAACTGCAGTTTTACCCTTATTTTCTTATTATTCTCTCAGAAAGGATTTACAATGAATTATGGCCTTCTGACGGTTATGTAGGAGCATTTATTTCTTGATAATGACTAATTAAGGCAAGATATGATTGATGATGATGTTATCATCACTAGAGCATCACAGAATCCAGGTGATATTTTCTTCATCTTTCCCTTTTCTCATGCCTTTTATTTTCAATGAGAACATTGCATAAGCTTGGCATGGGGGGTGGATTTATTTCTGAATCATAATGTCAGCTCTGTGGATTTCTTGTAAATTTTCCTTATTTTTCCTTTTTATTAAAAAAAATTGAACTAGGAAAAGAAAACTTAGGCTTTAGAAAATTTTCAACCGTAGGAAATAATACGTTAGGACCTGAACACTTAGACCCTTCAGGTCCTCGGGCTTAACCTGCCTGGGTGTACACTAAAATGTGGATTTGATTCTCAAGTCTCACCATTTAAAAATTCATTTCTAATTGGTTAAATAAGTTGGGGTGATAAGTACACGACTTATCAACCCACCCTCTGATTTAAGGGAACTTATTGTCTAAGTATCTACACACTATTTGCACTGACTCACTTTTTGGTGGTTTCAACGGAAATTAGATAGCTAATGAACCTTGTAGGGTGGTATGACTGGCAAGTTGTCGTGGGTAACAACCCATTGGTCGGTTGTTTAGAGCCCAGCCATATGACCATTCTCTTTATTTTTAGGAAGCACACGACCATTCTCTTTCTATTGCCTTTAGGTAAATTTTAGATAAAGGAAGCCACCTACTTAAAAAAAAAAATCTAATTGAGAAATAGAAAGGAAGAAAAAAAAAAACCACACTTCACCGCATGAGTAGCTAGCAAGTTGCCGTAGGTAATAGCCTATTGGCCTGTTATCCAGAACCTAGCTTACAAGAATGCACAAATAATTCCTAAACACTAAGGAAGAAGCAGGGAAGTAGAATAAGTCGGGGAGATATACACTAGGTTCACCCTTATGTTGACCCCATAAAAATAAAAAGTAGGGAGAAGCTACTAGTCAGATAGATACGCCTTTAGGCATAATTTCTTTTCAAGGTCGCTTAGGAGCGTAGACACCTGAAGTCTGTTCTAGTTGCCGATCAGTGAGTCTATTACAGTTTCACAAAAAGATGCTTAGCACTTAGAGTTCTTTTCGGGTCTTCGGTGGGTTGGGTAGCCATAGAAAGCTGCCTCGAAACTCTAAATTAAAAAAAATTCAAAAAATAAAAATAAAAAAGAAGAAAAAGATGTATTTGCCTTTGAATAACGTGAGGGCTTAGGCGGTTTGCATTTTGG
The DNA here is from genome assembly GCA_037157565.1 of Thalassia testudinum. NCBI lineage: Eukaryota > Viridiplantae > Streptophyta > Magnoliopsida > Alismatales > Hydrocharitaceae > Thalassia > Thalassia testudinum. The sequence continues at coordinate 12,546,927 of JAZHRO010000010.1, forward strand.
AGATACTCGGGCACTATTGAGTTTAAGTAGTTTAGGTCTTTAGTAGAAATTTCTTAGTGTTGAAAAATAACTTTTGCCCAAGTAATCTAATCCTAATTCTTTTATAAATAACATGTAGTTTTGTTAAGGACTAATAAAAGATAGGCATGGGGGTGTGATATAGACATATCTATTTCACTTAAACTATCTATTTATGTGTGTTCTTAAGCGTATAATTGCATTCAGCATTATAATTATTGCATAGTATGCATCATTTTGCATTTAGATTACTTTGTACAAATTATAGGTTAATTTGCTTCTTTTTGTGGTCAAGGGACAGAGTGATTTTATCGAGGCCCCGGATTAAAGATCAAATCGTACGGATCTGATCAGGGTGACGATTGGTGTCCAATGCCTTCGAGATCACCCCAATCGGACCTCTATATCATGGATGTAGTCTGAGGAAGATCAGAGGTTAAGGGGTAAGGTGGTGCAAATCCGTACTTCAGACGACAAATCCAACCTCATGGATGGGTTCGGATCGACGATCGTAGCCCAACGAAGTGAAAATTGGTCCAATTAGACATTTGTGGTACCATCAACAAGCCAAAGAAGTGTTGGTGCAAGGACACCACGAATGTTAATTTTGATGATAACAAAACACTTATAATTGAACATTTGCATTTGATTTTATAAGTTTCAGAATAATGTAAATGGATACAAATGTGAAGGAGCTGAAACTCACATCCATGGCAGATTGGAGGAGCTGGATGGAGGAGAAGGAGCTTTGCTTGGAGCGAGAGCTTGAAGAAGTAAGGAGATGAAGAATAGGATAGATACATTTGTTCATGTATTCATTTGATTTGTACTTTGCTCTTTTTCTTCAGAATTGTTGTAAAGAGCCCAAAGTACCTTGCCTTAGTCTTAGGAAACCTTACACCTCACTAGAACTCTTAGACAAATACGTAGAAAAATCAGAAAAACCAAAATAGGCTTCAGACAACCTGATTAGACCTCCAATATGGACCTTAGATGTCTGATCTATGACTTTAAGGCATCTAACCTTTTGTCCAGACATCCAAACACTTAGGCTGGACTTAGTAGGTTTTATCAATTGATTTTAGTCGACCAACCCATAGTCCAGACGTCTGATGCCATTGATAGACATCAAACAATAGGACCGCTGGACTATTAGGAGATAATCCTCGGAGATTACCCTATAATTAATTCTATTACACTTTCCGATGTTCGTAGAGCATCCCAGACGTCTGATAAGTAGAGTTAGGCTAAGATCTAACCCAAATCACTTTTGTCAGAGGTTTTAGCCGTTAAGCCTCTCAAGAAATCCATTCCCACAGAGGATTGCCTTTCCAGACGACCAGACCTCTTGCCAGACGTCCAACTTGTTGTCTATGCAACAAAACACTTGATTCATGTTTCGATCTAGTGAAAATAGGAAGCAACCTGTCTAGAGTTAGATGTCTGATTTTTATCCCAAATGACTTAAAAGTGATTCTTAGACGTCTATCTTGATCCAACCCAATTCAGATCATCAATCCTTCTAGATTAGATGACCGACCTTTAGATCAGACAAAGATGCAGATGTCTGCCCTTAAATTCAGATGTCTGATAACCCAGTCAGAATCATAAATGACCTTAATTTCAGTGAGATTTTGGACCACTCTCTTAAGCCTTACTCCCAACGACAACAAGAGGCTTCCAAGGCCTTTCAAAGCCTTCTTAGGACCTGTATAAATAGAGGAGAACTCTTCTTAAGCTAAATACACCTTGACATACTACTTCCACATTATATTGTGTCAAAGTGAAGAAGAAAATCAGCTAGAATTATTGTTGCTCTCCAAGATCATCCTACACACTTGAGAGCATTATTATCACTGCACATCTACTCTTCCATCTTCGCATACGAGAGCGTCATCGTGCCCTTGAATGGTTCACACACTCTGGCTTCCATCTAAGAGAAGTATCTGTTGCCTATAGGAGCTAGTAAAATTTATAACTATTTGGGCTCTATAGGATATTTGTAATTTTCTTTTGTGGTTGGGTATTCGCTTTGCGAATTCTCATATCCTTCGAGAGACAAAATACTCCTCATGAAGAGGAGGGGATTTGAGGTACGCTCCCCTCATTCAAAATAGCGTGGTTGTGTTAAGATTAAGTCACCCTCATTTAATTGACTCAAATAGTGGATTTGATCGACTAGGTCGATTGGGAAATCCTAAGTCGAGAGGCTTAGGTGGTGGTTTTTACCTGGGTTTGGGTTTCCACCTAAAAATCCTTGTGCAGTTATAAGATTGTCATTTGTGTGATTGTTTATTTATATTTCTGCATTATTTTTGTTTCATAGATATCTCACCCCCTCCATTAGTGAATCTACATTTGGTATCAGAGCAGGTTCTCGCATTCACGGTGTTACACCCGAGGAGGATCTAATGGAGGGAAGCATCATGGCGGGTAGACACTTCGAGGGACAGTCCACTACCCATTCTCCCTACTTCGACGGGAGAAACTATGCCACGTAGCTCGCATCATGGCGGGTAGCACTTTGGTGAAGTGCCACATGGCACATGCCACGTAGCAGCCATCAGGTCACGTGGCAGTGCCCCTGGTAGTTATCTAGAAGGCTCTTAGGCCATCATTTTTGGGTTTATAGGACCAAAAGTAGGAGTTGGTTTCTTAATTGGCAGTTTGCCTTATTTAGTTTATTTATTTTAAACAGATTTGTAAAGATTTGGTTGTTCCAAATCTAGAAGATTTGATTAGATTTAATTAGTTAAGTGTAGTTTTGGAAGAAGGAATATGTACTCTCTATATAAAGAGAGCCTTTCCATACTTTTTGAGTTGAGCAATAGTACAACAATTTTTCTAAACATCAAAGCTCCTCTCCTTTCTCTACTTCTCTCTCCATCATGCATCAACAAGGCCAAATAGGCCTCCAACCGGTCAACAAGGAGTGTTTACTCCTTCATCCAACCGTTGTCTTCTCAACAGACTCGTTGGTCACCTAGATTAGAAATCTGATGGTCATTCTAGACATCTTATATGCACATTCTAGAACTGTGCATGAGATTTTTGGATCTCTTCACGCTCAGGAGCCTCCACGCTCTGTCTATACCCACCTAGAAATATCTACATGGTATCAGAGACTACATTCAAGGCTTCTATGCACGTAGGAGATCTGACTATTCGTTGGAGTGTCTCACATCCAAAGAAGTCCTCAAATCCAGCGAGTTGCTCGGAAAAGAAGGAAGGTCCATAGGTGATGGAATCTACCACGACTGTAAGAGATGCTACACTCAGCCCTGGAGAGAGCAAGGTAGTTGTCTCTGGGACATCTATCAAATTGAGTGGCACCGCTAATTACATCTTGTGGGCTTGCGCCTTCAAGATCTTCATTGGTGGATAGGAGAAACTTAGTATTCTCCTTGAGGAGGCACTAGATTTTAAGGATGATAAGAAGAAGGAAGAGAATGAGATATATCAAGTTCTATCGCACGTGGGGCTACTAGTACCTCATGTGTGGATATGGACTCCCTGACACCCGAAGATCTTGAGAAGCTACGTGCTCGACTTATACAAGATGCAACAACAGTGGCCATAACGACAACCACTCAGGTTGCCATAGAAGCAACAACTTCGGAAGTCGCAAGAAGCTGCACCGCCAACATGTCGAAGGAGAAGAACGAGAGCATTCCTATCAAAGAAGAAGATGAATGGTGGGGCGGATAGCCTCATACATGAAGGCCAAGTCGTCGACCTTACGGCTGTTGACTTGAGGGGGAGTGTTGGGATTCGGTGAAGTGCAACATGGTAGCCATTAGGCCACGTGGCAGTTATTTAGAAGGCTCTTGGGCATTAGATTTGGGGTCTATAGGATCAAAAGTAGGAATTGGTTTCTTAGTTGGCAATTTGCCGTATTTAGTTTATTTGTTTTAAGGAGATTTGTAAAGATTTGGTTGTTCCAAATCTAGAAGATTTGATTAGATTTAATTAGTTAAGTCTAGTTTTGGTAGTAGGAATATGTATTCTCTATATAAAGAGAGCCTATCCATACTTTTTGAGTTGAGCAATAATACAATAATATTTCCAAACATCAAAACTTCTCTCCTCTCTCCACTTCTCTCTCCATCGTGCATCAACAAGGCTAAATAGGCCTCAAGCCGCTCAACAAAGAGTATTTACTCCTTCATCCAACTGTTGTCTTCTCAACAGACTCGTTGATCACTCAAATTAGACATTTAGTGGTCATTCCAGACGTCTTATATGCACATTCTAGCACTATGCGTGAGATTTCTAGATCTCTGCATGCTCAAGAGCCTTCACGCTTCGTTTGCGCCCACCTAGAAATCTCTACAGAAATAATAATGAATTCCTTACATATTTTGATCACAACGTTACTTATTATATGCAACTAGTGTGTGGAGATATTTTGGTAGCATCTCCTCACACTTCTTCAGTATATCTTCCAAGACTAACCTTAACTATATTCCCAATATCACCCAATTATGGTCACTTTAAGAACCTAGCTATGATCAGTTAGTGTACTAGAGAAGAGCAGGAAGTTGATACTGAAATTTCTCTACATACTAGTTACATGTGACAAGTAATCTTAAGTTGTGATCAAATCTTCGTGGACCCTCTTTAACCTGGTACTTCACCGAACTAAAGATGATTGAAACTTATGACATGTAATGAAGATAATGCATCATAAGGTAAGTGAAGTATACACACACTTTACATTGTCTGTATAACATGATCGTAAGTCTCAACGGACAAGTATTTTGACACGATTATCCCCTCTCAAAACTTGTAACCTAAGGGTTAGAATACCTATTATTTGGCTTTAAGTGCATCTAGGTTTGTGCAAGTGTGTGTATCTATAAATTTATTAAAATGATTTAATTTAATGGGTACATCCCACAATCATTTAAATAAATTCATTCAACTAAATCTAGTGGATACACCACATAATCATTTAAATAAATTCATTCAACTAAATCATGTGGGTACACCCCACATTTTAAATCTAAATAAGTGGGTACACCTTACATTCATTCACAAATTAAAATAGCATAATTTTACATAATTATAGGTACACCCCAAATCCATTCACAAAAAGATCATAATTTGATATAATTAAGTAAGTACACCCCACAATCATCACAAAATGCAAAAATAAAATTACATGCACATTCATACCTCAACGAAATGCGTGAATCGGAGAAAAGGTGTTCGACGACGCAAGATACCTAAGTCAAATTACAAAAATTTATAAGTAAAAAATTGTCAAAAATTACAAAAATAAAATCAAATTTCAAATTTAATCAAACAAAAAAATTTTTGGCTGGGGAAGGAAGAGGGGATGGATAAGGAGGAGACGACAGTGGGAGGAGGAGGTAGGGGGCTGTGGGGAAGAGGTGGAGGAGGAGGAGGAGGAAGGAGTGATAGGGCGGCTGGGGATGAGGAGGAGGAGGAGGAGGGGGTGGCTGCGGGGAGGAGGGTGTCACTGCGGGGAGTAGGAGGAGGAGGGGGCAGTGGGGAGTAAAGGAAGGGGTGGCGGGGCAGTTGGTAATGAGGAGGAGGAGGGAGTAGTGGGGTGGCTGGGGATGAGGAGGAGGAGGAGGGGGTAGCTGTGGGGAGTAGGAGTAGGAGGAGGGGATGGAGAGGGCCCTACCGATCGACATGGGCGGCTTGGGAGAGGGATGATGGTGGCGGAGAGAGAAGAGAATAGATGGAGGAGATGAGACTAAGGGCGGTGGGGAGAGCGGTTGGCCACAGCGCAACCTGTATTAGGACTTTACACAAAGGTTGTTACTAAAATTGTCGTGTATGGTCAAGTAGGGTGTGAAAAAAAGGTGCCCGGCCAAAATTCACAAGTATTATATACGACGATTTTTGTAAAACCGTTGTATTTCTAAGTTAACATTGGTTCCTCAAACCAATGTATAAACCAAAGATCAAGGTGCCTCTTGACTTACTAACGACACTTTTACAAATTTATTTAAGGAGACGGTTTTAATGAAAACCATCGTTTAGACTAATAAAACAATGGTTTTGAAACCATCATATATGTCAAAGATCCAAAGTCGATGATGATTGGGTGGGCAGGCATAGTAGACGACGGTTTTCAAAGAAACCATTCTATATAGTGCGTTGCGGATATGCTTTTTTCTAGTAGTGGCCCCACTTGTATGAGTGCCAAAGCACATAATGTTTCCTTGTATTCTACAAATACAATAAGTGAAAATCCATTTGATCTTGTTTTTAGTAATGTTTGGACATCTCCTATTCTAAGTCATGATGGATTCAAATATGCGTGCAGTCACTTTTGTTGATGATCACACGAAGTTTACATTGATTTTTCCGTTACCTCGGAAACTTGATGGTTATAATGTTTTTGTTCAATTCAACCAGTATGTCAAGATGCAATTCAACACCTCTATTAAGGCATTCCACTCTGATTGGGGAGAAGAACATCGATGTTTGTAAAAATGGTTTCAAACTCAGGGAATTGTACTTTGAATTTCTGAACCTTATACTACGGAACAAAATGGCGGTGCAGAAAAAAAAGACATATAACTGAAATTGCTCAAGCTCTTATTATTCAGGCCTCACTTCCTTTACGATTCTGGTTTAAGGCTTTTCATACAGCTGTCAATGTAATAAATAGAATGCCTTTCTTAGTCACTGGTTCTTCTCCTTATTTTTTGCTTCATAAGCAATTACTAGACTATATGTTTCTCAAAACTTTTGGTTGTACTTGTTTTCCATTACTAAACCCGTATAGCTCACATAAACTACAACCAAGATCTACACCACATGTATTCATAGGGTATAGCAGTCAACACAAAGCCTACAACTGCTATAATATACAGTCAGGAAAAATTCTTATTTATAGACATGTTTTGTTTGATGAAAATGACTTCCCTTTCAAAAAAACTGTTTCCATTCCATCATATGTATCGGCAAATTCATTTTGTCCAACTCAGCTGTTACCGATTCCTTCATCCCTTATGTCTTCTTGCGCTACTGAAAAACCAGGCTGACACCATCAGCCATACCACACCAATTCACAACAATAATCATCTTCTTTGCCATATCATTATGAGAATTCCCAGCCTTCTTCACCCGCCATACAACAAGATAGTTCAGCTTCTACATTGCCGACAACATCAGCAACACCAACTTCAGTTGCTACTTCTCCTGCTGCACAGGAACACCATCCTGATACTCAATAATCTAATCCCATAAATCAACCCTCAACAATCTAAAATTGTAATGCGACGGTTGCTCCAAAAAGAACACATAGTATGATTATGAGGTCCATGCGAGGTATTGTTAAAAAAAGGCCTATTTTGCAATTACTCATCCATGGCCGCAATGTCTTCAAACTCAATATTAAGAAGTTGAGCCTTCCTGTTATGCTGAAGCTTCACAACATTTAGAGTGGAGGAATGCAATGGATGAGGAAATAAATGCCTTACTTAAAAATCAGACTTGGAACCTAGTACCTCGACACCCTCATATGAATATTTTAGGCAATAAATGTGTCTATAGAATTATAAGAAAATCAGATGGTTCTATGATATGAAAATTACGTGGTTTGTAAAAATAGGTTTTGATGTCGTTCTAATGCGTAAAATCCGATCAACTTTTAAAATTTATAACATAGATAGTAGGAGTATCTTGAGTCATCCAAGGAGGTAATTATAGTTATAAAATCAATAATCTCTCTTTCACTCTCTTAAATCCTTTTTTTTTTGGGTTTTTGTGATTTGCGATTTCTTGTAGGGTTTTTGAAATTGGGGCATTGAAAGGTAAAATTACACCTAAGTAAATACACAAAATAAAGAAATCCTACCTCCTAAACTCACCTTAGGCAAGTGCGCCTAAGATGATTAGGAAGGTAGTGTGTGCGACAAAAACCACAACAATCTATAAAAGAGTGTAAAAATTGAAAGGCAATTGATATATTAATAGGAAGAAGAAATAGTGTCTACAAAATACTTGGAGAGCTCACTTGTGTGAAGAGATTCCACACAAATAATCCACAAATAGAGGAATGCTTCTCTACTACAAATTGAAGACAACAAAAAGCTAAATAAAAAAGTCTCCCTAATGAAGAAGAAGATCCTTGCTCCAAGTGCGGCTGCTCTCAGCGCGAAGAGAACTTCTTACTTCAAGATAGTGCTCTTTCCTTCTAGGTCCTCCAAGGGTGGACGTTCACCCTCCTTTCCTGGCTGTCCTCCAATGAGGCTTATTCCTTGGCTTGGTTCCAAGGAAGAAGAAGGTGGTGTGTAGAGACTAGAAGGACATGGTGTAGGACCCTCCTAGTATGCATGCCCACCTTGATTCTTCCAAGGAATTGAATGGAGATTTTTGGTAGAGAAATGTGTATATGATAAGCACATAATTATTGATGATAACTTGTCTACTTTATGCTAGCTTAGTGCATATAGGTTACACATATGTTGCATTATAATCATAAGTGCATAATTAAGTCATCCATATATTTTCTTGTTAATTTGCATCTAATTAAGATTTCTTGTGAATAGTGTAGGTGTAGATCAAGCTGAGAAGATGGAGAACTATTTTATTGAGGAGAAGAAGTCTCTTGGAAGAGTTTTAGAAGAAATAAAGACAAACCCAAAGAATAAAGACAATGAATTAAATAAAAGGCAAGAGAGGACACATGTCACAACCAAAAACCTCTTCCAAAACATACCTTAAGACAACCCAATTTCTCTAAACCCATGTCCTAATCCTATCTTTAGAAAATCACCTAGGAACCTACACCCTTGCTCCTTGATCTTAAGGCCACAACCCACCACCAAAAATTGCAAATAGAAGATCTTATCCACATAAGTGGTCGGCCATGCTTACTTAGCCACTAAGCATAGTGGCCGGCCACCATCCCTCTCTATCCACCATCCCATCAAGATCTAAGGCCCCTCGTGAACCTCTTAGCTGACCACCTAGGTAGCTTTCTTAGGGCTCGAAAATTGAAGACCGTATCCCTTCCTAAAAACCCAAAAAGATCTTATCACCTTACAACCAATCACCACCTTTCAAACTAGATCCAATGGCCCTCATCTAAACCCTATGGCCAGCCACTTGTAGCATTAAATCTCCACCCTTGGATGTACATCCAAGGGTCTATTCTCTACTTGATGTGGTGACCAATCATCAAACTTAGATCTAGAATCCTATGGCCTACATTCTTCCTACACTTCTATAAAAACATCTAAGCCCTCATCATTTGAGAATTAATTAGTCTTCCTCGACCTTAATGAATTAGGCCTTCCTCTACCCTAGCTGTCCACCCTCCTAGTCTCCTCCCCTTGGGAATGGGTCTCCCTTGCCTAGGGTTGCAACCACCTACCTCTAGTGGTATGCTAGATCTGTTCTCGCTTCCAGTCTTCTGCTTCTCTGACAGGGTGTTGTCTTGGGGCTCCATTTTCTTTTCTAGCACTTTCTATTCTAATTTTCTCTTATCTTCATTATAAAACTGTATTTGTGATTTCAATAAAAGAATCTTTCATCTACCTTCCGTGTCTAATTTTTATGCTTTGCTAGTCATAGTTTAGAATACTCCTATGCTATCCTTATTATTGAAAATATCAAAAAAATCAAAAAGCAAAAACAAAAAAAAAAGATTCAAAAGAGTGAGACAATCCAAGTTGCCTCCCTAAGACGATTCGGACTCAGATTTAAAAATGGGTATTCTTTCGAGTTCGATTAAAAATATTTTTCTGAAGGTTCATTGAATTTTAAATATACAACGTATATTTTCGAAAGCAATTTCAAGTGTGAACACTTTTGGCGCTATTGCCTGAGAGGCACGGTGCATATTCTCTTACTTTTCATTCTTGATGCATGTGATCCATACTAATTCAATTTGCCTTGTTTTGCCTGGAAAATCGAAAGGAAGATGGAGTGGTTGATTGCAACTTCAAACCATCCGAGAAGATCTTTAGGTATCGCTTTCTAGATTAGTTGCTTGTTTAGTTTAAAAAAAAAAATCTTTGTCCTTTTGGGTGTTTCCTTGAACATTAGGATTATTATTATTTTGGTTGATTGCATTATCTAGTTAGATATCTAAAAAAACAAAAATATTTTCATTTTTTTTTCTTGAGGGGATAAGATTTCAAGTTTTAATCTTAAAGCCACCCCTCTAAATTCTGGTAGACTAAAAATACGAATTTCAAAAATATATTATTGTTAATACAAAGCTTCAAAAATCATCAAAATTTTGCTAGACATTTCTTATTAAGTGGAGAATCAGCCCTGAAATTTTCTTTCCTTAGCTCTTTGTAGAAAAAATTACAAATTCGTAGAACTGCCCCTATAAAAAATCCAAACTGCTACCATTTATGCGACTTTTCCAAATTTTAATTATTTTTCTACAAATCCAAATTTGAATTGGATTCCTAGTTAAGTTTCCTTGCTTTGAAAAAATATTGGGAATTGTTGGAAACATTTCATTATTTGATTCACTGGAAAAACTAACGGGTGGTCCTTTCTAACTTTTAGATCTTGGTACACAGACAAATTTAGGAAAAATATAAAAAAGGCTCCAAAAAAAAATTGTTGGGTGCCTAACGCATTGGTGTTTGAGAAGTCACCATTGCTTTGTTTGGGCTGCACCTTTGGGTCATTAATAAAATCAATTCATTTTGAAGCAGCATGTCTAAGGTTCTACTTTAGGGTGCACTAGACTCCACTCAAAAATTTAAAGGAAAGAGACAAGCAACCCACTTTTTTCCAAAACCATTACTTGTCCACGAAACTTGTTTGAAAAGATTTCATAAGTGCAACCCTAAAATTTACACTTAAATATTTGGACCGTAAAAGACACTTCATCATAAGAAAAGATGCTTGTGAACCCTTGATCAGCATGCACACAGGTATTGAAAATTGATTAATTTGGGCAACCACTCCCCTCACATCCATCATTTAAAATCTCATGCACAGTAAAGCCCAAGGTTAATTAATTTGATAGACGTGCCCCAGGAAGGAAGAGTCTATTCAAGTGGGTTAAAGTAAAATCATTCTTGGCGTGGCCTTGTCTAGGTGGAACAACTTGTGACAAGAGAATACGGTGCTGTAACCGCTAGTGGGGGCCTGTCGTGTGGGTTTTCCTAGTGGGTCCCTATTCTCCAGTGAGCTAACCAATTCAAGGGACATTAAGGGTGATCGATCCCTAATTAGCTTGGATTAAGTCAATAGGTGCACACAATAGGGCTAGAATAGTTTGATTGAACTGTGCACTAATTTCTCCCATCTGTTTTCCTCTCATCTCCAAGACTTTCCATTTGTATGTGAGCTATAAGATCTCAAAATCTGACTCGAAGGACCCTTGGATCGCACTCCAACTAGAACAGGGAGAAGACTTGATTTTGAAAATCCTAAATATGAATTTGATTTGCAAATCAAACTTGATCAAATGGAATCCAAACAGCCAAATTCTTCTGGGGGACAGAATCCTGATCAATCGATGTACCCCACCACTAAAATTACTTTCTTATTGAACCTGTTTATCCAATTCCAAGAAAACCATAAGAAGCCAATGAACAAGTTGATTCAAACCATTCAAAATCCACCTCAGGAAGAACAACCTAGAGCCTTAAAAGGATTTTTATAATCCTTCCCATGTTGTCCCTGAACCCTATGTATCGGTTCGACAGGTTGAGGCTCAATTTGAGATTAAACTTGCTACAATAGCCTCGTTGCCACACTTTTATGACAATAGCTCAGAGGATCCATTTCAGCACCTGGAGGAGATGACTACCATTAGCCAAACAATCCGGATTCAGAATATGAGCGAAGATGTCCTAAAGATGAACCTTTTCCCTTTTTCCCAAACAATCTGGATTTAGAATATGAGCGAAGATGTCCTAAAGATGAACCTTTTCCCTTTTTCTTTAAAGGATAAAACCAGCCATTGGTATAAAACCATAGGGCTACCAATATATTCTTGGGTAGCTCTTAGAGATTCCACCCTAGAAAATATTTTCCTATTGGTAAAACCAATGCACTTAGGAAGGCCATTACAACCTTTTCTTAGCAACCCTAAGAACAATTACATGAAGCTTGGGAGAGGTACATGGGTTTATTGAGAAAATGCCCACACCATGAAGTTCAAAGGTGGCAACTAGTCCAGATTTCCTATCAAGGGCTAAATGAACCATTAAGAAATTTGGTGGATGCATCATGTGGAGGTAACTTCTTGAGTGAGGATGAGGACAGTGCATTTGAGCTGTTTGAAAATATGAGTGAAAATTCTCTTAATAATGCCTCCATGGATACTTATGGAAAATCCAATCAACCCAGAGAATCAATTAAAAAAAAGTCAGAACAATTTAGGTTGGGTTGATATGGAGCTGATTTACCAAAAATTAAACAAAGTTGATTTTGTGTCCAAACAATTGGCAGAATTGATGAATTAGAAAGGAATTAACTGCCCAATCATTGCTATATAGACTTCCTTAGGGAGGGTCTTTGAATAATGTGAACCTGGCTCAATCTATGAGCCATTTAATCTAGAACCTAACTGAAGGGTTCCAAACATGGACCTTTGATCCCTGTTATCCTGCTTCCACACTAACCACTCCATTCTCAGAATATGAGGATGTCATGGTAATCTAAGGGAACTTTAGAACCAACCACATTCCAATACTTATAACCCAGGTTGGAAAAATCACTCAAACTTCTCTTGGAAAGGCTAGGGGCAAGCAACCCATCCTATTGCACAACCTAGACATTATCAACCAAACCTAAATTTCCAAACTTATAATCAGGGTTCGACCTATCTAGCCTTGCCCCATAACCAGTCAAGCCATGTTGTGGTGGCTTTACAAGCTCAAAACAAGCAATTAATGGACATGCAAGCCTCAATGTTGCAAATGATGTAACAAATGACATAGTCCATTAATGACTTGAAGACCCAAATAGAAACCAAAAATGATCCTAGGCTTACAAGAGTTTTACCCACCCAATCTATTCCAAATCCTAGGAACATACCTAATAAAGGAAAAGTGTTGGTGTAAGGGCACCACGATCGTTAATTTTGATGATAAGAAAATACTTGTGACTTAGCATTTGTATTTGAGTTTATAAGTTTCAAGATAAATGCAAATGGATACAAGTGTGAAGGAGTTCAAACTCGCATCTATGGTGGATTGGAGGAGCTTGATGGAGGAGAAGGAGCTTCACTTGGAGCGAGAGCTTTAAGAAGGATGAAGATGAAGAATAGGACTTAGATTTATTTTGAATGTCCATCTTGTTCATGTATTTGTCTCTTTATGTTCTTTGCTTTTTATTTCCTAGATGACTATTAAAGAGCCCCAAGGTAACATACCGTAGTCCTAGGATAACTTACATAACCCTAGGATACTTAGACAATCTTACACAAACTCAGAAAATCAATATAGAAATTTGTCAGCCTGATCAGATGTCCAATCTAGACATCTGATGCCTGATCTTGACTTTTAAGATGTTTGACCTTTTATCCAAAAGTCCAAAATACTTAAGCTGGTAGCCTACTCTCTGTCTGCCACCCTCAGACATCCAGCCCATAGTCCAGACGTCTGAAGACCTTGCCAGATATCCAATAATAGGACCGTTGGATTGTCCAACCTTTATCTTAGACAATTAACTATTAATTAGATTTGCAACACTTTCAGACATACGTAGAGCATCCTAGACGACTGATAAATAGATATTAGGCTAAGATCTGACCCAAATCACCTTTTGTTAGATGATTTAGCGATTAAGCCTCTTGGGAAATCCATTCCCACAGAGGATTGCTTTTCCATATGTCTAAACTCCCTGCCATACGTCTGACCTGTCAACTGTGCACTTTAATTCTAGATCCCTATTTCGATCTTGTGAAAATAGGAAGGAATCTATCTCAGAGTTAGACATGCTATTATATTCCCAGATGTCTTAAAAATGACTCTTAGACGTCAGCCTTGATCCAACCCCGTCCAAAAGATCCACCCTTCTAGATCAGAAGGTCGAAGCTTAGATCAGACAATGACCTAGATGTCTAACCATAAAACCAGATGTCTGATAACACTGTTAGAACATAAATGACCCTGATTTCAGTGGAATTTTGGACCACACTCTTGAGCCTTGTTCCTAACAGCTACAAGAGGCTTCCAAGTCCTTCCAAAGCCTTCTTAGGACCTCTATAAATAGAGGAGCACCCTTCCAAAGAAAAACACACCTTGACATACTACTTCCACATTATATTGTGTCCAAGTGAAGAATAAAATTAGTTAGAAGAATTGTTGCTCTCCAAGATCATCCTAGCACTTGAGAGCATCATCATCGCTACACATCTGCTCTCCCGTCTTCGCATACGAGAGCCTCATCTTGCCCTTGCGTGGTTCATGCACTCCGCATTGCTAGCCAATGCACTTCCATCAAAGAGAAGTTTCTATTGCTATGTAGCTAGGTTTACTACATGCTTTGTGGCTATACAAGATACTTTGTATGTTGTCTTTGCTTGGGTATTTGCTTTGCGAATTCTCATTTCCCTTGAGAGGCAAAATACTTCTCGTGAAGAGGAGGGGTTGAGGTACGCTACCCTCATACAAGTAGCGTGGTTGGAAGAGGTTAAGTCACCCTCATTTAAGTGACTTGGATAGTGGATTTGATCGACTAAGGTGATCAGGAAATCCTAAACGAGAGGTTTAGGTGGTGGTTTTTACTCGGGTTTGGGTTTCCACCTAAAAATTCTTGTGTGCTTTGCATGATTGCATTTTGTGTGATTGTCATATTATTTTCTCATTACTTTCATCTGACACATATTCCACCCCCCTCCGTTAGAATCTAAAAAAAGCACTTATGAGGTCCAACCAATATTGAGAGCAACACAATCGAGCTTATCAAATCCAACAAGCTCCTATGATTCCACCCGGATTTAATCAGATTCCTAATCAAATTCCAAATCAATCTTACCAAGGAATCAATATAAATCAAAGTCACAGCAAGGATCACATTCTCAAGGATCAAATCAATCTTCTCATGCTTCTGTTATTGTTGTGACTCTAAGGAGTGGTACAACTCAAGACCCAATCTGGACACCTAACTTGAACCTTGAGGGTCAAGGTGTAACTGATTTGACTCAGGAGCCAGAAAAAGAAATTGAGAAACATGAAGCTATGGCTTCTAACCCTTTGGACCAAGATGTTCCGATTCCTTTCCCTGGGGCCTGACTAGGTCCAGGACTAGGAAGGTCCAACCTGATGCTAAGAAGTGGATTGATTTACTAAAACAAGTCCATATCAACATCCCACTTCTTGATGCAATCGAGCATATCCCTTCTTGCGCTAAGTTTTTAAAGGAATTGACTACACCTAAGCACAAGACTAAATCCACTCATAGGAGGGTAGTACTCACTGAACAAGGCAACTCAATCATACTTAACAACCTTCCATCAAAGAAGAAAGACCCAAGAGCTCCTTTGATCTCCTGTGTAATTGGACATATTACCCTAGATCAAGCCATTTTGGATCTTGGTGCTACAATTAATTTGATTCCAACTATTTTATATGAAAAATTTGGGCTCGGTGATTTGAAACCAATTAATGTGACTATCCAGCTAGCTGATCAAACCCTGACCACACCAAAAGGGATCATTGAGGACGTGATTGTGAAAGTTAAAGATTTTTATTTCTTGGTAGATTTTCTTGTCCTCGATATGGTGGTTCCTGAGAAATTGAGAAATACACCTATAATCTTAGGTAGACCCTTTATGGCAACTACGAAAGCACACATGATTATGAAACTGGAAAGGTTGAAATGACATTTGGAGATAGAAAAATACAATTGGATGTATTTAAAGCTATAAAGAATTTTGATGATTGTGGTGCCATTGACGATCTTGATGATCAAGATTATATTGAGGAATGTATGGCGGTTTATTTGGTAAAAGATCCTTTGGAAGTGTACTTCTGGTGCCATTGCTACTAGCTGTCTTGAACTTCATAGCTCAACTTAGCTAGCTAGTTGAGAGCTAGTAGGTATATATGATGAGCTCAGTTGAGCTTCCTTGAGCTTGATATAGGTTGACTGAGCTATCTTGGATCTAAGAAGAGTTGAAGTGGAGCTTTCTGTGGACTCAATAGCTACCTAGCTTACAACAAGTAGCTAAGTTGGGTTGGGTTGAGATGAAAGGAGCTAAGATGAGCTAGGGTAGAGCTGCTTGTAGAGTCCTCAGCTAGCTTAGCTACCTTGCTCAAGGTTAGTAGCCACGTTGACCTAAGTTGAGCTAAGGGGAGCTAAATGAACTGAAGATGAGCTAGGAGGAGCTGATGTGAGCGAACATGCAGTTGACTAGAGCATCTATCTTCTTCTTGGGTTTCTACCTTTCAATGTGCCAGGGTTTAGCTGATCTTCAATGGTTCTTCATTCCTTGATAAACAAATAATGCACATAAGTCACATAAAATAACACAAAGCCTAACATTGCATGCACTAACCTTAAATGTGTATGAATGCCTAAATGCAAACCTAATACTATAGTGCAGATGCAAAATACCTAGGAATTAGTTGTAAAATATGCCTAAGAATGATGATAAACCAGTTATCATTCTATTGAGCATTTTAAAGTTCGATTAGTGGTAAAGGGTTTTCATTAAGCCGATGGTATAGATTACTTTGACACATTTAGTCCAATTATTAAACCAACTACTAGCCTCATTCTATCTATTGTAATTACAAACAAGTGGACCATGAAGTAACTTGATATTTAAAATGCTTTTCTTCATTTTGACTTAGAAGAAGAGGTGTATATGATTCAACCACATGGATATATTCATCCAATATTTTCCCAACATGTTTGTGCTTTAAAAAAATCATTGTATGGCTTAAGACAAGCACCGCGAGCTTGGTTTAATAAGCTTAGCTTCTTTTTATTGGCATGGAATTTTAGTGCTTCTAAGACCGACACATCCTTGTTTATTTACTACAAGGATGGGATTTATCTCTATTGTCTTGTATATGTTGACGACATTATGCTTATGGGCTCCTCTTCGCATATTGTTGTTGATTTCTTAGCAGATTTACAACAAAAATTTCTAGTATGTGATCTTGGGCAATCGTTATTCATTTTAGGTGTGGAGATCAATTATGCTACTCATGGAATTCACCTAAGTCAGCAACGTTACATTGCTGATATACTGATACAATTTCAAATGGATGGCTTTAACTTAGTAAGATCTCCTATAGCTACTGAGGTCCTATCAATGATTCCTCTGCCTTTGAAGACCCACACTTGTATCAGAAATTGATTGGTAAACTCTAGTACTTACAATTTACCAGACCTGAGATACGTTCCTCACTAAATTACCTATCACAAATGATGCATAAACCTACTGTAAGACATTTCAAGGTTGCTAAGAAAATTCTTTGTTACTTAAAGGGAAAATTTTCTCATGGTATTTTTCTTTCTTCTAGGGCTTCTTTCTCCTTAAATGCTTTTTTAGATGCTAACTGGGCAAGCTGCCCAGATGATTGTAGATCAACAACTTGCTATATTATCTTCTATGGATCTAATACTGTTTCATGGTCAAGCAAAAGGCAACATACTGTTGCTAGGTCCAATATTGAAGCTGAGTATTGAGCTTTAGCAAATGCTACTTCTGAGATTACCTGGTTACAATCTCTTTTGCATGAGCTCCACATTTTTCTTCCAGAAGCACTAGTATCGTGGTGTGACGACTTGGGCACAACCTACTTATCAACTAATCCAATTTTCAATGCCAGGACCTGACGTATTGAAGTTGATTTTCATTTTGTTTGAAACAAAGTTTCTCATAAAGATCTTCAAGTCAAGTTCATCTTTAGTAGACATCAAGTTGCTGACATTTCAACTAAAGCACTTCCTTCAAAGGTCTTTTCTACTGTTTGTAACAAGTTATCTCTTCAACAAAAGACATCGCCTGAGGGGAGGACTTAGTATATAGGATAAGGAGTAATGTGAGTTGTGCAATATTCATAGGGATGTAACTACAAAGATGTCCATTCCTCTCTTTATAAAAGGACCGCTCGAGTACTGTGAGGTATAGCAAACCTTCTCGTTTGTTTCCTGTTATGTTGTAACCATGTTAATACGCTAGAGTTGAAGTTTAAAACTTGTGTCGTATTATAGTCGACAAGAGAGAAATCAACACTTAAAATTTATATGCTCGAAGTTAGAGTCTAAGGTTGTTCACTGTGTGGAAATTAAATGTACGAAAACCACTATCGAAAATTTCAAGCTTAGGAACTAGATGTACATGGTTCAACCTTTAAATGAAAGCACACTAGTTCAAAAAGTATAAAAAGAGAACATGCATTCAAATACCTAGATGGTGTACGTTTAAAAAGGTTTGTCCCTTAACACTTAAGAAGATTTTTTTTCTTTTGAAATAGTGCAAAACTCGACCCTGTAAACTTGGCCCAACACCCTATATGGGTTGCCCCTCTGTGAGCCTTTCTCTCTATCTCTCTTTTAATATATGTATAATATGGGCTTATATATGCCCTATGGGGACTCCCTATTAAGGGTTGAACAACTAATGTGCGTGACTCCTTAAATGGCCTTGGAGCTCTTGGCAATCCCACAATGTGGGACTAAACTCGCAACTTTAATCGTAAAGAATTAGCTTAAAAGCCTCTTATTCTTCTTTTACTCATTCTTCCTTAATGCGCACACTTGTTCCCCCATTCTCGCTAAGTTTCTTCTCTTCTCTTTTTTTCTCTTTTTATTTCAAAAAGGGCCTAGTGGTGGTGTCCAACGGGGAAGAGGAGGTGTTGAGGCCCTCAATAGGCTTAGGGCTTTTGCTCGTGAAGGTGTCGCAGAGCTTCGGAGGTGGTCAGCAATCAATGGAGGTGCTTGGCATGTTGTGGAGGAGGTCACCAACGATGTGGCCGGCCATGGGGAAGATGATGATGGCACGATCAGGGGGTGCATTGGATCCTAGACCTAAGGTGTAATGACCTGAGTCCCACCAAGCGACGAAACCCGGATCACCTTATGTTAACAGCTAGCATAAACACCTGCAAGATCGCAGTCACCCAATACAGAGTCATAAAACATCAATAGCCAACATTCATTCATAATGTATTAAAGTAAAGTGCTGACAGTATAAAAAAATTCACCATAGAAAGCAGAAATATAAATAGATTCTAGTACAATCACCAAAAGATAGAAAATAAAAACCTAACAGCGGAAAGAAACTACTACGATCCACTAGCTCAGTACAAACCGTCTCCTTAGGTAGGACCTGGTTCTGTAGAAGTCAGTTGACTACAGCCGCTGCACCCGACTGCTCAGCAACACCTAAGTACGGAACTTGAGACAAAACGTCAGTGGAAACTGAGTAGAGTAGAACTAGATAGGTAACAACAGTAACAAAAGTACAGGAAAAGGCACTATGCCAAAAGTTTGTCCGTTTGCAATTTATTTCATATCCAGTTCCATTTATGTAATTTTCCCATATTATTACAGTTCTCAATTCGTCAATCAATGTCTCGGGCACAAGACGATCTTGTGTAATTTCCTACAGTGTAAGACCAGTATAAGCCATCCTCCTGGCCAGGAAGATTGCTTATACCCATCGAGTTGTCACACTCCATTGCCTTGGGGTCATTGCGGAAAGGGGTGGTGGCTACGTCGTGTAGCGTGAACACGTACAAGCGCTGTGTACGCTGAACCACAGATAGCCAATAACCACCCACCGGCAGAGAAGAACCACTCTAAACCTCAAGCTACGCATCTTGCTATCCCAATTGGCCGCTAAGCCTAACCAAAGAGTCATAAGGAGGCCAGCAATTCTCTAAACCAGGCCCTAAAACTAGTCTGAAAGACCAAAGATACAACCAAAATCCGGTGAGTAGCGGGACTAAAACCAGTTATCTATCCTTTAAATCCTGACTAATTAGTCATACTAAATTCATTCGAGATAAGTACATCTTTTGTTTTTGTTAAATCTAGTCTTGTTTCCCAATTACACGTCCTTAAGCTTAGGATAAACAAGTATTCATATCAATCTTCAATGTTATCAATTTATAGATGATTTCCAATTTATGAAAGTGATTTTATACTATTTACCAATCAGGAAACATGACGGAACTGGTTTCATAGAAATCATGATCCTTTTCATGCATGTGACGACAATGCTACATGTAATCATTAACTCTTAGTTCTTTTCGTATAAATTCATTTATTTCTCATTAGAGTGCCCATAAATTGGGGAAAAACACCAGAGGGTTCCAAACTCAGCAAAAAGGAGAATCACACACCAACCAAGGTGGTACACGCAAAGAATCTCACAAGATGGGTCCACAAATACTCGAAAATCGGATGGAATTGAGAGAAGGGTAGACTACTCTATCTAATGTCATCGGAGGGTCACGGTGACTCCAAACTGTGCGCAAAAGGCCCGGGGACAGTCTCCACACCCTCTTTGAGATCCGTTGACACACAAGGGGTAAGACCTTATTTGTCGAAATCTAAGGTCGGGAAGGCCTCGAACTAGTTGAAACAGCATGAGGGATCTTAAACCACTCCTGGGCCAGCCGATTCACGCGAATTGACCCTGCTTGCGCCGTTGCCATGCATCACCACCTGGTTCGCCCACACCCACGCACGCGGATCTCGCCGCTCGCTTGCCCACATGCCCGCTTGCGCTGGATCATGACACACGTCGTGCATCTAGGCAATCGCGCTTGCCTTTATGCGTGAGCTTTGACTGCAACACGCATTGCTCACATAGCACCGCTGTCTCCAAGCGTCAGATGCTCGGCTCGCGTCGCCACTACTGTCGTGAATTTTGCAGTGGGAAGCCTGGGTTTCTCAAAATTACAAGAAGGACCCTAGAAAAAGTTTTGGCTTTTAAAAAGGAAAATCCTATGCTTTTCCTTCTCTTAATTTGAGAGGCTCAAAGATTGATGATGACTCAAGTACCCAGGGGGGTCTTTTTATAAGCCCAAAGTTTGTTAGGATTGGATTTAGTGGGTGAAATACCCAAAATACCCCTAAGGTTGGGTCCACCTTACATATAGGTGCTTGTTGACCTGCTTTGGCCATAACTTGAGCTATGCACCTCGGATTTGTGAGAAACAACCATCCTTGGAAAGCTTGTAATGAGAGAAATCCAACGGTACCATGCATGACACCCTTTTGACAATGTTTGGCTCAAGGTTGATTCGAGATACATGCTTTTGACAACTTAAGGAGGTGTTGACGCCCGCATTGAACCACGACTTGATTTTCAGGTTTGAATTGCCCCGAACCACCCTAAAATGACTTAGAACCTGGATTTTGGGATGTTACATAAGGTGTCTAAACTACTCTAGAGGGAAAGAGGAAGAGATGGGACTACCTGAGAAGTGATGAGGAGGACGGAGAGTGTCCGACGTTGGCCAGCGGTCTTGCAAGGGAGTTGGAGCTAGGAAGAGGTTTGAGAGGCTAGCTTCTTTAGTGGGAAGCACGGCAATGACGAGGGGAGAAGAACTGTGATCTTGGTTGGTGGCGAGATGCGGTGATGAGGGAGGATGGAGGAGCTCCGAGGTCTTCGTCGATGGCAATGTCGGGGAAGAAGAGAGTGGTGAAGACGTGCCTTGACTTGACGAGAAGAGTCGTAGGGACTTCACAAAGCTTTATAGATGGATGGTGGCTATGATTGGGGCAAGAACAAGACCTCGAAATGGTTAATTGGAGTGTCCTTCGGCGAGGATTTTGGCCATGAATTACAACAGCCATAGTTGGAAATTGATGAGGGGAAAAAGCTGTCATCGGAACCAAAACTCTACACATAATTCGATAGAGGATCTGACTACCTGACTACAGGATAAACAGGTAGAACTGGCACCACCTGCCACGCCTAAGACCAATTGGATCTAAGAACCCGTCTAGCTAGCCAAGAGATTCAGCATGGCAAGGGCAGAAGATACGATAAGATGGACCTGACCACCTATGCTCTGATAGCAGACAAGTAGTCTAATAGTAGGGGTACTAGAGGCCATTATGTAAGGGTTCTTCCCATGTTATAAATAGAGAGGGAGGCCCTTAGTGAAAGGAGCCCCCTCCTCAAAGGGGGAAAGAAAATCTTGTAATTCTAGAAATTCTATTGCAAACTTGGGAGAACCATCCTCCCCTTAGATGTACATTCCTCGCGGTGGAACTGGGTCACCAAATCTATGGTTTCCTTTGTGCTTGTTTGTTGATTGTCGATCATCCCCCCTATGCGATGGATGATAATGACTAAGTAGCACTCCCTACTCATATAAATCTTTTGGTGGCCTTTAGATGCCCATCAGAAATCAAGGCTGAAAATGATGGGGATCTCTCGAGCATGAATTAAGGAGTAATCCCACCAATTTTGGTGGGATTTTGCCCTATGGATCAGGAGATATGACTCTCTAAAGACGGCAATAGATGCACATCTTGCAAGGAGGAGTTGCTGGAGGTTGAAGGAGATGCTGATGTCATCATGACTTCAGTGAGGGACCAACAAGATATGATTTTGGACCTAAATGAAATAAATTTGAAACTTGGGGGTCGTTATGCAAAGTAAGTGAAGATGAAGTCCTATTGGTCTCAAATTTTCAGGGTAGCCTAATTACTGCCCAAGGAATCTAATGGTGACTTTAATTTTGATTTTTTATGAAGTTTTATTGGTAAATTTATGTTTCAATCCAAAATACATTAAATATTAACCTTAGTCTTTGTTTTAGGTCGAATGAGGTTGATTTTATAAAATTGGTTATTCTAAACCTTTTAAAATATTTTTTAATATTTTTAGAAGGTTTAGATTACATATATTTCAATTGAAATACTTTGGATTTGAGGCTGAAATTTAGATTTGATTAATTGTAAATTGGCTTTTATTTCATAAAATCCTTAAATCAATCAATGCATGCCCACTTATTTGAATTTTAAGCTTATTTGGCCTCAAATTAATTGTTGGTTCACCCATTGGTTAATCTACACTTATATTTGTCTGTTAAAATAGTAGAATTAATCTATTTACAACAATTCTTCTTGATTTAGCCAAGAGTGAACTATACCCTTTAATATAGTAATTAGGTGAAATTAGTTTTGGAAATTAGTCAAATTGAATTAGAAATAGAGAATGATGGTGTTGCCATCCATTCGCAAGAGGACTAACATTTACGTGATCTTCATTGAAGACGAGAAAGGGTGGAAAAGATGCTTAGAGGAGAAGAGATCTCTAAAGAACAATAAATGCCCTATGTCCCTAGGATTGCCTTCCCTTATGAAAGTAGGGAGGAGAAAGGTGCATGTACATGGATGATCAATCCTTGCCCATTAATAGTGATCATCAATGGCCACAGATGATCCTTGAGATATGCTAAAGCTAGTGAGAGGATGACAAGTGGCATTGCACCACTCAAAGAGCTTAAACATGGAAAAGTGTGGCTAACATCTAATAGATCCAGCCTCTCGAACTAGTTAGCTTGGATAGTTGACTATATAAAATAGGAGAGGGATATAGTCCCAACAGATAGGCGAAGATGCAAGGCTAACTAGACAAAGTCTAGTGTATAAGTTCAAGCCAATTAGCAATGGCTTAGTTGGGCAATAGAAGGATTCAAATTAGTCTAGCTAGGTTGATTTTATTAGGCTATGGATAGTCAGTCCTACTTGTTAATTAGGATATAATCCCATGGTGTCTAGCCTTGTGAAGAAATTAGAGTTTAAGGAAAAGGAGGGGCAAAGTAAAAAAAAAAAAAAGGTTATGACGATCAATGTGTACCTAAAAATTAGGGTGGAAAAATACAATGGTAATTAAGAATCTACCATAAATTGTTAGTATACCATATCTTTTCGTAAGGAATTAAAGCTCACCTCATTTCACCATTGCTAGGTAGGATTTTTTCTGAAGTCCAATAAGAGGCATTTTGCTCTACATCACAATCCACCTGGCTATCAACTAGCAAAAGTGGGCACCTTTTCCTTGAGTTTAATAAGAAGAATTTTGTTCCTTGTCACAATCCACCAACTAGGTGCCTCGAAGTAGTGGCCCTTCTGCTTCGATCCTTCTGCTTTGGCATCTCCGCTTCTGCACCAAAACCCTAGGTTGGCTACTACCTGCTGATCGGGTCCCCACTCCCCTCTCCACCTTCGACTTATTCATCCCCTAGAGTTCTTTGAGCTTGGTCGCACCACGCCATTTGTCCATGCCGTAACACTGCCACCTCTTTCAACTGCTTCGGCATCTCCACCTTCGACCTCTTCTCCTCTCGATTTTGGCACCTGCGGGGGGCGTCGATGCCTCTTTTGTCTACCTGTGGGGGGTTCCCATCTCCCTTGTTCTGGGGGACTCGCTGTCCTTTGGTGCTCTTCACTCCTCGTGGAGGTGGGAAGAGGGGGTTGTGGGGATGTGACGAGGGTGCGTAAGCAGGTTACTTGGCCACCTTGTTCACCTCTGTGGCCTTTTATTGAGTCCACGTCAGAGTATGGTGTCCATATGATCGAGAATTGTCAGATCTTCTTCGATTGCGGATCTTTCCTGTATCTCGTTGACGCAGATCGCTGAGTACTACTCCTGTTGCGTTCTCGTCATCCTATGGTCTGATGTAAACTCGATTTGCAACCAATCGATTACGAGGATGTCTGTTTTAAAGTTTTTTTTTTTTCCTATTTGTTTTGTATATTTTATCTTTTGATGTTCTACCGTCCCTCGTCGGCCAGGGAGTAATCCCCTCCGTCCTGTGAGGAGAGGAGTTCGAATGTCGATGGTTTTTTGCATCCTTATAATTTATTTGTTCTCATTTAATGAAATGATATTCTCACATGTAAAATTGAAAAAAAAAAAAAAAACAAACAAACAGGGACAAGGACACGTAAGACGTAATTGCACCCTCTGTCACGTACATTTTTGTTTAAGTTCAACTTGGACACGTGATGCCATGCCATGTAGGATCTTTTTCCTCCGAGAGTGTCACGCCTGGTTAATGAGCTTGTTCTATGCGCTAATTAACCCAAAATTAATGGGAAGTAAAAGTGGGACACGACTGTGTGTGTGTGTGTGTCAGTGTTGTGGGTGGGGGAGGGTTGGTGGCGCGCACAGACACAGACAGGACTGAAATGTCTACTTCGCATCCCTCCTTTGTTAATTCTCCACATCTAGCAGTCCATGTGATAATCAAGTTGGCTTGCTTATCACCATGACTTTTGCGGAAAGCGCCAAGACAGGGACTTGCATGCTCAACTCGTTGATGGTTAACATACTAGTTGTATGCCACCGAAGATAACCGTATAGCTATCTAAATTGATGGATGCTCAGCCTTGCGATTCAATCATCTCTTATTCATCCTGAATCTAGTGTACATGTGCTATATTTGGTTGGTGGATTGAGTAGAGTTAGGTTGAATTAAATATTTAATTTATCGTTTAAGTTGACTCACATTTATATTGGATTAAATTCTATTTAATATGTAATAAAATTATTTAACTTTCTCTAACATTAATTCATTAAAATATCTAAACATATTAATTCATTTATTTCACGATTTATTTTATTTTTTTTCTATTCCTCAATTTATTCCTCTCACCAAATGAGATTTAATACTTAAATTATTTATATAAAAATGATACATAGGAGTAATTATAATTTTAATTAGACAAGTTAGCATACAAAATAAAATTCATGATTTCTTTGTTCCCGCAACCCTCTGTTGGCATCTTCTTCGATGTCCTCGATACTCCGTGTGCTCATATCTCAAATCTCCTTTGATTCTCCACTCCGCTTTCCCTATCCGCTCGCTTTCCTCCGCACATCTTAACACCCAATGGTACTAAATGTTTTCACTTGATATTTCATCTAGGTTGCATCTTGGAATTGGTAGATGGGTCAAAATCCGACTTAGAGGTATTTTGTGCTGAACCAAAAAGTTAAAGGTCACATCAGGTAATGCCTGAGAGTAGTAAATTAATTCCATCTCTCGGGTAGAATCGTTTTATTTTAAAATTAAGCTATTAATTCTGTAATAAATGAATTTCACAATTAAGACCACCGAGCATAGAATCATGTGGCCCAATTCTGCCATTCAAATGAGCTACTTTATCTTGGTGACATTCTTGGATTGTAGCTGGTAGCCTAAATCTCTTTTGCATTCTTTCAAGGGTGAATAGCGATGCAGGTTTCTTTGACCCAATCCAAATCCGACTTATTTGACTCGCCTCTAATGAGTAAAATTCAACCAATTGATAAATGGATTTGATATGGATGTGATTTTTTACCTATTTACCGATCCTTTACCTGACTTGTATGCATATATAATATAAATATAATACAAATATGACTACGTGTTACTAATTCTTTTCGACGTTTCCATGATAAGAATAGTTTGGTAATGATTTTTAATGTTAAATTTGGTTATAGATACTTTAATGTATAAATCAATTTCTTAATGTTAATATCATCTAAAATTATATTAATTAGTGGTTAACTGTATGAGCATATATATTGGACTTATAAATAGATGTGGACATGGATGTACGAAAGCTTAAGTTGAGTTGAGCTCATTGCTTCCTTAACTAAAGTTTTTTTTTTTTTTTTTTTTTTTTTTGTTTTTTTTCTGTTGAAGGTAAACATGTGGATCATGGGATTTGATTTCATGATATCTTGGATGTCAATGGGAGGTTTTACCACTCAACCAACCCCTTCCCTAATGATAGATTTTGAATGAGTAAATGGGTGCCTAATGGATAAATGGGTATTTGATGGGCAAATGGGTTTGGGTATAGATTTTGATTTAAAAACCTAACAGGTAAATGTGTAAGACAAGTATATTGGATTTGAAAATGGATAGAGCCTAGGTATGGGTTTACATAAACCTGACCCATTTACATCTCTAAGGGTGACCTATCTTTTAGAGTTTGTTAGGTGGAGGGGAGAGGATGCTGGGAGAGCACAAGGTTCATAGAAGACAATTCTATCCATTTTCATACACTTTTTCTTTTGATTTGACAAATCAGAAGCAAAGAAAGGGTATGTGATGGACCTTGGAGGCTGCCATCGAGGTCTTGATGGCCACCAAAAAATTTATATGATATCAAAAATATAAAAGAGGTTGGAACATAGAAAAATATATAAGCATCCACAAAATATAGGAAGTTGGTAATCTAGTTCTACCGGTATGGTGTACATCTAGGAAGAGGATGCAAACCTCAAGAGTTCACTATGCATCCATAGTTTCAGGATGTTCCCTCCTAAACAATGTACACAAGGGCCTTTTCATAGGGTATGAGAAAAAAGGTATAATAATTATATGCAGTTACTCTTTCTTAGGGAAGTGTCACTGTTCAGCTCGTTCTTCAAAGACTCTTATTTTGTGTCTCTTCATCTTTATGGACAAACCAACCAGCTCTGGTGGGCTAGTTTAGGCGGATTGGAATTCAAGTAGACTAGCCAATTCAAGTGAACAAGCCAACACAAGTGGACTAGAATTCAAGTGGATGGACCAATTCAGGCAGACAGGCCAACTCAAGAAGACAGGCCAACTGATGCGGATTGGAATTCAGGTGAATAGGCCAACTTAGGTAGATAGGCCAAATCATGCGGACTGGAATTCAGGCAAACTAGCCGATTTAGGAAAATAGGCCAACTCAATTGGCTTGGTCAGTTCTATTGGTGCTAGAGCACCGCGATCGTTTATTTTGATGATAACAAAATACGTGTCATTTAACATTTGCACTTGAAGTCTTAGATTTCAGGTCAATTGCAAATAGAGATATGATTAGATAGAGTTCGAGCTCGCATCCAGGACGGATTGGAGGAGCTTGATGGAGAACTGAGGAGCAATGGCTTGAAGAAGGAAGGAGATGAAGAATATAATATATTTCCTTTCCTTGTACTCTATGTATTTTTGTTTCTTTTGTTGCTTTTTATTGTGTTACTTAGATTCATGTTAAAGAGCCTCAAAGTACCCTAACAGTAGTCCTAGGAACACCTGCACAACCCTAGGATACTTAGGTTTTCTGTAGAGAACTTAGAAAACCAAAATAGGGTTCAAACAACCTTATCAGACGTCTAATCTGAAAATCAGACGTCTGATAATGACTGTTAAGACGTCTGACTGTCGACTCAGACAACCGATAATGTTTAGGCTGGAAATAGTTAGTTCTGAAATCAGACGTCCAAACCTTAGTCCAGACATTTTAGAAGACATTTGATGTTTTTGCCAGATGTCCAATTAGTGGACCGTTGGTTGCCTTAGTAAATACTGAAGAAAATGACCGTTAGCCTCGTGTCAGACATCCGTAGAGGACCCCAGACGTCTGATACATGACCATTTTGCCTCGGCTGACCCAAAATCTCTTCTCAAAGATTTTATAGCCGTTGCATTCCCTTGGGAATCCATTTCCGTAGAAAAGTAGGTTTCTAGATGTCTAGACATCATTCCAGACATCCTGTATGTCATCTAGTGATAATTTACTAGAACCCTGTTTAGATCTGATTCAAGTCAGGAAGGAAACTCGCCTATAATCAGACATCTGACTTTGTTCCCAGACGTCTTAAACTGGTTTTTCAGACGTCCGATGCCAGGATCAGACGTCTGATAACCCTGTCAGAGTAATGATTAATCCTGATTTCTGCCTGATTCTCTTGGAGGTTGTACCTAACGGCTATGGAAGCCTTCCAAGGCCTTCTAAAGCCTTCCTAAGGCCTCTATAAATCGAGGAGAACCTTTGCCACTCAAACACACACTTAGACACACCCAAGCAACATACTTTCCACTCTTTGGTGTCTAAAAGAAGAAGAAGATCAAATAGAAGAAAGCTCTTGCTCTCCAAGCCTATTTCTACATCTAGAGAGCTTCAAGCCATTTGCGCACTCGCTCTCCCACCATAGTTCATGAGAGTGCTGTTGTGCCATTGCGTGTTCACGCATCTGTGTCGTCGATGCACTTCTAGCAAAGGGAAGCATCCTAACTCCTATAGAAGTTTAGTTTAAGAATTACTTTGTTGGTTCTATAGGATTATTGTTGTATTTTACTTTGTTATTTGGTTGGGTATTCGCGTTGCGAATTCCCGTCTCCATCAAGAGATAAAATCCTTGTCTTGAAGAGAAGGGGTTGAGGAACACTACCCTCGCACTTGTAGTGTGGTTGTAATTGAGGTTGAATCACCCTCGTTTAAGTGATTCATTTAGTGGATTTGATCAACTTGGTTGATCAGAAAATCCTTACTTGAGAGGTTAGGTGGTGGTTTTCACCTAGGTTGGGTTTCCACCTAAAAATCATTGTGTATATTGTGTGATTGTTATTTTGTGAGATTGTTCTATTTATAATTCCACATTATTTTTACGTCACGCTGATCTCACCTCCTCAAAGTAGGGAATTACAATTAGTATTAGAGCAGGTTTTGCATTTTCGACGTTACACACCGACGAAGATCCGATGGAGGGAAGCGTCACCGCCACCAGAATCGTCGAGGGGCAGTCCACCGTCCAACTGCCTTTCTTCGATGGAAGCAACTATAGCTACTGGAAATTACGGATCAAGATGTGGCTTCAAGCCTTCGACTTCACGTTATGGGAACGTTGTGAGACCCCATACGAGGTCCCGGAGAAACTAGAGAGAGGCTATTCGCAGCAGGAGACCCGCGAGCTTTCCCTCAATGCAAAAGCTATGAATGTGTTATACTGTGCCCTTAGCCCGGAGGAATTCAACCGTATATCTCAGTGCGCCACTGCATACGAGGTATGGCACACTCTAGAAGTTACACATGAAGGTACGACTAAGGTAAAGTCTTCTAAAATTAATTTACTTTTACAAGAATTTGAATCATTTTCTATGAAGTCTAATGAAAGTTTAAGTGAGATGAACACTAGGTTCACTCTCATAGTAAATAATTTGAAAGCTTTAGGGAAGACCTTTATCAAGGGGGAGCTTCAAGGGAAGTTTCTTCGTTCCCTCGGACTGGAGTGGGAACAGAAGGTCACTGCCATCGAGGAGGCGAACGAAGTGGAGGAGCTTAACATGGAGGATCTCCTAAGTAACCTAATGGCCTACGAGACAAAGCTAAAGCAGAAGGACACACCAGAACCAAAATCGAAGAAGACCCTCGCATTCAGAGTAGTGTCAGATAGCGAGGTAAGTTTCGACGACGAAGACTTTAAAGTTTTACTTAAGAAAATTTTCAAGTTTTATAGGGAGTCAAAGAAGAAGGAAAAGGAGAAGTCTAAGAAGAAGGCATTCCAAGTAACTTGGGATGACTCAAGCTCAGAGGAAGAAGAAAAGTAGAACTCCGAGGAAGAAACCGCTTGCTTTGGTTTCATGGCCAGAGGAAGTGATACCGACAGCGACAACTCCGACAATGAGGTACATTCTGATTTACAAGTGCTTTTGATGAGCTATTTGAACTTAGTAAATCACTTAAGATAGAAAATAAAAGTATTAAAAGAATCTTAGTTTTCTTAAAAATGAAAATGAAAGGTTAGAAAAATAACTCAAGGATATAGAAACTAGTCCTAAGGATAATAACTTGTTATTAGAAAATAAAGATTTAATCAATGAAAATACTAAATTGATTGAGGAAAATGCTAGTCTAAAGTTAGAAATTTCTGATTTAAAGACTAAGATAAATATTATAGAAAAAGAAATCGCATGTCTTAGGGAAAAGTCTAACAAATTAATCAACAAAGTAGAAAATTTGCATAGCCCTAAGGTTGAGAAAGGATCTCTGTCAAGGAGACCTGCTAACAAATCCGGATACAAGCTTACTTGGATACCGAAGAAAGATTTGGAATCTTGTTTTGTAGGTTTCAAGGGTGACTATAATACAAGAGATTGGACCTACAAGCTAAAGGCTGGTCAACTCGAGTTGGGAGAACCAAGGAGTAGACCAAGGAGGAGAACGAGATGACCAACGAGATGACAAACAACCGAACAACTCGCCGCATGTCGACCAACAAACTGGAGACCGGCGCCGATGCCCGGGCCTCCAAGCTACGGATGGGAGCCCCATCCGATGTGGCATCCACCACCTCCATTTGGGCCATTTTATTGGCCATGGTAGGTAAGGTAAAACCCTTTACCCTATCCTTTTATCATTAGCATATAGATAGGGGGAGTTAAAATTTTGAGCTAATTGTCAATTATTAAGGGGGAGATGTAAATTAGCTATATTTCCTTTAGTAAGGGGGAGAAAAATAATAACTATCTTGTTGTTACAAAAGGGGGAGGACATTACTCTTGTTAAAAGAAATTCAACCCATTTATAGAAGAGAGTGTTTTAAGGAGGAGTTATAGGAAATTTTAAATCAATTAAATCTTTTTGATAATGTCAAAAAGGGGGAGGATTTTTTGCATTATTATTTATGATTTTGTCATCATCAAAAATGGGGAGATTGTTGGTGCTAGAGCATTGCGATCGTTTATTTTGATGATAATAAAATACGTGTCATTTAACATTTGTATTTGAAGTCTTAGATTTCAGGTCAATTGTAAATGGAGACGTGGTTAGACGGAGTTCGAGCTCGCATCCAAGACGAATTGGAGGAGCTTGACGGAGAATTGAGAAGTGATGGCTTGAAGAAGGAAGGAGATGAAGAATATGATAGATTTCCTTTCCTTATACTCTATGTATTTTTGTTTCTTTTATTGCTCTTTATTGTGTTACTTAGATTCATGTTAAAGAGCCTCAAAGTACCCTAATAGTAGTCCTAGGAACACTTGCACAACCCTACGATACTTAGGTTTTCTGTAGAGAACTTAGAAAACCAAAATAGGTTTCAGACAGCCTTATTAGACGTCTAATCTGAAAATCAGACGTAGAGAACTTAGAAAACCAAAATAGGGTTCAGATAGCCTTATCAGACGTCTAATCTGAAAATCAGACGTCTGATAATGACTGTTAAGATGTCTGACTATCGACTCAGACGTCCGATAATGTTTAGGATAGACTTAGTTAGTTCTGAAATCAGACGTTTAGACCTTAGTCCAGACGTCTTAGAAGACGTCTGATGTTTTTGCCAGACGTCCAATTAGTGGACCATTGGCTGCCTTAGTAAACACTGAATGAAATGACCATTAGCCTCATATTAGACGTCCATAGAGGACCCCAGACGTCTGATACATGACCGTTTTGCCTCGGCTGACCCAAAATCTCTTCTCAAAGATTTTATAGCCGTTGCATTCCCTTGGGAATCCATTTCCGTAGAAAAGTAGGTTTCTAGATGTCTAGACATCATTCCAGACATCCTGTATGTCATCTAGTGATAATTTACTAGAACCCTGTTTAGATCTGATTCAAGTCAGGAAGGAAACTCGCCTATAATCAGACATCTGACTTTGTTCCCAGACGTCTTAAACTGGTTTTTCAGACGTCCGATGCCAGGATCAGACGTCTGATAACCCTGTCAGAGTAATGATTAATCCTGATTTCTGCCTGATTCTCTTGGAGGTTGTACCCAACGGCTATGGAAGCCTTCCAAGGCCTTCTAAAGCCTTCCTAAGGCCTCTATAAATCGAGGAGAACCTTTGCCACTCAAACACACACTTAGACACACCCAAGCAACATACTTTCCACTCTTTGGTGTCTAAAAGAAGAAGAAGATCAAATAGAAGAAAGCTCTTGCTCTCCAAGCCTATTTCTACATCTAGAGAGCTTCAAGCCATTTGCGCACTCGCTCTCCCACCACAGTTCATGAGAGCGCTGTTGTGCCATTGCGTGTTCACGCATCTGTGTCGTCGATGCACTTCTAGCAAAGGGAAGCATCCTAACTCCTATAGAAGTTTAGTTTAAGAATTACTTTGTTGGTTCTATAGGATTCTTGTTGTATTTTACTTTGTTATTTGGTTGGGTATTCGCGTTGCGAGTTCCCATCTCCATCGAGGATAAAATCCTTCTCGTGAAGAGAAGGGGTTGAGGAACGTTACCCTCACACTTGTAGCGTGGTTGTAATTGAGGTTGAATCACCCTCGTTTAAGTGATTCGTTTAGTGGATTTGATCAACTTGGTTGATCGGAAAATCCCAACTTGAGAGGGTTAGGTGGTGGTTTTCACCCGGGTTGGGTTTCCACCTAAAAATCATTGCGTATATTGTGTGATTGTTATTTTGTGAGATTGTTCTATTTATAAGTCCACATTATTTTTATGTCACGCTGATCTCACCCCCTCAAAGTAGGGAATTATAAGTTCAAGTAGACTAGAATTCACATGAACTGGAATTTAGACAGATCGGGTTACTTACTTGCCACTCAATGGGACTGGTTTACTTGTGAGGCTCTTAGACTTGGGCTTGCTATCGTGAACATGTGGGCTTCTTGGGCCTATTTTGTGAGAGTTAGTTTCTTCCCTTATCATTATGCAAAGTAATTCTTTAGCTCAATGATGATTGCTTTTGCTGATGCCCATGTTCAACAAGTTCGCAAAGGTATGCTATGCACAATATTCTTGGCAAATTAGGCCATTTAATTGAGTATGACTCTAGGTATTATGATTATGACTATATTATACGGGTTGAAACCTCCTTTAAAGGTGCTTATTGAGATCGTAAAGAAACATTCTTTCACCTCCATGCTCTTGGCTTATCTAGTGGTCCATGATTAAGGACTTCCTTTGCATATATATATTTTAGAGTATGAATCAGTAGATTGCAGGCACATTTTGATGAGAAAATAAAAGTCAAGCCCAAAACAATCGACCTAATAAGCCTAAGGAACCACAGAAAGGGTTATCCTAAGGCCTAGAAGGAGTAATTTCACAGCAAGAGAACCAGGCCCGTGCTGCCACAACTCTAGATGGCCCATCAAGTCCATCAGCAAAGATAGCTTGTAAGGGCCTAAACTGTTAGATATACTTAATAAGATAATTAAAGCCATAATTAGTTACTTAATGGTGGTTTTGTAAGGGTCTAATAACTTTGATGGCTTTATTTGATGATTCAATCAACTTACACACACACACACACATATATATATATATTCTAGTGATTTTTGTTTTTTGTTTTTTTTTAATTTATGATTGGGCCATCTTAGCTTGCTAGAGAAGCCGCCGGTCCCCATATAGGGCACCTTCGGGATCAGGTAGGAGAGAAAAGGGTAGCCACCGTCAACTTCTCTCCTTCTCCTCCTCTTCCCACATCGTTTTCCTCCTCATCTTCCCCGTGCACGCCAACGACGATGTGGTGACCCTCACAGAGGAGACCTTCAAGAAGCTCGTCAGGCAAGAGAGGGGAGCCCAACTCTTCGTTCTCTCTCTCCTCGTCCTCCTCCTCGCCTCCCACGGTTGAGCTGCTGTTGCCATTGCAATAACCGCAGCTGTTGCCGCTGTTGATGTCGCGACTGCTCCTACTGACCACCCACCTCATCGTTGTCGTTGCCAGAGAGCATGCTAGAGGAGCTACTACTGCTGTTGCTGTTGTGTTTGCTATTGCTATTTGTTAATCGCGCTGAAGTCAGGTTTAAAATACGTGTTGTAGTATAGTAACTAAAGAGACGAAATTATTTAAATTTATAATTTTGAATTTGTGAGTCCAAGGTCATCTCAAGGAGAAAATTAATCGCAAGTAACCACTAATCAAAAGAATATAAATTGTACCTCAAGAGTTTGATACAAAAAGAAATATATTACTCAATTGATAACACTATCAAACTCAAAAGATATATGAAAATGTTATGGCAACAAATTATTTTTCAACCAAGTAAAGCCTGCCTCAACACTTAGCCAATTTTTAACCAAAGAGGCTTTCACAAAGCAAGCCAAGAATGGTCTAGAGCTTAGCCAAAGGTCTGGTCCAAAATTGGCCCAAACTCGATTTAGGTGTGTCCACGTGTGCGTGCACATGTAAATGGGGACCCGACCCCTGTTTCATGAGCGAGCCTTTAGGGAGTGAGATTCCTTTTATGCGTGATTTGTGCCTTCCACTTCACGATGTGGGACTAAAGAGTCCCACTTCTCCTTCGTCTTCTTCGTATTCTCAGTGTGGAAGGGCAGCTGCTCAATCGAAGCTTGATTGGCCACATATTGCTAATCCAACAGCCCAGATGTGTCCCTTAGATGAATTCGCACAATGAGAAAGTGGTTTCATCACAGATAACTCACCGGAAGTGGCCGTTCATCATCGAAGAAGATGCAAAATCCGGTGAGCACTTGCAACCATGAACATGACCTTATGGCCCAAATTAGTTCCACCAAAAGCTTCGATGTGAGATGCTGGAGTAAAGCCCTAGGGTAATTGCAAGTGAGGATGAGTGGGTGTCGGTGGCGGCTGAAATGACCCTCCCAAAGGTCCCTTTGGATTTCCTAGGTTTTTCGAGGTGTTATGGAATTTTTAACACCCCCAATCCTTGTTCTTTGAGATTCGTCGGGAAAATGCAAGTCTGCAGGGCTAAGCCAGCAATTTTTCCCAACCTAAAACCCTACCTAGCATCCCCTTAAAAGAACCCTCGTAAACCCTCCCTCCCCACACCTTCCTTGGGTGACATGCCCTTTCCCACCTCTAGCGAGAGAGAGAGAGAGAGAGAGAGAGAGAGAGAGAGGTGAGCGGGAGAGGAAAGTGAGAGAGGAGGAGACACGTGGGAGGGGGAAGCTTGCGACCGAGCTCTGGCAGCTGTGTGAGGCAGCATAGCAACTGTGTGGGGCAGTGTGGCAGAGCAGGTTTGCGCGAGGGAGAGAAGGCGAAGCTACGGTTGCGCTGGGCTTCAAGGGTGTCGCGCGAGGTTGAGGTCGTGTGTGGGCTCCGAGGGCATGCTACGTGAGGTTGAGGTCGTGCGTGGGCTCCAGGGTTGCATTGCGGTCGATTCAACATAGGGGAGGAGCAGGTTTGCTTCGTGAGAATGAGGAGGATGCTCGTTTCAGATGTCCGGGTGGGGTATCGAACATCTGGAGTGGTCCCAAGATGGATGGGACACCCGTTAGGCATCTGAGGTAGAGGGGTGGGGGATTTGAACTATATAAGACGTCGGAGGAGTGTTTCAGATGTCTAATACAAGCGCCAAGCAGGTTCTGGAGCAACGAGCGATCGGTTCAACTAGACCGACCGACTCAGCCCAGTTCAAGTGAATCACAGAGCATTTTTGGGCTAGTTCAAGGCCTAAACGGGGTTTAGTTTATGCAAAACAGGTATCTTTGGAAAGCTCTCTAAATTTCCCACTTGCTAAGATCAATTCTATACTATTTTGAATTGTCTTAGCACACTGAAATGTTGGTCAAAGGCTCCGATGACTCCATTACCGCGGTCGGTGGTGACAGCACTGACCCCCGCAATTGCGTTCCCGACATCATCTCCATGCTCCGCCCATCTTCCTCGACATGTCCAAAGCACCACCACGAGCTTCCGCCATGCTCACTGTCCTCCAGCCCTTCGGTTAAGTCGTCCGGGAACATTCCCGGACGTTTGAAGACCCAACCACCTCCTCGCGACAGCAACAGGGTCAACACCGGCCTTACTCCATCTTCCTGTTGCACCCAACAGAGAGTCATGCCTCTTGCTTGACCTCCTTTTTGTAGGCTGCAACCACCTGCAGCCGCGCACCCCCTCACGCACGCGCAGTAGCGCAACCCCCTGGCGCAGCGCCCTCCACAGTCCTCGCGCGCACAACACCAGCTTTGCGCGCACTGCGTGCATCACCTCCATGGACAAGATCAGGCCGCAGCACCACCTTTGTCTCCCTCCTCTCCATGCGCACTACCACGACCTTTATCCTCGCAGCAACACCTGCCTCACGTGAGCAGCCACCTGGTAGTAGTCGCCTGCCCTTGCGCGCGCCAACCACAACGCAGTAGCACTGGCCTTCCCCCTCCTCTCCTTCTTCTTCGTCTTCTTCTTCTCCAACAGACTGAAAGAACCCAAAGTCATCGTGAAGCTCCTACATGCAGCCACATCCACAGGCCTCAAAACTTCGCGCCATCGACTCCAACAGACTCACCGCATCCTCACGAGTTCGGCCACACCCTCTGAAGGTCGGCAACAGCCCGCATGAGCCAGCGAGCCATTATTGCTGCTGTCAGTTCTCCTCATCGCCGGTGAGATCGCCGACCACCGTTCGATGCACCGTCACAGCCTACGCTAGCCCTCTTCGCAGGCAACCTCCACCGAGCTTCGCACAGTCTACCATCGCCTCCTCTTCGCATGCGCGCAAAGGAAGCAAATCCTCTGTTTTTGGGTTAATTAGTATTTACATTCGAGTGCCATTTCCAAACTCTTTATTTACTTTTAATATTTGATATATTGAGTGAATTTGCGACTTTACACTCATGCTTTCTCATAATTGCTTGGCTCTTGTTTTGCACATCATTCGACATGGGATTTAGATTCAGATTTACACAATTTCTCTCTAGTGCATGTGCAAGTGGAAATTACGTGAGATGCCAATACTGATCACATATTTATTGAATGTTTTATTAGGGAAAAATTATGCATATAACCTTACATTCTTAAATTATTGTGCATCTTCCTCTTTTCGCCGCATGTCATAGCGGATTTGACCACGGGTTTTGCACTCGATTGAACAAATACAAGGGAAAAATATTCGTGAATTTATTGCATCTATTCCTTCCTGTGGATATGACCTAATCAATCGTGGTTAGTTTTACTGATAATTAGTTTTGTTCAGGATTTTTCCACCACGCTATTTCACTGTGACGACATATTTTTCTGATACACATTATTTCTGCAAGCGAAAAATGCCTGATCAAATGGCGCCGTTGTCGGGGAGGCAACAGTTGCAATAATTTCACCTGATTTTTATTTCTGATTATTTCTCATTGCACATTAATTTGACCAGTTGTTATCTTTTCTGTTCAAGGAATTTGATAAGGTGACAGGCGCAACTGAGAGACGACATCGACCTTGAGCGACGTCCACACGTGGGGCAGACGCAGGAGACCTGGATCCTGCTTTCATAAGGGATTCTCCTTTGTCATAAGTTTTATTTCTATTTTCTCACCCTTGTAGTAATTGGGGCTGATTTTTGGGGGTCTGTCCCCACATTCTTTAGAGACCAGGGGCTATATTTTTGCTACTCACGTGATTCATTTTTTTTGCATGCTTGCTGATGAGTCTATTTTAATGGACTAATATTATGCCTAAGTAACTTTAATTGTATCTTTTAGGTTTGTTAATAACTACATTAAGTTATAGAATATTTGCATGCATCATGATTTAGGTTTACATCTATTTTATAAATTAATACGTAATGGTGTTCTTTTTTTGTGCAGGAAAAAATTTGGCAATAGAATAAGGAGGGGAGGGTAAATTACCCTTTTAAATAACCGGCGGCTGTTCTTTTCCCCATCCTCGAGGCACCCTCAACAGCCACCGGCCAGAAATAGTTAAGGGATTTGAAAATCCCTTAACTCACACATGCGCAAACCAGGAGGAGTTAAAGAGGAGGAGGAGAAAGGAGAGGGGGAGATCCATCTTCCCCCTTGCGGGGAACAACTCCAGCGTGCACTGTGGATCTGGATCTTCCCCCTGCGGGGAACTGCTCCATCTTCTCCACCGTGGAGAGGGCGAACACTGTGCACCAAACACTCATCTCCAGCCGGCCCGCAGGCACTCCAGCACACACCGCCCATCGCGCTCTCCAGCCAGCGTTTCCAGCCAGCGCCCCTGCCAGGTCGGCCCGTAGGCACTCCAGCGCACACCGCCCACCACGCGTGCAGACCGCCCTAGCACTTGCAGGCGCTCGCTTCTTCTCGACCTTGTGCGCCTGCAGGTGCGCGCCTCAGCCTCCAGCGCCTGCCTTCGCTTCCCCCGTCAATGCCTTCAACCCTCAGCACCGCATTGCCTTCACCACCTTGCGCACCTGCATAGCGCCTCCCTGCAGGCGCCCGCAGCCTGCAAGCACCGCCCTCGCCCCTGCAGGCGCCCGCAGGCGCTGCTCCGCACCACCACCCACGCCCACAGGCGCTGCGCACCGGCCACCGCCACGCCACTACAGGTGCTTCACAGCTACAGCACCGCCTGCCGGCGTGCGCCATCTACAGCGCGCCCCTCTCAAGCAGCACCTTCACAGCAGACAGCCTCCTCCGGTGTTCATCTCCTCCTCCGACCGGCCACCTCCGTCGATGCCGCGGCCTCCATCGGATAGGTCTCATCTTCGCCAACCTCCCTAGCACGTCCACAGCCCCACCGACAATCCTCCCCGCATGCAAGCAAGAGAGAGAGCAAATGCTCTATTTTCTCTGAGATTAAAAATTACATTCACTGCCATTGCCATCAGAAATTAATTTTGATTTATTATTATTTTATTGTGACAGAATTGCGCATGCACACTCATATTTTCCGATAATTACACGTTATTGATATTCACCTATTTTAAGATTGGTTTTGGGATTAACCTGTGCACTAATTTTCTCTAGCATGTGTCAATTGAAAATTACATAAAAGCATCATATATTTATTGAAGATTTCAGTGAGGGAAAACTGCACATATACCCTTATCTTTTTGAGTTATTGTGAATCTTCTTTCCATCACATTTTATGTCGAATTTGAATAGGGATTTCGTACTTAACCGAAAGAATATAAAATAATCGAGAGTTTATTGCATAATTACCTCCCTGTGGACACGACCCGCTCTTCTGTGAGTGGTTATTTTTATCGTTGATTAGTCGATTTTTCCACCACTTAAATACTACAACGCAAAGCGGAAATTCGACTCGTCAAATTGGCGCCGTTGCCGGGGAGGCAATAGACGCAATAGATACATGTTATTATTGGCAACACGACGCTTCCCAATAATCCTGATCCCTACCCATCCGATCATGATCATGAAAATAATTCTGAGGAACCTAATGACAATAGGGATCCAATTTTATTTAGCTATCACTTAGACTCTCCCAATGAGACATGGCCACTAGAGGACAACGATCATAGTGATTATCCACCCGAGCTTTATTGGAGTCAAAAGCAAGGGAAGATGGTACCTCTTGAAGACCTTGACCCCAATGACAGTATTTTCCTTACCCCTACCAACCTGGGTCAAGGTTATATTGTTCCTATCACTTCCCCTATTGATTATTTGATGGAATCTCATTCTACCCTTAGTGAGCCTACCCATAACCCTCCACTTAGGGAATCAACACCTATCATTCAGTATCCGGAGGATTTAAATGCACTCAATGAAGGTGACCCTAACAAAATGGAGGATGAATTAGATCAATTTTGGTCTCAGGGATATGAAGAGTCTAATTCAGAAAATGAGGATGCCCCCGTAGAGGAACCTGGACTGAAAATCTGGAGTGAATCACAGGGGAATTATCTATCATTTGAGGATTTACCTGCAGAGGATAGAAATAATATGATTAAATCCAAATTCCTTCTTTCTTTTGAGAGTCATCCTCCATCAAAACAGGAGTTGATATTAAAGGAGGACAAACAAAATAATGAGAAGTCTATGGGAGACTCTCGGGGACAAAACACGTCAATTGAGGATTTATACCCCGAGAACCATAACGAATTCAATGATATAGGCTTGCTCCAAAATATTAAGACTGATCCTCCATTAAAAATAATTGAAGATACTGATCCAACTCCTAATAAATCATATATACACCCCGACAAAAAATTGAGTGAACCAAACGAATCCGGGGATGAGCTTAATGATAATGATTCTGACATTTTGACCCTGCCATCAGAGAGTTCTAATTTGGAGTCTACCCTTGATTCAAATATGACTCTGATCATTAATGATAGGCAGGGTAATATGTAGTTGTCTACGACTGTTAGGGAGTATACACAATCTGAATCATTGTTGGAATTAGACCTAGCATTGAGTAAGCCCTCATTGGACTTAACCATTACCTTCCAACACTACAAACAACCCTTATACTCCCTAACCGATCCTTGGCTCAGATCTCTGCTCATGTACATTGTTTCTAGAGAACATATCAGGCTAGTACATCCCCGGGTAGAATGGCGAGTGTGGATTGATGCTTGTACTTTTACTCGCGCCATTCAAGGGTTTGAACTAATAATGTTTGTATCTTTTAAAACCCATCCTGCTCTGGAGGATCCTTATTATCCTCCACTTATTTCGTTTTGGGAGGTCTCTTTTCATATTCCCTTTCTTATTCCTAGACCTCCCCAGGTAGCCAACGAGATTTTCTGTTTTCATTTCTTCTGGTGAGCATTTGGAATTACATTACATCATCAGCTCGCCAACATCCGTGGTTACCTGTTTTCTAGGCCTGTGCTGTTACGCATATTCTTAGGGCCTAACCTTTTCTGTTTGGAACCTGACAGAAAATGCAGCGCTTGTTGGGAGGCAGCCCAGCAGTCAGAATAACACCGTTGTCAGGTGATGTTTTTCCCTTCTCCTCCTGTTTTAATTTTACAATGGGGACATTGTAGGATTTAGGCATGGGGAGTGCATTTGCATGTTAGGAAGTATTCATGCATTTATGTTAGCATATAAAAAAAAATCCTCTTTTCTTGAGCTGATTGGGTTAGCCCTAGCAAAATATCTTTGTTATTGGAGGTTTTTCTTCCAGAATTATTTCTTAAGTTTAGAATCCAGTACATTTATTTCACGTGCACGTAGACTTGGTAATAGATCCTTGAAGAAAACCAATAAGCATTTGTAGTCCACTGAACCCTTGGACAGTTCATAGGGAGTCAGGCATACTATCTTCTAGTAGATCCACCTCATATTTGTGAGAAGAAAGTAGAGAGATTACTGGTGTGCTAAGTGTAGTGCAAAGACTCTTAAGTTTTGGATAATTAGATGATGATACTTCAGAGTTAGGCATAGTTTTTCGCTTTCTGTTCCTGTGTACGTACTTTGTGTGAATTCCTGAGAGTCACCAAATAAGGCAAATACATAGAGATGGGGTCCTAATAAAGCTATAATTATGGTGCATGGTTACGACCATCCTTCATAGAGTCCTCGGTTGAAGGAGGGTAATAGTGTCAAAGGTCAGAAATACGCCTGTCCTATCCATTCCTTCTCGGTGCCAAGAATAGGCACTTCCACCAAATAAGCCACACAATATCCTCTTGACCATCATCATCCCGAATAATGCCTCATAAATAAAAGTCTGTGTCGTATTATGTTGATTTATATTTAAAAAAAGACGAAGAAGAGAAAAGAAGAAGAAAAAGAAGAAAAAGAAGAAATATTTATATTATAAAAAAAAAAGGTCCAAGTTATAATGTAACATTATTTCTGAGGCAACAGAACACCTATCGCGTTCCACGAAATATGACCCATACCTACCTTTTAGTATTCTGATCGCTCGAATACTGGTTGAGGACTCTAACTTAGTTGTAGAGTTATTAGGACTTTAATTGAAGTATGGATGCCATGTGAGGCCACCAAATAGTGAGTACAATTTCTAAATCTGATGAGTTTTGTGATCTCAGAAATAAAGAAAAGAGGGAGTGCCCAGGAACATCAAGAGAGCACAATTATGTAGCCTCTCTCAGAGTTGACT
The DNA here is from genome assembly GCA_037157565.1 of Thalassia testudinum. Classification (NCBI taxonomy): domain Eukaryota; kingdom Viridiplantae; phylum Streptophyta; class Magnoliopsida; order Alismatales; family Hydrocharitaceae; genus Thalassia; species Thalassia testudinum. Next base: position 12,589,333 of record JAZHRO010000010.1, read on the forward strand.
TGTCTAATAGTCTAGAGATCTAGAGTCTGCAGTACTAGACTATATGTAGCATCAGATGAGTGTGTACCACCAAATACAAATCCATTCAACTCGATATCTCCTACCTAAGCCAAATGTTGGGGTCAAATTACAGATTATCGTTTACTTTATCCCCGAGGGAAGTAGTTGCGTATCCCGGCAGAAATATTTACCAAGGGTGAAGTACGAACTCCCAATGCGAATTGGCTTTTTCACTTGGATCTGTTACCTAGGCTATCAGCACTTCACATTTGTCTGGATTTCTAAAGTTTTGAAGAAAAGAAGAAATCTTCTGATTACTTCTATTATTTTTCATTTTTGCTAGGGATTAGCAAATCTTAGGCATGGGGGTATTTGATGAGTCCATTTTAATGGATTAATATTATGCCTAAGTAACTTTAATTGTATCTTTTAGGTTTGCTAATAACTACATTAAGTTATAGAATATTTGCATGCATCATGATTTAGGTTTACATCTATTTTATAACTTAATACGTAATGATGTTCTTTTTTTGTGCAGGAAAAATATTTGGCAAAAGAATAAGGAGGGGAGGGTAAATTACCCTTTTAAACAACCGGTGGCTGTTCTTTTCCGTATCCTCGAGGCACCCTCAATAGCCGCTGGCCAGAAATAGTTAAGGGATTTGAAAATCCCTTAACTCACACATGTGCAAACCAGGAGGAGTTAAAGAGGAGGCGGAGAAAGGAGAAGGGGAGATCCATCTTCCCCCTTGCGGGGAACAACTCCAGCGTGCACTGTGGATCTAGATCTTCCCCCTGCAGGGAACTGCTCCATCTTCTCCACCGTGGAGAGGGCGAACACTATGCACCAAACACTCATCTCCAGCCGGCCCGCAGGCACTCCAGCGCACACCGCCCACCGCGCTCTCCAGCCAGTGTTTCCAGCCAGCGCCCTTGCCAGGCCAGCCCGTAGGCACTCCAGCGCACACCGCCCACCACGCGTGCAGACCGCCCTAGCACCTGCAGGCGCTCGCTCCTTCTCCACCTTGCGCACCCGCAGGCACGCGCCTCAGCCTCCAACGCCCGCCTTCGCTTCCCCCGCCAGTGCCTTCAACCCTCTGCACCGACTGCCCTCACCACCTTGTGCACCCGCACAGTGCCTCTCTGTAGCCTGTAAGCACCGCCCTCGCCCCTGTAGGCGCTTCACAGCTGCAGCACCGCCCGCCGGCGCACGCCATTTGCAACGCGCCCCACTCAAGTAGCGCCTTCACAGTAGACATCCTCCTCCGGCGTTCATCTCCTTTGCCGGTTGGCCACCTTCGGCCATCTCCGTCGACGTCGCGGCCTCCATCGGATAGGCCTCATCTTCGCTAACCTCCCTAGCGCATCCACAGCCCCACCGACGATCCTCCCCGCATGCAAGTAAGAGAGAGAGCAAATGCTCTGTTTTCTCTGAGATTAAAAATTACATTCATTGCCATTGCCACCATAAATTAATTTTGATTTATTATTATTTTATTGTGGCAGAATTGCGCATGCACACTCATATTTTCTGATAATTGCACGTTATTGATATTCACCTATTTTAAGGTTGGTTTTGGGCTTAACCTGTGCACTAATTTTCTCTAGCATGTGTCAATTGAAAATTACATAAAATCATCATATATTTATTGAAGATTTCAGTGAGGGAAAGCTGCACATATACCCTTATCTTTTTGAGTTATTGTGAATCTTCTTTCCATCACATTTTATGTCGGATTTGAATAGGGATTTCGCACTTAACTGAAAGAATATAAAATAATCGAGAGTTTATTGCATAATTGCCTCCTTGTGGATTCGACCCGCTCTTCTGTGAGTGGTTATTTTTATCATTGATTAGTCGATTTTTCCACCACTTAAATACTACAACGCAAAGCGGAAATTCGACTCGTCACTTGCCTCTAAAATAAACACAATAAAATACCGAGCTACCTGTTAGGAGTTGCATACCCTTAGGTGCGCGCATTTAGGGGTGATTGAGATGCACATTAGATCTCATTGTTGCATTGCGAGCATATTTGCATGAAGATTGCTGGAGACAGGTACACCTTTCTAACTTTTGCATCCAGCTCCTGTTCACGCATTTGCATTCAGGTTAAAATTCAAGACCACCAAGTTGATTGAAATTACCTAATCCAGTGGTCGCCTAACTGCAATTGGGATTGATAATCGGATTAAACCTTAAAACCAAATCACACTTGATCTGATTTAAAGGGACTTGTCTGCATTTTCAAAATAAAAAATGATTTGCGATGTGATGCGCACTTTTGGCACTGAACATGCACATTAGGCACCACACTAAGGCTTGATCCATTAAGGCTATAGGCACTGATCTCTTTATCGGTGCAGACCCTCCTATCTTGCTTTGTGGTGGTGGTACTATCTTTTGACCGAGTGTTTTGATACTTCACGGAGAGGGACACCCCTTAAAGGAATAAAAGGGCAGTTAAGAGGCACCGCTTACACATCGCCTCAAAGGAAGGGTTCACCCTACTTGCATCCCTTTGTTCGTCCTTGGAGTAACTTCTCACTTGATCACCTGGGAGTATCATCTAAGCAAAGTATAGGTCCTTGGGCACTCGAAGGTTGACTTAAGGCACGTAATTGCTTGTGAAACTTTTTTTGCCACCAAGAGAGAACGTAAACAACCTCTATCTTCTCTAAAGAGCTTGTTAGGGATCTCAAGTCACATCTCCCTCTTATACCACTAAAGTGGGAACGGACGGGTGCAAACATGACTCCATTTGACAAACTTTAAGCAGTTGATTGGAGGTTGGCTTAAATCTACTCTAAGAAAGAAAAGAGAAGTCCCATTGCCTTGTGTTTGATTGGGGTGTGTTTTTCAAGTCGTGTTTTCTAATGGATTACAATAACTACTTCACTTCTTTTCACCCCAGAATACCCAATCCCAGTACCTGCAATTATCCATCTTCTGATGAGCATGGGATCCTTTCTACTCCTACTATAAGAACATTGGTCTGATTAAACACCAACCCAATGGTGATGAGCAGAACCTAGGAGAAGGGTATCCCAACCCTAACTCTTCCATGACCATGCCCAACCCACCCACCCTTCATGATTTGTCTTATCGACGTTGGACCGATACTCCTAGGCAACTTGAACCTGAGATTGACTATCCTACTCAATTTGATGGTAGCCTCTCCTTTTTTATGATAGAAATGCAAAAACAACAGAATGAGATGATGGATTCTATGGGAGAGATTTTGAGGAATAGTCAAAGATTAACTGAAGAGATTAACCAACTCAGCGATCCTCCTACAGTCAATTCTGATCCCTACCCTTATATCCCCAATTACCAAGATAATTTCAAGGAAAACAATGACAACAGGGATCCTATTTTGAGGAATAGCTATCACTTAGATGTCCCTCATGAGATATGCCCACCTGATCTTAATTGGAAAGAGAAATTGGACCCCTTAGATGAACTCGACCCGAATGATAATATCTTTGTTACATTTGATGAAGCGGATCGTAGTCAAATAGTCAACCCAACTCCCAATCTGAATCTTGATGTGGAATCTAGACCCCATCCTAGGGACTCTGAGCATATACCATACATTTTTGAGAATCTTGTACCTCAATTAGAGCTCCCTGAGGATTGTGAGTTCGAAGTTAACAAATTCAAGGAGCCTTAGATTCTGAACAACACCACATTGGAAGAAAGTGGACCAACACCTGTCATTGACTATTATGAGGATTCACAAATCCTAAACACAAGTGACCATGAGGAAATTAATGTTGAATTGGAAGAATTAGATCACTATTGGTCTTAGGGTCACGAAGATTTGATTTTTGAGGAAGCACTTGATCCTGGAGTGAAAGATTTTTTTGAGTCTACGGGAAGAAACATGTATGAGGATAATGATGACTTTCAAAGGACTAGATTTAGAGTATGGAGTAAATCTAGGGGAGAATATGTTTTGTTCACGGACTTAAACCTTGACGATCTGACTGAAGTAGCCAACTCCGGATTCCTACATACCGTTGACTATCAAGATCATCCCCTCCAACAGTTGGATGAAATGGAAGCAATTACTACTCTTGAGGAAAGAATCTATACACCCTAGGAGCAGGATCTTAGCATTGAACAAGAACCTGGGGATGTCATTATTGGGGAGACTCACAACCTAATTGCTTCCAACCAACTTCTACATGATAGTGAAATGAGAGACACCCTTGAATGGTTTAATTTGGATGACGAACGTTTGGGCCCATTCCCGGACACACACAACAATGATATGCAGCATGAATGGCAATCAGTAACTAAGGCTGCTTCTGATAACATTCAAGAACTGGAATGGATATCTAGGATGAATGTCGAACTGCTCACACCCTCTTTAACCCTCTTCCCTACCCCGCACCTGAGAGACTTCAGCTCGCATAGTACCAGCTTCCTAAAATCTCTGCTCACACTTTTGATTAACGGGGGAATATCCAGACCAATATACCCTGTGGTAGAGTGGCAAGTTTGGATCGATGCTCTTCCATGTCAGCCCAGCAGCCTTAGGGTATCATTCTATACACCCTCTGTTGCCCACACATATCTGCTTAAGGAGCCTTTGCCTTCTCATTGTACACTCCCAGAGGTCATTACTTAGGTGTATTATGTAAAACCTCCACAAATAGCTCAGGAGTACCCTCTTTTCACCTGCTCCTAGCGAGTATTTAGCCTCACTATCCATTGCCAGCTTGCCAACATCTTAGGTTACTTACTTGCCAGGCCAGGTTTATTACGTATCTTCTTTGGGTTTCATTCTGTTTCCCTTGTAGAACCTAATTTATGAGCTATCCCAACTCCACCTCAGGTAATATCTTTCTTTGCTTTTATTTTTCAATGAGGACATTGTCATATTTAGGCATGGGGGGGTATAACCTGAGGTTATTCATAGCATTTATACATATTCTTCATGCAATTAGGCATCCATCTTGTTTTGTAAAAAAAGAAGAAAAGAAAAGAGAGAAAAAGGAGATGAAATCTTTGTGAGCTGAATTTCAAATATATTGAGGAGAGACACAGAGAGAAAATGTGTAAAAATTATGCTGGTCCTAACAGTTGATTATAGAAGAGTTACCTAAGTTCTAGGCCAGAATGAATGAATAAAAAAAGTCCTGAAGTGCTAGAGAAAAGGAGATAAGTGAGGGATACCGACTTTAGGCCTCCTGGGTCAGTTCTAGTGCTTAAACACTCACTTATTTGTTAAGATCTGGACTATTCCTCAAAAGGTTGAGGGAGTTGCGAGGCCGATGTATTAAGTCTAAGGCTTAGGGTGTATTTGGTCCCGTTGCCTGCCCTTTGGTTAGCAGGACTTGGTAACCTAGACACCGAAAAATCACACACTGGTCTGGTTCAGTACGCATAAAGAAGAATATTGCCAAAAAGTGTTTGTTCTGAAAATGTTTTCCCGAAAAGTTGAGTTAGGAGCAGCTTGAAGACACAAGTTGAATGGATGAATTCCCGGCGTGGAGAGGAGGAATGTAAAATAATCCCCTCGAGGATGCGTTATAACATATCGTCCCCTTGATACTTGTCTCCTAGGATATCTAAATATCCTACAAGGGGCACGTAAGCATCTTGTGCTAGTTCAGATGCCATGGGTAGCATTATCCCGAAATGTTGATTGCTAGGGTCTGAATTTAGCTACAGAATGCCATGGGCGACACTATCCCGAAGGGTCGAAAGCCAGGGTTCTGGGGGTTGCCATGGGTGGTGCTATCCAGAAGCATCGATTGCCAGGGACTCTACGAGGATTGTTGGTGGGGACAAGGAATCTGATACAGATCGTGTTTTGGGCTAATCCAATGTTAAGTCTAGGGGAATTTAAAAAGAAAGAGAGAAAACTCTCAAAATAATATTGCCCGCTCTCTCTCTTACTAAAAATGCACTGGTAAATTGAACCTAGCCTTGCTACACATATGCACGGGTGCTTTAACCGCTGGGGTCAACAAACCTCTGGGCAGTTTTTGCGGGCCTTAGAAACCTTCGCGGCGGAGCCAAGGCTGAGGCTGGTCAGGTATGTATCTTGGCTGGTACTTGAGTACCTTTAGGCCTATAGTTGGTATTTCAATCTAATTTCTAGAGTGTGGCACGATAAGGCATCCTAACGGTAAAATATGGCCTGGAGACTTGGTCTGTTTCATATGATTTTGCTTGGGACTAGCAAAACTTAGGCATGGGGATATTTGATAGGTCCACTTGAGTGGACTAATTTAGTGCTTAAGTACAGTATTATTTAGATGAGAATTTAATTTAAAGCATGTTTGATAATAACAAAATGTGTAAGCCTTGAATGTATCATTTCATGCATTAGTTACTTGAATATTTATGTGAAAGAACTAATTATTCACTTTCAAGGCAAGGACTTCACATCAAATCTAAATTTGAGATGTCACATTGTGGGAATTTTATCTTGGCAAAATTTGGCAAGAGAATCATTTTTTTGCATCTCTTAATCCCTTCCTTATTTTCCCTAAAACCACTTGCCTCTTTTGATCACATAAAAATATCACTGATTCCTTATCTCTCTCTCCCTCAAATGGCAACATAAAATTACGATTTTATTTTTTCTCTTTCCTTCTTCGACTCTCTCTTTGATTCTCTCCTTCTATCCTTATATAGCAGGGGACGACAAAAGGGGAGGAGGGATCCATATTCCCTCCAGAGGGAGGATTCCCTCCTTCTCCACCTATCGTCCCAACCTTGAGCCTCCATCATCGGCCACATCCACGACTGTGACCTTCCGCCACCATGCTTCCACCACCGACGGACACAACCACCACCGCGTCCGCCTCCGACGACTCCATCACAGCGGTCGGTGGTGACAGCACTGACACCCGCAACTGCGTTCCCGACATCATCACCGTGCTCCGCCCATCTTCCTCGACGTGTCCAAAGCACCACCACGAGCTTCCGCCATGCTCACCGCCCTCCAACCCTTTGGTTAAGTCATTCGGGAATGTCCTGGACGTCTGAAGACCCAACCACCACCTTGCGACAACAGCAAGGTCAACGCTAGCCTTAGTCCATCTTCCTGCTGCACCCAACAGAGAGTCGTGCCTCTTGCTCGACCTCCTCTTTGTAGGCTGCAACCGCCCACAGCCGTGCACCCCCTACGCGCACGCAGCAGCGCAACCCCCTCGCGTACTGCCCACCGCAGTCCTTGCGCACACAACATCACCTTTGTGTGCGCTTCGTGCATCACCTCCATGGACAAGATCAGGCCGCAGCACCACCTTCGTCTCCCTCCTCTCCATGCGCACGACCACGACCTTCCTCCTCACAGCAGCACCTGCCTCACGCGAGCAGCCATCTGGTAGCAGCCGCGCGCCCTTGCGTGCCCCAACCACAACGCAGTAGCATTGTCCTTCCCCCTCCTCTCCTTCTTCTTCGTCTTCTTCACCAATAGATTGAAAGAACCCAAAGTCACCGTGAAGCTTCTCCATGCAGACATGTCCACAGGCCTCGAAACTTCGTGCCATCGACTCCAACGGACTCACCGTATCCTCATTAGTTCGGCCATACCCTCTGAAGGTCAGCAGCAGCCCGCATGCGCTAGCGAGCCACTGCTGTCGCCGTCGGTTCTCCTCATCGCCGGTGAGATCGTCGGCCACCGTTTGATGCACTATCACTGCCTACGCATAGCCCTCGTCACAAGCAACCTCCACCAAGCTTCGCACAGTCTGCGATCGCCTCCTCTTCGACTGCGCGCAAAGGAAGCAAATCCTCTATTTTTGGGTTAATTAGTATTTACATTGGAGTGCCATTGCCAAACTCTTTATTTTCTTTTAATATTTGATATATTGAGTGAATTTGCGACTTTACACTCATGCCTTCTCATAATTGCTTGGCTCTTGTTTTGCACATCATTCGACATGGGATTTAGATTCAGATTTACACAATTTCTCTCTAGTACATGTGCAAGTGGAAATTACGTGAGATGCCAATACTGATCACATATTTATTGAATGTTTTATTAGGGAAAAATTACGCATATAACCTTACATTCTTAAATTATTATGCATCTTCCTCTTTTTGCCACATGTCACAGTGGATTTGACCACGGGTTTTGCACTCGATTGAACAAATATAAGGGAAAAATATTCATGAATTTATTGCATCTATTCCTCCCTGTGGATACGACCTAATCCATCATGGTTAGTTTTACTGATAATTAGTTTTGTTCAGGATTTTTCCACCACGCGATTTCACTGTGACGACATATTTTTCTGATAGACATTATTTCTGCAAGCGAAAAATGCCCTATTAGTACTGAGGAGAGCTAATCACCCCTTGTGTAGGGAGAGAGCTAACCTTCCCTTGAGTTGGGACCCAGAGTAGGCATGGCCTTCCTACACCGACTTCAGCTAGGCTTATAAGGCCAACCGGGATAGCTGGGCGAGGGTATGGAGACTGGTGAGGGGTGTGACTCCTGTTCTGTTATGTGTTCTACAACTTAGCATGTGCCCATTAACGGAAACGACTGACCATGTGCCAGTGTGGGGTAGCCCCTATGCATTTATCGCACGTGCCATAGTCATCGCTACATCGCGACTATAACCTCGAGGTGGTAGACCGGGTGTAGGGCAAACATGGGGTGCTCTCTCAACCAGGAGAGCACCACGTGCATGTTCTACATCACGGGAAAATTGCAACAAGATCGTTCCATTAGGGAACATGTGAATCGAGAGATAATGGGACTCTTTGTTAGAATAACTGAAATCACAAAACAACTAGTAACTAGTAATGGAAATAAAATATGAAAAATGCCTGAAATGGTTACTGTTTTTCTCTTTAGTTAAAGTTGTGTTAGTTAAATGTACACTTTCCACTCTAGTCATCTTTTGCTGATGTCTACTACTTGTGTCCAGGACAGGGAGGTGAGTAGCCAGTTTCACCGGCTGCAGAGGGAGCTGGGCCTAGCTGAGTCTAGCCTTAGTTTATTCCCATTTCTATTCTGTTGTAGCTTGACTTTCTTTTCTATTGTCGTGAGTATCTATTTTGGAACTAGTAGTATTGTTTCCATCTTTCTAATACGTTTGTGATGGCTATGATGTAAACTTTGATATTCTCTTGTGGTACTATTTTCAGTTACAGCCTACTTTATAGCTTGCCATCTTTTAATTATGTTCTAGCTATGGTGCATGTGTGGAAAATATTATGTTTTGGTTTATTACTCGTTGGGCGACTAGGTCTTGCGATAGTTGGGGTGATTCAACTCGAGTTCCACGTGGGGTCGGTTTGAGTCGTAACAGTGGCAAAGCTTCACTGGTGGTAATGGTGGAAGGAGAAGATGATGGGAGGTTCAATTACCTTGGGTAAAATCTTTGTAGAGGTGAGGAGAAGCTTTTGCCCAATGTAATTTGGAAAGGGGAAGGTAGAGGAGGTGGTTCGATGAAGATGGTGGTGACGGTGGCGACGAAGGTCAGAGGAAGAAGAGGAGATGATGAATGGAGCTATAAAGCTCCTTAAAGCTAATTGAGGGGTCGAGGAGAAGAAGCTATAACTTATTTTGATGAGAGGAAGATGGAGGAAGGTCGTTGGTGGTCGCCGGCATGGAGGAAGAAGATGGAGGTGGCTAAAGCCAATGAAGAAGAATTGGAGGGCAAAGCTTCGTGGAAACAAGGGGAAGAAAACCCCTCACCTATTGTACGTGGAAGAGGGTGAAGAAGGGGTTCGAAGGAGCTCAATGGTGCATCACATTCACTGGTGTGGAGGAAGAAGACGGGGAAGAACCGGCCAATTGACCATGAATTGGACTTGTAGACGATGAGGGCTTTATATAGGAGAGATTTCTAAGTCAAATGAGCCAAAATTCGTAAGTTTAGTTTGTAAACATTGCTGACTTTTATCTTGTGAATCTCAAGCTCACTGGCGTGAAATCCTACCAATCAGAGCTTGAAAGGATGCTTGATTGAAAGAGCATGACTTGAAGATCAATCCCACCAAATTTGATGAGATTTGATTGAGATTTGAGTGCCCAATTCCTCAATCAAAACTCACCACTGATGGGTCGAGTTTCTGTTGCTGTTGCCATCTTGGTAAGAGGAATATGACGACTGACATCATCATGACATCAGCCGGGGGCTTAATTATGAGAACATTCGAAACCTAGGGGTATTTTTGCAATAAGTAGAGATAAATGGGTTAAAATGCAAATTAGGTTAAGATACACTCTGATTAGGCTCAAAATTTAGGGGTAACTTAATTTGTACCCAACGAATCTAATGGTGATCTCAAATTTGGGTTTTGAAGAACTTCATTGACTCACCCAAAATGAAGCAATTTCTTACCTTGGTCTCTGTTTTTAGTCAAAATGGGTTCATTTGGTCAAAGTAAATGTTCCAAATCTCATAGAATATTTTCAATGATTTTTAAGAGGTTTAGATACATTTATTTCTACCAGAACCCGTTCAATTGGAGTAAGGTGTAATCAAGGTTTTTCTTATTAAATTAATCTTCAATTCTCAGAAAATTCTGATTCAGTCAGTTCAGGCCCACTTCTTGGGAATTTAAGTTCATTTGACCTTAGATTAGGTACTAATTAATCCCATAGTCTGCATTTGTGATTACACATTAAAACAACAAAATTAACAGAATTTCCTTTCTTCTCAAATTCAAGTCAGAACTGAATTACAGCCTTCTGATGATTATTAAGGATCTTTTATCTTTGGATTTTGGCTAAATTAGGCTAGTTATGACAGATGATAGTGTTATCATCATCGTTGCTGCTGCATCCGTTGTTGTTGTTGCAGCGACCGTTGTTGGTTTTGCTGCTATTGCTGCCGGTGATAAGAGGAAGAGAAGGAGAAGAAGGTAGAAAAAGCACGATCCTCCTCCCTCATCCTCCTAACTAAGTGGGAGGCTATTTTGCTACTCAAGGGAATAGGTAGGCACTTCAACCTCCTTGCGCTTTTCTATTTTTCCATGCACCATTGCTTGATCTCCCTGGTTGCCCCAGTGATGTAAACACATTTACACTACTTAAAATGTCTATTTATGCATGTTCTTAAGCATAGGATTGCATTCATGATATAAATATTGCATTACATGCATCATCTTGCATTTAGAGTAGTTTGAATAAAATGGAGGTTAATTGTCTCCTTTTATGTGCTTGGACAGGGCAAATATTTTATTGGGGCCTCGGATCAAAGATCCAACCGTATGGATATGATCAGGGCGACGATTGGAGTTCAACAACTCCAAGATCGCCCTAATCAGGCATCCGTAGCATCAGATAGAGACCGGGGAACCCTAGAAGATCAAGGGCCAGGATGGTGTAAATCCGCACTTCAGATGGAAAATCCGACGACACGGATGAATTTGGATCGACGATCGCAGCCGAACGACACAAAAATCGAGTCAATCCGACATCCGTGGCACCATCTACAACTTCCAGAAGATGGACGGCCAAGATAGCGCCACGTGGCGCCATCCCAGCCGCCCAATCGGCCGCAGGAGTCCTGTGAAGACCGCGCACCGTCTCCTCTCCGCCGTTGGATCTCGATCCAACGGCTGCGGTCGCTCGCGTTTAAAAACGTCCGCGCGACCATTTCGCCCGCGTAGCGCAGCGGCGACGCAGCTGCGGGCGAAGCGGAGGTCGCGGGTTCGAGCCGCGGTGAGGGGGTCGAAGGCGCGGGCGAGCGGGCGCGCACGAGCGTCAGATGAAGATCCAACGGCCGCGCGCGCCCGATAGCGCCGACGCGCAATTGGACGCTCTGGTGGGCGCGCGATCACACGCGGGCGGCGCGCTACGCAGCGGGCGCGGACGCGTTCTAAGCCGTCCGATCTCGCGATCGGACGGCTGAGACGACGCGGACGTGCGTATGAGTTACGCGCGCAGGCCAGCCGAGCGGGCGCGCGTGGGCGCGTCGGCGACGGCGACGGCGGGGCTTTAGCGACGGTTTTATCCGTCACTAAAGACCCCTTATTTATTATTTTGAAGATGTAATATCCATTTTGCCCCCGCTCCTTGCAACTATAAAAGGAGACCCCCTCCATACGAAATTTTCATCCCTTCCTTCTCCTCTCTACCTCTCCAAAGCTCAAGAGAAGCTTGTCCCACACCCGGGATGCTTCTCGCGAGATAAAGTCCAAATTTTCGTCCCCCTTCGGAAGTGGATCCCGCGACGACGACGGCGTGCTGCTTCGTTCCCGTTCTTCTGCTTCGTCCTCCTTCGTCCCGCTTCGTTCTCCTTCGTCCAGGCGTCGTCCCGTCCGGCTCGTCCTCCAAGCGACCGTCGAGGAGGATTTCTCTCTCCCTATTCTTTTTACTGCTTTCTAGTATAGATTTACTGCTTTCTAGAGTAGTCTATTCGTCCTCCGAGCGATCGTCGAGGAGGACATTTCTCCCTCCATTCTTTTAATGCTTTCTAGAGTAATTGTTTTATGTTTTCTAGTTGTAATGAAAGAACTCTTTTATGATAAATTCCTTGTCTATTCTACATCTCATTTTGATTTCCATGTATAGTATTCCTTCTCTCTCTCTTACTCCCTCTCTCTCTTTTATTTGTTGTAGATACTTAGATAGTTTAAATTGAATTTCTTTGTGACAAAATAAAAAGAAACGCGGAGTTTTTAAATCAAATGTTCGCCTCCCTGTGTTCGACCCGGAATTCTTATTTCGGTATAAATTTTATTTGTTGAACACGAATCCTTCGCTTCGAACTACAACGACGGGTTTTCCAAAACCAAACACGTTAGCGTAGATTCTCGTTCAACACCCAGATAAGCCACGAAATAGGAAGGTGTGATTGCGTAGATGTGCTGAATGTGAGCAAACGTGTGTGCAAGCTTTGATTTGGGGGCTTAATCGAAGGAGGAGCACACCCAAATTGAGGTAGGGAAAATTCCTAACCTAACTTTCATGTCCTCTTGAATTCCCAACATGATGGGTTATGCTTGCATGTGTAGGGACTTTTCCTTCCATTAAATGCCATTCTCTTGACTTCCTGCTATTGGGAAGAGAGTTAATAGATAGGTTCTTAATCTTTCTACTCCTGTGAATGTGGAAATGTGGCTACTTGTCTTCATCCATGCATGCATAGAAGTATGTGAATAAGTTTTCCTGATGTTTATGTCAGATCAGTTTATTTAGTTTCCCTTGCTTTATGTGGGTTTTGCATGGGTAGGATCTTAAGGAAGCCATCTTGGAACGTTTGGAGAAATGTAGAGGTGATTGGCTAACCTTTCTAGTTTGATTCATTAATAATGATTCTAATGTGGTTTCATGTGTTCAAGGTGTTCCTTACATGAGTAGGAACTTGTAAAATCTATCTTGGAATCATGAGAACTTGTTGAGGGTATAAAAAGGTGATTAAATGATTTTTCTAGTTTGACCTGCTGGCCAAAGTTTTCATGGGATTTTTTTATCTCACATATTCTTTTATCTGGGTGCTAAGTTGTAGATTTGATCTTGGGACATTTGGAAATGGCATGTAAGAGATTGGGGGTCAAAACCCATGAATTCCGGTTGAAATGCCTATGGTAACACAGATCTTAGGTAACTTCACCTAATGTTGGGTAGTTGTCCAAAACCTTAATGAACAAATTCTTGGCTTTTGACCCTATAAAGCTAATTGAGTGATTAACCCTAATCCAAAATATAGTTGGGGATTTAATGGGCCCCTTAATAGAGGTTGGAATGACCAAATTATAGGACCCTAAATGGGTATAAAGTGACAAAAATTTGAGCTTAATGCTCCCTAAACGGGCTAAAAATAACTCAAATTGTCTAGTAAAGGCCTAATTTCAAAACAAAGATGTTAATGACTTTGTCAAGAGTCTAAGGTTGGATTGGTTGGATCTTAGGTTTTCACATGAAATCCTGAGAGATCTAGTAGGTCTTTAGGATTAAGAAAAATCCTAGAATTGGGCATGCAAGGAATGGCATAGGATGTGAGAAAGCTTATGAGATGAAAATGTTCAATTTCTCGACAGTGGTGATACTAGTTTTCTTGGCTAGGTGGTTGTGAGTGTCCATTCCATTCATTAGCACCCATTGGAATTTAGGTGAGAAGTGCTTTAGAGTTTAGATATTAGTTTCAATGTTAGGTCTTTCTTATGCCATTTGTGACCATTCAATTTAGTTAACACGAAAATTCAGATATGTTAAGCATGGAATTGGTCCCTTTGATTCTTGGAGTCTAAATGTTATAAACATTCGATGCTTTTGTCACGTTACACTCTGTGGATATAGAGGCAAGCCTTTAACTTGATTGTAAATTCAAGGCCTAGCTTACAACCACTGTCAGCTTACTATTAGGATTAGTCATGTAATTGTCAGAACACCAACAACAATAATTATGCAGGTATATGATTAGTAAGATAATTCTTGTAGCCAAAACTACACGTGTTTCTTTTTGGGGTGTGCCCACATGTATAGTTGATACCTTTGTAACATGTATGTAATTATTATTTTTAGCAAGTATTGACTCAAGTAAAGGGTCCCTAAGTATGAATGGCAAAATGCTAATTCAGTAGGGGTTTTGTATTATATTTTAGTGGAATATGGAAAATACGGATGCTTATGGAATTGTGCTTGTAGTAACATGGCTTGGTTCATCATTGTTTTTCTTGTGTTTTTACCACTTTTGGATGCAGGGTGTGCCCGCTGATTTTCTGTCGCTTATTGTTGTTCTATGATGTGGTGCTGGGGTGTGCCCACCTATTTAAATTGTGATATGCATGCACAGTACAGGTTACAGGTACAAATTTTTGGGAAAATATCCGATAAATAGGGGAAACTTTGCTGGATTTTCAATAGATCTCGAACACTAAATTTTTCCACACTGCTTAAATTTTAAAAAGAAGATTAAAAGTTGATGGAATCTGGCTAAGTAAAGAATTGAATCCAAAATGTTGAACTTGAATTAAGTCGGTTAGAGTCTAATAAATGGAATACTTGGATCCTAAGGTTTGGTGCAAGACCCCAGGTGATCCATTATGTCTCTAGGGCACAATTCGGACACGGAACCTAATGAAATTAAATGATAGTAGGTACACTAGGTGAGCTCGTAAGGCTGTACCCTTGGACTTGGTGAATCATGAGTTCACTGATTGGGTAGAGAACCTCAGCTGTTGTAGTAGCTGGAGGCTACCAAGGAATCCTCTTAGGAGCTTGGAAGGTTTCCGAGTTTGGTGACAAGCCCTAGGCTATCATCGGTGTTTGATACTTGAATGTACCCGAATTTGACTTGATGCGGAGGTACTCGTGGCTCTAGGCTCTGATGACACCTGCATGCACAGTGGGGGATGCTAGGGTACATGGTACTCATAGCTAAAGGCTTACTGGGCACTCATAAGTATGGAAGTGCTTGGGTACTGTGATGGATTGGTTGAGACCTCATCTGACGATGGATTGAGAGGGCACACCCGCAGACTACGCTGCTATGGGGAGCTGCTCCTAGTAGGAGCATTGGTGTGGCTCAATAGTTCTAGCCAATCCTACGATGATCTGGTTTTATCTGTGACTAGTCCTCGTTAGACATGAACCAAGCTTAAGCTTCGTGGTCACAAGGTATAGGCCTGGCTAAGTCCCAAGAGGTTTGACTCTTCTGGCTGAAGTCAACAATGTACTCGATATGTTGAGAAGAGCACACCTTTCTTGAGGATCAACAGGCTTGCTAGCTTCTCCCCTGGCCAAGGCGAGACTATCAGGCTAGAATCTAAAGGAAAGAATGAATATCAATCTCCTCTGGTAGAGAGGGATGATTTTTAGAATCTGATCATTGAGGCGAGTGAGAGAATAAATATTAATACCAAATCATGGGAAGAATTTGGGCAACTTGATTAATGGGTTGTGGGACTACGGTGGTCGATCATGTTAGACAGGGTTCAGGAATTAGAACCTGGAGTATTGAGTTGGGCTAGGGATCTAGCCAGTTAGTGAGACTATACACTATCCTATTTGTTTATGATACAGTAGTTGTTTGTTCCCTACTGGGCCGATTGGCTCATCCCTACTTTGTGACCTAATTTCAGGTGTTTGTCGTTGTGTGTCGTTGACATTAGGATTTGTCGCTGCGTGGGTTTTTGCCGAGATATCTGTGAGGAAATTCTTTATGCTTTGTTTCCATTGTAACTTCCTATTTAGTGCATGTTTAATTTCTGATTTTCTTCATCAATTATGTGCCATTCTTTCTGTACTTTCTTCCATTTTATTTATTAAATGGAACTCTTTTATAGCTCAACTTAGCTAGGTACAACCTGAATTAAATAAATCAGCCCATCTTCTATTGCCATTCCATGGAACTCCAACCCTCATTTAGGGGCCTAGGTTTTGGGGTGTGACACAGCTAGCTAGATCCTCGGGTGATTGAGCCACCGCCCATGAAACTCAAGCAAAGTAGAGTAAGTTTGCTCGAACATCCCATCGTGAAGTTAGCCCGATATTCGAGTAGGGCACCATGCCCAGCTTCCAAGATAGAGAAGCCTAGTTGAGTTGACTCGGAAGGTGAAACATGCAGAGGTGAAGCAGGACCTCGAGAAAGGGAGAAAATGATTGTGCTCCCCAAAAATCAAATAATTACATGTAATAATTGGGGCTCTAAATCCCCTATGAAAAGGGCCCATTGTATACAAAAAAGGGTAATCATCCACATTATACGAAAAGAAAATTCAGTATACTCTTGAGGGTTAGATCCTTTCTCAAAACGTACATCATATAGGTGTAACTAGGTTACTAATCTCATGTCTCTTGAGGGATTAATTGTTATATTTTTGGATAGGGATCAGTCGAGCTCGATCATTTGGCATCTTTTGTGGGAAATTTTTTGAATTTCTTAATCAGTTGAAAAGCTAAGGCTTGCAAGTAAGAGACATGGCTCCAAAAATGAGGAAGTTGAAGACGCTTAGCTTGGGTTGAGGAGTCGAGGATGAGCTATGTGTATCCCTTGAGGATCTCAAGCAATGTTTCGACAAGTCCTCCTCTTCCACTGGAAAGGAAGAGTGATGGTAACACCATCATCCTCTTTATCTAACTCAATTTGACTAAATTCCAAAGTTAATTTCACCTAATTGATACCTAAAAAGGGTATAATTCAATCAAAGCTAAATCAAGAGGACCTACAATAAATTGGGAAAATTATGCAATTTTAACAGAAAAATTTAAAGTGTACATTAACTAAGGGATGAACCTATGATTAATTAAAGGTCAAATAAGCTTAAATTTCGAAGAAGTGGGTTGATATTGAGTAATTTAGGATTTCCATTCAAATTGAATGTTATTTTTTAATTAAAAACCTTAAGTTTAGCCTTACTTTAATTAAAAGGGTTATGATGGAAATAAATATAATCTAAATTCTCTAAAAATCATTTAAAAATATTTTATAAGATTTAGAATAATTAATTTGACAAAATGAACCTATTTTGACCTAAAAGAGTGACATCAGCAGATATTTAATATATTTTGGGTTAAAAGCATAAATTTACCAATAAAAATTCATTGAAGCCCAAAATTTATGTCACCATGAGATTTCTTAGGTCCAAATTAGGTTAATCCCAAATTTTGAGATCAATTAGAGTCCATTTTGACTAAGTTTGAAATTTGCTCCTTAAATTTCTGATTTTCTTGCAACGACTCCCCTAGCTTCTGAATTTCCTTGCAAAAAGGCCCCTGTAACCATCTTCCTCACCTCTAGCTCCTCTTCTTCATGCATGGCCAGTGTCCTCTCCATTGACCGTGAAGAACTTGCGGTGATGGCTGTTATACCTCACTAACTTGGAAGAGAAGATTAGTTTGCGATCCCGCGCGCATTGGAGACCTCCACGCATGCGTCCAACACCCACTTCTCTACCGTTATCCCTTGTCGCTGACCGCAAAATCTGGAGATCAGTTCCAGCAACCTCCGACCTTATCCAAGCATCGCGAGGAGCTATAAAGCTCCACCAATCCCTATTGGGAAGAGTTGTTGAGTTTTGGTGTGCGTTCCCCATGTTCTTCTTCCTCTTCGAGCACCACCATTACAAGACCTTAGAGCTTCTTCCATCCTCCTTCATCGCCACCTCTCACCGCTAACCGAGGGGATGGTTGCCTTCCCCTCGTATTCGCGGGGCTCCTCGTCAACAAAGCTGACCCTCAACTCCCCTTCCTCACTCCAATAATCTTCACCGAACGGCCTTTCTTCCTCACATCTGGTAACCAATGCCGGCCGCCCTCTAGCCTCTCTCGACATCTCTCAAGCACCCTTCCCTCTCCCTCTCTTCCTCTAGATTATTCTAGATTCAGTAGATCCAAGTCTCAACCCCAAAATCCTCCTCCTCGTCGTCGTCTTCCTCACCCCCAATGGTTGCTCCGGCAGCCTAATAAACATCAATTTATCATTATTGTTATGCATTAAAACAAACTTATCTCTTAGGAATTTAACTCCGCAAACGGATTTTTGGGTTGCATTTAGGCATAAATTAGGTTAGGCATGCATTTTACTTTTTATTGTGCTTTTGATGTGCTTTTGTGAGTGTTAGGGATAAACAGATTGTCAAATGCCTAGAACCCTAGCACTCAGGAAGGCAATTAATGAAGGTGAGGCTCAAACCAGCTGGAACTCAGCTTGATCCAGCTCACTTGAACTAGGGTGATCTCATCCTAACTCCATTTAGCTCATCTCAGCTGAATGGCAGCTCAAGAGGGCTCATCTTAGCTCACCTTAGCTCAAGTCAGCTCAGCTCTAGCTCAACTTAGCTGAGTCTAGCTTATCTTAGCTCCCATTAATACATTGGGAACTCTAGCTAGCTCAGCTGAGTTGACTGGAGTTCACCTCAGCTTAGGACCAGGTGCATCCAGCTCTACTCAACTCCAACCAGCTGAAGATGACTTCATTTTAGCTTAGGAAGCTCAGGTCCAACTCCTAGGTACTCAGCTTAGCTCAACTTAGTTGAGCTAAGCTACCTTAGCTTCCTCAACTAGCTAGGTCCTCCACGAGAGCATCAGACTCTACTCACCTCGGCTTATTTTAGCAGAAGCCAGCTTACTTTAGCTTGGCTTAGCAGCTAGTAAAGAACTAGCAAGCTAAGCCAGCTAAAGTAGCTCCATGCCACCCTCTTCAGCAGCTGCCAGCTCCAATTCAGCTCCAGACTTCTTCTGTCCAGCTCCTTCCCTAAAACCCTAGCTTTAATTGCCTCCTCCTCTACTCTACTACTAGCTAAGCTAGCTTAGCTAACTTAGCTTAGCTAAACTCCAACTCCCTTGGCAATCCAATACCCTAAATCCCTACCTAACTAGCTCCACCAACTAAACCCTACCTAAGCCCACTTAAGCTAGCTCCACCCTACTCCAAGTTGGCGCCACCACCTAGCCACCCTTTCACCCCTCAACCACCACTAAGAGACACCTATTTTGGAGCCAACTAACCCTTCTAGAACCCCCTCCTTTTGGCACCAAAATGACCTCCCATCTACACCCTTCACCTACCCCCTCCAAGCCACATCCACCATCCACATACCCCCCTTCTAGAACCCTACCTTGGCGCCACCTAATCACCCTTCTAGAAGCCCATTTTTGGTGCCAACTTCAAGGGACACCACCACCATAACTACCCCCCATGTGACCCCTCTATTAGCGCCAACTATTCCTAGCCGTAGGATCTACTAACTACCCTTAAATCCCATCCTAGCTATCCATTCCAAGAGCCACCTATACCCCCCATCATACTCTATAAAAAGACCCTTAACCACCACAAGTTTCCCCATCCTCCATTTAGTTTAATTCCACCCTACATCCACCCTAACCTACGGCCAAGGAAGGAGAAGAAGAGAAGAAGATTAAGGGGGCATCCTACCTGACCCCTTGGTGCCTTCTTCCCCTTCTTTCTTCTTCCTTGTGCCACGCCAAGGAGGAGACTCTCTTCACATTGGAGGACGGCCAGGCATTGGAGGAGAATTGAAGGTGGAATCATCCACCTTGGAGAGAATAGGGCACGCCCCCCTTGAGGGATTGTCTTGGAGGTCTTCACCTTGAAGGAGCCTTACAAGGAAGGAGTTGGAGGACTTCTTTTCAAGCCTGGGAGCTACTAGGCTTGGAGCAAGAAGCCTCTATCTCTTCTTCACCATCATCATCATTAGGAGGACTAGTGTTTTTACTTTTTGTATTTTTGATTTCTAGTAGTAGAAGTATTCCTCTACTAAGGTTTTGTAAAACATTTTTCTCCTCTAGTAAAGTTGCCTTTTCTTAATTGTTTTTCTCACAATTTTACTTTTACCTTAGTGTAATCACCTCCTCTCTCTAATTACTCTAGGTTTTCGCCTACCTAGGGTGAGCTTAGAGAGAGGAATTACTTGTCACTTAGGTTTTAGTTTAGCAATTTTAGGTGTTAATCATCTTCCCGTCATCAAATCTGCATTGCTTTAGTTATTTCAAACCATAAAAATTATATATTCAAAAACACCAAAAAGAAAGTTGATTTCCATTTTAAAGCAAAAGATTCGATTTTGCAAACATATTGCCTCCTTGGACGACCCTAGATACTTCTCTATCTAGGTTTTATAAATTTAAGAGTTGATCGATTTTATGTGTTACAACGACGTATGTTACAAACCGCGTAAAATTCATATCACAGCCGCCTACTGCAACTCCCCCACATCCTCGCTCGCCGCCAACCACCTCAGAAGAACCACCACGACCAGGGGAGCAAAAGCCCCCAACTAATTTGGGGTTTTGAAAACTCCCTTGCTCCGCAGAACACCACCATTGTTCGCCACCCCTCTTGAGCTCCACCGGCCATCTCTGGCATCTCCACGCCAATCCACCAACACCATTATCTTCACCAAGATCAGGCAAAGCTCAACTATTTTCCTAAGATCGTCAGCCACATCTATGCCAAGACTACACCCATTGCCGCTGTCGATTTCCTCGCCTCCGACAATCCACTGTCGGCCACCTCCGAGTTCACTAACATCGCGTGAAGCTTCGTGGTACCTCATGGAACTCATTACGACCTTCGGCTGAAGCTTCCATGCATCGACGAGCGCCCCCTACCTCCTTCTTGAACCTTTGTGTCAATAGAGGAGTTAGTGCTCCTGCTTATTGGCAGGGGCCTAGCTACGAAGAAAACAAATCATAGGGACCTAATTGCAAGGCTGTAAGGACCAATCCATAGCAGAGTCAATTTGTCAAGGATTTATTTACAAATTTCAGTTGGTTTGGTTTAATATTTGGTTCCAATTGGCTTTCAACGCAATTTTTCATTCACACATTATTGATATTGATTATTTAGTGCTTAGTTCTCATTGACATTGATATTAAGTAATTGAAAATGCATTTGTTTAAATTGAATTAGTGAAATTAGTTGCATGGTGAACATTTATATTCTTGAACTAAATTTGGCGATTAAAAACTTCAAATTCATTCAATCTAGTTCCTAAATCCAAATATTGTGAAATCTTGATAGTGATATTCGTGCTTTATTTTTGCTCCCAAAGATGACCTCGGAATACTTTTATTTCAAGTAATATAAATTTCAAATGTTAACTTCACCTTAGTCACCTATACTATGATGTGTATGTTAAAATTTGATTAAAGCGGTTGAACAAATAGGAGATCCCCTTATGGGAGAAGGATGAGGTAGAATCTCTCGAGGTCTAGAACCTGAGCTATAATGGCCCCTACGACCCCCTTTCCCAAGTGGAGGAGGATGAAAAGAAGTGTCGAGAATGCCTAGAGAATTGGGTCCCTTCTTATGAATAGGATAACGTACTTAGCAAGATTGAATAATCCTAATGTATGTTGATTTAGAGATCTAAACGGTTTAAAAGGATCTAATAGTACATCACTAAATTATTTGATTCGATCACTTGCTTCATGTATGAGTTCGATAGCAACCTCCTCTAGAGACCATTGCCTAATTGATGTTCTTGAAGGGAGATTTAGATCTGTTACACGAGTTGGGTTAAGGAGCTAACATGATGAAATAGGAGATGACCAAAGTCTTTTTCTAATGCTTTTATGGAGAAGACGAATCTTTTGGTAGACTAATAGTAGACTCACCTTCTTTGGTGCTAAAATTGGAAAAGTGGTGTATGTGGGATGGGACAAGAGGTACATGATCTCTCAAAAAGATCACATAAATTTATTCCATAAGTGTATGTGATAGATTGGAAGTATGAGCTTACTCTAAATATATTGGGAAAGACAATTTCATATGTGATCATAGAGTCCTGATTGGACTCAAGCAAGAAAGAGAAGAAGATAGTTCTTTGAGAAAAGAGATGGTCTTTGTTCTCATCTTAATGATACAAAAATATGTTAGAAATAACATTATCCTAGGAGAAATGGTAGTTGTCTAATGGGATTAGATCTTAAGGTAATATTATCCACCAAGTGTGAATGATTCACAGGTATTGGAATGCCTATGGGAGGTGTAATGCCATAATTTCAAAAGTCTTAAACTCTTCATTATTGGCGTGATGAAACCAATAATGATTTTATGGATCAAATGTTATTTAAAGAGTTAAATTATATTTAATTTGGTAATTAATTGAGCCTAACTTGATCAAGGAGATTCAAAGTGTTTGAATTGCAATTAATTAATGTTTGGATATTAAATCCAAACATTTCATAAGTTGTTATGAGCTTATCCTACAAAATTTAAATAGGTATTAATCCAATTCTCCATCCAAGGGATCCCATTATATTAGGATTAGCCTTAGAATCCCTATAAATATCTCAATGAAAACCTTAGAAACCTAAACAATCATTTATTTCCTCCACAAATTAATCCAGAGAGAGAGAGAGAGAGAGAGAGAGAGAGAGAGAGGAAGGTATCACTACTGCTCCCTGTTCTTCCATATAGGATGTCTAGGAGTTTGCCCAGACATCCTAGAGTCCTTTTGGTTGTCCAACCTTTTGCTTATTGGACATCTAGATTGCAGTAGCTTGAACTTTCAGGTTGTATCCTGGAGGTCCAAGTTGACTGGAAAGGGTTTCTTGCAATCGTGCATGGTTAGAGGAGAGCGTGAAGGTCGCACGTGGGATTTGCAAAGTCGCTCACGTACTGTAGTAGGCATTACCCATGTAGTGCTGCTTTACGGTAGCCACAAGTTATAACTCCTAACTCATAGGATGCTGAAATGATTATAAATTAGTTGATCATGTGATTCCAAACTTTAAGGTGTTCTATTTTATTGCTTGATCGAATTTTGACTTCGATTCGGTCAGATTTTAAAGTTTAAAAGCATGTGGTTCATACTTTCGTGATGCTACCATGCAATTCAATCATTCAACAAAATCTCCAACGTATATATATAATTTATGTTAGTAAAATAAACATGTATAATATATGTTCTTGGATGTCCACACTATCAAATGTGCGAACTAGTTTTGGCTGATATTGATCTTAGTATGGACATAAAATTTAATACAAGAAGTTTTTCCCTCTTCACCAACCGCGACATTCTTGCATTGTGCTTTTCTTCCTCCCTAAAATGTCATTTCAAAGATAAGGTGTCTCCCACAACTTCTCCACTCTTGGGTTTCTACTTGGTCGATCGGGGCCCTCCCCTCTCCTCTCCTCCCCCCCCATCCTTCTCCGATCTCCCTCCTTTGTTGATCTTTGCTCGATGGTTCGTTGCCACTTGCCTCGTTCATGCTCGCCACTTCGACTCGGATCTCGCTGGCCTCGCTTGAGCGTCAGGTCGATGGGCCTGCTGCGACTCGTTGCTCATCGGTGTCGAGCTGGTGAGCCCACTAATGCTAGTGGTTGGGTGCCCATTGAGGGGCCACCGTTTTCTTTCGTGGTGAAGCACTAGGTGGTGGAGGTTGTACTGCTGTGGAGGGGGTGGTGGTCGTCGTGAGTGCTCTTCGGCTAGTGCCTTGGTCGATGAGGAAGTTGGAGACCTCTTTTTGGGCTTGGGACCACGTGTGACCCTACGCTTTACATGATCGAGATTTACCTGATTCTTGTCGGGTTCCGATGCCTATCGGTTTCTTGTTAACGTGGTTCGCAAAGATCGCCAGGACTATATCTTGGTGGCACTGTCGTATCTACGAGCGTGGAGTTACTGCTTTTTCAGGTTTGAAAGAGTGCGACTAGTTCTCCTACTTAGGCACTTTCTTTCCTTTTTCTTGTATTTTTTTTTTCAAATACAGGAGTTACTATTATTCATCCTCCACTCCTTGGAAGCTATTAAAAAGAGGCAGGGGGAAGTAAAAGCGGACCATGACTTGTGGCCTAGTACAAACGAGCAAAAACAAACAAAACCACCCAAAAAACCTAGCTGCTACCCTAATTGCGGATATTGACATGGGGCATCTGAATTTTGTTAAGTTGAAGAAGACCTTGAGACCGGCAATCAAGCTCATTGAATCCATTCAAAACTTTCCAATCTCCTGTAGTAGAAGATGCAAATTTATATGTGAGCAGGTTAGCTAAGGGATGAACAAAAAAGAGACTTTGAATCTTCCCATTAAAAGAGGACAGAGATTCAAAATCTTTCTTGACCGTCTAAGATACAGATAACTACCCTTTCCACCAATAGTACAAAAGAGTCGAGTCCATC
Source organism: Thalassia testudinum (assembly GCA_037157565.1). NCBI lineage: Eukaryota > Viridiplantae > Streptophyta > Magnoliopsida > Alismatales > Hydrocharitaceae > Thalassia > Thalassia testudinum. The sequence goes on from JAZHRO010000010.1 coordinate 12,613,856, forward strand.
TCAATCTGATGGTGCTCGGCAGTGGTAGTCCGGAAGGCATGATGGATAGCCTGAATGAGGATAATTTCACATTTAGTGATAGGAACCTTAACAACCGCCCCCTCGATAAAGTTGACACCATGGTCTCTAATAACCTAGGTAGAAAAGGTGGAGCCATCCTAAATAGCTACAAAATTGGCCTTGAGGCCTAATTCCGGATGAACCCAACTAACAACACTGACAGACAGCCTATGATGCTTAAACCAAATTCCCATATCAAAATCCTCCCACTTATATCTCATAAGAAAGATGATTTTCTCAAAAGAAATACTATCATTTTTAATTTTGTTCCTAAAATACCAAATGGAGTAACAGATAAAACAAATGAGAGCACGAATCCTCTTCTTCCTAAAAAAATCAATGATCTTGACTAAGAATGCTTTTTCTTGTATTTTCATATTTTATTTTCTCTTATATTTTTTATTTTTTCTTCGTCAAGATGGAGTTCCTCTGTTACTACGAAGAGTAACTTTTCCCTCTTAGGATGGTGTTCATATTTCTCTTCTCCCTTTTTCTTTTTGAGTTATATCCTTTTGTATAAAGTTTTCACTGCTGAATCGATGCTTATCCTTCTAAGATATATATATATGTATATATATATATATATATGTATATATATATATAGAAAATCAAATTCCCAAACCTTTCATCACTCCGATCTCACAGTGGGGTCCAACTTTGCCCTATAACAAGTATTCCTAAACGCACGTATACCATTCTTTATCAGTAGATGATCGCACCCCAAGTATTCTCAAGTAAAAATAATAATAGTAAAAAAAAAGATCGCATCCCAAATGATTGTGGATCCGATAATAATAACCAATTGAATACTACTTAAATATAAGTACCAAATTTTCAAGAACGAAACCAATTTCAGGTTGCCCCCTCCCACTTCGCATCATTATTGATGCTTATGCATTAAAAAGCTATTTACACAGAAGAACCCAATACGGGTGACAGATTGGCTGCGGTCCCCAAACTTCAACCCTAGCTATCAACTTAGTCTTAGTATTCTCAAACTCTATTCTTTCAAAACCCCAATACATGTCAGTAACATATCAAGGAAGCAAGATGTTTGAAGACCTCTGACTAGAAGCGCTAGCCATCTTCCTTCGAAGATGTTGGCTAGATCGGGATTCACTCCCTGGGAAGCACATGCTTGTACACGGGTATCCTTTCGTGGACACACCTATGTACAAAGCAATGTTCTGCGTACACAAGACCCCACCTCTCCTCCGCCAACAAAGGCCGGTGTCCTTCAAACATTTTCCTTTTATTCACTAATATAGGAAATATTCCGATATTTGGTACTTACTTTTTTTTAATAGAGACTGGTTATGGGATTTCCCATTATCGAGCAATCCACTTCCCTCCTTAACTACACCACAAGATCCTTTCCAAGCAGATTGCCTCCATGTTTACAACAGTACTTCACCGAAATCAGGCAGAAATCCAGGGATTGATATACAAATCTCTCCGAGAATACTCACAAAAATGTCACAAATACACGCATGCATGCAGACTACATGAGTAACAGAGTACCCATTACACCTTCCACGCTCCATGAGTAGAGCACAGCATTAGATGCTCTGCTCCCCTTGACCCCATCCCACTCTCCACCACCAGCCACTACACCAAATAGTGCCTCCCCCTCACGCCCCTTCCCACCCCAAGTGGGCTGCCGATAGATACCACCACCACCACCACCACCACCACCACAAACCAAGGCCTCCATTGTTAACTCTTCAAAGATATCATAAACGTGAACCTCATGTCATACGCATGCCCACCTGATGGATTCCGCTCATGCTATGTTGGCAACGTGACATCACCCCCCTCCCACTCCCTTCAGAAAAGGAAGGGGAGGGGGCAGAGGGAACAGGCAGGAGCCCTGATTTGACACGTTTAATAGGGTCTCTCTCTCTCTCTCTCTCTCTCTCTATATATATATATATATGCTGCATGCCCCCTGTGGTTCCGGCCCTATATATACCCTCTTGTGGGTTGGCTCTTTCTTCACTAAGGGGCTCTCAGGTAGTTAAGCTGACCTCTCGGGTAGTCGGAGCGAGTGTAATGGAGGCCGGTGGTAGCGCGAGCGGGCCGGTCGCGGCGATGTTGGTCGTGGATGTGGCGTTGAGCGTGATGAATATCTTGGTGAAGAAGTCGCTAGACCAGGGGATGAACTGCCTTGTCCTCATCACCGTCCGGCTGGTGGTTGCCACTGCCTTCATGGCCCCCATCGCATACTTCAAAGAGAGGTATGCTATTTATATATATATATATATATATATATATATATATATATATATATATATATATATATATATATATATATATATATCCCTGTGTGACGATATTTGTAAGGAGAAGTCGCGAAGTAATGATAACCGACCAATGGCTAACTAATCCACTAGATGCTTAATTTTAGCAACACCATATCTCGTATGCGAAGAGTGCTGCATGTGTGCATGGAACAAAAGTTACCCATAAGGAAAGGTATTTGAGAAATCAGTACCACTCCTATTGCTGTCATAATTTTTGTGAAAGGATGGGAACAATCTCCACTTCTGCAGCTCAGTGGAAGCTAACAAAGATCGCAGAGAATTTTAATTGGAAAATGTTTGGTGACAGAAGAGGGCACCAAGAGCCCCGCCACGGGGTGTTCTTCCCCTGTCCTAACTTGTCCACTTTTCCGTATTCCACGGCTCACCTTGAATTTTAATTGCACTAGCAGGTTTAGTTGTGGTTGAAGATTAGCATATTGCGTAGACATGAATCTCTAGCTAGCGAGGCGTGAGGGTGGAATAGTTGGATGGATTACCTAATAAGAGAAGAAAAATATTTAAATAAGTTCTCAATAAATCTAGCAAGTCAAAACAGAAGAGACACCTTGAAGAGGTCCAGCACATAACCTCTAAAACCTATAAAGGCTTTCAATCGGGTAAGAAATTGGCTATGAGAGTAGGAGGGTATACCTGCCAAATGGATCCTCACCTAGTTAATTAAGAAAAGCATTAGATAAGAGATTAGTCATGCCCTCGTAGAATAAATGATCAACGATCAGATTTCAACCCACAACGTCCATGATCGATCCGTGAATCTTGCAACCACGAGGTTGCAAAACGTCACGGGTCCATCTCTCATAAATAAGCTATGATTCCCATCATGGAAGATCATGTACGTACATTGAGAAAGAAAGAGAATTTTCATGAAAAAGAAAGAGAATTTTCTTATAAGAAAATTAATTATCATAGTAAAATTTCCAAAGATTATCTTACTCTCTTCCAAACATACACCTTCTTAGTTAAATTTGATTACCAAACCTTACTTAACTTGTGGTTCACTTTACTCTTTGTGATCAGCCTTTCTTTTCCTTATTTTGGACCCAAGAAGATCTATCAAGAAAGGCTCCAATCATTACGAGAGATGCTTACCAATCATGAGCGGAAATATAGGATATGACATATAAAAATAACGAAAAAGAGCCAAAAGTAAAAATCGTTCGGGACGTTTCACGCAATCCTTTTGAGCTATTTTCTGTGCCTTATTATTGCGTAAAATTCAGTTGCGTCGACTAGCTGAGCAGATTGCAAGAGGATTTTTTATTTGAAGTTAATATTATATATGAACTGACAGAAGACGGCATCAACTGTGCTCGTAAAAAATTCGGAAAGAAATCTAGCAAAATCACTGCGTATAAATTAAAAAGAAAACATTCCGATTAAGATTCGATAGAGTTTAATAAATTTGCTTTTTTATCGTGAGGATGAGCGAGTAGAATATGCTACCCTAAAGTTGGGTGAAAAAAAAATTAACATGAACATTCTCTCTTTAACGTGTACTAGAAGAAATTTAACAAACTATATTTTAGTCTATTTATTATATCTATCCAACTTTTCATGAATAAATGAATTGGTTCTTTCCCATATCAGCAAATCAACAAGTAAAAACATTCGACCATAAAGATGTGCATAAACAGGAATAGGATGTCACATTCAAGCACTCAAATTGTACCATACAAACTAAACTATCTTAAACCAGGCAGTTGACCTTGTAACTACACTGACCAGCTAACACAGAAACAGTTGAAAGTTAAGACAAAGCATGGAATATCTACAAAAGTAGGCAATATCTTTCCACCATGCACTTGCTGTGTTCTGGGAATGTTGGGAGGCATAATTGGATGTTGCTGTTTACGTGGAGGTGTGTTTTATTTTTCTGCAGGAACTGTAGGCCCAAGCTTACCTGGTGGATCTCAACGCAGATATTCTTCAGTGCCCTGTTGGGGTAACTTTCCATAGCTATCAATTGTTTTACTTGATATTCTTTCTAATTTATGACTTCTGGTTCTATTGCTTCAATTATTTGGTGACATATAATTTATTTTCGTGATTTGCGGACACGCAAATATTCAGGGCATTCTTGACGCAGAGCTTCTTCTTTGTGGGGTTAAGATATACAAACGCAACTTTTGCTTGTGCTTTCCTCAACTTGGCACCTGTGTTCACCTTCTTAATTGCTCTTCCTCTGAGGTGTGCTTTTCCTCCTCCATTTACCATATGCTTCTACCAGTGATTTCATGCAGAAAAATATCAAACATTAGTTGGTTGGAACACTACAGATAGAAATCATATGCAACGGTTCCAGACTCATCATCAGTTCCACCTTGAATTAGTGTGAGAGCAATTACCATGAATGCTCATGAATTTTCCATGCGGTCTTCATCATAATTTAAGCATTGCATGTCCCAATTAACTACGAAAATGAATATAGTAGGTAGTTGATTACCTTTACAAAAAATACATTCAAATTAAGTTACATCAAGATAATATACTATTTTCAATGAAAAAACACTAACAAGTGGTTGATTTAGCTTTTAAATTATATCATAAACCTCAAAAATATGCAATCGTATTACTCCTCTGTCACCATCTGACTCTACTAATTGTTCTATTCGTACCCTCTTGTACACAGCATCGTGGGACCAAAATATTTTAGGGGACCCTCAAAGGACCTTTGACCACATTTTTGTTTCCCATGATCTCTTTTGACCCTCTTGGCTACTTAAACGTGGTTGACATTTAACCTTATATTAATTTAATGATATTAATATTGCAAAAAAAAAAAAAAGGTATGCTTTTAATGGAGCACACAAGTGAATACGAAGTTCGTAAAGCTATTTTATGGTAATTATACAAAACCCTACAAAATAATGACCTTGCCTTTCCACTCCTGAGCTGCGAGAGAAGAAGGTCACCATTAAAGACAACTTTTATGGAATGCTCCAACTCAACTACTTGTGTTGATTCTTTTGCCATTTTCTTCCCCTCTTCGGTAAAGATGATGTTCGAAACGTCTAGTTTAAAACGCTAAGAACCAAATTCGTGGTCCTTTTCTGAGAAACGTTCACATAAATTAAGTATACTTTCTGCGATATATTCTGGATCCATTTGTATAACTAAGAAACGCATGCAAAATCGGAAAAAAAGGACTATCAACAAGATTAAATAATGACCCATGATATGTGCATTCACACTTCAAAGGGTAAGCGTCGGTGGGTGCTTTACCTAATGGGCATATGCCGGTACGTACGTATTATACTCCAAATTGTACTAAGTTGCGCTGAAGCAAACGAATACTACTCCACTCATATATATATATATATATATATATATATATATATATATATATATATATATATATTGTAAACATATTTGGTGAGTACAGTATTCATAAATATTCGTTTGAGTTGAAATCGTTGATCGTTTGATGAATGTTTATTTTGATGAAATTATTTTTGTGAAATATAGGTGAAACAATCAAATTATTTATGGAATTATATATTTATAATTAATATCATGAATATTGTATACATATGAAATTTCTTGTAACATTAATTGTACATGTTCTTTATTTTTTTTTCCTTATTTAGAATTTGTATTTCATTTCTTATAATATGTCTTTTCATTAGCTCTGACCTAACCTCACATTATTTTATTATATTACATCAAATTTTCAAGACATCATTTGTTTTACAAAAGTTTTTAAAAGGTAAATTATACCACTCATCTCTTCTAAAAAGGTGTTTAAATTTATATTAGAGCATTCATATGTTACTTTAATGTATTACAATAGATTTTAAACACACTTCATTATGCCATTACATTTAATGAATACTCTTTTGATTGTGTTACAATTCAATTTTTGTATTTATATTATATTATAAATCTTTCCCTTTGTCGTTATTAGTGCACATTCTTTCTTGAACAATGAACCATCTTTAATATCTTGTAGTACAAGAAACTCTATTTAAATCATCTTGCGCAAGCAAGTAGTTTTTTGTATTACAATCTAGAACCATTACTTATTTAGTACTATGTTATAATCTTCACTTGTATTATGTTTACATATTGTATTACAATTTACTTTATGCATTTACATTTATATGTTGAATTACAACTTACGTATTTTGGATCTTTATGTAAAGAATAAGATGTGGCATACCATTCTATTTCATCATTTTTATTTTTTAAACACATGCTCACATTTGTCTTTAAATTTAATCATTTTATAATATATTTACCTGATTGTGATACACCATTTATAATATTTATATTATTTTGTTACAAAATTCATTTTAATCTCTACAAGACCAATGTGTAATTATTACAATAATATACTTTTCTTATTACAAGATATCTTCTTTTTTGTTACAATCGTTTTACCTTCCTAACTAGCAGTTTACATCTTTGTTTAGGAAGTTTTTTTATTTTGTTCATTAAATATGTATTGCACCCTTATTAATATAGATGGTATTCATTCTGATTGTAGGATCTTCATCCAATGGACGTTATGTTGTACTCATTTTAACATATATATATATATATATATATATATATATATATATATATATATATATATATATATATATATATAAGGGCAAGGAACATGAAATTCACCTTAGTTGAAGTTTAGACATATTTCTATACACAATCAATATTTCAAAATGAATATTTATTGCTTGAAATCACTTAATGAAAATATAAAGTGTGTAAAATTTCATTAAAATTAGATGATCATAATGCAACTCCATCAGATAGGGCTAAATTTAATAATAATTAAGTCGTCGAAATTGTGCCCCCTTCTATATAAGGTGTAGGCATGTCAGATTAATCGATAGATATAGGGAGTAATATTTTGGATTGAAAATTTAAGGATTAAGATCATTATATATGAACATGTTATACATTAAATTTGAAGCTAATCTAATATTCGTAACACCTATAATCATTACGGTCAAATTTCGTAATACTTAAGTAATAAAAAATGAGTCCCCTTAGATTTAAGTGTTAGGAGTGACAAATTGGTTTCAAATTTGATGTATAACATGCTTATATGGAGTGATCTCAATCTCAAAATTTTCAATCCAAAATATTACTTGTGGTGGGAGAAATTATCGAACATGTATATAATCAATAAGATCCTTATATATATATATATATATATATATATATATATATAGTACCTAATTAATTAATAAATCTAGAGAAGTGGTGCCCCTTTTACGCATTATTAATTAATTTTCTTAATCAGAGGAAGATAATGGAGGATTGCCTCTCATTATATATGATTCTCATGAGGAGTTAACTATAAATCATGGTTAGAAATAGAGAAATCCAATGATTTCTCACTTAACTAATATAACCAATGATGATCACAGGGGTCAAGTGGGTAAACATTTAAATACCCTTTAAGATTCTCGATTTAACTTATGCATTATGGACAGACAATTAAAATTCAAATGATTTACAAAATCTATTAGGGACGATATTAAAAAAGTTTAAAAATTTGTTAAAAATTAAATCCGAGCAAGTTTTTTAACTTAAATTAATTTCATCATCCCGTTTACGAATGCTCCAGACAAGAGAGGCTGTCGCTGAAGAAAAACGGTGGAAAGGCGAAGCTCCTCGCAACCATCATTTGCCTTGGTGGCGTCTTCATCCTCATGTTCTACCGAGGACCCCCACTGGGCAGAGGCAACCACGGCAGTCAACTTAGTAGTAGTACTACAGCTGCCGATGACGTCGATAGGCACAACAAGGCGGTGATGCGACGGACGATAGGGTCTATGTTGCTGTTGGGAGGGTGCCTGTGCTGGTCGGCATGGTTCCCGGTGCAAGCGAAGATCGGGAAGCAGTACCCGGCAGTGTACTCCAGCACCACCATCATGTTCTTCATGGCCTCCCTCCAAGCGGCCACGGTAACGGTGGCGACAACCTACCGCACAGGTGTTGCTGTGTGGATTGCCAGTATCAATGGGAAGCTGCACTTGACGGCTGTCCTATATGCGGTAGGCATATGCGTATTCCTTGCTAAAACCTTGAATTATCTATCATTTCAACCCTAAGTACGTGTTTTGAATGTATGTACACATATTTATACATATATGTATGTGTATACATAAAGTGAAAATGTACACAAAAAAAAAAAAACTTGAATAACGGTGCATTTTATAATATATGGATGTAACGGATGTGGTCTCTACCCTGTATGCTGACATTCACAAACGAAAGGTAACATAAGTACTCTCACGTGGTGAGATCCATCGACATCGTTACTCAAACAGCCACCACCACTTATAAGTGAAGAAATCACGAGTTAGTTTTTTTTTGCCGAACGAAAAAGCATGGATGAATTAAAACACACATGCTTTTTTATTTTACATTGGTGCAATTTGATTCTGAATTAAAACGTGTTGGTGATTTTAGGTTTTGTATCGGTGCGTTAGGCTTAAAAGTGATGGTGGTTTTTTGAGAGGTGGTGGATCCCATCATGTGACGATACTTGCGATATTGCTTTCCGCATTACTTTTTAGAAGATATTTTAAATGTATCAGTGTATTCTGTCGATGAGTCTCATGCACCCACATAGAGTAGGTGCCCATGTGTGGGAGATTGGTGGCATTATCTTCACTTTTACATTGTAAAATACATTTCTATACTCTTATCCATATATAAATTTAAATAAACAAATATATCTACAAATACACACATATATATTTAAAGAACGAATTAAATACTTAACATAATTTCTACCCTCGTCTAGATTTTCCAATTTACAATTTTCACTTTTGTATTGCCATATACTATAATAGTGAAACGCTTTTACTGCTAATTTCTTTTCTGTTTTTTTCTGAATACTTATATTTTTATGATGATGATCAGTGCTTAAATATGGAGTATTTCGATTCAAACTAGCTACTTTAGTCTGTGATAGAAGCCTTCTTCACCTTGCTGTTTGATTTGGCTATTACGGAGGTGGTTGATGATCGAGATTAACAGTAATATATAACTTTCCACATTCTTAGAAAAGCAAGCTAATGACAAATTCTTTTATGCAAATCTGAATAAAAAATGTCAATTTGTTTAGATAATTAAAGAATATATACTAATTTTTTTTAAAACGCAAAATTAATATTTCTCAAGCAATATTTCAGGGAGTCGTGGGATCGGGGTTGTGCTTCTTGGTAATGTCCTGGTGTATAAAAAAAAGAGGGCCAGTTTTTACTGTGGCCTTCAGCCCTCTCATACAAGTCATGGTTGCCATCATCGATTTCGTCCTGACACGTCAACCACCCCACTTAGGAAGGTAAGATATATAAATGCTTTCCTCAAACTACAATATTAATGAAAGTACTACAGAGATGGCAATGTCTATACCTAGTTTAATTTACACCAAGTGAAGAGTAACCAGTGTTCATTGCTCCCATGAATCAATAATATATAATTGTTTTTTTTTGTTTTTCCCCCTTTCAAACAGTGTTTTGGGATCTATATTAGTTGTATTGGGGCTATATCTTCTGCTATGGGGCAAGAGCAAAGATGCCGGAAGCTGTGAGGTCAATCCGGTCCAAGAAGTCGACCAAAACAGAAGCATTTGTCCTAAGGCTGAAGAGGTTTGAGGTCCACACTCCTATAGAACTGAGACAACTCGAAGCAAATTGCTCCTGTTCTCCAATTGAAGACATCGGTGACCACGTAGAGAAGATGTCTGGACCCGAGCAATCCAGGGTGTTAAGCATTTTATATGAATAAAACAATATTATGCATAGATCTTTGATGTTTCATGGTAAAGTACGCAGGATCTTTGGATGTGTTTTCAACTTCAAATAACATCCTCAAATTTCTCAGTGAATGAGCCCAAAATTTACTGGAACGTATGCTTCTGGTATGAGTTTCATGGATACAGTAATTATAGGCTTTGCCAGTGCCTTATGAAAGAAGCCTGTTAAGAAGGTGGAATATTGCCGAACGTAAGAAGAGAGAAAAAAAACAAGAAAAACAAAAAACAATAACAAGAAGAATCAATCTATAATAACGGTTGTGTGAATATGGCGCAGTTCTTGTAAATGTGTCATTATTACTTTTAATGGACGATCGAACCTCTCATTGTATGAGGTCGATCCACTCACTTAGGGCACACAATATTGTACTTTTACCTTGAAACTCTACTTGTACGTGCACTGAATTGGAAATTATTACTTCCATAAGACGTACACTTATACTTATTTTTGAGTATCGAACACTTTTTTTTTTCAAGTGAAATTTTTTAATATATGAAAGAATGAAAAAGTGATTTGGTTGTTGTAAAATAAAAAACTTTCATATCTGAATGCACGTGTTTCATTTATGTGGAGTTATCAAAGGAAGATCTTTTTATTTTGGAGAATGAGTTGAAGAAATAACAATAAGGTTTTTAGTAGAACATCTATCATAATCTTTAGAAAGAGTTTGCGAATAGACCACGGGATAGATAATCCAACTCCTTCATATACAGATCATGAATACTTAGAATCAATATTATGCAAGGAGATATTACTTTTGCTAATTTGAAATGAAGGGTGATAGCAAATTGCTATATTTTTAACCTCCTATATACCTATGCCTACCCTTAGCACAACTAGCTAGCATGTTTGTCCTAGTTGACAACTTCGTATCAAGGTTATAAATGTCATCAATATGGATATATTAACCATCTAAAATATTGATATCATTGATCAATCATTGAGGTGGAAGCCTATTATCTAGGTACTATGTCGTAAAAACCATAATGAAAGAAATATAGGAGATTGCCACTATGTATTTGACTAAATAGGACCATCCAGTTCCTCTAGAACTTGTCACTAAATTACCCTTACAAGGGGATGAGGCTAAGCAGAGCGAAAATCGTTTTCTATTTCTCATACATATACTTTGTGGTCAATCTAGGTAGGAGTATTTAGTCCAAACCCAACTAAGCCAGCCCTATGAATTCACCTCGATCGTCTTTTGAAATATCTATGTATCAATTAGATGGTTACTTTTATCAAAATGGAGCCATTACATGTTTTAATGCCAAATTGATAAGAGAATATCTTCAATTATGTGACTACCAATTATATTTGATGAATTCAAGTAGATAGAGGCAAATGAGAGAACATGTTACAAGCATCCCTACAAGAAAAAAGATCTTTCTGGACGTTGATTTCCTGAACATTTAGATAACTATAATATTATCTAGACGTTTAACCAAAATTAATATCAAGTAAGATCTATCGTGACATATGTTTTCAAGATGTTTGGTCCAAACATCTTTAAAAGGTATGCCACAATAGGGTCGAATTAAATATCTCGAAAGAATATATCATGATAGATGATCTTACTTGATGTTTATCTTGATTAAACATCTAGATAACAATAATTTATCTAGGCAATTGGGAAAATCAACATCTAGAATGATCTTTTTTCTTATAATGTATATAACTTTGTCTCCTATGTGACAATTCAAGCATATGACTTAGCTTTGTGTTATAAATGTAGACACATTAAAATAACTCTTTGGACAGGGTTATGCTTCCATTACACTTAAACTCAAAACTTAACAAGAGAATCCTAAATAAGAAATATGGCGATGATTTGAGAATTGAGGGGATAGTTTTAGCTAATTACTTGCTTGAGTATTGAAGAAGTACAAGCAACTATTATAACTAGTATAACACCCTTTGCACGGTGTGTATATATAAGAATATTAATTAGGTTACTTTGATTTTGTATGATATCTGTTAGAGTAATTTCTGTAGTGCCTATGATCTCACAACATGCTTCAATGTCATCCTTAATGTTTGAGCATTATCAACACCAACCTTAATCTTCCTAAATCTAGCAATGTAGTTGAAATGACCCGTTGCCTTTTTGGGTCATTTAAGATGTCTGGATGAGCCATCAGACGTCTATCCAGACGTCTGGATGGATGTCTGACATCTGAAAGTAAAAGAATCAGACCTGTTGTTCTTTTCCATGCGCACGCTGCACGTGCACTCACCTCTCTCTCCTCACCCCAAACCCTAAACCTCTTCTATTTAAACCCTCCCTCACCCACGCCACTCTCCACCAGCCACCGCCACCTTCATCCTTCCTTCCTCCCTTCCTTCTAGCGTGGCGAGAGGAGAGGGAGCTGAGAGAGAGAGACGGGACATGGAGGAGGAGAGGAGAGCTCGAAAGGAGGAGCTCGCGAGGGAGCTGCAGGAGCTCGGAGGAGTTCGTACGAGAGGAGTCGAGGGTGCGGACGAGGAGGAGGAGCTTGCGAGCAGGCGCCTTGGCCTCCTGCAACCGCTGAAGGCACTGCTGCAACTCCTGCGGACGGCACGGAGGGTTTCGCGTGGAGGAGAAGCTCGCGAAGGTTTTGCGTACTGGATATTTTCCAGTATCAGACATCTTGATCATTTCCCAGACATCTAGTGTAGCAGAAGGACGTCCTAAGCTGAAGCCGGATGTCTGAAAGCACGTGCAGTGATAAGGTACGTGCTTTTGTGTGGTTACGGCATGCAGGCCTCACCGCAGAGTTTGTCCGACCTTTTCTGATGGTCTGCATGGACGTACGCAAGGGATAGGCCGTTGGAAAGGTGCGGGGTGCGCCCTTCGAGGTGCTTTTGGACATCTGTGCACATCACCGGATGTTTGACCGTACCTCCAGATGACCAGAAGAAGAGTCTGACTTCTGGAACTCACCTCAGATGATTGCAGAGGGACCCGGATGTCCGAGGTATCTGCAGGGAACCCAAGGTAAGTGTTGACGTCTTTTAAGACGTCTGGGATTAGACCCAGACATCTGATTTTGGACAATGTGAGTGTTTTTGGCCCGTTTAGGGCCCAAACGGGATCGAATTTCTACAAATGAAGTATCGTTGTTTTTCGTTTGAGTTTCTCTAAGAGTTAGTGTCACTTGTATACGGTTTTGGACTTGTTTGATATGGATGGTCAATTGTATAGGTCTCCAGCTAGTCGAGTACGCGGGAGCCGCAGAGGTGACAGGATCTGCAATCTGAGCCCTCATTCCTCCCATATTTACCAGTAGAGTGGTTTACATTAATATTATGATTTAAATAAATCAACTACATGTTTAGAATAACTTGAATGAATCCTAGGATGAGAATGAACCCTAGAGCAGAAACAGATGGTTGAGTTATACTGTATACTTGAGAAACATGTAGAACTCTAGGATGAGAATGAATCCTAGGGTAGAAACAGATGGTTGAGCTATACTACTTACTTGAGATGGCTGTAAAAACTTTAAATGCTAGCAAATGTACTGGTTATTTATGTGATGCCTTGTCAGTTGAAAAATCACGAGCTGCCTGTTTTAAGAATGGAATTGGAAACGTGAATAGAGAAATATGAAAGTCTGGACTATGAAACGAAAGAAATATCAGCATGAACCCTACAGGGAATTAGGAGGACTCCTGTAGACGAGAAGTGAGCTGGCCCTTGTGTATGTGGTACCAAGGAGAGCTACTCTTCCTTTAGTGCAGAGGGGTACTAGCCGTCTGTTGGGATGAGCCCCGGGGTCAGGCCTAGACACTCTACACTGACTTTGTTTGGCCCTCGTGTACGTGGTACCGAGGTGAGCTACTTACTGTAGGGAGGGAGCTAGCCACCCCAGGGGGCTCGGGGTTAGGACTAGCCACCCTACATCGACTCTTGTTAGGCCCACTGGGCAAACCGGGATAGTCAGATAAAAGTACGCGGACTGTGGAGGGGCGAGACCCCTGTTCTGTTCTGTTCTGTTCTAAGAGGGCAAGGCCCTGTACTGTTCCGTGTTATACCTTTAGGTGTATCCTCTAACGGAAACAACTGATCACGTGCCAGTGTGGAATAGCTACCCGTGCATTTATCACGCGTGCCGTAGTCACCGCTACGTCACGACCATAACCTCGGGGTGATTGACAGGGTATGGGCTTACCACGGGGGACTCTCCTGGCTAGGAGAGCACCACGTGTACCTCCTACAACATGGAAAAGACTGCAATCAATATCGTTTCCGTGAGGAACATGCCAGATCAAGAAATGATTTCTAAGCGAATAAAGGAACAACAAATTGAACTAAATGAAAATGGATAGTTGTTTAATTGCATAAATTAATTACTTGTCTTAATTATATGTAAATGGCTAAATTACTACTCTACCTAGCTTTCGCTGACTCTGAAAATTTTATAACCTTGTTCAAGTCAAGGAGTTGGGCAACCAGCACCATCGACTGCAGAGGGAGCTAGGCCCAGTCGAGCCCAGCCTTAGCTACGTTCTTACTGTTTGTCCTTAGCTTCTGTTGTTGTAGTGAGTAGTTTTGTTTTATGTAATACTATTTCAGTACTTTCAGCTATACTTTTCTCTGTCGTAGTTGTGATGGCCTATAACTTTGATAGACCTTTTCGCTCTGTTTCTTTTACTATCTCTTATTTATTTTCTGCTTAGTTACATTGCATGTGTGGTTGTAATTTATTTCCTACTTTTGGTTATTTCTCGTTAGACGACTAGGTCTTGGGATTAGTCGAGGCAGGCTGGTCTTGGATCCTGTAAGGATCTGGGATCAGGTCGTTATAGTAATTCCTCCTTTCTCTAGGCACCTAATGACATTATCTTTTGCTATTTTTGGACAAAAAACCCCAATCTACTCCCAACTAAGCTCCTACCTCAAAATCTTAAAAAGTATAGTTTAAAAAGTTATGAAGGAAGAAACTTCAAAACACACCAACCTCAAAATTGCTAACATAGGGGAAAGAGTTGATTTTAGTAGGTGATACAACAATAGATAAAGAAGTAGACAATAGAAAGGGAAAGTAAGTCAAGGTCCTAATTGCATATCAATAAGGGAAAGGCTACAAAGATAGTTGGAAAAGGAGAAGTGGGGAAGGGCTTGCCTTGTTTTGGAGGTTTAGCCAAAGCGCTCAACATTCAGGATTGGAAAAGGGTAGCTGGGTGGGATGAGCGTTAGGATTATTAGCATGGTTGGTGGAGAGTAGAGGGTTGTCAAATAGGAGGATTGGGTTATGTAACAAGTAGAAGGGAGGGTTATGTAAGGAGATGACCAAAGGGCATTTAAGTTTAGATATTCTCAAGAATTTGCCATCTTATTCACCTAACAGAAGGACTTGGTAAAATTAAAATGATTACATACTATATTGACAAATATGCAAACATCATGAACAACATTGAAATTGCATCTCAAAATTAGGCACTCTTATGTAAATTACTCTAGATATTAGAAGTGTGTAGACAATCTTTGTTGAACCTTTTTCATAAATCATTTGTTTATGTAGGATTCATATACAAATCTCATCAATTTGAAGATATCCAAGTGATTTTTACACCTAATTAAAACCCCACAACTACAAGGGAAAATTTGTTGTTTAACAACCATCCCTAATATTGCCTTTGGAAGCTAAATATAAAACTTGCCAAAACTAAATCTAGGTTAACATAGTGCTTAAGTTTATAAATATGGATCCTTAAATAAAACCCTTGTGGAAGATGAAAAAAATGATGGAAATCTCAAGTATGGCTTGGGAGATAGAGAAATCTCAAGTAAGAAAAAATAAGTTAGGTTGAAGAAACTATCTCGATAAGGTTAAACTAACATTTTTTTGCTGAGATGCTTAGATTTCACCTCCTTGAAGTTTTAAGAGTATTTTTTGAAACCTAACTTTCAAAATGTGAGAATAACTTGTTAATATATTTTCTACTCGAAAAAAGGAACATGTAGGGAAAAAATATGATTAATCTAACGTTGAATGAGATAGTTATGATCATAATGTTTCAGTCTATGCAAATAGAGGAAACCATAGTTGGTTATGCAAAAGTTGTAGTTAGCTATGGTTGTGGTGAGAGACAAGTTAGCAACAATGACCAAAAAGGGTGATTCATAGGAAATGTTTCCATTTCTATATTGATGAGAGCTTCATCATGAGCCATAACTAGCTCTTTTTGACCCAATAAAGAAGATAAAAGCTCCTACATAACCTAGTAGAAGGCCTAAATGAAGGAATAAGTGCTCTGAGAAGAAAACATGAATTAAAGGTTAAAACTGTAATTTTACCATTGCAGTACATAAACGGGATTCTTCAGAGGCAAAACATAGGTTAAATGATCTAAATGAGATAAAAAGTGGGTTGAGTCAATCAGAAATGGGTTTATGTGCAATCTAGGAATTAAATGATATTTGGTAACCCTAAAATAGACCTGCTTAAATTAACAAGGTTTCGGTCAGGATAAAAATCAATTAAACCCTCTAAAAATCATGGAAAAATATCCTCTAGGGTTTATAACACTTAATGTGGCCTTTGGAACCTAGTTTGAGCTAGATTAGGGTCCTAGCCATTCATTTAACCTAATTTGGGTTTTTATGCAAAATGTCCAGTCAAACGAGGTAAAACCTAAAATACAACTTCACCATTAGATTCCTTAGGTCAAAATTAGGTTTATACCAAAATTTGGACCTAAGGGGAGGTCATCTTGACCTACTTTGCAATTTAGTACACCCAAATCACAACTTGGTCCCTATCTTTTGAAAATCATTGCAGAGAGCCTCCTAAGTTCCTCACCACCTTTGCAATCGGGTCCTGCCGCCATTGTTAGGGCAGAACCGAGCTCCGACGAGGTTTAGAGAGGGATTACTCTCTGATTCCTCAGAGATCCCCTCCCAGAAATGGAAGGGAGATTCTCTGAGGAATTCCCTTCCATCTACGGCCAATCACAATCTCTGGTGTGAACCCAATCTCTCGTGCGAACGCACGAGGGATTTGGGTATCTTCACCTCTTTCCTACTCCGGCGACCCATCAGAGGCAATAGGCGTGCCCTCCATGCTCTGAAAGCACGGCCCAGTGCCTATAAAAGAACCCACACCTCCGGCCGCTCATCTTCAGCTTGACTTGGCCGGACTTCCACCCCCAATTCGTCTCTTTCTTCTCTGGCCAAGTGTCCAGCAAGCTCCGGCGAGCTCCCCCTCCCCTCCATCTTCGCTCTGCCAAAAAACCAGTGGCAGATTTATCTTCCTGACTCCCCTCCGCGTTGTGCAGCACCCGCGCACGCCGCCTCAGCCCCGTCGTCGCCGTCGTCCTCCCCCACTGGGCAGCGTCTTCTCTGGCGACAGCAGGTATAGCTATCCGCCCTCCGTCTCCTTTCGTCCCTACAATTAGGTTAGAACTACTCCCCGTGTTCCCCTCTCTCTTTTCCCCCTGTTATTTCATTGAATTGCCCCTCGACCGACGCTGACCACCTCCATCTTCCTCGTCACCGACCGACCTCCGGCGTGCCGCATCCACCACTCCGCCCCTCCACACGACTCGCCAACCATCTCATAAGCTCCGCCTCACCACAAGGAACAATCTCCGCCCCTCCATTGTCACTCCGCACCTCTACAATAGCCCCCCGAACAACCCCACACTGCCAGCCACAGGTTGACCTAGGCACGCACGCCTAGGTCATCCCACGGCCTGTCGCATGGCTCACCACCTTCTCCGTGGTGCCACGGCGAAGGTCCCCAGCTGCTCTGATTGAGCCGAGAGGCTCATTTTGTGTTTGACAGTATCAAAGCTCCTGCCGCCATTGACGAAGGTTGAAGCAGCTTCGCAGCAGTTCCAGGCGTCAGCAGCTACAGGCTTCAGGTGCAGCAGATTCACGCGAGCAGTGCGAAGCGATTGGGTCCAGCAAGGAGCGCTGTTGAAGCCCGCTGCTGTGGCGATTGCACGAAGGCTCTGCGGGTGCGCGCGAAATTGGGGCAGACTGGATAGTCCCACATCGACGAATCGTGAGGCGTGGGTATGCTATAAGTTGAATTTGTGTTCTCTGCTTATCGCCTCCGAAAGCACAGGGGTGAGGTCCCTCACCTGACCCACTCGCCTCGTCTGCGGTTTCATCTCGCGGATCTGGCGGGATCCGACCCGACCCATCCTTTGCACTCCTCGCGCATCACCCCACCTGCCGGTGCGCCTGATCCCGGGTGCGAAATCCGACCCGATTACCTGTGTGGCTCTGGGAGAGCATCCATGAGCGAATTGCAGAGAAAGAGAGAGACGTTTCGGTAGAGGGAAAGGGGTAGGTTTTGCTCTGTGCAGGTAGGCTGAACGTTGAGGAAGAAAGACTTAGCTGCGAGGAAGAAGAAGAAGGCAGAAGAGAGACTGCAGAGAAAGAAGAGAGGCCAAGTGAAGACTGCAAAGAGAAGAGAAGAGGAAGAAGAAACCTTCGCAGAAGCAAAAGCCAAGATCAGAAGGAAGAAGGAGAGACTGCTGAGAAGAAGAGAAAGAAATATCAGAAGAGAAGAATAACACTTTTAAGACGTCTGATCACAAGATCAGACGTCCAATTTCATTTCTTTTGTCATAATTACTTTTAACCGCATACATTCATATTTGAATTAAAGTTTTGAGTAAATTAGAGTGTTCAATTACATTTGAGATTAGTAGTAAATTCCATTTGCTCCCTGTGTTCGACCTCGGATACCCTGATTTTCGAGTAATAAAAACTCTTTATTTGTTTAAATGCTTTGTCGGCTATACTACAACATATTATCTTTTAAAACCCCACAAAAGTGTACGAACATTTTGGCACCGTTGCCGGGGAGCAACGCGCAATTTACCGCTAGTCTCTACATTCTTTTTATCATATTGAACACTAACTTGCCCTACTTTGCTTTGTTTTGATCTTGCAGGTATTTCACGAGAAAATCCCTTCCGCAAGTCAACCACTTCAGGGTAGGTAATTTCTTCCTTAATCATCCCCTAATTCTAAAAAGACAAAAGGAAGAAAATCAATTGCCTTCTTTATATGGTAATCACGATCTTTAAGGCAAACATTTCCTAATTTTGCGAAAATTTTTTCAAATGTTCTTGAAGTTAGAGCGATTTTTTTTAGATTCCATCCCACAAATTCATGTGCCTAATAGAAACAACGCTTAATCTCTACGGATAACACATTTCTTGCTTTTAAGTCCAAAGAGAACCTTTTTAAAAAGAAAAAGAGGATTGGAAATAGAACCAAATTAGGGTTTCTACAGTACGGTCTTGAAGTGCTAGTCACACATGCCTGCATAAAAGGAAATAAACCTTCCCGCATCAGTGTGTCACCCAAGACCTTGATTGAAGAGATCGTAACAAGACAAACCCTAAAAATTGAACTCTAAAATCACTTGAATCTTAAATTTTTGGACCTAATAATCTGGGAGTCAAATCAAGGTGATCTCTAGGCTCCAAACCTAGAATTATTCTGCCATCTATAGGACAGGTCAGGTGAAGTTGACCCCTTGGGTCAACCAACCTCTAAATTAGGTCACAACATCAACACATCTAAAGTTCAAGTGAGAACCCTAAAAGCACCTTTGAAATAAAAGTGGTAGACTTAAGAGGTCAAGGTCCCCATTCTGGTCTACCTAGAATCTCAGTGACAAGAGAGGTCGGGTGGGGGAAACCCTGTAACCCGTGGGGAAGCTCTACCGTGTAAAGGTCTTTGCGGAACTCTCCCTCTCTGGCTGCCTAGGTAATTCTCAGGTGGACGATCTTCTGATCCAGGGGTCCATCTGCCTCAAACCTCCACAGTCATCCAAACATCTTTGGGTGTCTTGATTGGGTCAAAAACATCTCCAGTCCCTCATCTTTTCTCTTTAGAGCACACATACACATTTTCAGTGGGACTCGTTATTCAGATCTGATCGCTTCATAACACATCTTGATTCCAACTCTGATTCTACATCTTGATTCCACCATCTGATCCAAATATGCAGCCAAACCACCTAGGACCACCATTCAAGAAACCTGAATATCAGAGATCTATGAGAGATAAAATGATTGAGGATGCCATGAAATTCTATGAAAATGAAGAAACTTCAACAACAGTAGGAAACATTCAGGTTGATGTCCCAACAACCACAACCTTTGTCATAACTTGTGCCCAAGTACTATTAGCAGAAGCCAATAAAGGATCACCCCGTGATTTGCTCATTACTGCATACATTGAGATAGAAAAACTGCACAATAGTGAATACCTTCAATGTATGACAAATCCTCAACTTTGGAAGCAACACCAAGGTAGTCTTGAAAAATGGGAAGAGATAATGAGATTAGTAAAACAAGTTATTGACCAGAAATACCCGTATATACCAAAAACAGAGGAGGAACTATCTTGGGACAACATCGAGGATAAATCTGATCTCGGGTTTGAGGCACAAAATGGTTGTGGATTCCCAACCCAAATAGAATATAATGTGCCTGATATTGAAGAAGGTTGGGAAGCTCCAAATGCAGGAAAATACAATGATGAGCCCATTCTAGAAATCCAAAACTCCTGCAGGTATGAGAGTAGAACTGAACCTCTCGAGGGTATAAATTCCATCCCTTATTCTGATAAGGTGACCCTCGAAGGTTATTCAGACCTAGATTCTAGTAATTCAACCCACATCCTAAGCCTAGAACCTAGATCTGAAACCTATTTTGAGGATTTCAAGGCCCCATATGAAGAAGATCAATCTTTTAATGAAGAATATGATTTTGGGCTTCAATTTGATGAATATCCCTCGCCAACCTCCTCAGAGGAACGAATCAATTTTTCGGAAGTCATGTCAATCTATGACACAGAAACCGAGGAGTTGGACGAGCGGGGTTTCAATTGGGTCTGCCCCACTAGCTTTGAACCTGAGCCTCTACCAGATAAGGATACCTTTTTAAGCTCAGAATTCACATTTAGGGTAGACCCCAATCAGGCTGCTGAATCTACAACATATGAGTTATTCTGTGGTGGAACTCATGATCTTGAATCTCATCCATATTATGATTTTCGCAAACTCTCCGACGATTTCGAATCTGACCAGAACATCAGAGAAAATCTGCTTCTTGATTATAACAAGCCAATCTTCTTTGAAGCCACCTGCTCCACATATACAGAACCAATCAAAACCCATTCCCTACCCTGACCCGCAACCGGACTCAATTTCTATTCCGATTCACCTCTCACTGAGCCGTTTGCAGATGATTCAACTCCGTATCTATACCGGGTATCGGGTACTAATCAAACCACAAATCAGGAGCCATCATTCTTTGATCACCCCTGTAGGGATTCCACACCTTACATTGATTATTTTTCGGAACCCTACTTTGACCAGGTTGATTCGAATCAGCCTAAACCCGAGTTTTCACTTCCATATCCATCAGAACTTCATTGCATATGGTGGGTGCCGCATCTACTGATCTACATCTATCAACCCACCAGACTTATTGGGTTTGGGCTGCATCATCAGCCCACTGATCTGAACAAGCACCTGGTTGGACCAACCAGGCTCTTAATTAAGGTGCTTGTTTTCCAAAATTCCGCTGATTTGACCACCCCCTCTCCACCCCATTTTCCGCTCGGTTGAAGGCATCAAATTTAGCGTTTAACGGGAGGCAACCCGTCATCCCAAAATGCAGAGACCCGTCTGATTATCCGTCCGTACTCCAAGTCTATTGCACCTTGAGTTCAGCCTTAGACAGTTGATCCCACCTCTGGTACACGTATCAGAGCTTGAAATCATCCGCATCAGTCATTCCCGACCCATTCACCCACCTAATGTATCCTGTTCTAAGTCCCTGACCTCAACAATATTTCACACCCTCCGTTTACAATGAGGACATTGCAAAACTTAGGCATGGGGGGGTGATAAAGTGCATACATACAGAACCAAGAAAAAATCAGAAGGATTCTCACACAAAAAAATTCACATAGGTCAAAAACACAAAAAAAAATTGAAAAATTATGAAAAAGAACAAAAAAATGGGGGAGGGAGGAAATTTTGTTAGCCACATATTCATAAGGAGAAAAAGAGAAAAATGACAAAAAGGGAGCACAAAATGAGAAAGAAAAAGAAATAGTCATTAGTAAAAGATTAAGGAATTAACTGAAGTTCTAGACCAGAGCAAGAAAAGAAATAAAAGAAAACGTGCTAAGGTAACATAACAAGAGATTAGCGGGAATGCTGGTCTTAGGCCTCTTGGGCTTGATTCGTTAGCTTAAAAATTCACGTAACCGCTAAAATTTGGATAATCCTCAAGAGGTTGGGGAAAATGCGAAGCTTAGGTATTAGGTCTAAGGCTTAGGAAGTATTCGGCCTCGTTAATTGACCTCCGGTTTGCGGGATTCTGTAACCTAAGCACCCCAAATTCACACACAGTCTGGTTCAGTGCGCATAAACATCCAAATCACGCAAAAGCATTTAATGTTCTATAAAAGTCACCTAGATTAGGAGCGGCCAATCAGCACAAGTTGATTTGGACGAGTTCCCAGCGTGGAGAGGCGGGAAATTCCCCTCGAAGATGCGTAACAACATATCGTCTCCTCGGTTCTTGCCTCTTAGGATATTTAAATATCCTACTGGGGGCATGTAAGCACTCTGCTGGTTCTGATACCATGGGTGGCATTATCACGAAATGTCGATCGCCAGGGTCTGAATTCAGCCACGGAACACCATGGGCGGGATTATCTCGAAATCTCAAAAGCCAGGGTTCTAGGGGTTTCCATGGGCAGGATTATCTCGAAATCTCGATAGCCAAGAACCCTTGAGGATTGATGATGGGGACGAGGAATCCGATACAGACCGTGTTGAGAAGCTAATCCGAAGCTAGAAATAAAAAGAAAAGAGAGAGAAAAGCTCTCCAAACAAATAAATCTTCTATCTCTCTCTTACAAAAAACGCAATGCAAAACTGAACCTAGGCTAAAAATGTCTCAAGCACAGGTGCTTTAACCGTGGAGTCCAACAAACCCTAGGTTAGTTTTTGTGGGCTGTAGAAACCTTTGCGGAGGACTGAGGCTAAAGCGGGTCAGGTCCGGATTTTGGTTGGTACTTGAATACCTCTAGGCCTATTATCGGCATTCCTACCTAATCACAAAAGAAAAAGAAAAGCACTTACACTCAGGGTCTAGAACAGAAGTTAAAACCTTGGAATTTTGCTAAGGGACTAGCAAAAGCTAGGCATGGGGGTATGATGAGAGCCTCACCATGAGCCATAAGTAGCTCTTTTTGACCCAATAAAGAAGATAAGAGCTCCTACATAACTTAGTAGAAGGCCTAAATGAAGGAATAAGTGCTTTGAGAAGAAAACATGAATTAAAGGTTAAAACTGTAATTTTACCATTGCAGTACATAAACATGATTCCTCAGAGGCAAAACATAGGTCAAATGGTCTAAATGAGATAAAAAGTGGGTTGAGTCAATCAGAAATGGGTTTATGTGCAATCTAGGAATTAAATGACATTTGCTAACCCTAAAATAGATCCGCTTAAATTAACAAGGTTCCGGTCAGGATAAAAATCAAGTAAACCCTCTAAAAATCATGGAAAAATATCCTCTAGGGTTTAGAACACTTAATGTGGCCTTTGGAACCTAGTTTGAGCTAGATTAGGGTCTTAGCCATTCAATTAACCTAATTTGGGTTTTTACGTAAATGTCCAGTCAAACGAGGTCAAACCTAAAATCCAACTTCACCATTAGATTCCTTAGGTCCAAATTAGGTTTATACCAAAATTTGGACCTAAGGGGAGGTCATCTTGACCTACTTTGCAATTTAGTACAC
Organism: Thalassia testudinum; assembly: GCA_037157565.1. Lineage (NCBI taxonomy): Eukaryota > Viridiplantae > Streptophyta > Magnoliopsida > Alismatales > Hydrocharitaceae > Thalassia > Thalassia testudinum. Next base: position 12,637,799 of record JAZHRO010000010.1, read on the forward strand.
CCAAATCACAACTTGGTCCCTATCTTTTGAAAATCATTGCAGAGAGCCCCCTAAGCTCCTCGCCACCTTTGCAATCAGGTCCTGCTGCCATTGTTAGGGCAGAACCGAGCTCCGGCGAGGTTTAGAGAGGGATTACTCTCTAATTCCTCAGAGATCCCCTCCCAGAAATGGAAGAGAGATTCTCTGAGGAATTCCCTTCCATCTACGACCAATCACAATCTCTGGTGTGAACCCAATCTCTCGTGCGAACGCACGAGGGATTTGGGTATCTTGACCTCTTTCCTACTCCGGCGATTCATCAGAGGCAATAGGCGTGCCCTCCACGCTCTGAAAGCACGGCCCAGTGCCTATAAAAGAACTCACACCTCCGGCCGCTCATCTTCAGCTTGACTTGGTCGGACTTCCACCCCCAATTCGTCTCTTTCTTCTCCGGCCAGGTGTCCAGCAAGCTCCGGTGAGCTCCCCCTCCCCTCCATCTTCGCTCTGCCACAAAACCAGTGGCAGAGTTATCTTCCTGACTCCCCTCCGCGTCGCGCAGCACCTGCGCACGCCGCCTCAGCCCCGTCGTCGCCGTCGTCCTCGCCCACTGGGCAGCGTCTTCTCCGGCGACAGCAGGTACAGCTGTCCGCCCTCCATCTCCTTTCGTCCCTACAATTAGGTTAGAACTACTCCCCGTGTTCCCCTCTCTCTTTTCCCCCTGTTATTTCATTGAATTGCCCCTCGACCAACGCTGACCACCTCCATCTTCCTCGTCACCGACCGACCTCCGGCAAGCTGCATCCACCACTCCGCCCCTCCACACGGCTCGCCAACCATCTCATAAGCTCCGCCTCACCACAAGGAACAATCTCCGCCCCTCCATTGCCACTCCACACCTCCACAATAGCCCCCCGAACAACCCCACACTGCCAGCCACAGGTTGACCTAGGCACGCACGCCTAGGTCATCCCACAGCCTGTCGCATGGCTCACCACCTTCACCGTGCCACGGCGAAGGTCCCCAGCTGGTCTGATTGAGCCGAGAGGCTCGTTTTGTGTTTGACAGTATCAAAGCTCCTGCCGCCATTGACGAAGGTTGAAGCAGCTTCGCAGCAGCTCCAGGCGTCAGCAGCTCCAGGCTTCAGGTGCAGCAGATTCACGCAAGCAGTGCGAAGCGATTGGGTCCAGCAAGGAGCGCTGTTGAAGCCCACTACTGTGGTGATTGCACGAAGGCTCTGCGGGCGCGTGCGAAATTGGGGCAGACTGGATAGTCCCACATCGGCGAATCGCGAGGCGCGGGTATGCTATAAGTTAAATTTGTGTTCTCTGCTTATCACTTCCGAAATCACAGGGGTGAGGTCCCTCACCTGACCCACTCGCCTCGTCCGCGGTTTCATCTCGCGGATCTAGTAGGATCCGACCCGACCCATCCTTTGCACTCCTCGCGCATCACCCCACCTGCCGGTGCGCCTGATCCCGGGTGCGAAATCCGACCCGATTACCCGTGTGGCTCTGGGAGAGCATCCATGAGCGAATTGCAGAGAAAGAGAGAAACGTTTTGGTAGAGGGAAAGGGGTAGTTTTTGCTCTGTGCAGGTAGACTGAACGTTGAGGAAGAAAGACTTAGCCGCGAGGAAGAAGAAGAAGAAGGCAGAAGAGAGACTGCAGAGAAAGAAGAGAGGCCAAGTGAAGACTGCAAAGAGAAGAGAAGAGGAAGAAGAAACCTTCGCAGAAGTAGAAGCCAAGATCAGAAGGAAGAAGGAGAGACTGCTGAGAAGAAGAGAAAGAAATATCAGAAGAGAAGAATAACACTTTTAAGACGTCTGATCACAAGATCAGACGTCCAATTTCATTTCTTTTGTCATAATTACTTTTAACCGCATACATTCATATTTGAATTAAAGTTTTGAGTAAATTAGAGTGTTCAATTACATTTGAGATTAGTAGTAAATTCCATTTGCTCCCTGTATTCGACCTCGGATATCCTGGTTTTCGAGTAATAAAAACTCTTTATTTGTTTGAACGCTTTGTCGGCTATACTACAATGTATTATCTTTTAAAACCCCACAAAAGCGTACGAACATATATACCCCCTAACATCCAGGTCTTCCCACTAAGTATTAAAATCCTCATGAAATTGAAGAATCAGCAGGTTGTATCAAATTGATTTTTCATTCTAAATTTTCTATAGTCTGATGCTAAATTCCAACACAATTGGTCTAAGCTATTCTTGCGTTTCAAGATTTCCCATCTTTATTTTTATTTGCTTTTTTATAACTTTGTTGCACCTTCTAGGGGCCTTTCCACATTTCTTATAGGGGAGTATAACATCTTAATTACCTAGGACACAAAAGATCAACCTTGGATTGTAAGCCTTAGGCATCAACTAACATTTAGATCAAAAGGAATCCATCCTTATTGTTCAACAATATAATAATTTGGTAGTCGTTTGGAGGCTACGTTCATGTGACTATAAAGGAAGCTTAATGGAGGCAAAGAAGGGTATCAAAGTTTAGAGCATTCCTAGACTTTGCTGATACCCTTGGTTTTGATGATAACAAAATCCACATATTTGCGATTTGGGATACTAGTATTTTAGGAAAGAAGGTTTTAAATCTTGAGATCAAAATTGCAAAAGCTAGAACTCTTTATCGATCCAAATATGTCACAATGAAAACAAAAGTGATAGTATTTCAAGACAAAGAAGAAGAAGAATGGATGCTTGAATATAGAATAATGAAAGTTCAAAGTAGTTGTAATGATGTTGCCATTGTAAGTTAATTAGTGTTTAATTCTTTTATTTTTAGATTGTAACCAAACCTCAAAATTCATTTCAACACCTTTGAATTAAGTTCTCTATCTTAGATAGAAGCCTTATCCAATTTCAATCCTTGATCCATCATTGACCTATGATTGATCATTGATTTGTTATTGATTCATTATTGATCTGACACACTTTAACCAAAAAGGACCTAACTTACTTTTAACGACTTTTGATTGATCAACACACATTTTTTATGGATCAAAACCTCACTTGATCGATCAATCTTATGATCTGATCTATCAATGTGCAAATATTTTTTAACCTTAAATTGTCTAACTTTCTTGATCCACCAACACCAATCCTTAATCAATCAACTAAACTTTTCGATAGAACAATTTTTTGTTTGATCGATCATGGTGCGTAAAATTGAAATTTTGATCCAACATCCCCTTGATCAACCAACCTATTTTCTTGATCAACCAAAAATTGAATTTGATCAATCAACATGTTTTCTTGATCAATTAAGTTGTGTATGATTCTGAACCTATTTTTCATGCTCTTTTTGATTGCTCATTGATCGATTATTGTTCGATCAACTCTTGATTGATCATCCCTATTTTTTATCAATCAACCTATTTCCAATTTTAAATGTATGTTGACTATTATGACCTTTGTTTACATTAAATACTTTTAAGATTTGATTAAAAGTAATCTCTCTATAAGTAGAGTCATTTCTTTTCAAACATACAACATCTACTTCATTCTCCAAAGTACCAAAAAGATCAAAACATCACTTAGAGAACATTCTTGGTCTTCATACTCTCGGTGCACTCCACCTTTGAGACCTCCACTCTCATGCTCTACAACATTATTTTGTACCATCCTTTGTGGGTACTCCAAAAGCTATTTGGTTAAATCTTGTTGCTTTTTCATATTAATTTTGTGGTTCAATAAGATTATTTGTATAATTTATTTCTATTCTTTTATTTCATTTATTTGTAAAGGTGCTCGGCATGTCAAGTCTCCTTTCTCTTAGGGAGATAAAATCGCTCTGGTTTTGGGATCCAAATTTGTTGTTTGTAGTCAAGCTGCCTACAATTTAAGTAGCTTGGTCTAGTGGATTTATTGGTAGGGACTGATCGGAAAATCCTAAGCTGAGAGACTTAAGTAATGGTTTTTATCCATAACATTACATCGACAAGCTCGACGCATGATGACCACATAGCTGCTGCACCTGAAGGTACTGATAGGGTGATGAATCACCAAACTTTTTATCATTGGAGAAGCACTTGATCGGGAATGGGCCAATTCATCGGAGAACCACTTGATCGGGGGTGGAGATGCAAACCTACATCTTGCTGCAGGAGGCGAGTCAATTGACCACATCGGAGATCGGACCTACAAACCCAAAGTAGGAGCAAGCTCGACCACTTGTGGAGCGAATGGGAGGTGGAGCAATTTTTACCACAGAGGGAGGAGATGGGGACTTGAACCCATGCCCCCCAAGAGGGAGGCACTTATGGGGAGGGGAGTCACCAACTGTGCTCCTCCTCGACCCCGTCTTTGATTCATGATTGTTCTATAGCTTGTAGTTGCACTTAAAATTTCAAAATATAACAGGTGCAACACTAGTCACCCCCCTCTAATGTAGCTTGTGATCTACAGGTTTCTATATACCTCGTATTCATTGAAAGTAAAAGAGCTCTAGTAATCACCTTTCCTTGACATAATATGATTTGAGGGTTACTTACCTTCCAACACATACACCTACTTCAATTGGATCTTGGTAAAAAATCCCTGTGTTCTTTCTGTGTGATTGCTATCTCATCACACTATCCACCTCTCAACTTCCACCTTAAGTCTATGTGATCATATGCTTACCAAAGCTCAAATACTTGGGATCTCCATCTAAGAACACTAGTAGAAAACCATGATTTTGCATCAGATGTTTCTTGACGATTTTAAAACCATGGGCATATGTGATGTGTCCTTTCCTCTTGGTTGGAGGCAAGTCCATGGGGCAAGTCCCTATAGAAGTTGCACACCCCCCCAACTTAAATCATTTACAACTGTGCGCTAAAGTCAATATTTTTCAATGGTTTTAAAATCATGGGCAAACATAGCCTTTTCCTATGGTTGGAGGTTGTTCCGTAGGGAAAGGTTAGCAAGATTTTGTAGAAGGTTTACAATTGTGGCCTTTTATCATGGTTAAAAATTGTATCCAAAAGGGGATAGGAGCAAAATCCAAACCTAAAGTTAGGTTCTCTCCCACTATCTCTTTCATCGAACCCCAAACCCCACCCTCAACCCCCAGTTCCACCTACCACCTCCTTCGCCAATTGTTCGACTTTAGCGTCATCCTCCTCCTCCAATTGTCATCCTCGACCTCATTGTGGCCTCCTATAACTTTGCCACCATCGTTTCCTTCACTTGAAGGCAACCCTCCTTTTCCTCCACCTCTTTTTTTTCTTTTGCATGCATGTATGTAGTTTCACAGAATCTCCCTGATGTAAATATGTCTATATTACATAAAATGTCTATTTATGCATGTCCTTAAGCATAGAATTGCATTACATACTATAAATATTGCATAACATGCATCATCTTGCATTTAGATTAGTCTGAATAAAGTGTAGGTTAATTATCTCCATTTTATGGTCAGGGACAGGGCGACTTTTTATCGGGGCCTCGGATCGAAGATCCAACCATACGGATCTGATCAGGGTGACGATTGGAGTTCAACGACTCCAAGATCGCCCTAATCGGATATCCGTAGCATCAGATAGAGATCGAGGAACCCTAGAAGATCAAGGGCCAAGATGGTGTTAATCCACACTTCAAATGACAAATCCAACCACATGGATGGATTCGGATCGACGATCGTAGCCTAACGGCATGAAAATTGATCCAATCCGATAACCGTGGCACCATTTACATCACTCAGAAGATGGACGGCCAAGATGGCACCTTGTGGCGCCATCTCAACCGCCCAACCAGCCACATGCATTTACCATAGCTCATCTAGCCAACGCTTCTCCACCTTTGGATCGAGATCCAACGGCTGTGGGGCACGCGCACTTGAGTTGAGCGCTTGACACAAATGCACCCGTAGTGCGTTGGTCGGGCGCCCTACCGAGATGAGGAGGCGCGGGTTTGAGCCCCCGCACGCCTCAAATTGGAGCGGGCGCGCAAGCGCGATCAGCAGAGTGATCGAGATCCAACGATGCCGCGCGGCTGATAGCGCCCACGCACTATTTGACACCCTCGCGTGACGCGGGATCACACGTGCAAGACGTGCGCAGATGAGTCACGACGAGGAGAGATCTTAGCCATCCGATCTCACGATCGGACGGCCAAGATTTGAAGGACGTGGAGCACACGTTTGAGGCACGGAAGGTGAGCAGGCGTGCGAGCGTCGCCCACGAAGGCCACGTTCAGGCCTTTAGTGACGGATTTATCCATCACTAAAGGTCCTGACTTAATGTTTTTCAAAATGTAATGACCAAAATGCCTTCACTCCTTGCAACTATAAAAGGAGACCCCTTCCATACGAATTTCTCATCCCTTCTCTTCTCTCACCCCTTCCAAAGCTCTAAGAGCTTGTCCCAAACCCGGGATGCTCCTCTAAAGTAAAAATCTTAATTTTTCCACCTTCATCCCCCTTTGTGGAGCATCATGTGGTTGTCCTCTCTTTGCATTCGAGAAGTGGATCCTGCAACGACGACGATGTGTTGCTTCGTTCCCATTCTTCCCGCTTCATCCTCCTTTTTCCTACTCCGTTCCTCGTCTTCCAGGTGTTGCCCCTTCCGGCTCATCCTCCAAGCAATCGTCAAGGAGGATATCTCTCTCTCCATTCTTTTTACTGCTTTCTAGTGTAATCATTTCCCGCTTTTTAGACGTAATGAGTAGTGTAATGAATAATTTTTGATAACGAAATCCACGTTTATTCTACATCCCTTTGCTTTTATTTGTAATATTCTCTCTCTCTCTCTCTTCTATTTGTTATTTGTTAAATAGATAGATAGTTTTCAACCAGCTATTCTGTTTCGTGACAAATAAAACAAACGTGTATTTTTAATCAAACGTCTGCCTCCCTGAGTTCAACCTAGGATTTCTATTCCAATATAAATTTTATTTATTGAACCCGAGTTCTTCGCTATTCAAACTACAACGACGGGTTTTTAAAACCAAATTCGATAGCGTAGTACTTCGCTGTTCCAACACTCCCTTAGTAATTTTTCTAACAATAGGTATCAAAGTCACATGCTTTTTTTGTTAAATGTTTAGATGGAGTTTCACAAAGTATTTTACAAAAGTGATTCTCCTATTTGACTTAATATCTAGAATTCTTTCCAAGTCCAATGATGTATCAACGATCAACATTATTACAAATCCTAAATTTTAAAATTTGCAACAAATTAAGACAAAGTCCAAACGTATGACTCCTTTTTCATTTGTATAAGCAATTCTAGAGAGAATTATATCATTTCCTGTGATTTTTATATATTTCATTGATGGAGCTCACACTTGGATTTCTATGGAGAAATGTTTATGCTTATATTTCGAGTTTCAACCACTCTATATTTTGTAGTTTATAGAAGGTGCAATAATGCATTAAATGAATTATTGCATTTATTCTATGCACAAATGTATGTTAAAACAAAAGCTTACACAAAAGTTTAAGCATCCTCCCTTTGAACTAAATTGCATCAGTGATATTTAGGCATGAATACATGATATTTGAGTTTTAAACTAACACCACTGATATTTCAGTTTAGAACCAAATATTACCTATGATTTTTTAATATCACTGGTGTAATCTGAAAAATATCACCGATGATATCCACTTTTCTTAGAGATATTCCTTGCAGTGATTTAAATGTGTATAAATTTTTTAATGAATGGTTTCATGTGTATCAATGGATAGATATATTTTTGTCTATATGTTTTTATGTAGTGGTGATCAAGGTTCACCAAGAGCCTGCTTGAACTTCCACGAGATGTCGCATGCCAGTATTAGAAGGTACATAATTCTTGAGAACACCTTTTATTACATTAGCATAAGTATTATATTTTATCACGTGAGGTGCGCTCACTTGTATTATACTTTGTGTGAATGTATGGTTTATAGAAATGATCACATTTAAGGAGCATTATCTTAGGTAGATGTGTATGTGGAGTGTATGCATTTTATTTAGTTTATTACCTTGAATTTGGCCTGTGGGTATACCTGCAATTTATTAGTTGTTTAGTATCCTGGAAGGTTGGGAAAAATAACCATAATATGGAGAAAACTCATTTTTTCAAATGTTGTAGACCTAAGAGATTCACTCCTGAGTATTCGCGAACCTTGTAGGAGTCCTGTTTTGTACTACTTCATTTATATATATATTCTTCTTTCACTTTTAGTTTTCATGATCAAGAAGCTTAGACAATAATAATGAGAAAGCTATATCGTCTAGTCATGTCCACATCTAATGGCTGAGACAAAATTCCTAAATGTTGTAGGAATGGTGGTTAGACTTTAGTGTATATGTCAATATATATGTCTGTTCAAGACTTGTGTTCATGTCATACGAACAATGCATAAATGTATTTATATCTCACATGCATGCATTACACTTTGTCTTTATAACATGCCACAAGTCTTTCTCATCCTAAATTTGGAAAAGGTCCAACTAAGGAAGGTCCTCGAAGATTTGATCATAACTAAGTGTTACTTGCATGCTAGCTGTTACTTGTTACATGTAACTCCTATTTGGAGAAATTTCAGTAACATTTTCTTGCTCTTCTTTGGTATACTCCCTAAGATTGACCTTAAGTAGATTCCTTAAGTAGACTGACCTTCGGTGAGGGAAGGTACAAAGCTGAAGGGAATTCGATTGCCCATGGAAAGAAATAGCCGCAAAAGTGTTTGTATTAGTTCTCCTTATTCCAAGGCCGCAACACCTTGTCCAGTAGAACTGCAAAGTGGATGACATAGCATCATGATCACAAGTCATGTGATGGATGCATGCGTCATTCTGCAGATCCAGAGTGGATTTCATTCGATAATAAGTATAGGAAATTTGTTGATGAGATGCATAATGTAAGTTTTGGTTTTACTAGTGACGAATTCAATCCTTTCAAGAACATGTCTTCCCTGTATTCGGAGTGGCTTGTGGTTATTGTTACGTATAACTTGCCTCCTTGAATGTGCATATGATCATCTTTTATGATCCTAAGACTTCTAATCCTAGGCCCGAAGACACTGAAAAATGCGATGATGTCTACCTTGAATTTCTCATTGATGAGCTAAAATTGTTGTGGTATGAATATGTTAAGGCATACAACACACATTCTAGACAATTCTTTCAAATGCATGTAGTATTGTTGTGGACAATTAGTGACATCTCACCCTACACAAATTTATCTAGTTAGAGTACAAAGGAAAAAGTTGGCATGTCAAATATGTATGAATGATGCCCATCATTTACGTTTACCCAAAAGTAATAAGTTCTCTTACTTAGGGCACCGTAGGTTCTTACCAATTGAGCATATATGGCGTACATCCCAGTATAAGGACAGATTTGATGGGAAGACATGTAGGTAGTCCATGAAAAATCAGAAGAACTTTTTGAGCACAAGTACAATCAGGTTGCCTGGGTACAAAGTCATGGAGAGGTTACAACAAATTTGTGAAATCCATTTAGGTCATTTGTTGACAAGTGAATCTAAAGCTTGTGAATTCAAAAAGAAGAGCATCTTCTTCATAAAGCTTCCTTATTGGCAAGACCTTATAGTTTATCACAACTTTGATGTCATGTATATTGAGAGGAATGTTATGAATAATGTTCTAAACTTGCTAAACTTGACAATAATCCGAAGGACACATTGTGGACAAGGCTTGATATAGAGGAGATAGGTATTTGTCTTGATTGCACGTAAAATAAAAAAAGGATGGCAGTTATGACTTCTCGGTGGCAATATACAGCATAAGTGAGAAGCAAAGAGAGAAGCTATTCTCATTTTTGAAGAGCATAAAGGTGTTTAATGGGTACTTATCGTAGTTGTCATGTTGTATTAATGAAGTGAAAAAAAAATCAGTGGATTGAAAAGTCATGACAACTATGTCTACATGGAGATCTTTCCGATAGCTATCCGTGGAGTACTTCCTCAATCAATAGTTGATTGTATAACAGAGATGAGTCATTTTTTCAAGGCTATCTACTCTAAGACACTAGATCCGCCTTTGTTAGACTACTAGGATAAACAAATTGTGAACACATTATGCAAGATGAAGATGCTCTTCCCTCCTTTTTTTTTTTATGTCATGGTACATCCACCATTCACTTGGCAAATAAAGCTGGAATTGCTGGACCAGTGCAATACAGATGGATATATCTTATAGAGTGGTAACTTAAGAAATTGAAAGATTATGTCTTCAAAAAGCAAAGCAAAAGGTTTAATTGTCGTAGAATATCTTCTAGAAGAGTGCATATAAAATTTACTCTGTGTACATGGATGATCCAAATAACTATTTAAATCAATTGGAAAGGAATGATGAAGGGCCAGTTTACTAGAATGTGGAAGATTGTCTTTCTATATTTGACATTTGTGCAAGGGTGATTCTTAGAAAAAATATAAACAAATTCCAGAAGTTGATCACATGTTAGGCTATTTGTACATATTGAGACAAATCCCAAAGATCAATCCTTTCTATGATGAATTCAAATAGTCTACCCACACCTACAAACATGAACTTAACTTTATTCAATGATTTCAAAATCATGCTATTCAAATGAAGGAAGACAATGACAAGAGATAGATAGAATATTTTGACATAATATCCCAAAGACTTTTGAGCCATGCACATTATCATCTGGGATACATAATCAATGGGTTCAAATTTAGAGTAAAATCAATCCATAGTATAAAGACCACACAACAATCTAGTGTTATTGCCAGGTGTGAATTACCACCAGTTTGCAAAGGTTATTATGACCAAATTAATGAGATTGTTGAGGTAGGCTTCCAATATAATCGTAGAGTAGTCTTGTGCAAGTACGATTGATTTGATGTTTTCAACCAAGAAAGAGGTTATAGCCTGAATAAAAAACATGATATTTTCAACTTGAATTAGAATCATCAAGTCCACCAAGGAACTAAACCTTTTGCATTGACTTGTCAAGTTGAGAAAGGTTTCTAGGTGACCGACAATGGCAAAAGAGGGTGGATAATATCGATAAGATCAATACCTCATAATTTCTGTGAAATTGCATAGCCTACCAAGAAATTTCACAACTTAACAAACTACCTCCAAAGACATTGTAGGATAATGATTTTTAAGGTAACCATTTATTCTTTACTTATTACAACTTTTGCATTCATATCCATTAAACATGCAATCTATCTCTTAAAGCATTCTATCCTATTAACTATACTTATAGAAGTCACATTCACTTAGCTTTGATGCACTTATCTTAACTTCTTAGCATGCATCTTTTATATTAGCAAGCATTCATTCTACTGACTAACTTATCTTTAATTCTTAGCATGCACTCATTTGTTTAATAATAGAAAGAGCGATATTCATTTTCGATAAAAAATTTACCATATAATGACATGTCGTTATAGTTCGTTGCGTAGTAGAAAATTACTTTTCAAAACATTTAATATTCAAAAAGTAACCACGAAAATAGTTAGGTCATCTCCACGAGGAGAAATTAGCCTATTAAACTAGCGAGTGGTGCCTCAATTATTCAGGAAACTTAATGGGTGTGCATGCTAATTAGTGTAATTATTTTTCTCACATAAATGCTCATTTTAATCAATTAATCAAGAATGTAGGTGTTTAGATGCACAATCACCACCATATAATATTCTGTTAACAAGTAATCTTGGCATAGGAAAACACCGTAAATGTTAATCTCCAATATAATATAGCTTGTTTACTATAATCAATATGACATGCTCAATCTCATTTAGTAGAGGCATTCCACCACAAATAATTTCAAATGAATAAAAGGGTATCTTGCAAATTCACATCAATAAATAAATTCAGTAAATAAGTGAATAATGTATCCCGCAATGGCAACCTTGGTAATTTTTAATTGGAGGAGAAACAGAGGATTTCTCCTCTCTCCTCGCGTGAAGGGACGGGCGTGGATGGTTGCGAGAGTCGAGGGGATGGTGCACCTCGACGATTGCTCCACAATGGTGGCAGCAACGCGTCGTGAGGAGGTCGGTGGCGGCCGATCGTAGGAGATGAAGCTCACCAGCGAGGAGGTCTGTCGGCGGTCACTGTTGGGTTGTTTCCTGCTGCTTGTTGCAGGCGACACGAGGAGGTGCACACCAGCGTGGAGAAGAGAGGCTGCTGGTGGTGCACGCAGCCATTGCACATGGGCTGCTGGCCTTCTACCGGTGCGCGCGTGCATGCACTACCGACCGCTGGTGGGAGCGCGCTGTTGGCCTGCGTGTGTGCTGCCGCTTGCGTGGGCTGCTGGCCTACTAGAGGTGCTTTCGCAGGCGTGGAGTTGGCGTAGGTGTGGTGTGGCAACGGTGGTGGTGCATGGATGATGGGTGATGGAGCCAGCTTTGATGGGTTCGACGGGGGAGGTTGCATGTGGTGATGGGTCCTTCTTTTAGATGGCAAATGAAAAAGATAAGGAAGAAGGAGAAGACTAAGAGGGAAGAGAGGGGGAGGTGGTATTGGTGGTGTTGTGGCTGAAGGTGGTCCGCGGTGAGGAAGGGAGATGGTGGTGATGGCTGCAGGTAGGTGGTGCACTGCGATTGTTTGGGTTCTTTTGGTGAAACAGAGGAAGGGGAAAAAGAAAACGAAGAAGAAGAAGGAGGAAACAGATGGCTGAGGGGGGGGTTATGTGCAGTGGTGTTGTGGCTGCATGCTGTCACCATGCAACCGGCGAGAGGGAGAAAGAGCAGAGGTGCAGCATGCCTAAGCCACGGTGCGTGCAGTGTCCATAGGGTGCATTTATTCCACGGTGATGAAGGAAGGAGGAGATCCCCACCAGGGGGAAGGATATCCCTCTCTCTTTGTTGGCCCTCTCGCTTTTTAAAAGCCCTCGGTTTGTTTTCCTTCGGTCGTCGACTTCTCCAACCACTTGTGAACATCGCGAGTGGTTGAAACCGATGGATAGGTTCTGGTGGTTTTTCATCAAACGTTCGATAAATTCTCCAAACGTCTTAAAATGTGCAGACACCAGTGCATTTCTGATGGTGGTTACCAAACGTCCAAATTAAATTTCAGACGTCTTTAGAGTGATTTTGGTTGTCTGCCTGATGCCTTCAGGTATCATGTGCCTAGCCTGCATCCACCAAATGATTATTATAACATATCATATGTTATTAAACATAAAATTGGTGCATAAGATGATACACAGACTACGTTGAATTCCCACTTAATTCCTAATCAAGTATCAACTAAAAGCGACTAATTAAAGAGTACTTAGGCCAAATAATGTTCCACGAAAGTGGACTTATCAAATGCCCCCATGCCTAAGTTTTGCAAGTCCCTAGCAAAAGTGAAAAATAATGAAAGTAATCAAGAGAATTATTCTTTCTTTATTTCACAAATTTTGAGATCCAGATTAATGTGAAGTGGTAGCAGCCTAGGTAACGGATTCAAGTGAAAAGCCAACCTATATTCAAAGTTCGTACTTAACCCTTGGTAAACATTTTATTAGGATAGGCAACTACTTCCCTCGGGGATAAAGTAGAAAATAATCTGTAGTTTGACCCCTGGCTTTTTGGCTTAGGTAGGTGCTACTAAGTTGAATGGATTTATATTTGGTGGCTCACACTCATCTGATGTTACATATAGTCTAGTACTACAAACTCTAGATCTCTAGACTATCAAACAAGTCAACTTAGAGAAAGGGTAAACACTGTGCTCTCTTTTCATTCGCTTATGCTCACTCACTCTCTCTTTTCTTTTTCTTTTTTTTTTCCTTCTTTCTTTTCTGAGATCACATATCTTACCAGATTTTTGTAAATGTACTCACTGTTTGGTGGCCTCACATTGCATTTACACTTCAATTAAAGTTCTAATAATCCTACAACTAAGTTAAAAGTCCTTAGCCAATTTCAGGCGATCAGAAATACTGAAAAATAAGTATGGATCATATTTGGTGGATCGCAATGGGTGTTTTTATTGTTACCTCAAAAACATCGATATATAATAAAAAAATGACAAGAAGATGAAACTCCAAACTCAGACTCTTTTCTTTTTCCTTTTATCTCTTTTTTCTTAAAATATAAATATTTCCTTCTCTTTTCTCTCTCTCTCTCTTTCTTCTTTTTTTTTTCAACTATTAACACAAAATGATGCATACTTTTATTTATGAGCCATTATTAGGAATGATGATGGTCAAGAGGATATTGTGTGGCTTATTTGATGGAAGTGCCCACTCTCAGCACCGGGAAGGAATGGATAAAACAGTCGTATTTCTGACTTTTGACATTACTACCCTCCTTCAATCGAGGACTCTATGAAGGATGGTCGTAACCATCCACCATAGTAATAGTTTTATTAGGACTCAATCTCTGTGTATCTGCCCTATTTGGTGACTCTCAGGAATTTACACAATGTTTGCATATAGGAACAGAGAGCAAAAACTATGCCTAACTCTGAGGTATCATCATCTAATTATCTAGAACTTAAGAGTTCTTGCACTACACTTAGAGCACCAATAATCTCTCTACTTTCTCCTCACAAATAATAGGTGGATCTAATAGAAAATAGTATGCCTGACTCCCTATTAACTATCTAAGGGTTCAGTAGACTAAAAAATGTTTATTAGTTTTCTTCAAAGATCCATTACCCAGTATACGTGCAAGTGAAGTAACTGTATTGGATTCTAAACTTAAGAAACAATTTAAGAAGAAAAGCTTTAATGACACCTCCTTGACAAAGATGTTTTGCTAGGGCTAACCAATTTAGCTAAAGAAAAGAGAGATTTTTTTTTATGCTAATGCACCTAACCTAAATGCATGAATACTACCTAAAAATGCAAAATGCACCCCCCCATGCCTAAATCCTACAATGTCCTCATTATAAAATTAAAACAGGGGGAGAAAGGAAGGAAATTACCTGATGATGGTGTTATTCTAAATGCTGGGTTGCCTCCCAATAAGCGCTGCATTTTCTGTCGGCAGCCAGACTTATAGGGAACCTGTAAGTCTGGTTCCAGACAGAAAGAGCTAGGCCCTAAAAATATGCGTAACAGCAAGAGCCTAGAAAACAGGTAGCCACAGATGTTAGCGAGCTGATGATGCAACGTTATCTCAAATGCTCGCCAGAAGATATGAAAGCAGAGAACCTCGTAGGCTACCTGGGTTGGTCTAGGAATAATGAGAGAAACATGAGAAGGGACCTCTCGAAATGGAATAAGTGGAGGATAACAAAGGTCCTCCAAAGCAGGAAGGATTTTAAAAGATATAAACATAATTATTTCAAACCCTTGAATGGCGAGACTAAAAGTACAAGCATCAATCCACACTCGCCATTCTACCCGATGATGTACTAGCCTGATATGCTTCCCAGAAAGAATGTATATGAGCAGAGACCAGAGCCAAGGATTAGGTAAGGAATCTCCAGGTTGCTTGAGTGATTGGGTGGGAATTAATAAGTCCAAAGAGGCTTAGTCTGTTTAGGTTCCATTCCCAATAAGAATTCATCTTCCACATCCTTACCTAACTTTATTGTTTTATGAACCTCCAACTACTCCTCTACAATAGATGAGTCATGAATAGAATTCAATATCTTATTAGTAGACTCATGATCAACATGCTTTGACGACAGTTGGATTTCCTGGGAAGTAGCAAGATCAGAATTATCATCAAATCCATCCCAGGTTCTTTCTTATCAATTACATCCTTTCCGAGGACTTTGTGTGCTACTTCATTATCCTTAATATCTTTAGGATGATTATCATCTTTAATGTTATGGGGAAAGCTTATATCACTGAATTCTTTGTTCTTATTGGGGCATAAATCCTCAATTGATGTATATTCTCCCCGAGAGTCTCCCCTAGGCTTCTCACTATTGTGTTCATCCTCTAATATCAACTCCTGGTTTTGTGGAGGATGACTCTCAAAATTAAAAGAAGGGAGGAATTCGGATTTCACCAAATTATTTATATCCTCAGGGGGTAAGTCCTCGAATAACACATAATCCCCCTGTGATTCACTTTAGATTCTAAGGCCAGGTTCCTCCAACGGGTTATCATCCTCCTCTAAAATAGACTCTTTGTACCCCTGAGACCAAAATTGATCCAATTCATCCTCCAATCCCTTAAGGTCACCTTCATTGGGCGCATTTAAATCCTCAGAATGTTGGATGGTAGGTGTTGATTCCCTAAGTGGAGGGTCAGGATTAGGCTCAGTAAGGGTAGAATGGGGTTCCAGATGATTAATAGGGGAATTGATATGAACAATACGACTTTGACTCGAGTTATCAGGGGTAAGGAAAATACTATCATTAGGGTTAAGGTCCTCAAGAGGTACCATCTTCCCTTTCTTTTGACTCCAATATAGCTCCGGTGGATAATCACTAGGATCGTTCTCCTCTAGTGGCCGTGTCTCATGGGGAGAGTCTAAGTGATAGCTACTCAAAACAGGATCCCTATTATTATTGATTTCCTCATAATTATTTTCATGATCATGGTTGTATGGGTAGGGATCAGAATTACTAGTAAGAGTGTAGCTAAGCTGTCTAATTTCCTTGTTCAATTGTTGACTATTCCTCAACATCTCTCCCATAGACTCCATCATTTCCTTTTGTTGTTTTTGCATTTCTATCATAAAAGAGGAGAGGCTACTGCTATCAAATTGGGGAGGATAGTCAATCTCAGGCTCTGGTTGGCTAAGGGTATCGGTCCAACCTCGATAAGGAAAATTATGAAGGGTAGGGGGGTTGGGTGTTTGCATAGTAGTGGGGATTCCATGAATGGAAAATCCCATTCCAAGGCTCTGCTCAAAAGTGGGAGCTATCAGGCTAGTACTCCCAGGATAGGAATATGATTGATCCCATGAATTGTCATTGTACCCATCAAGGGATGGATCCGCCCGTGGCATGGGATCCAAGTTAAAAGATGAGAAGTATTGACTGTGATAATCTGAATGATAGAAGTAAGGGTGATCCATTTCTTTAAGCCAAACAGGTTTAACTCTCTTAGGATTTAGAAGAAACTAGAACAAAAGCAGAAACTTCCTAGAGAGTCCTACCACTGTCAAAACAAATGCAAATGCAGTGGGATCTATTTTTAATAGATTCTAAGTCTTAGAATTAGGTGTTCAGTTGATAGACAAACAAGTTTTGCAAGAATTATGCTTCCTAGGCCAACCTTCGTTGATGCCTACAACCTATTTGCAAGGGATGGAAGTCTCGAATCGAGCCCACGCACGAGGAACCGAAGTAACTTGGTGGATAGGCTTGTTGATTTTCAACTAACTTCCCTTGTGGTGCAAAAGAGGATTGGTAGAAATTTATCTAGTGACCTTATGTGGGATGTGCACAATGTCTCAGGTGTGCAACACACGTTCGTGTTTTGAATTTTGAAATCTCGCAAACAAGATCCTTTTGCACACAATTTCAAGTCACAAATTTTAAGGTCCAACATCTTAACAGTCCCAATTTTTAAAGTGACCACTGAATTAATTCGATTCAAATACTTTAGTGGTCTTAGATTTAAGTCCAATGCAGATGCATGATCGGTAATTGATGCTTAAGAGAAGAAGTACGTTACTCCAGCTTTTTTCAATGAAGGATGTTTGCAATGCAAAAAGAAAAGTTAGATGCTGCTCATTCAATCCTAGATGGTCGTCCTATAGATATGTAGCTTCTAGCAAGCAGTTCGAATATTTTTTTCTAATAATAAGCAAACAAACCTAATCTAACTAACTAACTAACCAACATGCGGTTCAAACAATTCGAATAATCCTATAATCTAAATAAAATGGGAACATGCTCCCGAAAATACGCTCCCGCATACAAGAGCGATAAGCAATAAAAGCATTGGGAACAGGTTCCCAAAAATACCCAACAAGGGTCCAAAAGATAGAAATTAAATGTCTAATGTCTATCTAGCCTAAATCTAAACTAAGATCTACTAACTAAATCAGGAAAGGCTCCTCTGTACGCCTTCACGTGCGTGGGATCAAGGCCCACAAGCACCCGTTGACGGCCTCCAGGTGGCGTCAAGGTCCATCAAAAATATTGTCCCCACTGTGCGCACCTACCACGTTCATATTTTGTTTTTGCACAGAAAAAGATCAACAGTTAATAATTCAGAAAAGTTTCATAAATAGCATAAAAATGACAGAAATTCCCTGAAAAAATTAATAGGCATGTTTACTCCCCGACAATGGCACCATTTGAAAGAGCGATCTTTGTTTTCGATAAAAAATTTAACAAAAAATGACGTGTCGTTATAGTTCGTTGCGTGGTAGAAAATCGCTTTTCAAAACATGTAATATTCAAAAACTAACCACGAAAATAGTTAAGTCGTCTCTACGAGGAGGAATTAGCCTATTAAACTAGTGGATGGTGCCTCAATTATTCGGGAAACTTGTTACGACCCGACTCCCGAATCCCTACAGGACATGAGAATCGGATCGACTCGATTGATCCCAAGACCTAGTCGTCCAACGAGAAAGTAACCAAAAAGCAGTAAAATAAACTACATTCACCATGCAAGCAACTAAAAGTAACAAAGTACAGCAGTAAAGAATTAAACTACTACAGTGCACACCACCACAACAGTAGAGAATTTAAAAAGGGTACAGGAATATAAAATTACAATAAAAGGGTACAAAAATGTAAAAAAATACTCACTACTACAGAAAATGGGGTACAACAGAAGTACAACTACTGGGCTCTACTGGGCCCAGCACCCTCTACAGCCATAGGCTCTGGCTGCTCAACACCTGGACCTGAAAAGGGTGGTAAGTACGACACGTCAGCAAAACGCTAAGTAGAGTGGCAACCAGCTAGCTAAGAGAAACGGTAAAGGTCGACAGGTAGCTGTTGTTTTCAATTTCTTTCTTTATTGAACTAATTATTCTTTCTTTCATCACTTGGTTTATTTATCAAGTCTTTTTCTTGATCTCGAATGTTCCTCGTGGGAACGATCTTGATTGCAATCTTTTCCGAAGAGTAGAAGTAGCACGTGGTGCTCTCCTGGCCGGGAGAGTCCCCCGTGGTGGTCCTACCCTCAATCAACCACCCCAAGGTCGCTGACAGACGTAACGGTGACTACGGCACACGCAATAAACTCACAGGTAGCTACCCCGCACTGGCACGCAGTCAGTCGTTTCCGTTAACGGGTGCGTCCAAGCACAGCACAGAACCAGTATAGGGCATAGCCCTCTCAGTAACAGGGGTCTAGCCCCTCCACAGTAACCAAACAGGGATCTCGCCTCTCCACAGTCCGCGCACCCTCGCCTGACTACCCTGGTTTACCCAGTGGGCCTAACAAGTCGGTGTAGGACGGCTAGCTGAACCCCGGGCCCCGTGGGGTGGTTAGCTCTCTCCCTACACTAGTAGCTCTCCCCGGTACTATGTACGCGAGGGCCACAGAGTCGGTACAAAGTGGCCAGTCCTAACCCTGGGTCCCAACCCTAAGGTGGCTAGCTCCGCTCTGCACTAAATAGGGGGACAGTCGCTCTCCTTGGTACTCCATACTCAAGGGCCAGCTCAATTCCCCATTCACTTTTCTAGTTCCATTCTATTTATTTCCAGGAGCTCTACTCCTAATTTCCCCGTAGGGTTCATGCTCATGTTTCTCAGTCCAAGCCATACTAGGTTTCATCATTTCAGGTTTATCCGCATATAGCACGTGTTTCCAACATTCAATCCTTCTTTTCCAATTTATATACAAGCAGCTCGTATTTAATTTCAAACAACAGGAATTACATGTAGCAGTTACTAACAACAGTACTCTACATTTTACAGGCAGCTGTTATCCAAGTACAGGTAATTATTATTATTCTATGTACTCATCCAAGACTGCAATTCAGGCATTCAATACAATCGTTCCAGTGTTTCTAGTCCTAGGATTCATGCCATACCCTAGGATCTATCATTTATTCCAGACATGTAGTTAAGTTTGTAATTAACTAAGGGAAACCACTCTACCCGCAAAATCGAGAGTAATGGGGGCGTAATCGACAGGTCCACGTGCCTCTGCAACCCCCAAATCTGCAATAGAACAGGGTCCTAACACAAGGATTAACCACAAGAAACCACTCAGAACATGATAATACGCATTCCAACAAGTAGAGTAACTTATACGAAGAAGAACGGAATCTTAAATGCGGAAATCAGACCTCGAACGGACCCTAAACGGGTCAAAAATGACAACTTTGACTCAAATTAGACATCCAGACGTCTTAAATGGGGTCCAGATCCATACCTTACTCTGTGCTGCTCCTCAGACATCCAGGGATCCTACTGAACTGTCTGGACCTAGTTCTAGATGTCCGACTATCCCTCCGGACATCTGGAGACGCTCTCCACCGTTTGGTGCCTCGCTCAGACGTCTGAACCATGTGGGAAGGCGTGTCCCACACCTTCCCGAAGTGAATCCTGCACGCGCACGCAAAATCTCTCAACACGGCACGCAACAGAGTCTCGGCGGAATGGCCTGCATGGCTGTATCAGTAAAGGGAAACAAAGGGCGCAGTTCGTACCTCTCAGTCGTCTGGAGCTTCCTCCAGACGTCGTTCATGTCATCTGGATGTAGATCCAGACATCTGATTCTGGGAAAAAATCCCAGAATCAGAAGCTCCTTCATCTTCTTCCTGCTGTGCGGGACCACGCCGCGTAGCTGCGAGTTCGCTGCTCTAGCTACAGCAGCGTCGGGGGAAACCTCCCCAGCACAACGCTCTACCTTGCGCATGCTAACCGACCTCGAATTGCTCCGGTGAGCTCCCTCTCTCTCACGGCTCACGCGCTCTCCTCTCTCCCCTTCTCTCGTTGCCCCTCTCCTCTCCGCCGCTGCACTTGGCAGCAACTCACTGCTCTCGCTCTCACCCTCGTTGGAAGAAGAAGGGTGGAAGGATGGATGTAGGGTGGCGTGAGGGAGAGGTGGGGATATAAGTAGGCGTGAGGGGGAAAAGATCCTGCAGTCGGTGAGGGGAGAGAAAGAGAAGAAGGTGGCTGGGGTTCAGTCTGTGCGCGGCATGCGCATAAACTCACGGTCGTACGCACGCAAAAATTAATTTTCAGATGTCTGGGAATGTGTCTAGACGTCTGACCAGACGTCTGGCCCGAGTCCCAGATGTCTTAAAAGAGCTTTGATGGCACAGGTCTTAACAAAACTCAATGGGTGTGCATGCTAATTCGTGCAATTCTTTTTCTCACATAAATGCTCGTTTTAACCAATTAATAAAGAATGTAGGTGTTGACAGAGCGAGATCGATGTTTATAAATGCTGCGTTGTAGTATAGCCGAAATCTCTTTGAAAACAAATACAATTTATTACTCGAATTTGAAGTCTGAGGTCGAACATAGGGAGGAAATAGGAATTCACACACTAATCTCAAATAAAATGTAATTGGGCACAAAATTTAAGCCAAATAAAGTACTCAGAAATGATAATCAATGTAGAACATGAGTATAACAAGAATTTGACATGATAAAAAGAGATCTATAATAAAATAATGGTGATTTAGATCGCCAATTATTTAGTATATTTATATGTATACTAAGGTAATCAATAATGCCACGGTAATCAGGACCAAATCAATCAAATATCCACACAGTAGCTTGAATGCTACAGTAATTAGACGTCTCCTTTGGAGATCAGATGCCGTAAATGTTCAACTACTACAGTGCCTTCTTCTTTGTTTCTTCTTCTTTCTGTTCTCTTCATTTTATCTTCAAGCCTTCTTCTTCTGCCTTGACTTCTCTTCTTCAAGCACAGGGGAAAGGGTCTTCAGATTTTGGCTAAGTGTTAGCCAACTTCCTAGAGAGCAAAACCCTCCCCTACCCTGTGCACTCTCCTCTCTCTTTCTGTCCTAGGGTCATGCTCTCCCAGAGCATCCAACAGTACCGGGTTATCGAGTATTCGGACCTAGAGCGCACCCAAGTCCAGGGCTGCAGGCGTGGGTCACAGCCAAGGAGTGTGCGGTCATAGGCGGGTTAACAGGTCGGAGCCAGGCCCACGTGGTGGTGTCACAGGCAAGGTGAGTAGGTAAGGAGGATCTCACCCTCATGTGTTAGGAGGCAATAAGCCGCTGACACTTTTTCCTCTTATTGCATTGCGGATGCTCTTCAACAATCGATGTGGGACTAAAGTCCCATGCTTCCTCTTCGCATACAGCTGTAGGGCTCCTTCCTTTAATTGCTGCAGCTCACAAGATAAAGGCCTCCAATTGACCTCGCGAAACAGTGCCTTAGGTGATTCTGCACAGCCTGGGTTGAGCAGTTGGAGCAAGTGAGTGCTGTAGCAAGCTCCAAGCTTGCTCGAAGCACAGCGTTAATGGTGGGATCGACCTGGTACATGAAACTCAAGAAAAAGGGCATTACGGCCACGTCAGATGGTTCAGTAGGATCACCGTGGGATGGCGAACGTGGTGGTGGGTGCAGCGTGGCGTGAGAGTGCGTGAAGTGGCCAGATGGTGACGGAGATGGCCGTGCAGAGGTGGGTAGGTCGATGAAGGGTTTTAGTGGGTGGAATAGCGAATAGATAGGGGGGTTTTGTTCATGGAGGGACGGCGGTGCTTGTGGGTGTGTCGGCGAGGAGGATGGAGTCGTGTAGCGATGGAAACTCCTCACTGGAGTGGTCGTCGAATGCGGAGAAGATGGAGGTGAGCGGCGGCGTCGAGGGCTATTTTTGAGGTTTTTGGGTATAAAACTAAACCTAAGAGCTAAGCGACTTAATCTAGCCTAATCTAAACGGACGAACGAGGGAGGATAGCACCGACATTGGTAGGCCAGCGTTTGGGAAGAAGGTGCTCCGATGATGGGGACAGCGACGACGACGGAGGTAGAGGGGCTCCTGTTGGTACGGCCAGAAAGAAAAAGATAATCCGGCCACTAGTTTTGTGAACGGATGACGAAAGAGGTTAGGAGGGGTCCCTGGAGCTTGTGGAGCTTTGCGGCCGAAGAGGAGAGAGGAAAGGAGGGTTTCACGACTGAAATCAAGCTTAGGAGACTCAGCGAGGTCTGGTGGTTCTTTATATAGGCAGTAGAGGGTAGTTGAAACTTGGAATCCAAGATTTTAACCTTGGGAGGTTCGCCGGAGTAGGGAACCCACTTCTTCCATGAGTTTGCATTAGGATTTGGGCGAGAATTGGAGCCCAAGATGCGGCTCAAATTGTAGGGAAATCTCTCAGGAGTCTCCCTTCCAAATTTGGAAGGGATTCGCCAATTAATCAGGGAGAAATCCCTAGTCGAAGGTCGTCGAAGTAGGATTCCTCTATGATAATGGTCGAGGGACCTATTTGCAAAGAGTGACGACAAATATAGGGGCCTTTTTGTAAGGATTTCAAAAGTTAGGGGCATGTGTGTGAGAGAAAAGACTTATACTGGAT
This sequence comes from Thalassia testudinum, assembly GCA_037157565.1. Classification (NCBI taxonomy): domain Eukaryota; kingdom Viridiplantae; phylum Streptophyta; class Magnoliopsida; order Alismatales; family Hydrocharitaceae; genus Thalassia; species Thalassia testudinum. Next base: position 12,661,075 of record JAZHRO010000010.1, read on the forward strand.
CAAATTGCAAACTAGGTCAAGATGATCTCAGATTGAGCCCAAATTTTGGTACAAACCTAATTTTTACCCAAGGAATCCAATGGTGAAGTTAGATTTAGGTTTTGACCAACTTTGATTGGGTAATTTATGAAAAAACTTAAATTAGGGCAAATGTCAGTCTAAGACTCTATTTTGGGTCAAGATGGGTTATGATGGTCAAATTGAAGGTACTAAACCCAAGAGAATATTTTTCTACGAATTTTAGAGGGTTTAGGTGAATTTTATCCTAACTATAACCTTATTTAATTAAGCGGGTCAAGTTTTAGGGCTTCGGAAATCATTTACTTTTCAAAACACGCGAAAACCCTTTTCTGTCTGTTCTAACCCACTTGTTAGATATTTAAGGCCATTTGACCTTTAATTACTCCTTTGAGAAAACTTGTGATTGTACTACAATTGAAATATGCTGTTAAAACTGTAATTTTACATCTATTTTACTATTATTCTCTCATAATGGTTATGCAATGAATTAGGGCTTTCTAGTGATTATGTAGGAGCATTTATTCCTTGATACTGACTAAATTAAGCTAATTATGGCTCTTGATGGTGTTCCCATCAGTAGGTGTTTAGGTGCAAAATCACCACCATATAATATTCTGTTAACAAGTGATCTTGGCACAAGAAAACACTGTAAATATTAATCTCCAATAGAATATAGCTTGTTTACTATAATCAGTATGACATGCTCGATCTTATTCAGTAGAGACATTCCACCACAAATAATTTCAACTAAATAAAAGGGTATCTATGCAAATTCACGTCAATAAATTTATTCAGTAAATAAATGAATAGTGTAGCCCGCAGTGGCAAACTTGGTAATTTTTAATTGGAGGAGAAATAGAGGATTTCTCCTCTCTCCTCCTCGCGTGAAGGGACGGGCGTGGATGGTTCTGAGAGTCGAGGGGATAGTACACCTTGACAAGTGCTCCACAATGGTGGTAACGGCGCGTCATGAGGAGGTCGGTGGCGGCTGGTCGTAGGAGATGAAGCTCACTGGCGAGGAGGTCTGTCGGCGGTGACTGTTGGGTTGTTTCCTATTGCTTGTTGCACGCGACGCGAGGAGGCACACATCGGCGTGGAGAAGAGAGGCTGCTGGTGGTGCATGCAGCCATTGCACATGGGCTGCTGGCCTGCTAGTGGTATGCTCGTGCGTGCACTACCGACCGCTGGTGGGAGCACGCTGTTGGCCTGCGTGTGTGCAGCCGCACGCGTGGGCTGCTGGCCTGCTAGAGGTGCGTGCGCGGGCATGGAGTTGGCGTAGGCGTGGTGTGGTAATGGTGGTGGTGCATGGATGATGGGTGATGGAGCCAATTTTGATGGGTTCGACGGGGGAGGTTGCAGGTGGTGATGGGTCCTTCTTTTAGATGGAAAATGAAAAAGATAAGGAAGAAGGAGAAGACTAAGAGGGAAGAGAGGGGGAGGTGGCATTGGTGGTGTTGTGGCTGAAGGTGGTCTGCGGTGAGGAAGGGAGATGGTGGTGATGGCTGCAGGTAGGTGGTGTACTGCGATTGTTTGGGTTCGTTTGGTTGAAACAAAGGAAGGAGAAGAAGAAAACGAAGAAGGAGGAAACAGATGGCTGAGGGGGGAGTTATGTGCGGTGGTGTTGTGGATGAATGCTGTCACCATGCAACAGGAGAGAGGGAGAAAGAGCAGAGGTGCAGCACGCCTAAGCCACAGTGCACGCAATGTCCATAGGGTGTGTTTATTCCACAGTGATGGAGGAAGGAGGAGATCCCCACCGGGGGTTAGGATATCCCTCTCTCTCTGTTGGCCCTCTCTCTTTTTAAAAGCCCCCGGTTTGTTTTCCTTCGGCCGCCGACTTCTCCAACCACTTGCGAACATCGCGAGTGGTTGAAACCGATGGATAAGTTCTGGTGGTTTTTCATCAGACGTCCGATAAATTCTCCAGACATCTTAAAATGTGCAGACATCAGTGCGTTTCTGATGGTGGTTACCAGATGTCCAAATTAAACTTCAGACATCTTGTAGAGTGATTTTGGCTGTCTCCCTAATGCCTTCAGTTATCATGTGCCTAGCCTGCATCCACCAAATGATTATCATAATATATCATATGTTATTAAACATAAAATTGGTGCATAAGATGATACGTAGACTACGTTGAATTCCTACTTAATTCCTAGTCAAATATCAACTAAGAGCAACTAACTAAAGAGTACTTAGGCCAAATAATAGTCCACGAAAGTGGACTTATCAACAATCACTTTACTTCTTAGTAGCATTTATTTTCTTTAGTAGTGCATTCTACCTAATGAATTCTAAAGTTCACACATCCCCCATTTGAAATAAATTACGCCAATGATATTTAGACATGAATAATTAAGTGATATTTGAGTTTTGAACTAAATTACACCAGTAATACTTTAGTTTTGAATCGAATATCACCAATGATATTTAAAATATCATGCGTGATATTTAATTCCAAACCAACTACGTCACCGGTGATATTTGAAATATCACCTGTGATATTTGAATATTTCAATTCTAAATCAAATGTCACTGATGTTGTTTAATATCATCGATGCAATATGACTAACTTATCTTCTTAGGAGCATTTATTTTCTTTATCATGTCTTCTTTAATAATCACTTAATTCTTACCATGCATTCATTTGTTTCTTATTCCTATATCCTACATGTAATCATTTTTTTTCACAAATGAACATGCCTCCACAAAAGTTGAAAGCGAGGAGACAGTTGAGGTTTCAGTACAGGCTCCCAGAGGACTTTAGTGTTGGGCATGATGATAACACTTACACTCCCTCAAATATCCACTCCCAACTCGACACCCATCCACACTCCCACCTTCACCATCCACAGCCTACTCCCACCATGACCCAAGCCCCCCACCGACCAGGCACACCACAGGTTAGGGCCACTACTATCCTACCCAATACTCTTAGCCAGTCTAATTATTGATCATTAGTTCGATAGCATCTCTGGCCTCCAGTCTGCACTTGGTCATGTTCCTTCTGTTAGAATCATAATGCGAACCATCATATATTATTATTAAGGAATTATACGCTATCATATACATATGTATTTAACATCATGTTTAGTGGTCCTTAATATGATCTAATTATCTTAATAGAGACCACTTGCATTTCATAAGGATATAGGAATCTAGACATAGAAACCATATGGGAAATACAATTCTATGATGGGCGGAATTGTTATTTCATTTTTATCGATTGTGGTCCCCATAGGGGTATGCAAGTGGGTGATAATGATTTTCTACATCCCATTGCATAGAATATAAGGGCCTTGGAAAGAGCTCAAGAGACATACTCTCACTTTATTTTTTTTCTTCTGCTATCGCTCTCTACACCCTCTAGAAGCACCATCACCATCTCTATAGGAGGATCTCCATCAATTACAAAGGATCTCTACGTGCATCCTCTGCGAATCCTCTCATAGAGATGGATTCAAGTATGCTTTCATCTTTTTGTTTCATTAGGTGTTGATGATATGATGATTAGGAATGTTCTTGGGATTTGATACAAAATCAATTTCAAAGAATTTATTCGTTTGATTTGGTTTTCATAAGGCTTTTAAATCCTTCACCTTCCTCTACACCAAGACAAGTCCAACCTATTGAACTCCCACCTAGGCCCCCCCTAAAGGGTAAGGCCATAACCCATGGTCCCTCCAACTTCAAGTTCCATCACCATTGCATCCCATCTCAGACCCCACCCCAACCAACTTAGGTTGATGGACTTGCCTATCTTTCCACACCATATTTCCCAAATCAGGCTTAAGTTTCTCCTATACCATTTCAACCCGAGTCCTACGCATACGAGGGGACATCAGATCATTCCCTAGATGCTCCCCAGGCCTAGCAGTCACAAGCAGACTCCTAGCCCCAGGTTGAGCAGTAGAGTTAGGAAGGGACTAATTGTATAGAAATGTTGCACTTAGCCAAAATTTCTTTGCATTATTAATTCTTCATATATATGTTTATTTCTCTTGCACTCTAAACTTAAGGTATAAAACAAAAAAAAGGAAAGACAAGGAATTTAAATTTGACCAAAGTCCCCAAGGGCACCTGAATCCAAATCGAGGTCTTAGGAGTGGGATCATGTGTCGAATATGTACGTGCCATTCAATAATAGGATCGATGAATTAATGAAAGCAATCGTGCATTGCTTTTACTTTAATTGGAGGAAGGTCACTCAGAGTCTTAAAGATACATTAATTTGATAATTTGTGGTAAATATATATGTTCTCTACAATTCTCTATAAATTATGATACATGCAAGGTACAATATATATAACCTTCAATCCAGGTGACATATGATTGGGGTCCAACTTAGTTTGCCACTACGTGCATCCTTCAACACATAGAGAAGCTGCATCAGGACTAGTCGGGACACCTTAAAAGAAATGTAAGAATATCTGATCAAATACATTGAAAATTTTTCATGTTTATGATTAACATGTTATAATGTCATCTTTCTACATTGTTTTAGTACTTTACTAGCCAAAGTTTTGAGGAGGCGATGAAAAACAAACCTAAAAGGGTAAAGTCATGGAGTGATTCGAAGAAGGCTTACAACCGTTAGGCAAGTGAGGATGCCTACGTAAACACCTTATTTAATTTGTTTAATTTAATTAGCTTCTTGTACTTGTCACAGTTTGCTACTAAGTTTATTACTTCTCTAGTATATAGGAGTAGGCCAACAAGAATAAAGCCAATCGGGTGAAAGGTCCAGCAAAGGCCTATTACTTAGGTCGGATGGGTATGGAGTCCCTCAAGTTTAAGTTTGTAAGTAATTCACCTCTTACTTGCTATGTTCATTTTCTATTACTATTTGATTTTAAAATAGTCGTATGACTCTATATAAGTTACAAAACTCATAGAACATGTTATTTGCAACAATAGAAGTAGAACCATAAGAGAACCATTCAAATTACTACGCAGACCAAAAAAGGTGACAGTGCCATGACGTACGCGAAATGAGTTTCGTTAAAATATGCATCATACTATAGCAGAATCACATAAATCATATGTTAAAATTTATAATATCGAAATAAAATGTATTTCGAGGTTGTTCGCAAGGAGCAATAGAATTCACAACTTAACACTGTTTGAAATTTTAAGTCTAGGAACTATACGTGATCAATTTAATTTTTTCGGTACAAGTCTAGTTCAAAAGCATATAATCAAGCAATTTAATAACCTAAGCACAAAAATTATATTTTAATTGGTGCTCAATTTAAGGTAATGACAAAATAATATAATTAAGCACTAAATATGTCAAGCCAATAATAATGTTCCATCAAATAAGCTAAGTATCCAAAATTGGAACAAATTCTCAAGAATTCTAAGGAAATTACAAATCAGTCCCTAGAAATGTAATTTCTTCATACTCAGGTCCCTAAATGCTTACGATTAGGTCCTTAAAAATTTCTTTTTCTTATGAATAGGTCCTTGCCAGCAAAAGGGACTTCTACTTCATCTTTGGTGAGGCTCGCTGGAGATTGGCTGGAGTTGATCGTTGGTTGTTGGATGTCACCGACGAACAGCGGAGCAATGTTGCCAGAGGTTCACTGACTTGGTGGTGGCGACCAATTATTGATTAGAGGCAATGGATGATGGCGGTGATTTCACTAGGTTCAACGAGGCCCTAAAACACCAATCATGGCCTCACGACCTAGATTAGATACATGGCACGCTCCGATGTGCCATGCTGGAGCAAACCCCTTAAGAAATTTGGGTCGAGGAGGGGTGTTCAAAGCTTCGCGAAGAAGCTTTGATGGGTCATTAATGGTGGTGAGTGAAGATGGAGGAGGATGCGATTAAAATCTAAATTAACCTACCCTTAAGCTAAAGAAAATCACAAAGAACAAAAACCCTATCCTAATTTGATGAAATAGAGAGAGGGAACCGACGACGCTGGTGTTGGATCTATAGATAGATGGCTAATATTCTATGTGCACAAGCACTCAAGCAAAGTATTAGTAATAACAAGAAAGATTTGCACAAATTACGATCACAGAAATTGACACAAGATGTATAGTGGTTCTCTACTCACTTGGGTACACTACCTAAGCCTCCTAGCTTAAGTTTTTTAACCTGATTCCCTCAACCCTGTGAGAATCAATTTACTAAATGAGGTAATTAACGGGTTACCTCAACCCAAGTACAACAATGGGTTTGTTACAACCCAAAATAAACAAAAGCTCAATTACAAATAAGAACAAAATAAATCTTATAACAAGAATACCTAAGCCTCTCAACAAGTATATAAATTATATTACTGATTTAAGAGCCTAGTGAAGATGTGAATTGCCTTGTGAATGCATGAAAGAAACATGTCAAAAAATTTGCAAAAGCATAGAGAGATTGAAACCAGCAAACACTATTTTCTTCTCTTCAAAATGTGGTGGAAATATGAAATATAGCTCTAGAATATTTCTCTTCCATTTCTTATGTGCAAACTAAGGGTCCAAGGGTTTATTTATAGAGATAGAACCTCAGGGATTCGTCTACTAGACATTGAGGTTTAAATCCAAACATTCATACTACCAAAATCAATTCTCTAACCGTTCAGTTTTGAGCCAAAGTTAACTGTACCAGTACTGAAGTACAAGTACCAATACTGGTTGCTTAAAGTTTTCCTGTAGTTACTGCACAAGAGTCCTGGTACCGGTACTCATCATGGGCACCGGTATTTGTAAGGTCCAAGCCAGAATTGAGTCTTCAAACAGTGACTGTTAAGACCCATGCTGTTTGGCCCTTAAGACATCTGGAACTTGGGTCAGATGTCTTGACACCTTCCCAGACGTCTGGAAATCGAAAGTTTCGTGTACGAGCTCGCGTATGCAGGCGTGCTGCGCACAGACAGTATGCGACCCTCGTTTTCTTCTCCTTCTCTCTCCTCTCACCCGACGCAAACCCTAACTCCACCCATTATATAACCCCCCTCCTCTCCCTCACACCACCCCCCACTTCCAGCCACCTTCTCCTTCCTCCAGCGAGAGCAGCGAATGCAGCCAAGTGAAAGATGCAGAGTGGAGGAGCATCGTGAGAGGAGAGGAAGAGCAGCGTGAGAAGGAGAGGAGAGAAGGCTTGTGAGCTCACGTGGGAGCTCGCCGGTGAGCTCATGGTCGGTCGGCGTGTGCGCAAGGCAGAGGAGCGTGTCGGGGAGGTCCTCCCCGACACTGCTGCAGCTGGAGCAGCAGGCGAGAGAGTGCGGCGTGGCCACGCGCGGTGTGAGGAGGGGAAGGTGGGTGCTGGTTCTGGATTTTTCCCAGAATCAGACGTCTGGAGAGACGTCCAGACGACATAGATGACGTCTGGAGGAGGTTCTAGACGACTGAGAGGTAAGCTTCGCAACGTACATCTTCTTTGCGGATACGGCCATGTAGGTCAATCCGCCGAGGTGCTGTCTCTTGCCTTTTGATGGAAGATTCGATTGATTCGTGCAGGTGTTGCTTCGGGAAGGCACGAGACACGCCCTCCCACGTAGTTCAAACGTCTGGGCGAGGCACCAGACGACGGGAAGCATTTCCAGACATCCAGAGAGGTTGTCGGACATCTGGAACTGGGCCCAGATGGTCCAGCGGAGTTCCTAGACGAATGAGGAGTGGCGCAGTACTTGAGGTATGACTCTGGACTCTTTTAAGACATCTGGAAGGTGTTCCAAACATCTGATTTGAGTCAGAATTACTATTTTTGACCCGTTTAGGGTCCGTTTGAGGCCTTTTTTCCGCAATTAAGATATTGTTGTTTCCCATATGTTTTCCCCTACTTGTTGGAATACTTTCTATACTTTTCTGAGTAGTCTCTTGTGTTTGATCCTTGTGATACGACTTCGTTCCGTTGCAGATTTGGGGTTTGCTGAGGCACGTGGACCTGCTGATCAAGCCCCCATTACTCCTTGGTTTACTGGTAGAGTGGCTTCCCCTAGTTTAATTACAAACCTGAAATGCATGTGTGGAATGAATGATTAGATCCGAGGATATGGCATGAATCCTAGGACTAGAAACACTGGAATGTTTGTATCGAATGTGTGGATTGCAATCTTGGATGAATAGATAGAATGACAACAATTACCTGTAAATGAATAACAGCTGCCCATGAAATCTAAAGCACTTGTGCTAGCAAACTGTTGCATGTGAATTCCTGTTGTTTACGTTAAATGACATAATATGAGCTGCATGTATATGAACTGGAAATGGAAAGGTGAATGTTGGAAACACAAGCTACCTGCGAATAAACCTGAAATGTGAACAACAAAGTTACATGTTACATGTGTAGAACCTGAGAAATGGAAATAGAAATGATGAAACCTGGCATAGAATGACACAAAGAATATGAGCATGAACCCCACGGGGGAAATAGGAGTTGAGCTCCTGGAAATGTATGGGATGGATATGGAAATGCGAGGGGAAATGTGCTACCTCTTGAGTACGTGGTACCAAGGGGAGCGCATGTTACCTCTTAGTGTAGAGGGATGCTTGCCGCCTTCGGGATGAGACTCGGGGTGGGTTTGGCCACTTTACACCGACTCGGTGGCCCCCGTGTATACTGTACCGGGGAGAGCTACTAGTGTAGGGAGAGGGTTAGCCACCCCACGGGGCCCGGGGTTCAGCTAGCCGCCCTACACCGACTTGTTAGGTCCACTGGGCAAACCAGGGTAGTCAGGCGAGGGTGTGCAGACTGTGGAGGGGCGAGACCCCTGTTTGGTTCTTAGGGGCTAGACCCCTGTTACTGAGAGGGCTATGCCCTATACTGGTTCCGTGCTGTGCTTTGGACACACCCGCTAATAGAAACGACTGACCGCGTGCCAGTGCAGAGTAGCTACCGGTGTGTTTATCGCGTGTGCCGTAGTCACTATTACGTTTGTCCGTGACCTTGGGGTGGTTGACTAGGTGTAGGACCACCACGGGGGACTCTCCCAGCTAAGAGAGCACCACATGCTACTTCTACTCTTCGGAAAAGACTGTAATCAAGATCGTTCCCACGAGGAACATTCGAGATCAAGAAAGAGACCTGATAAGTATATCAAGTGGTGAAAGAAAGAATGAAATTGAAAAACAATAGCTACCTGTCCACCTTTACTATTTTAGTTAGTTGGTTGCCACTCTACTCAGCGTTCGCTGATTTGTGTACTCATAACCCTTTTCAGGTCCAGGTGTTGAGCATCCAGAGCCTACGGCTGTAGAGGGCTCATAAACGCCAGCTTATCATCATTCTTATGCATTAAAACAAACCTAGCTCTTAGGATTTTACTCCGCAAACGGGTTTTTGGGTTGTATTTAGGCATAAAATAGGTTAGGCATGCATTGCATTTTTTATTATCTTTTTAATATGTTTTTGTGAGTGTTAGGGATGTACAGATATATAGATCCCTAAAACCCTAGCACTCAAGAAGGCAAATGGTGAAGGAAAAGCCCAGACTAGCTGGAACTCAGCCTGATCCAGCTCACCTCAGCTTGATCTAGCTCACCTCAGCTTGATCCAGCTCACCGCAACTGGAACTGATGAGAACCTCATCATGAGCCATAACTAGCTCATTTTGACCTAATACAAAGGATAAAAGCTCCTACATAACTCAAGGAAAGGCTTAACTCAGAGAATTCTGAGTTTAAGGAGAAAACAAGTCATAAGGGGTAAAAATGCAATTTTACCAGTATAATCTGCATACAGGGTAATTCATGGCCCAAACATAGGTCAAAGCAACTTAATAAGAATAAAAGTGGGATGAAATGATCTAGCAAGGGCTACAGCAATTCCAAGAAACTAAATGATAATCTGTAACCCTAAAACAACCCACTTCAATCACGAGGTTCGAGGCAAAGTAAAAATAGAATAAACCCTCTAAAATTCATATAAAAATAATCTCTAGGGTTTGGAACCTTCAATTTGGCCTTCAGAACCCATTTTGACCTACATTGAGAACCATGCCCAATTAATAACATAATTTGGGTTTTCGCATAAATTGACCGGTCAAACAAGATTTAATATAGAAATGAAATTCACCATCAGATTCCTTAGGTCCTAATTAGTCATGTATAAAAACTTGAGCCTAAGAAGAAACCTCCTTGACCAACTTTACACTTTGGTCCTCATATATTTACTTTTTGGCCCTCAACTTTTGAACCCTCGCATTTTGGCCCCTAACTCTCTTTCGTTCTTTGCGTTCAGGTCCCCCTGCAAAACCTGCCAGCACCATGCTCCGGCGACCTTGCGCGGAGCATGGCGCCGCGCAGGGTGAGGGGGAGAGCCTGGCAAGTAAACCGGGGGTGCCCTGCGTCGTCAACCGTCGCAGGGACACCCCCCTGGTCGCTGTAACCCACCATACCGGCCATGCGAACGCACGGACGGTATGGGTTTCCATCTCCGGCGTCCTCCGGCGAGGGAGACACGTCGTCTCCCTCCGCCTTCCTCCCTGATTCGGTCCCTATAAATACCCCCGTCGCTCCACCGTTCTTCCCAGCTCGGATCTGACGGAGAAAACCCCCAACTTTCCTCTCCTCTCACTCCGGCAGACGCCCACCAGCTCCGGCGGTTCCTCCTCCTCCTCCTCTTCGCTCTACCGCAATACCAGCAGCAGAGACTTCTTCCCCTGCTCTTCCCGCGCCACGCCGCACCCAGCTGGCGCCTCTCCGGCTCTCTACTCGCCGCCGCCCCTTCCCCTGGGCATCTTCTTCTCCGGCGACAGTCGATACGACTGTCGCCCTGCTGCTCCCCCTTCGTCCCTGCAAGTAAGTTAGAACTACTTCCCTTCCTCTCATCTTTCTTTCCCCGGTTTCAATTTGTTCAATTAAGCCCTCGACCGATCCTGACCATCGTCACCCCCTTCGTCTCCGGCCACCCTCCGGCGAGATGCCCCCATCGCTCCACAGCCTCACACGCCTCGCCGACCCTCACCGAACCTCCGCCTCATCACACTGAGCACCCCCCACCCCTCCACTGCCACTCCACACCTCCGTAACGCTCCCCCAAACAAACCCATTTCTCCGGTTGCAGTCCAACCTAGGACTGCCGCCAGACACCACCTTGCGGCTTGCCGCACAGCTCCACACCTTCGCCGTGCCACGGCGAAGGTTCCCCAGTAGTTTGATCAGGCCGAGAGGCCATATTCGTGTCCGACAGGTTCTGAGGCTCGACCGCCATTAACGCCACATTGAAGCAGCTTCTCCCGCGCTCCAGGCTTGAGGACTCCAGGTCTCCAGCTGCTGCGAATTACGGAGACTCCTGCGAAGGCAGCCAGCCAGCAACCGACGCAAATCGAAGCTGCAGCTGCAGAAGCAAGGCCGCGGTCTTCCAGCAGGCGCACGCGAGGAGAGGCCTCCGTTTAGTCCCACATCGGTAAGCCTCACAACTCTTTCACCGTTTAAATTGTTTTTGTGAATAAGCCCTACTGCCTCAGCACACGGGGTGAGGTCCCCTTCACCCGCCCGGTTACCCGGTCTCGTCCGCGCTCACGCCCCGCGGACCTGACCCGACCCGACTTAGACTGACCTGCACTCCTCGCCCACCACGCACGCCGGTGGGCCTGGACCCGGGCGCTACCCGTACCCGGCTACCCGGCAGCTCTGGGAGAGCTATCCTATGAGCGGTTTCTGTGAGAGAGAGACGGAGGGGCGGGGGGGTAGAGTAGGTTTTGTCCTCTGACGTAAACTCTGAAGTGTGCAGGCACAGGTGAAGAAGAAGGACCGCGGAAGAAGAAGGAAGCTGAGGGATACACTGTAGCAACAAGCGGTTTAAGTCGTCTGATTGGAAAATCAGACGACGTCCTGAAGGGAAAAGAAGAAAGAAGGAGAGACGACGTCCTGACAGGAAAAAGAAAAGAAGAAAGAAGGAGATCTGAAGAACAACAGAAGAAGGCGAGGCAGAGGAGAACACAAAAGAACAAGGGAAGAACTGAAAGAAGAAGAGCACGAGAAGAAGATCCGAAGAAAGGAAAAGAAGAAAGAAAGGAAAAGAAGAAGAACAGGACCGCTCTGCAGAAGCAAAAGGAAGAGCAGGAACAGCTGAAAGAAGAAGAAGAACATCACCACTGCAGATAAAGAAGAAGAAGATAACAGAAGATCTGAGACGAGGAGAAGCAAAGAGAAAAGAAGAAAAGACAACAAATTCTTTCTCTCTCTTTCTTTATTTTTGTAAAAGAAACTTGTACCCCTAGAATACAACTTGCTCCCTGAGTTCGACCTCGGGAACTCTTTTATTTTCCGAGTAAAAAATTTATATATTTGAAATGATGGAAATAACTGGCTATACTACAACGCTATAACAATAAAACCCGGTTATCTCTCGAAGCCAGCGTTTCATTTTTGGCGCTGTTGCCAGGGAGCAACGGCTATTCTAGAGGTAAACATTCCTGTTTCTTTTTAATTTCTGATAATCTCCTCTCTTTTGTGCAGAAAACTACAGGAAATCAAGAAGACAAGCAACCGCACGACAACCACTCCGAGGACAGGTAAATTTTTCCTCTCGCTATTAACCCCTAAACTCTAAAGAGGAAGAAAAGAAAAGAACAAGCAATATAGGGCTAACCTGTCTTCCATACTTAGTAACCATAAAGAGTTGCATGTTTTCAACTCATTAGTCCTGCACACTATTAAGGGTATTTAAGGGCTAACACATTCTTGCTTGAGCCCTAATTACCCAACAAAGAACTAACTAGACCAAGTAGAGCCAACATAAGATTCAACATTAGGGTTTTAGAGACACACTACTTAACTCAAAAATGGAGAAAATCCAAAAGAAGTGTGCCTAAACCATTGATTGAAAATACCTATTCAAAAGAAAACCTAAAACAATTGGCTCTCTAAACACTTGAACCCTAAAAGACAAGACCTAAAAGCTCTAAAAAAAAAACAAGAGGTAAAGTTGACCCCTTGGGTCAACCAACCTTAAATTAGGTCACTCTTTGCACTTAAAAGACTAAAGTTCAAGTGAAACCTTAAGCACCCTGATCTTAAAATTGGTAGACTTAAGAGGTCAAGATCCCCATTCTGGTCTACCTGGAACCGCAGTGACAAGAGAGGTCGGGTGGGGGAAACCCTGTAACCCGTGGGGACGCTCTACCGTGTAGGGGTCTTCGCGGGACTCTCCCTCTCTGGCTGCCCAGGTAATTCTCAGGTGGACGATCTTTCTGATCAAGGGGTCCATCTGCCCCGCACCTCTATAGTCACCCAACACATTTTTGGGTGTCTTGATTGGGTCCAGCACCTTCTAAACTTACCTCTTCCAACAGTGCATGTACGGAAGGAGGTCCCTAAGACCACCCTTAAGACCTCCTTTAGAAATTTGCTCTCGTCAAGGCCAAGCCTCGACGCCCGTGTTTGTGCAGCAACACCCTCACATTATTCTCTCTTCTGATTCAGAACCAAGTTCTTCTTCTTCCCCCATCATGGCTCAGCCAGTTGAGGAAGAAAATAATCTGGAACACCAGCTCCAGCGACTCAATGACCTCTTCCAAAACTTCGTGCACCCACCACAGCGTCCTATGATGCGGGACCACTACAATCCTGCTGCGGTGGCCATTGAGCCTCGAGTCAGAATCCCGACTGGAGGACCTGATTCCGAATTAAAGCCCAACATGATTCATGCTATACCTAAATTCCATGGGCTTAATTCTGAAGATCCCTTCCAGCACATCAAACAGCTAAAGCATCTGGCCCACACTTTTGGATCAGATGCGCAAAATCGGGATATTCTTCTCATGAAGATGTTCTCCTTTTCTCTTATGGACAAGGCCGCCCATTGGTATCAAACTCAGACCCGGCCGATCAACACTTGGGAAGAACTTCAATCCGAGTTTTTGAAAAAGTTTTTTCCCGTTGGTCGGAATAACGCCTTGCGCCATCAGATTACACACTTCACTCAACAATCAGGAGAACCTCTCCATGAGGCATGGGATCGTTTTCAGGATCTCATGAGAAAGTGCCCCCATCACGGAGTTCCTAAATGGGAACAAGTCCAATCTTTTTACCAGGGACTCCGTGAGGACATCCGCCTTTTCGTCAATGCAACTTGCGGAGGAAACATCATGGGTCAACATGAAGACACCGTATGGGAGATTCTCGAAAACATGTGCGAGAACTCCATCAACAATGACTCCATGGGATTATTCGACAGGACGAATACCCGCGCAGCAACGAATCTTAAGGGAGCACATGAGACGCAGGGCTTGTCCGCATCAGTCGACCTGGAATTAATGGCCAGTCGATTGGACAAGGTCTCAATCATTGAAAAGAAGGTGGATGAGCTGACTCAGCACTTGCCTTTTGATGGAAGATTTAGTTGATTCGCGTAGGTGTTGCTTTGGGAAGGCGCGGGACATGCCCTCCCACGCAGTTCGGACATCTGCAAATGGCACCAGACGATGGGAAGCACTTCCAGACATCCAGAGAGGTTGTTGGACGTCTGGAATTGGGCCCACATGGTCCAGCAGAGTTCCTGGACATCTGAGGAGTGGTGTAGGACTTCAGGTACGACTCTGGACTCTTTTAAGATGTTTGGAAGGTGTTTCAGATGTCTGATTTGAGTCAGAATTACTATTTTTGACCCGTTTAGGGTCCGTTTGAGGTCTATTTTCCACAATTAAAATGTCATTGTTTCCCGTATGTTTTCCCCTACTTGTTGGAATACTTTCTATACTTTCTGAGTAGTCTCTTGTGTTTGATCCTTGTGATAGGACCTTGTTCCGTTGCGGGTTTGGGGTTTGCTGAGACATGTGGACCTACCGATCAAGCCCCCATTACTCCTTGGTTTACTGGTAGAGTGGCTTCCCCTAGTTTAATTACAGACCTGAAATGCATGTGTGGAATGAATGATTAGATCCTAGGATATGGCATGAATCCTAGGACTAGAAACACTGGAATGTTTGTATCGAATGTATGGATTGCAGTCTTGGATAAATAGATAGAATAATAACAATTTCCTGTAAATGAATAATAGCTACCTGTGAATGTAAAGTACTTGTGCTAGCAAACTGTTGCATGTGAATTCCTGTGTTTACGTTAAATGACATAATATGAGCTGCATGTATATGAACTGGAAATGGAAAGGTGAATGTTGGAAACACAAGCTACCTGCGAATAAACCTGAAATGTGAACAACAAAGTTACATGTTACATGTGTAGAACCTGAGAAATGGAAATAGAAATGATGAAACCTGGCATAGAATGACACAAAGAATATGAGCATGAACCCCACGGGGGAAATAGGAGTTGAGCTCCTGGAAATGTATGGGATGGATATGGAAATGCGAGGGGAAATGTGCTACCTCTTGAGTACGTGGTACCAAGGGGAGCGCATGTTACCTCTTAGTGTAGAGGGATGCTTGCCACCTTCGGGATGAGACTCGGGGTGGGTTTGGCCACTTTACACCGACTCGGTGGCCCTCGTGTATACTGTACCGGGGAGAGCTACTAGTGTAGGGAGAGGGTTAGCCACCCCACGGGGCCCGGGGTTCAGCTAGCCGCCCTACACCGACTTGTTAGGTCCACTGGGCAAACCAGGGTAGTCAGGAGAGGGTGTGCAGACTGTGGAGGGGCGAGACCCCTGTTTGGTTCTTAGGGGCTAGACCCCTGTTACTGAGAGGGCTATACCCTATACTGGTTCCGTGATATGCTTTGGGCGCACCCGCTAACAGAAACGACTGACCACGTGCCAGTGCGAGGTAGCTACCCATGCGTTTATCACGCATGCCGTAATCACCGTTACGTCTGTCCGTGACCTTGGGTTGGTTGATTGGGTGTAGGACCACCACGGGGGACTCTCCCGACCAGGAGAGCACCACGTGCTACTTCTACTCTTCGGAAAAGACTGCAATCAAGATCGTTCCCACGAGGAACATTCGAGATCAAGAAAGATACCTGATAAGTAAATCAAGTGGTGAAGGAAAGAATGACTAGTTTAAGAAAGAAAGAAATTGGAAAACAACAACTACCTGTCCACGTTTACTATTTTAGTTAGTTGGTTGCCACTCTACTCAGCGTTCGCTGATTTCGTGTACTCATAACCCTTTTCAGGTCCATGTGTTGAGCATCCAGAGCCTACGGCTACAGAGGGTACTGGGCCCAGTAGAGCCCAGTAGTTGTAGCTTTCTGTTGTACTCCGTTTCCTGTTGTAGTGAGTAGTTTATTACACTTCTATACTCTTTCATTGTGAACTTTATATTCCTGTACTCGTTTACTTTCCTAATGTTGTGGTGGTGTGTACTGTAGTAGTTTACTTCTTTACTGATGTACTTTTGTTACTGTTAGTTGCTAGCATGGTGAATGTGGTTTATTTTACTGCTTTTTTGTTACTTTCTCGTTGGACGACTGGGTCTTGGGATCAGTCGAGTTGGACCGATCTCGTGTCCTGTAGGGATTCGGGAACCGGGTCGTAACAGTGACCATCAAGTACCGGTACTCTTGATTAGTACCAGTACTTGTTGTTCACAGTTTGAGACATAGGCTCAAACCTTTGCCTTGTATATACCGGTACTGATGAACAGTACCGATACTTGCTTACAAGTACCTGTTTTAAGTGAATTACTAATTAATTACGTTCTTTGAAAATGATCGTAGTATAATTCCTACTTTATCTCTAATTAATTTTACGATCTAAGTTGGTTCTTTATTAAGTGGCATACATTCTATAAAATAAAAATCTAATCTAAAATATCTAAAGGTCGAAGATGATCTTCTCCTCCTCATCATCTTTCCTCCATGTCATGATCTTCTCCTCCTCATCATCATGCCTCCTTTCCATAGTTCAATGTTTGCCTCAATCTAAAAAGCACTCAATTCCAAACATTAATCCACAATTTTGTTAATACCAAAACAAGATGTGAAACAAGGTTCCAACAGTTGGCAAGCTCGCCAATGATGAAGGAGGTGTGGAATTAAAGAGGACAAGGGGTTGTTGGAGGCTGAAGCTTCGTGTAAAGCTTCACTTGATGAGGAGGAAGAGAAGCACTATCAATTGCAGCAATAAAGCAGCGAATGAATGGGATGAAAGAGCTCTAAGCTGCTCTAATGGTGTGATTAGGAAGAAGATGAGTTGGTGTTTCACGCCAAAGTTTGCACGCCCACATTAGTGAGGGATGGCGATCTTAAATAGAAGGATGGCTATGAAGATTGAGGTGTTTTCATAACCTTAACGAAGTCAAAAAATGCGTGATTTCATGCAATCCTTGGTCACGAAAAATGAACTTCGTAGTTGAAATCTCATGCTAGAATTTGCGTCAATACATGCATGATTGAACGAGGATCAATCCCACCAAATTTGGTGGGATTTGGCCGAGAGGATTGCTCTCAAATCTCCTTCGAAGTCGCAACGAGGAGCTTCTTTGCAACCTAATGCATGCTGCTAGAGGTGGAAGACAGCTGACGTC
This sequence comes from Thalassia testudinum, assembly GCA_037157565.1. Classification (NCBI taxonomy): domain Eukaryota; kingdom Viridiplantae; phylum Streptophyta; class Magnoliopsida; order Alismatales; family Hydrocharitaceae; genus Thalassia; species Thalassia testudinum. The sequence goes on from JAZHRO010000010.1 coordinate 12,678,476, forward strand.
ATCATGACGTCAGCTGGGGACCAGAAAGAAAGAAATAAGGACTAGATTGAACGAAATTCAAAAGTTAAGGGCCTATTTGTAAAGTGGGTGAAGACGAAGTCCAATTGGCCTCAACTTTTTAGGGTAACCTAATTTATACCCAAGGAATTCAATGGTGACTTTAAGCTTTGGTTTTGATAAAGTTTGATTGGTAAATTTATATTTTAACCCAAAATATATCAATTACCCACGTTGGTCTTTATTTTAGGTTAATTTAGGCTCATTTTTAAATTTGAACGTTCTAATCTTATAAAATAATTTTCAATAATTTTGACAAGGTTTATATTACATTTATTTTCATCATAACCCTTTAAATTAAAGTGAGGCTGAAATCAGGATTTTATTAATTGTAATGTGACTTTTATATCATAAAATCCTTGAATAAATTAATGCAAGCCCGCTTATTTCAATTTTAAGATTATTTGACCTTAGATTAATTTTAGGTTCACTTATTGGTTAATCTCCACTAATAATATCTATTAAAATAGCAAAATTAACCCATTTTACGACAATTCTTCTTCATTCGGCCTAGATTGAATTATACCCTTTTGTATATTAATTAGGTGACTTTAATCTTAGAACTTAACCAAATTGAGTTAGATATTGAGGATGATGGTGTTACCATCATACCCTCATGCCTATCATTTTTTAGTCCCTTAGTAAATTCTTAAAGTTCAGCATAAAATTTCGTTTGAGGATATTTTTCTCATTTTTGCTCACATAGCTTTTCTTCTTTTTAAACTCAATAGTTAATGATCGTTATTAACACAAGTTGAAATACAAAGCACTCTAATGCCTAATACTTTGGACATTTCTCTCCTTAGAATGCTAAAATTATCAGCTTCCTCCTAAGTTAACTTTACCTGACCCCATATTTTTAAACACCAAAGCATAAGGTTTAGGTTGGTCTCAATTTCACTCCCGATTTTGTTACTATCAAGATTGGAACACGTGTAGTGAAGGTGAATTGAGTTATACATCCTAAGTTTCTAATTAATAACCTATTGGACGTGAATTGAGTTATAGATCCTAAGTTTCTAATTAATAACCTATTGGACTTACTCGGCTGCTCTCACGTGAATTTGGCAACTTTTTGGCTTCCTGCCATGGTCAAGCTTAGGGTATATCTCCCCAAAAAAAGAAAAATAAAGATCTAGCACCATCTCTTTTTTTATTCTTTTCTTCTTTTTCTGGTCTTTCTCTATTTTCTTTTTCTTTTTTTGGTGCAGGTGTGTGAGGCTTTTTGTGAGCCTTTTAGGGTGATGAGTATATGTATACTACTTACTAAAACTTATGTATACAAGCCCCACCAAAACAAAAATTAAATGTGTGCACCTTATCAAGGAAGTGGCTCTCCATCCCTCACACGTTGGCTTCCGTAAAAGAGTTATTTTCTAACTCCACCTAAGTCCAATGTTTAATTAACTTTCAACTCAAGTTCTATAACTCAACTCATGCATGTGATGGTGTGTTTCGATTTCTTAAGCTTCTTGACCAGGAGTGATAAGGGAGGTTGGTTAAAACATGCGTGGCCCTTAATTTAAAGATTAGGTTGATTAATTTAGTTGGATAATTTAAGCCAGGCATGGCCCTACTAATTTACGGTCAAAGACTTAATGTCCTAATACTAGACTAGAGCACTTTGTTCTTTTCTTTAACCAGGTTAATAATTTTCACTAACTCATAAGTTTTGCATTAAGCACAATTTGTTCTTTCCTCCCCTTCACCATAAAATTGGCTTTGATTAATAAATTAAAGCTCACAATAAGTTGTTTTCTCCTCCCTTTTTCCTCCATTTATTATTTTTTTTATTTTTGAGATCCTTTCACCAAGAATTTTTTTAAAAAATTCCCTCACTTTTGTGACACCCCCTCATGCCTAATTCTTGTAATGTCCTCATTGCAAGGTATGATGGGTTTGGAAATTTAACTCCAAATCACTTCTTTAGAACAAGGGTGGGTGGAGTGGGTCGAAAATGGTTTTGTGCGGACGATTTCAAGCTCCAAATCATGAGAATTGGAGGTGGTCAAGGATGTTAGAGGTGGAGAAGTGATCCAAGTCAAGTCAATTGACCAGTTGGTTCAAAGTGGATCATAAATGTTCTCTTAATTTTTTTGAATGACGGGTTGCCTCCTGTTACGCACTAAATTTAACGCCTTCAGTCGGGCGGACAATGGTCAAGAGGAAGAAGTAATCAGGGTGCAAGAGTTTTGTAGAATAAGTACCTTGATGATTAACCTAGTCAGGTCAACTAAGTGCTTGTTCAGATCAACTGGTTGATTATGCAGACTAAACCCAATAAGTCTAGTGAGTTGAGGAATGTAGATCAATAAGTATCGAGCCCACCAAGTGAAGTCTGGCTCAAAAAGATGTAGAAATGAAAAATGAGGGTTTGGCTGCATAGGTTCACCCAGTTCAGAGTAGAGATCCTCAAACAATAATGGATTAATGAAAAAAATAGGAATCCTACACATGGGATCGAAAGTAATCAGCAGTTGACTATCAATTTGATCAATGTCCCACTAATTATCAAACTGAGGTGGAAAATCAGCTCCAACCAGATTGGAATGAGATGATTCAAGATGAAAATTGATTCTAGTGGAGTCATGTCATGGAGACCAGTTGCTGAGAGTCTCAAGCATCCATTCTTGGGTGGTGGTCTCCTGATCAAGTGGTGCAACTACTTTGAGCTCCAAATCAATGATCTTGGAGTCAGAATCAAAGTACGGGTCATGGACATCGAGGTCATAGATTGGGCTATAATCCTCTGGAAAGAAGGATTCTCCTAAATTAGAATAAGGCTCAAAATCAACATTAGCATTGGAGAATCCGAGAACAGAATACAAGTGAAAAGATTTTTCTAAACCTGAATCAAAATTAAGATCACCACCACAAGAAGAATCAAACCCACCAAGTTATCAACCTAAGATTAGTCTAACCTAGATTCTGGTTTTATGCTAACAAGGATATCCTTATTAGGAATGGGATTGGGCTTAGGATATCTAGGATGGATCTAATCTAATCCTGGCTCTTCAGTTTCCTCTGATTCCATGTCATAAATTGGTTTCAATTCAAATAAATCAATGTGCTCTTCTGCGGAATCTGGAGTAGTTTCATCATCAAAAATAGGCTCATAAAAATCATAATAATTCAAATCTATGATATCTTCATCAAATTGAGCCTTACAATCATCCCAAATAGGTTCTAGTCTAGATTCTAGGTCAAGTATAGGAATTGGGTCACTAAAATCTAAATTCAAGCCAGTTGGGATGTTAGAATTATGATCGAGAAAGACCTTACCAACATAAGGTGTAGGGACTATATCCTGGAGGAAATCAGAGTCAAATTCATCACAGGTGTGTTGAAATTCCAGCTGAGTTGAACCAGCTTCAAAAATTTTGGCTACTGGTTCGGTGTCAAGAACACCCATGATGGAATCCTTCCAACCCAGAAGTTGATTTTCCATATCAGGTAATTCCTTGTGCACAAAATCATCACTAGGTTTAAATTGGGTTGGGGATTCAACATTGATGGGAACACCATCATGAGCCATAACTAGCTTAATTTGGTCTTATAAAGTCAATAAAAGCTCCTATATGTCCGTTAGAAGGTCTCTTGAGCAGCATGAGTTTTGAGAAGAAAAGATGAAAATAAGGTTATTTATGCAATTTTACCATCTTATCACAAATACAGAATAACCACATGGTATGTCAGGGGTTTATTAAATGTCATTTATTCATTTATGTCTAATAAGTAGGTCCATGCAAATAGAAACGAGTTTCACGCATTTCAAGAATTAATGGACATCTAAAACCCTAAAACCAGACCTGCTTAATTAACTGAGGTTCTGGTTAGGATAAAATTCATCTAAATCCTCTAAAAATCATAGGAAAATATTCTCTAGGGTTTGGTATCCTTGATTTGACCATCTGAACCCATTTTGACCTGAAATAGAGTCTCAGACAAATTATTGCCCTAATTTGGATTTTTGCATAAATTACCTAGTCAAACTAAGTCAAAACCAAAATCCAACCTCACCATTGGATTCCTTAGGTCTAAATTATGTTTTTATCAAAATTTATGCCCAATTAGAGATTGTCTTGACCTAGTTTGCAATTTGGTCCAATCTAACTCTTTCTCTCTCACACAACCCCTTAGCTTTTGCAATTCCTTGAAAATACCCCCTATCTTTGTCGTCACTCTTTACAAAGAGGTCCCTCCACCATTGCCGTGGAGGAATCCTGCTCCAGCGAGCTTCTTTTTGCAAGAACTCTGTGATTACTTGACTAATCCCTCCCAAAATTGAAAGGGAGATTCGTTAGGTAATCTCCTTATTGAACCATGTCCAAATCTCCAAATCTCTCTAAAAAGCTCGTGCGAATCCTTCAAAGAGTCGGGTATCTCTTTTGCATCAAGCTTACCAAGCTTGAAAGCTTGGTTTCCAAGCTTTAAACCTCTAAGGCTTACATAAAGACTCATGTTGCACGCCGATCTCCTTACGCTCGTTTTTGGCCTGGAAAACCCCTCTTTCCTCCCTCTTCTCCTGCCAAAAACCTCCACGACATCCGACGACTCCATCCGACCACTCTCATCATCCACTCGCAATACCAGTGGTGGATTCTCCTTCCTTTCCCCCTTTCGCGTCGCGCCATACCAGCGGGCGCCCCAATCCTCGTCGTCGTCACAGCTTCTATCCCACCGGAGCTCCCTTCATCTCCGGCACCAGCCACACCAGAACCAGCATCATTCCTCCCCCTCATCAACCACCATTGAGTCTTCTCGACTCCTTATCCTCCTCATATCATCATTGTGCCATTACTCTGTTGTTTCAACCGCTCCTACACCATCCGCGACTTCATCTTCCACCTTGTCGACGTACCTCCGGCGAAGCATTCCCGCTACCATAGACCATCTCTCCGCCTCCCGCCAAGTCAGTGAGCATCGCCTTGCCCCACTGATCAAAATCCCCAAAGAAATTTGGGACTTTGATCATCCGTTCGCCCCACCGAACTCATACCTCTCCGCTCCATTTTCCTGAGGTCATTAGACCTCTACACTCGCTCTCTCGCCCCTCTACGCACGCCACCGCACTCGCCATTCCACGGCGAAGGTTCTGAACTGCTCTGACATTGTCGAGAGGCCTTATTCGTGATTTCAGGTACGCAGGTCATTGCACCATTACCGAAGCTACTTCTAGCGAGCTCGAAGCACGTTCTTCAGACATCTACTCTAGGTCTTCGTCCCAGGTGAAGCGGATTCGCCTTAGTAACATTCCCAGGTGGTCAATTGGGAGCGTTGACCACTCCAAGAACACCAATTGAATGGGGGCTACTGCTGCATGCGAAGATGACGTGGGACATTAGTCCCACATCGTCAACTAAGGCGCCTCCAACAACACATATAGGCAAAAACTGATGAGGGCTTATCGCCTTTGAGTCATTGGGGTCAGGTCCCTACCACGCCCTTGCACATGCAATGCCTCACACACTCAATCATGCCCTCGCCTGTGCTCACGCTAGGCGGGTCTGGGTCCTAATCCGATTGCCCGGTTACCTGGGTCTGGTCTAGTTTGCCCGATCTGAGAGAGAAGAGAAAGAGAGAGAGCGAGGGGGTTTTGCCTCACTCTCTAACCCTCTGACACTTAGAAGAATTAAGAAGAGGCATTTGCCTTTATTGTGCATAACTACTGTGCCTCTCCCTGAGGCTTGAAGAGAGAGGCCTTTGCCTCTGCCGATTAAGGCATCTCAGTGACTATTCTGACGTCTAAAATTCTGAGGAGTTGATACTGTGGTTGACATTAAGTGCTTATAAAACTTTAAGAGTAATTTGCTGATTCAAATCACCATTTTACTCTAATCTTTTTGCCACATTAACTCTTGAATCTATATTTACATCATTTGTGCTTGAAATTGCTATTACATTGCTATATTCTTGGTTATAATTGTGATCTTGAGATAAATTGCCATATTGCTCCTTGCGTTTGACCTTGGAATTTCTTTCGAGCTATAAATTTTAAGTGTTCTATGCGATTTATCGGCTATACTACAGCGCATTACTTTTTAAACCCCGATTCAGCATATTAACATTTTGGCACCGTTGCCAGGGAGCAACGCGCAGTTTGATCTCTAGATTGCGATTTCTGATTTGATACTAACTCGCTCTATCTATTTTGTTGTGATCTATCCAGGGGAATCCAATCAAGGAGAGTCAGACAAGCACCAAACACTCCAAGGGCAGGCAAACTCCATCTACTTTCTCCTAAGCCCCTAATTCCAAAAAAGCTAAAAGAAGAAAAATCAATTAGGGCTAACTTGCATTCTATTCTTAGATTAATCATCATAAGTTTCCTGATTTGATACATTCTTTTTAGAAAACATCCCAAACTTGATTCTTGCACCTACTTAGGGATTTAAGACACCTAGGGCTACCACCTTCTTGATTGAGCCCTAGGTGCCAGATATGGAATTAATTGATTGACCAATTAAGAGCCAAATAGGGTTTCCATTCTAGGATTTTAGCGACACATTTACTTAAAACAAGAATCAATCTTCCCAAACTGTGCGCATCCTAAGCCTTGATTGAACTTATGTAAGAGGCTGATGTAAACACGTTTACACTACTTAAGATGCCTATTTATGCATGTTCTTAAGCATAGGATTGCATTGCAAGCTATAAATATTGCATAACATGCATCATCTTGCATTTAGAGTAGTTTGAATAAAATGGAGGTTAATTGCCTCCTTTTATGTGCTTAGACAAGGAAAACTTTTTATCGGGGCCTCGGATCGAAGATCCAACCGTACTGATGAGTGGCTACTCATCATAGCTAAAAGGCCGAAATTAAGCTAGACACTAAGCAAAACAATATCAAATTAACACATAAAAAGGGTTAAGTGTGGAAATTAAAGAAAAGACCTAAAACTTTTAATGTGTTAAAATCTCCTAATTAGGTCACAAAAATGAGATATTCTGAAAACTAAAGAACAAATGATGATCCATGCATCAATTGAACACATAAACAAGTTTGAAAAGATAAATCAGAAGTAAAATCAATGTCTTAAATGTTCAATTAAGCACATGTAAAAATTTGAAAGCAATTGGACATCATTTAGGCTTAGAAATAAATAGATTACAATTAGGTCCTTCATGCATTACATTTCTACCCTTCAAAACTCCTTCTTGGACCTTTTTGCAAGCTGCAGGGACCCTTCTGTATGACTGCAAGGCCCTTCCAGTTATAGTTCTTCTCACTTTTGGACCTGCACGCAATTCTTCTACCCCTTCGTTTAAGGGTCTTCCTGCAAGTTTTCCCTCATTTCAGAGAGAAGCCTGTGTTCTTCACGCGCACTGTAGCACGCGAAGAACACAGCCATTCTCGACCGTCCATCGCACTTTTGATCTCGATCTGCGGCTGGAATCAAATGGAACCTTCGTGCGATTCGGTGCGTGCGTTCACCTCTCTTCCCAGATCTCATCTGACGGTCAGATCTCTCTCTTGACTCGCCGTGCGCTCTACCCATCTCATCCTCACCGCCGGCCTAATTTTGATTAACCTCACCCTTGCAGTGATCTCAGTCACTGAGCTGCTATTTAAGCACCTCAGTGGTGTCGCGCGCAAAGGATCGCTCCCTCCTACATCTCTTAGCGATCAATTCTTCCACTCCAGTCTCTCCTCCTCATCTAGACCCTGATTTCACAGCCACCGGCTGTGGAATCATCGCCTGCTCTCGACCCTCCTCGTCGCTAAGGACCTCGTAGCACCTGAGGACGACCCTGGAGTCTCACTAGCAGACTCTTCCCTCCGCTGGAGTCACCCTCCTCCTTTCTTCCTCCTTAGCCGCCGGCTAAGGACCCATAGGTCCCATTCTTCCTTTTAGTTTAGTTTTTAATTCTGCACAAGTAGTGTTAGATTTAGTTTGCAGTAGTTTAGAATAGATTTAGTTTTAATTGTTAGTGTTTAATGTTAGCTGTAGTTAGATTAGTCTTAGGAGTAGAATTAGTATTAGATCCCCTCCCTCACCTCCTCTGATCAGTCCAGATCAGAGGGGAAGAATCATCTGTTCACTGTTCAATTTATCTCCCTCTTCATGTTTTGTTTTTCCATCATCCAGATTCTGATTCTTGTTTTTTCCTTTTTAACGACGAATTTTTCATCAATCACCCACACATCCTGACCCAATTTCAGATCTGATGGCACACTGCCTCAGATCTGAAAGTGGCGTCACAAGCACCATTTGGGGCTTCTCACTCACTCCATTTGTTTCACAAAAGCCCCTCTGTTTTAAATGGATTGCCTCAGTTTGTCAGAGCACTTTTGATTTGGATTTTAAAGGATTTTTACTCTCTGAAATGTTTTGACAGATCTGACAAATTGAAAGGATTTTTGGTTTTCATTGTAGGCAAGGATTCTGAGAAGTTCTCTGGTGACAGAGAACCAATCAGAAGAGCCTTTCATGATTCTGTTTATACTTTGTTTTGAATGCATTCGCCAGCTTCCATTAAATTTCCTTAATGCATTCTTAGTCTCTTTTTGCTATTTCAGAACTGCCATGCACTATTTGTGTTGATGATCATTTCTGTATGGTGATTCTCTAACCTAAGGAGTTTTCCATACTCCTTAAGGTTGCAAGAAACTGGGATTGTGTTTCTTTGGTTTTAATTGATCGAGCTAAGTCTTCCTTCATGCTGTCTATGGCATTAGGAAGACTAACTCAATGCCATTTGAGTTTTGATCTGAAAGGATGCTTCTGAAAAGGTTTTTCCTAATGAGTATTTGAGCTGAATTTATATGAGATTTTCGTGAGATTTAAACCCCTTTCAGATTTGGATTTCAACTCTGTAAATTGTAGTTTGTTTTGAATTTTATCTTACTCCCAGTTACACAGCAATATGCTGCATCTAGCAGCTACATTCCCCTCTTCTCTAAACTCCCTTCTTCTCTAAATTTCCCTCTTCTCTGTAGAATACTTCCCCCCTCTTCAAGTGGACTAACTGCAGCAGCAGTTAGCCATTTGACAGTGGCTTAAGCCACTGCCATTGTAAACAACACATACTAAATACATTCTTCTTTTCTCCATCTCCTCTGACAGTAGTTGCGGCTGCTGTCTAAACTCAAATAAAAAAATCAATCAACTCTAATTCCCTAACTTTATACAAAAGCCTAATGGCATAGACTTATTTTAAAACTGTAAATACACCCATTCATAGTATTATAACTATAACTATAGCATATCAGTTAGATACATAGTTATACTGTAAATATGTATAAAACCTGTACGTATATATACTAATCTAGTATGTATGTATTTACTGATTTATGTATATATGTATGTACAGATTTATATTTACTGATTTAGTAGCTAAGTTAATAAGTTAGAGCAATAATCAAGTAAATAAATCTATAAACTTGGGAATATATATATATATATATTAAGTAATTTAAGTTAGTCAAAGTATAATTATACCTAGTATAACTTACTGTAACTTAGTTTTAATTATAAACTACACAGAATTGCTATTTTAGCCTAAATAAAACATAAATAAATTCGTAAAAATACAATAAAAATATGTATTAAATACTTAAGTATGTAAGTTAAAACTGTTTAAGGTCAATTAGACCATTTACTAATTATTTTATAAGTAATTAACTATTTAATCACCTAAATCAACCTGTATAATCAGCCTAGTTTAGCGAATTTATTTGTATAGTAAATATATTTAAAATTCAAAATTAATTAATCAATTATGTAGTATTATGTAAATATTTTATTTACCATATTTTATTTTATTTTTTTTAATAATTTATGGCCCCCAAATCGAGGGCCAAAAACGCGCATAGACGCAGCTGCGTCTGGTTTCCAGCGCACGATGTGGCGCTGGAATAGCGCCACATCGTGTGCTGCAAACTAAACGCAGCTATATAAATATAATTTATGTTATATGTTAACCAGTCGTCATGGCGCCGGGCACCCGAAACGCAACCCTTTATCCGATAACCCGATTTGTGCTGAACTCTGATATGTGATGATACTGAATGTGTGATGCATGTGTGGGGCTGGGAGCCCGAGCGTGCGAGTATGTCTGGCGTTGGGCTGAGGCCCTGCGCTGAGTTTGAATAACGTAATTAAGCACCTAATCTGAGATTAGGGCGCGCTTAGTAGAGGTCTGGTCCCACCCGAAGGGTGCTGTGTATCCCTCGAAAAGCGCACCCGCTAATTAAACACATTTTACACTAAGGACTCTCCACCGCAGCCTCTGAAATACCACACAGAACGAAATTGAAAGGACAGACGACTTAAAAGAAGGAACACACGAACAGTACATACAGCAGTAGAATAAGTAATATACATACGTATAATTAAACCCACATAATTACTAACAGAATAAAACGACACTATAAATGTCGCTAAAGACCTCAGTTTGCTTCTTTAGGTTGTATATAGTGTTTTCTGAGATTTAGCGACGTTTATATCTGTCACTAAAACTGATATATATGTCACTATAAATAAATGACTAGTAAGTTAAGTTTTTACACTATGGTATCCTAATGTAGTATGAACTAACATATTAGTGTTAATAGTATAACTTGTAAATACATAGTTTAGAGTATAATAATAGATTATTTGATGCTTGTTCATAGTTAGTATTTTTTGCAAGCACTTCTTAGTAACTAGGTAAATAAAACATTCATTCATTCTTTAAATGTAAAGTTTCTTTTTGAATAAGAAGACAATTTTGGAGATAATCAAAGAGTGACCGAATTAAATTCAATAAATTGCCTCCCAGAGAACGACCTGGAACAAAACCAGCAAAAATTAGATAAATAAGCAAATGATAATAATGGTTGTAATGACTGGTACTCACCCATACTCACCACTATACGACATCCTTAATGTTATATTATACACCCTATACTACAACGACATGATCAACGATTATTACCAACAAACATTTACAACAACCATCATCATCATTATTTTTGGCGCCGTTGCCGGGGAGCATCGGTGTCAACAATTTTCATCATCACGTACATATGTGATCAGGCCGAGGATTGGAGTTCAACGACTCCAAGATCGCCCTAATCAGGCATCTGTAGCATCAGATAGTGATCGGAAAGCCCTAGAAGATCAAGGGCCAAGATGGTATAAATTCACACTTCAAACGACAAATCCAATCGCACAGATGGATTCGGATCGACGATCGCAGCCTAACAACACAAAAATCGAGTCAATCCGACATCCGTGGCACCATCTACATCATCTAGAAGATGGACGGCCAAGATGGCGCCACGTGACGCCATCTCGATGGCCCAATCGCCTGCATGCAACCACTGAAGCCCCCTCATCCACCCTTCCCTGCCGTTGGATCGAGATCCAACAGCTGCGACGCGCCCGCGCTGAAGTCAAGCGCTCGACACAAGCGCATCCCCAGCGCGTTGGTCGAGCGCTCTAACGCGAAGTGAGAGCGCACGTTCGAGCCTTGCCACGTGGAATTTGGAATGGAGGCGCGCCTTCAATCAACCGCACGATCAAGATCCAACGGCCTCGCGCGCTCAATCAAGATGACGCGCTATTGCACGTGCAGCGGTAATGCGGCATCGCACGCGATCGGGCGCGCGCTGAGGAGGCGGGCGTAGCGCGATCTAAGTCGTCCAATCTCACGATCGGACGGCTGAGAATGGCCGAACGTGAGCATGCGTTGCGCACGCGGGCAAGCGAGAAGGCGCGCGAGCATCGCCCACTACGCCCACGTTCAGACCTTTAGCGACGGTTTTATTCTTCATTAAAGGTCTTGAATTAATGTTTTTAAAGATGTAATGACCAAATTTCCCCCACTCCTTGCAACTATAAAAGGACACCCCCTCTACACGAAATTCTCATCCCTTGCTTCTCTTCTCTACATCTCCAAAGCTCAAGAGAAGCTTGTCCTACACCCGGGATGCTCCTCGCGAGATAAAGTCAAATTTTTGTCCCCCATTTGGAAGTGGATCCTGCGATGACGACGACGTGCTACCCCGTTCCCGTTCTTCTGCTTCGTCCTCCTTCGTCCAGGCATTGTTCTGTCCAGCTCGTCTTCCAAGCAATCGTTGAGGAGGATAACTTCTCTCTCCCATTCTTCTTTACAGCTTTATAGTGTAGAATTTTCCTGCTTTCTAGTGTAGCTAATTTTCCGCTTTCTAGTGTAATTCTTATTTGGTTTTATTGTATAAACATTTTGAATTATTGAATGCATGTTTTCTCTCTCTCTCTCTCTCTCTCTCCCTTTTAGTTTAATTGTTGTTATGCTTCATTGTAATTACATCGCCTCGCTTTCCAAGAAAAATCCTAAAAAAATATAATTGCGAATATAGATCGACGTAGCCTCCCTATGTTCGACCCAGAATTTCCATTTCGGTATAAATTTTATTTGTTGAACACGAGTTCTTCGCTTTCAAGCTACAACAACAAGGTTTTAAAAATCGAACACATTAGTGTAGCAATTCGCACGTTCAACATTTTGGCGCCGTTGCCGGGGAGGCAACGATTTTCGATCTATTTTTCGCATTTCTTGCACTTTATTGTTTTCTAACTTGCTTTCTCTTGTATCTATTGTTTTGCAGAGACCTCCATGAGGGAATCATCAAGCGGTAGATTGGAGTAAAGTGCAGTTGAAAACAACTGTAAGTGCTCCCCATTCTTCCCCCCTCCATAGATTTCATTCACCACATTAAATCCAAATTCCAATTAACCTAGGTGTTTGCATAAATCCTAGGAATAGTTTGGTTGTTTGGATTTTCACTCACATTCATTCCACCCTCATTTATATAAAAAAAAATAACAAAAAGATAATCTTGTGGGGCAATTTTCAACAAACACACAACGTACACCCACATTCAAGGCACTTAACTGGATTGATTTGTTTCTACTCAACCGGGTTCTGATTTGTGGGACCGGTACACGCAAAGCAACGCATAAAAGAGTAGAAATCATTCTAGGTTAGCAATCTTTGAGTGCCTAACTTAGTGGTGCATTTGTGGCCAGTTGTTTGAGTTGTTTGGTCCACACCACTCTACTTAAAATCAACTTATCAAGTAGCTCCTCCTTAGGGTTTTCAATCTAGGTCTATTCCAGGCACTCCACTTTCTTTTTGGTTTTAAAGGAAAACAATTTTCACCCGTGTTTAACAACTTGATTTTCCTAGAAACTTGATTACAATCCACCTAATTTGAAACCCTAAAAGCTACTTAAGCAAGATTTAAACATTAAAATCCATGCATCACAAATAATCTTGCTTGAAAACCCTGGTTGTGCACGCACTTACACAAATTTCAATCAATCATTAATGGCACAACCCATTTTAAGGGCCCATCGCATTCCATAAGCACCACAATCCCAGGCCTTAATAAAATTGAGTAGACGTTGGCCTTAAGGTCAGATTCACTCTTCAGGGCCTAGCCTGAGATTGTCTTTGATTAACCTACTTGTACTGATTAATCTGATGTCTAGCTAGGGGAGTAGCGTCAAATGACCGCGGCTGGGGGGTACACTAGGAACCGGAGGCGAAAGTCGAAGGAAGAACCTTCCCCCTAGTCCCTCCTTCTAACTGGTTGGATTGAACAGACGCAAGTAGAGTAAATCATTTACAGTCTTAAGATAGGTTTTGGGAGTCGGTAGATCCTTAGGCTACCCCACTTAAGGACAGCCTTGTTTTGTTGTGCTGCAGGGTCCCTATCCCCAGTCCTTCCGACCTTCTCCTAGTTTATGCTGGGAAGACGGTCATTGAGTCCCCAATTGGAAGGACCATTAGGAGGCGCAAATTGGATTTTGGTCAAATTGATCCCATGGCCAACTAATAGCCTCCTCTGCTTGGAAATCCACAGGAAGAATTTCGAAGGCAGCTGGAACAAATGTAGAGAATGTAGGAATGGTTCTAGAGAATGTAGGGTGCTCAGCCCTTAAAGGATTTTTATGATCCTTCAAATTACGAGGAACGTGCCGGTGTCCAGATTCCAGCTGGTGACGTAGAAATCAAGCCCCAGGTGTTAAGCCTGATTAAACATTATCATGGGCTTGGCTCTGAAGATCCGTTTCAGCACTTGGAGGACTTGACCACTTTGGTCCAGACTACCAAGGCACAAAACATAAACGAGGAGCAAATGATCATGAGGCTCTTCCCCACTCTCTTAGGGATAAGGCCGCGCATTGGTTTAGGATAATAGGAAGACCAATTACAACTTGGAATGAGTTGAAATCGGCCTTTCTGAAGAAATTCCTCCCAGTCGGACGTACCAATGCTTTGAGACGGGCAATCACTACCTTTACCCAGCGGCTGGGGGAGCAGTTTCATGTGGCTTGGGAGCGATTCCAGGACTTATTGCAGAGGTGTCCACACCACGAGGTGTCGAAATGGCAACTCGTGCAGATCTTCTATCATGGGTTGACTGAGCAACTCAGAAATCATGTGGATGTTTCTTGCGAAGGCAATTTCCTCACTAAAGATGCAGATAGTGCACATGATTTATTTGAGGAAATGAGTGAAAATTCAATCAATCATACCTCCATGGATACATCTAACCGGTCCCAGCAGCCCAGATCAAATGTCAATGAAGTCCATGACTCTCATTCATTTGATATGGAATTGATTTGTAACAAACTTGATAAGGTGGACTTGGTTGCTAAGAGAATGGAAGAGTGGATGGCTAGCAATTCTATGAACAACTCTCGATCTACTCAGTCCCAAAATTTGGGATTTCATTCTTCACGAGCTCCTTCTAGACGGGAGTTCGTGAATCAACTCGATGCGGCTCAACCTATGAGTTAGCATTTTTCGGAACCCCACGGGTTTCAAACTGGGGCCTTTGATCCCAGTTTTTCTGATCCTTCCCTTTCTTTCTCTCCATCCTCACCCTATGAGGATGTTTGTGCTGTACAAGAGAATGTTAGATCCAACCCCTACGCTAATGCCTATAATCCAGGTTGGAGAAACCACCCTAACTTCTCTTGGAAAAACCTGAGGCAAAAGACCCAATTTCGACCCAGCAACTATGCTCCACAACGACCAATGGGTTAGGGTCATGTATATACTCAGTTGCCTCCGAATCAGGTCAAGCAGCCAGCTTGGAATGCCCGTCAACTTGCAGGGCAGGCTGATTTGAACTGTCAAATGGTAGAGATGCAAGGATCCATGCTCCAACTCATGCAGCAAATGAAAACCCCGTTGGACAACATGCAAACCGGGCTCATTGCTAACTCTCGTCAACCTGGATCTCTACCACCCCAACCTGTACCCAACCCGCGAAATATTATGAATTCAGGCAACCAAGCCCATGGGTATGGAAATCAGAGGGACCCACACGCACATGCTCAGGTGGTTGAGCAGGGTTCCACGTCCTCTTCTTCTTCTTTTGCAAATCAACAATTCATGGTTAATCAAGCCCCTCAAATCTTTCCTAACCCTCCCCAAGACCCAAATTCTTATGCATCTGCAAATTCTGTCACTTTGAGGAGCGGTAAGCAAACTCAGGATCCACAACCACACTATACTGATCTTTTGAATCCTGAAGAACCTGAGGAGAGAGGAGAATTCTGGAGGAGAAATCAAGGCTCAGGAACCTGATTCCAAAGATATGACTCATGTTCCTTTTCCTGAAGCCTTAACCAAATCAAAGAAGTCTGTTGATAGCAATGAGGAGCTTCTGAATTTATTTAAGAATGTTGAGATTAATATCCCGCTCCTTGATGCTATCAAGCACATACCGACTTATGCAAGATTTTTAAAGGATTTATGTACACAAAAGCGTAAGTCGATAGAATCTGTTCCGAGGAAGGTGGTACTCTCCGAGAAGGCTAGTTCTGTTATCCTGCACCACCTCCCTCAGAAAAAGAAAGATCAAGGTGCTCCATTGATTTCTTGCGTCATCGGAGATTACACATTTGATAGAGCACTTTTGAATCTAGGTGCATCCATCAACCTAATTCCAACTTCTCTTTACGAGAAGTTTGGGTTAGGTGAACTTCGGCCAACTTCAGTAACGCTACAGTTAGCGGACCGCTCGGTCACAAACCCGCGAGGCGTTATTGAAGATGTTATAGTTAAGGTCAAAGATTTCTATTTTCCTGTATATTTCCTTGTCCTTGACATGGATGTACCTGATAATCTGAGGAACACGCCCATCATTCTGGGGCGTCCGTTCCTAGCTACCGCTAAGGCCAACATTAATTGTGAAAGCGGTAGCATGGAAATCGCCTTTGGGGATTAACGAATGAAATTGGAAATTTTTAAGGCGATCAACAAATTTGAGGATTGTGGATTTATTGAGGAACTTGATGAGGATAATGAAAACATTGAAACTTGTTTGGTGGTTTCTTCAATTGAAAGTTCCTCTTTGGATGACGAATTTGACCCGCAACCCTCTATGGCTGACTTGCCATCTTCGAAAGAGGTTATTGATTTTGTTCACTCACAACCTCTTCCTCTTGTTGAATCTTCAGCATCTACCCTACCATCAATCATCAACCCGCCCCAGCTTGAATTGAAACCATTGCCTGAGAATTTGAAATATCAATTTTTAGGACCTCAGAAGACGCTCCCTGTGATTATCAGTGCTAAATTGACAAAGGAGCAAGAGATTAAATTGATCAAGGTCCTGAAGGGACATAAGGAGGCAATTGGTTGGACCATTCATGACCTCAGGGGGATCGAGCCATCTTACTGTAATCATAGAATATTCTTGGAAGATGGATCCCACCCTTCTCGCCAGATGCAGAGGAGATTGAATCCAAATATGAGAGAAGTAGTCAAAAAGGAAATCATAAAGTGGCTCGATGCAGGAATTATTTATCCAATCTCTGATAGTCCCTGGATAAGTCCCGTACAGATTGTATCGAAGAAAGTCGGGATTACCGTTGTGACTAACGAGAGAGGAGAATCTGTCACAACTCGTTCAGCTTCCTCTTGGAGGGTTTGTATTGATTATAGGAAGCTGAACACAGCCACTAAAAAGGATCATTTTCCCCTGCCTTTCATCGATCAAATCTTGGAAAGATTAGCCGAGCAGAAGTACTTCTGTTTTCTTGATAGCTACTCGGGATACAACCAAGTTTCTATCCATCTCGAGGATCAGGAAAAAACTACTTTCACCTGTCCCTATGGAACCTTTGCTTTTCGTAGGATGCCTTTCGGGTTATGCAATGCACCTGCGACTTTTCAAAGGTGTATGCTAGCCATATTTTCTGACATGGTGGGAGAGTTTATGGAAGTCTTCATGGATGATTTCTTTGTTTTCGAAGAATCATTTGACTCTTGTTTGGATAATCTAGAAATGATTCTTAAGAGATGTATCAAAACAGGATTGGTCCTTAGCTGGGAAAAGAATCATTTCATGACCCAAGAAGGCATCGTTTTGGGTCATGTAATCTCTGAACGGGGAATTGAAGTGGATAAAGCTAAGGTTGATGCTATCGCTAAACTTCCTCCTCCCACATCTGTTAAACAAATTCGATCATTTCTTGGTCATGTGGGATTCTATCGAAGATTTATCAAGGATTTCTCGAAGGTTGCTCGTCCCCTGAGCAATCTTCTTGCCAAAGAAACTCCATTTATTTTTGATGAATCATGCCGAAAGGCATTTGATTTCCTGAAAACGGCAATCACCTGTGCTCCAGTTTTGCATCCACCAATTTGGATAACCCTTTTTGAGATCATGACCGACGCTTCTGATTACGCGGTCAGGGCTTTCCTGGGTCAGAAAATTGATAGAAAGCCCTCTGTCATCTACTACGCTAGTAAAACTCTGGATGAAGCCCAGAGGAATTACATTGTTACTAAAAAGGAATTACTAGCTGTAATGTTAGCTTTGGAAAAATTCAGGGCTTATCTCTTAGGATCTCATGTTATTATCTATACCGACCACTGGGCCTTGAGACATCTCTTGGCCAAAAAGGATGCTAAACCTTGGCTTATTCGTTGGATTCTTCTGCTTCAAGAATTTGATCTTGAAATCAAGGATAAAATCGGGGTACAAAATGTGGTAGCGGATCATTTGTCGAGACTCCTAGGTGATTCCTCTCATCCGGACATTCCGATTGCTGACACTTTTCCGAACGAAACTATTCTTACAGTTTTAGGTGTCCACACCCCATGGTTTGCTGACATTGTTAACTATTTGGCTGTTGGTCAAATCTCCCAGGATTGGACCAAACAACAACGGGATAGACTCAAATCTGAGGCCAAATACTACTTCTGGGAGGACCCTGACCTGTACCGCATCGTCTCTGATCAGATTATTCATCAATGTATACCGGAGAATGAATTCAACAGTATACTCAAGTTCTGCCATGCATTTGGGTGTGGTGGACATTTCTCCGAGAAAAAGATGGCTGCAAAAATCTTGCAATCTAGCTTCTATTGGTCGTCTTTATTCAAGGATGCCCAGGATTTCTCAAGGTCATGTTCTCGATGTCAGGCACTCGGGAGCATAACTAAGAGAGATACGATGCCCCTAAACCCAATTCTTCCTGTTGAAATTTTCGATGTTTGGGGCATTAATTTCATGGGACCCTTTCTCCCTTCATTTGGACATCAGTACATTCTTGTTGCTGTTGATTATGTGTCCAAATGGATTGAGGCGATTCCCACCCAAACCAATGACTACAAGGTGGTCATCAATTTTGTCAAGAAAAATATCTTCAGTAGGTTCAGGATTCCGAGGGCTATCATCAGTGATGGTGGCACTCATTTTACTAATGCCCAATTCCAGAATTTATTGGCCAAATACGGGGTTAATCACCGAATTTCCACACCTTACCATCCCCAAATGAATGGACAAGCCGAGATCTCCAATCGAGATATCAAGAACATTCTACAGAAAATGGTTAGGCCTGATCGCAAGGATTGGACTCAAAAGCTTGAGGACGCTCTTTGGGCCTACCGTACGACGTATAAAACGTCCATTGGCATGTCTCCACTCTGTTTGGTGTATGGAAAGGCTTGCCATCTACCCATAGAGATTGAACACAGGGCATTCTGGGCGATCAAACAATGCAATTTAGATCTGAATTTAGCTGAGAAGACCAGGAAACTCCAACTATCTGAGTTGGAGGAGCTTAGAAATGATGCATATGAGAATGCCAAGATCTACAAGGCTCGGACCAAAGCTCTACATTATCAACTGATTTCCCGCAAGAGCTTTGAGTCAAACCAGAAGGTCTGGTTATTCGATTCTAAACTTAAGCTCTTTCCTGGCAAACTTAGATCTAAATGGAATGACCCATTCATAATTGACCAGATTTTTCCAAATGGAGCCTTTCAGATTTCTGACGCAAAGACGGGTAACACATTTAAAGTCAACGGTCAACGTCTGAAGCCTGTTATTGACCGTATTCTTCCAGAACCCGTCTCAGACACAATTGCCTTAGCCATTCTGTGACTTCTTTGGCTGGACTTCGCCTAGCTGATGGCATTAAACTCAGCAGTTGTACATATGACACAAAGCTGATACAAGCTTCATATTCAGGTGACATCTTTCATATTCTACCTTTTCTTTCATGTCTCTTTTTCAATGTGGGCATTGCATCAGCTAAGCATGGGGGGTCGATTCATTTTTGAATCATTTGGTCAGCTTTGTGAAATTCATGTAAATTATTTTTCTCTTCTTATTTATACATAAAAAAAAAGGAAGGATTAGTTGGACATTAGGACTTTTCAATCTTAGGAAATTTTACATTAGGATCTAAATACAAAGACCCTTCAGATCTTTGGACTTAATCAGCCTGTGTATCCACTAAAATGTGGATTTGTCTTTCAAGTCCTCGCCATCTTTATTCTATCGTAATTGGAGTAAATAAGTTTAGGTGATAAGTACACGACTTATCAACCCACCCTTTGATTTGAGGGAATTTTTGAATTTTAAGCATCTACACACTTTCTTTGCACTGACTCGTTGTTCGACGATTCTAACGGAAATTGGGTAGCTAATGAACCTTCTACGGTGATATGGCTGGCAAGTTATCGTGGGTAACAGCCCATAGGTAGGTTGTCCAGAGCCCAGTCACTGGACATTTCTTTTTTTTTGCTTCCTTTAGGTAAATCTTAGACCATGCAAGCCACCTACTTAAAAAAAAAAAGAAAGAAAGAAAAAAAAAGATCAAAAAGAAAAGGAGAAAAAAAAAGAAATAAGCCACACTTCGCCACACGAGTATGGCTAGCAAGTTGTCGGTGGTAACAGCTCATCGACCGATTGTCCAAAACCCAGCTTAATAAATACACTGAAAATTTCCAAAACACTTAGGAAGAAGCGGAGAAGTAGAATAAACCGAGGAGATATATACTGGATTCACCCTTGTGTTGACCCCGTAAAAAAATAAGAGTAAGGAGAAAGCTATCGGTTGTAAAGATACACCTTTAGGTAGAACTTTTTTTTTTTAGGTCACCTAGAGGCGTAGAAATCCGAAGTTCATTTTAACTGCTGGTCAACGAGTCTATCACATTCACAATAAGATGCTTAAAACTTAGGGTTCTCATCAAAATCTTGGGTAAGTTGAATGGCCGTAGAAAGCCACTCTTAAACCCTAAAACTTGAAATTTCAAAAAAATTAGAAAAGAGGAAAAAGAGAAAAAGAAATTTTTCTTTGAATAAGGCGAGGGCTTGAGGCGGTCTACATTTTGGCAGATACTCGGGCACTATTGTGTCTTTAAAGTTCAGATCCTAAGTAGACAGTTTCTTAATGATTGAAAATAACTCATGCCCAAATAATCCAACCTAATTCTTTTATAAATATCATATAGTTTTTGCTAGGGACTAGCAAAAGATAGGCATGGGGGTATGATGTAAACACGTTTACACTACTTAAGATGTCTATTTATGCATGTTCTTAAGCATAGGATTGCATTGCATGCTATAAATATTGCATAACATGCATCATCTTACATTTAGAATAGTTTGAATAAAATGGAGGTTAATTGTCTCCTTTTATGTACTTGGACAGGGCAAACTTTTTATCGGGGCCTCGGATTGAAGATCCAACCGTACAGATGTGATTAGGGCGACGATTGGAGTTCAACTACTTCAAGATCACCTTAATCAGGCATCTGTAGCATCAGATAGTGACCGTGGAACCCTAGAAGATAAAGGGTCAAGATGGTGTAAATTCGCACTTCAAACGACAAATCCAACTGCACGGATGGATTCAGATCGACGATCGCAGCCTAACGACACAAAAATCGAGTCAATCCGACATCCGTGGCACCATCTACACCATCCAGAAGATGAACGGCCAAGATGGTGCCACGTGGCACCATCTCGGCCGCCTAATCTCCCACACGCAACCGCTGAAGCCCCCGCATCCACCCTTCCCCGCCGTTGGATCGAGATCCAATGACTACAACGCGCCCGTGCTGAAGTCAGGCGCTCGACACAAATGCACCCCCAGCGCGTTGGCCGAGCACTCTACCACGAAGCGAGAGTGAGCGTTCGAGGCTCGCCACGCGGAATTTGGAGTGGAGGCACGCCTTCAATCGACTGCATGATCGCAATCCAACAGCCGCATGTGCTCAATCAAGATGATGTGATATTGCCGCTCGGCGGTAACGCGGCATCGCACGTGATCGGGCGCGCGCTGAGGAGGCGAGCGTAGTGTGATCTAATTTGTCTGATCTCGCGATCGGACAGCTGAGAATGGCCGGACGTGCGCATGCGTTGCGCACGTGGGCAAGCGAGCGGGCACACGCGCACTGCCCACTACGCCCACGTTCAGACCTTTAGCGATGGTTTCATCCGTCACTAAAGGTCCTGAATTAATGTTTTTAAAGATGTAATGACCAAATTGCCCCCACTCCTTGCAACTATAAAAGGAGACCCCCTCCACACGAAATTCTCATCCCTTCCTTCTCTTCTCTACCTCTCCAAAGCTCAAGAGAAGCTTGTCCCACACTCGGGATGCTCCTCGCGAGATAAAGTCAAATTTTTGTCCCCCGTTCGGAAGTAGATCCCTCGACGACGACGACGTGCTGCTCCGTTCCCGTTCTTCTGTTTCATCCTCCTTCATCCTGCTCCGTCCTCCTTCGTCCAGGCATCGTTCTGTCCGACTCGTCCTCCAAGCAATCGTCGAGGAGGATAACTTCTCTCTCCCATTCTTCTTTACAGCTTTCTAGTGTAGAATTTTCCTGCTTTCTAGTGTAGCTGATTTCCTGCTTTCTAGTGTAATTCTTATTTGGTTTTATTGTATAAACATTTTGAATTATTGAATGCATGTTTTCTCTCTCTCTCTCTCCCTTTTAGTCTGATTGTTGTTATAGTTTCATTGTAATTAATCGCCTCACTTTCCAAAAAAAATTCTAAAAAAATATAATTACGAATATAGATCGACGTAGCCTCCCTGTGTTCGACCCGGAATTTCCATTTCGGTATAAATTTTATTTGTTGAGCACGAGTTCTTCGCTTTCAAGCTACAACGACAAGGTTTTAAAAACCAAACACGTTAGCGTAGCAATTCGCACGTTCAACAGAGGCAAACCCCAAGAATCCAACTCTAAATCTCACTTGAATCCTAAAAGCAAGGACCTAATAATCAAGGACAAGTAAGGTAAAGTTGACCTACCTTACAGGGTTAACCAATCTTCAAATTAGGTCACCACTCACAAAAACATCTTAAAATTCAAGTGAAATCCAAAGCACCCACACTCTAAACTTAAAATTGATAGACTTAAGAGATCAAGTTATCCATTCTGGTCTACCTGGACCCTTAGTGACAAGGAAGGTCGGGTGGGGGAAACCTTGCAACCCATGGGGACGCTCTACCGCGTAGGGGTCTTTGCGGGACTCTCCCTTCCTGGCTACCCAAGTAATTCTCAGGAGGACGACTTTCTAATTTAGGGCTATCATCTGCCCCAAACCTCTATAGTCATCCAAAGAAATTTGCACTACTAGGAAAGGGAGAATTGGTGACGGATATTTGGTGACGGTTTTGGGAACTGTCACCAAAAGTAACCTATGGTGACAATTCCACTCAAAATCGTGACCATTGTGGGAGAGTGAGATTTGCTTTATGCTTTGGTGACAGTTCCAAGTGGGACCGTGACCATAGGATACCTTTGGTGACGGTTCCAAGTGGAACCGTGACCATATCCTCCCTTTGGTGATGGTTTCAAGTGGAACAATCACCATAGCCTTCCCTCGTGAGCGCGCCCTCTTCATCATATCCCTTTGGTGACGGTTTCAAGTGAAACTGTCACCATAGCCTTCCCTCGCCTACCCACCCTCTCTCGCATTTCCCTTTGGCGATGGTTTCAAAATTTTCCCATCCTTCCGATGCGCCCTCCTCCGAAATTCCTCGCCGCCAACTTCCCCAAAACCCAGTCCTGCCCCCATCACCTTCCTCCTCCCCCGACTCCCCGGCCCCCTCCCCGACGACGTCAGCCCCCTTGACCATCGTCTGCCCCCTTCCCTCTCCCGACAACGATGCTTCTCCTGACTCCCCCTCAAGGTCACCAGCAGCACCTCGCCTACCCCTCAAGATCACCACCGAAAACCAACTCTAGCTGCCATTACCTTCCCCCTCCCTCGACTCTCCGACTGAATCCCCGACGACATCACCTCCCCGGACCATCCACAACCCCCTTCCCTCTCCTAACGAAGGCACCTCCCCTGACCATCCCCTCCCCAGCAGCACGTCTCCTCCCCCTCAAGACCGCTACCTCTCTCCCTCCCTCATCTTCCCCAGCAGCACCTCCATTACCACTGATGCTGCTACAAGTAGGGTTAATCCACCACTCTTCATTTTATTTATTCGCTTATTTCATACCTCCTCCTCCAACTCCACTTCTCTTGATCTCCTGTTATTATTGTTGTTGTAGTACTTGGTGGACCTATTGGCTACGGGGTGGCTCAACGAGATCTATTGACCTTGGATTGGCTCAAGGGCTTACACGCACGCCAGGTGTTTGATGGTATGCCAACAAGTTTTGAAACTAGGAAGCTTTTTTTGGTCATAAACGACATGCATCTAAGAAGCTTCTTAGATAATCTTATCTACATCATGGTAGTTTTTCCATAGACCAAACCATTATTAGATGGTTAATCCCTCTACCCACGGTGTGTTTTGTTAGTGTGGAGATGAAGAAGAGGGTGTTTGTTGCTCATGACCAAAAGGAAATCCTCTTGTTGCCTTCTTTTTTTTTCTCTTCTAGTTTTCTTGAGGTCACATGATGAGTTTCCAATCTTAGGTCTTTACAAGGCTTTGTGTGCTTGATTCTTTTATTGCTGCTATTTGGTGGTGTGTGTGTGCTTTTAAATATCTCTAAGGGGGTTGTGTGTGTGCTTTTAAATATCTCTAAGGGGATTGTGTGTGTGCTTTTAAATATCTCTAAGGGGGTTGTTGATTGGTGGACGTGGTGGATGGATGTATCATGTAATTAATGAGGTGTAAAGTATAAGGGAATAAAGTTCCAGCAGATCAACTACAATGCGCGGGTGGTGGAGGGTCGGGGGGGGGGGGGCGAAAGGCTAAGGGAGATTGTGATGGGAGGAGGGGAGATCTCCATTGGTTGCAGCTGATCCCAGAGGGGAGGAATCTGGATGATACCTCCAAAGCTGTTAATGGAAGAGTCAAACATGTGGTCTACTTAAAATGTTATACCATTAATCCATGGAGAGACAGGAATCGAAGCTTACAGCCTACAAAAAAAAAAGTGTTAGCCGTGAGAAATGGAACATTCTACAAAGAAGTAATTAAAATTCTTAGTGGCCTTTTTGACCATCTCTCGTGAGTTGATAATCATATGCATGGTTACTGTGTGCTAAGAGGGGGGTGTCAGGGTGTGATGTCTCTATGAATGGCTGTTAAGTTGGGTGGTAGCAAGGAGGTGTACGTAAGGAATATTATTGCAAGCTTGGATACTTATTCTATTCATTTAACTTAGGGATTGAAGGAAGATGCAGGCGTTGTCGGTCTGCTCCTACGGGTCCATTTGTCATAGAATTAAAAATGAGGCATTATCTTTCACCTCAAGGGTAGTTACTGCATAAATGAATAATATATGGTATTAAGGGACATCATATAATTTTTTTTTATTCTTACTTTCATCATCTCAAAGTATACTTTACATCTACCTTGACAAATTTTTATTACAAATGAAAACAAAAATTACTTGCATCATATCCACTTATATATTGTATCTATTTTCGTTAATCTACTCGTAATACAAATGAAAACAAAAAAAAAGAATAATATAAGAATTTAATCATCATTTCTATCGTTTACTAATCCATCACATACTTCGTCACTTTTAAACCCTACATCTTTCTTAAGTTTGTCTAGTTTTGAACTTTAAACCTTTATTAAGTGAGGCTTTAAGTTTTTTTACTGATGCATTCAATAAGAGTTGAGTTTACATAAATGTGACCCAATTGAAGAGGTTTGTAATTATTTTCAAGCTTAGATCCTTTAAAGTGTGGCCATTCATGTAATTCCAAGCTTGGATCTAGGCAACATCCGTTGGCCGCGTCGATAAGGTTATGGAAGAGCATCTGGACAGCAGAAGAAAAAAGACAAATTGACTTGGATCTTTTGATATGCATTAGGGTGGACCACGCATTTAATATTCTATGGGTAAAGAGTATCTGTCTTGCAATCATGTATTGGATGCAAATGAAAAATTGGTCTTGCTTATAAGGCCTGAATACAATTTTCCCTGAAGTTTACGTAATATGATCCAAGTGTCGACTGTTCCTATCATTTGATACAATTCAAATACTTCTTGATTTGGTTGGGTTTTTTTGGTCAATTAAAACAAAACAACTGGTTTCCTTTGTTTTCTTTCTCTAATGTACATCATGAACTTTTGAAAGTTTATGAATGTTATTGCTACATTTATATTATCCCGATAGAATCGTAAATTTTGGGAAGAGAGGGTGGAAGAGAGGAGCATCATTATCCAAGTCTAGTAGGATAGGTTGAATTAGGTAAACTGGTGGCTCAACATGGATGGGCAAACTGGCATGGGAGGTGTTACACTTGAGAGGGTTAAGCAATCTTTTATATTTTAATTTAGGTCCAGTTGCCATATTATTCTAAATAAGAATCCATATAATCATCCTTTTAACAAGTAGATCTTAACTGAATCTACCTCAAATTGACTAAGATATTCCATTCTTGGTAGTAGTACGTTTATGATGCTGACTTATGTTATTACTGTTCTTTTCTTTGTTAGTATTTATTTATGCAATTTATAGATATCCACACTTACACAACCTTAGATGCACTCAATGACAAACAATAAGAAATATAACCCTCAGGGTACAAGTTGAAAGAGTAGGTACAATTGTATTAATATACCTGGTCATTCATGACTTATAATCATGTCATACGGACAATGCGTTAATGTATGTGTATCTCACATACATGCATGATGTGTTGTATTTATAATATGTCATAAGTCTTGATTGTTCTTAGTTCGGTAAAGTTCCGAACTAAGGAAGGTTCTTGAAGATTTGATCACAATTTAGGTGTTACTTGTTACATGTAATCTTTGTTTGGAGAAATCTTGGTGACATCTTTATGCTCTTCTCTGATATACTAACTAAACTTACCTAAGTTTCTTAAGCACCTTAAATTGGGTGTTAAAGGAATCTAGTTGAGGTTAGTCTTGGGGATATACTGGAGAAGCACCTTAAATTTGATCACAACTTAGGTGTTAAATATCTGATGTTTCTTTATGTAACTTACTTTCATTGTTTGTGGGTTTATTTGATTATAAGTTTCCATGGATAAGTCTTGGATTGGTTTGAGGATTTCTAATTATTTTTAATATAAGAGCGGAGTGATTTCGTTCTTAGACTGGGCATTCCATGAAGATAGGAAGCAATATAGAAGAGGAGACTTATACAAGAGAATTTGTTGTCCATGCAAAAGCTGTTTGAATGAATTTATGTATGATCATAACATAGTACTTGAGCATCTAATTTGTACTGGTTGGTGGCCTCACTACACAATTTGGACCTCGCATGGAGAAGAAATCACTTATCCTTCTATTGATAATGATGTTGAGAATCACATTGAAGATATTGGAGGTGATAATGTTGCAGAGATGTTACAAGAGATGAGAGTTGCAAATGTTGATAGTCATGATAATGATAATATGTTTGGAGATTGTAATAATTTTTATGATGCACTGAAGGCAGCAAAGGAACCCATTGCTCCTGGAATTAATTCCATGTCAAGATTGTCATTTCTTTGGAGAATGTTTCAAATTAAAGTGATGAATAAGGAAACATCTAAGTTAATGGCTGATGTCCTTAAGTTCATAGAAGAGTTGTTAAATAACCCCAAAGATTTTCCTCAGTCGTGGTATGATGCGAAGAAACAGTTTCGCATACTTAGCTTGAAGTGTGAAAAGACTGATGCTTGTAAGAATGACTGTATGCTGTACACTAAAGAAAATGCATGCTTGAATAGTTGCCTACAATGTGGAGAAGGAAGATATGAAGAAAATACCAATTCAAATGCACGAGGGAAGAAACTATCAAGGAAGGTACTATGTTACTTTCCTTTGATTCCTAAGCTACAACATCTTTTTATGTCAAGTAAGACTGCAAAGTGGATGACATAGCATCATAATAACAAATCACGAGATGGACTTATGCGTCATCCGATAGATTCTGACGAGTGGCTGCATTTGATAACAAACATGCTCTATTTGCATAGGAAACACGTAATGTTAGGCTTGGTCTTGCAAGTGATGGATTCAATCCTTTCAAAAATATGCATCCATCATATTTAATATGGCCAGTGGTGATACTTACATATAATTTGCCGCCATGGATGTGTATGAGATCTTCATTTATGATGCTGACGCTTCTCATCCCTAGGAAGAAGGCACCAGGAAATGCAATTGATGTTTACATGCAACCACTCATCGTTGAGTTGAAATTGCTATGGTATAACGGGGTTAAAACATATGATGCAATTAGAAAATAATTTTTTAAGATGCATGCAGCATTGTTGTGGACTATTAATGATTTCCCAGCTTATACAAATTTATCTGGTTGGAGTACTAAATTCAAGTTGGCATGTCCTGTATGTATAGATGATACTCATTACTTGCGTTTACCTAAAAGCAAAAAATTATGTTATTTAGGACATCGTAGATTCCTACCAATTGAACATAGATGGCGACAATTCAGGTTTAAAGACAAATTTGATGATAAACCATACCGTTATTCATCCAAAAATCCAAAAAATTTTCGAAGAACAGATATAATCAGGTTGTCAGGATACAAGATAATGGAGAAGTTACAACAGATTGGTAATATCCGATTGAATCGTCTATTTCAGAAAGATCTTAAAGACTTACATAATTCTGGATTTAAAAAGAAAAGCATATTCTTCATGGAGCTCCTTTATTGGCAAGATCTCACAGTTTGTCACAATCTTGACATGATGCATATCGAGAAGAATGTTATGGATAATATTTTAGATATGATAAACTTAACAGATAGTCCAAAAGACACGTTGAAGACCCGTACTGATTTGAAGATGTTGGGCATTCGTCCTGAGTTGCACGTAAATCATAAAGATGATGCCAGTTATGACTTTCCTCAGGCATTATATACTTTGAAGGATGAGCAACGACTGAAGATATTATCTTTTCTTAAAAATATCAAGGTTCCAGATGGATTCTCGTCACAACTTTCTACATGTGTAAATGAAGCATTGAAGAAGGTATGTGGGTTAAAGAGTCATGATTGCCAGGTTTACATGCAGATCTTGTTTCCATTAGCAATTCGTGGAGTGCTTCCTCAACTAGTGGTTGACTCTGTGACGGAGATAAGCCAATTCTTCAAGGTTATATGTTCAAAGACATTAGATTCTCAACTATTAGACTATCGGGACAAGCAAATTGTGATCACACTATGCAAGATGGAACAGATTTTCCCTCCTGCGGAATGAGGCAAGCCACCTAGCGGATGTCATGGTACATCTTATACTCCACCAAGCGAATGAGGCAAGGATTGCTGGACCAGTTCAGTATAGGTGAATGTATCCAATTAAGCGCTTCTTGAAAAAATTGAAAGACTACGTCTTCAATAAGGTTAAGCCAGAAGGTTCAATTGTCGAAGGGTATCTTGTAAAAGAATGCATCAACTTTTGTGCAATGTATATGGATGGTCCAGATAATCGATTCAATCAATTGGAAAAGAATGATGATAGACAAAACGGAGAAAATGTGAAAGATTATTTTTCTGTATTTGATATCCGAGGAAGGCCAATCATACAAACGAAATTTAAACCAATGTCTGAACATGATCGACGATTAGCTCATATATATATATTAAAGCAGATTCTGGATTTTACGATGAATTTCAACAATCTTCGCACATTTCTAGCTGCGAAGAAGACTTCATTGATTGATTCAAAACTCATGTGCAAGAAATAAAACAAAACAATGATTCGCAATGGATAGAAGATTTTGATGTAATGATGAACATACCTTTAAGTCATGCACATTATCACTCTGGATATATAATAAATGGGTTCAGATTTAGAGTGCAATCAATTGATGATGTGAAGGCTACACAATATTCAGGTGTTATTGTGAAATGTAATGCAATACAAACTGGTTGTGATGGTTACTATGGGAAAATCAAAGAGATTGTGGAAGTTAGCTATAGTCATGATTGCCGAGTCGTCTTATTTAAGTGTGACTGGTTTGATATTTTTAACAGCAGATATGGTGTTAAAGTTGACAAAGAAACTGGTTTCATAAGTTTGAACAAGGATCATACAATTCTTCAAGCATCTGAACCATTTACATTAGCTTGTCAAGTTGAATAAGTTTTTTACGCACCTGATAATAGTAGAAATGGCTGGATAGTACCAATAAGAACAATGCCGCATGATTATTATGATATAGAACATGATAAGGATCCCGACTTTGATTCTAAAGCATACCAAGATGTGCTACAAGATGGAGGAATAGGCCATGGTGCAATGGATATTGATATTTGAGGTAAATGTTTTCAATTAAGCTATTTTGTAGAGTTTAATTATTTCTTCCTAAAAATTTTTTTCATATATTTTCTCCCTTGCAGGTTTTCTTATTGTATTAGGTTGATCTTTTACTTACTTTGGCACATTCAGTAGTAAATTTTCTATTGTATTTTTTTAATTAATAATGTATTTTTCATCTGTAGATGGCACCTAAGAAGTTGATGGCATACAAAAAGCGTCGTCTTGATATGTGCAGTGATGACTCTTCATTTGAGCCAGATGACCAGGTCCAAGGACACGAGGGTGGCATCGACGCCCAGCCAGAGCCCCAACATGAACCTCAACGCCACTCACAACATGACAATCAACTCTAGTTGCCTTCCCCCATGCCACTACCTCATACTCGACTTCGATCTCATACTCGACATGCTATGATCCCACCTCATACTCTTACAAAATCTAGGCCTCAGTATAAACCTCAACAAAATACACAGCCTCACTCTCAGCTTCCACCTAGGCACAGACACCCTCAGCCCTTAGACCCTCCCTTGAGCCAGTCCCAGCAACAGACACCAGCTTAGCTACTACACCCTCCCTGGAGCCAGTCCCAGCAGCGGACACTAGCTCAGCCCCTACACCCTCCCCGGAGCCAGTCCTAACTACGGACACCAGCTCTGCCCCTACGCCCTCCCCGGAGTTGATCCCAACTGCAAACACCAGCTCAACACCTACACCCTCCCTAGAGCCAGTCCTACCAGCCGACACCAGCTCAGCCCCTACACCCTCCCCAGAGCCAGTCCCAGTAGCCGACACTAGCTCAACCCGTGCACCTTCCCCAGAAACAGTCCCAGCAGCAGACACCAGCTCAGCTCCTACACCCTCCCCGGAGCCAGTCCCAGCAGCCGACACCAGCTCAGCCCCTACACCATCCCTAGCGCCAGTCCTAGTAGCGGACACCAGCTCAACCCGTACACCCTCCCCAGAGCCAGTCCCAGCAGCAAACACCAGCTCAGCTCCTACACCCTCCCTGGAGCCAGTCCCAACAGCGGACATCAGCTCAGCCCCTACACCCTCCCTAGAGTCGATCCCAGCAGCAAGCACTATCTTAGCCCCTACACCCTCCCCAGATTCAATCCCAGCAGCAGGCACCATCTCAGTTTGTAGACCCTCCTTAGATCCAGTTATATGGCCAATCTCAACAAAATAGTCAGCCACAGAGTCAATCACGGAGCCAATCTCAGGAGCAAAGTCAAGCAGGGTCTAATGGTATATAAATTCTCACATTAATTTTCTTTGATATTAATTCTTTATAACAATTTTATTTTGACTATTTGTTTATCAAAGGTATAAAATCAAAGCCAAGGGGAAAGACAAGCAATTTGGAATTGAGAAAATTAACTAAAGGGACTCGAATAACGATTGATGTAAATTGTAGCGAAAGATGTTCACGTTATGCACCCTTTAATAGCAGGATCCCTACACTTGTGAGACTATTGATACCCCCATGTTATTTTGATTGGAGGCAGGTCCCTCAGCAACATAAGGATGACTTCATTGGTGAGCTAGGGGTATTAATATGATATTATTGTTATGTCACTCATTTGTTTTACTTAAAATCCTTTACCTATTTATTCATTATAATATAAAATGCAGGTGACATATGATTAGGGAACAAATCCGATGACGACTGGATATATTCTCCAAGTAGCAGGGAGGGCACTCCGTAGCTGGAGAGAAGAGCTTAAAAGCCAAGTAAGACATAAGCATAGATATACAATTCATAATAACACAATTTACTTTTAGGTGTTGCTGACTTTTCTGTATATATAAATAGTTCTTTATTGGTAAGAATTATGAGGATGCACTGAGAGACGTGCCATCAGGAATACAAGCTGGTCATTAGGTGGAGTGTTGTGAATATTGGGTTGAGGAAAACACGAAGGTAATTAATATTTTATATTAATAACTTCTATTCTAACAGCAAAATGATTAAGTACCAATTTCCATAATTTGCTGTTATAGGAGCATGCTAAGAAAAATAAAGCTAATAGGGCGAAAGCTCCAACTGCAACCCACTTCTTGGGACGGATGAGCATAGATACCTTGAGAGATACTTATGTAAGTACATTTTCATCGGCTTAATTAATGATAGAAAGATTATTGATTATAATATCTATTATAAAACTTACAAGTTATGAGATTTAAATAAGAGAAGCTTAAATTTAGGATAACTTAATTCATAACCACATCTCAAATATGCAATCAGATACCTATAACGGTGTACAACTTGATCGTGTTTCGATCTATGAGAGGAGTCATAGCAAGTCTAATGCTGATGGCCCCCATGTTTGGATTGATCAATTATATCAAAAGAGACATGTAAGCTCATTCAAACAAGCAATGAATAACTTAGTGATAAACATTTAGGAGAACTTACCATAAGCTCAACTATGTGTAGGGTCGCATGATGGAGTTGATGCATCCTTCTAGTGATGATATGGATGAGCAATCAGAGACCGGCCCATTACAGCCTATGATAGCAGAGCAAGCATTTAGGATAGTTATGCCCCACGAGCATGGTGGTTTTGTTCGTAGTGCTGGTGCGAGTGAGACGGTTACTAGTTGGTATGGAAGAAAGGGATGGGGGGCTTAGAGAGGTTGCAACAGTTACATACACAGGTGGAGACATTTCAAGAGAAACTAAATGATGTTACGTCAAAATTGGACAAGACAAATGATATACTAGAATGACAGAGACATGAAGCACAACAAGAACGAGAGAAGATGCAGGCACAGATGCAGCCATAGTTTCAGGCAATCTTAAGTGCATTGGGACAAGGTGGTGCAGATCATGCTTCTTTTCACTTCCCACCTCATCCACCTGATGATGACTGCGGAGGTTCTGGAACAGGTAACATAGAAGCCACTACATAGTTGCTTGGATTTTTTTTTATTTTCACTTCTAGTTTTATTTATACATTTCAAAACATGTGATATATACATGTGTTTTATTTATAAATGAATATCATGTATGTGGTGAATGATGGAATATATATATATGAATGGTAGAATATTTACTTGCACTTGTGGCATATGAATGTGGAAAATAATGATATGAGTATGTTTGCATTTGTAGTATACAAATTTGGGAAATAATAATATCAATATGTTTTCACTTGTGGTGAATGTATGAGACAGGTACCATAATAATGATATAAAGAGCTCAGGTATCAGATCTACCTACCATTTTTTCCTTCATTCACCCTTTTTTGTTTAACTCTAATTTGTGGTGTTGTTCTTTTTCTAGCGGTTACCTAATAGGTGAACAACATGGACCCCTAACTGGAAACAAAGATTCAACATAATTCTTGGGATGGGTCGAGGGCTTGCTTATCTGCATGACAAGGGAGCCAACTCCTCGGGTTCGGTATTTTCCATTGCCTTTATGATCATGTTTTCCAGTAGTTGTGTATGTTGATTAGTCATATTATGCATTAGTTCACTCTCAAGTTGTGCTAAAGTAATATTCATGCTTGATCTGTTTGATAAAGAAATGCTTAACTATAAACCTGCTCATGTGGTTATCTGACACTTTTCTTTATGTACCTGCTCAAGTTGCCTTGGCTGGAGATCTGATACGCCTTGGGGATGAAAAGGTCAGGACTCGCGTTGCGTTGATTATATACCCTATCCTTTGTTAAAAAAATTAAAAAATTATGCGCCTGGTTCCAATACCACTAAAATGTTTAGCTTCTTTGACATAGTGCAAAAGCATGTTGGGTCTCTGACACAATGCAAATCATTTGTGCACTAAGTAGCTTTTTTCATTTTACCATGAAGGTCTATGATTCAAGTCTATTTAGCCATATAGATTCAAGATAGATGCTGGGATTGCTCAAATGATGAGGTCCTTAAAGCTAGATAATATGTCTAGTTTGCCATTTTACTGTTCTAGGAAAGTATTACTCCATAGATGTTCTTTTCAGGAAAAGGGGCTATTTTGGGACCAAAGTTGGATGTATCCCATTTAAAAAAGAGGGTAGATGCTTTGAACTAGTTTTTGTTATAAAATGCCTAATTACGTTTACTTACAAAAGAAAGAGTCCATTTGAGATCAAACAAAAAACAACTAGTGTCGTAATGGTTGGCCTATGTTTCCACTTTCATCACTCCCAGAGCTGCTCCTGGACAACAAAATACTCAATTGCGCTCCTACCCAACTTCCAATTTTTAGCTTTGTAAACAATTGTGTTTCTTCAAGGAGCTTCTATTGGGCTCACATTGGCCTTTATATATATATATATATATATATATATATATATATATATATATATATCATTTAATTAGCATGACTCATTGGTCCCCTTTAATTAGCTGAATTCTTATTCCTTTGTGTTGTGTTGCAGAGGTACTCCTAAGACAGTGACGAGGATAATGGGAATTCGAGGGGAATTCATATACCAAACACAAGCAGAAATACAAGCTTCTCCTTCATGTACAGGCTGAGCAAGGATGTGCAAGCATTTTGTAGAAGTACATGCTTCTCCTTCTTGACCAGTTTTATTTCTTATTTTTGCACAAGTACAGCCTGAGCAAGAATTGTTAAAGCACAAGCAGTTTGTTCCAAATAAAATGCTCAGTTGACTGTCAGCCCTGGGAAAAAGAACTGTTTCGTAATTTCAGCAGGTGAGCAAGGCAATATCATGAGCTTTAAATCATGTTCCATGTTTTACTAAAAAAGAAGCCAATTTTACAAATACATCCATACCACTTTGCCCCTACAGATGTGTTGTTGTAGTCCTTTCTCTGAATAACAGGTGGTACCAAAAAGCAAGCCTGTTATATGTCACAGCTGATTATATAACAGTCCTTCCTCTAAATAACAGGTGCTACCAGAAGATTTT
The DNA here is from genome assembly GCA_037157565.1 of Thalassia testudinum. Taxonomy (NCBI): domain Eukaryota; kingdom Viridiplantae; phylum Streptophyta; class Magnoliopsida; order Alismatales; family Hydrocharitaceae; genus Thalassia; species Thalassia testudinum. Next base: position 12,713,382 of record JAZHRO010000010.1, read on the forward strand.
TGTTTTTTTGACCTGTCACATGATTTGTATTTTTAGATACTATGGCGTTTGCACTTTAGTGTTGACATCTAATCTGCAGGTACCCGCTATCTGGTGACCTATACTTTAATTTACTTTTATGCATTTTTCAAATGCCATTGGAGCATATTTTTATCATCTAACTACTTACCTGATTAAAGCAGATGCTTTCTCTAATCCCAGAGGTGGTCTGTGTACTTAATCTGCTTAATCCCATGGTCAACCTGAGAAAGGAGAACTTAATCTTTACAACCTGAAAATATTGCAGGTTGCTATTATAACTAATAGTTGATTGCTGTTATAAAAACTCACTTTATCTTTAATATAGCTACTGCTTCTTCTTCGTTAAAACAAGGGTTCTACTTTCAACAACTGCGTTCGTACAGTAATTAACTAACAATTATGCCTAATGGCATCCTTTAACAGGGTAATCAAATTCTCAAGTTGTTTAAGGATCATGTTAGCAAGACATCATTTCTTGATGACTTTGAATTTTATGAAACTCGCCTTCCAGATCAAGCAAGCTAAAAGGGTAAAGCAACAGTTCCAGATAATCCTACCTGGAAGGGTAATTAGAACCTATCTTGTATCCAAATACTGAACCCATTTCCAAAATTTACATTCTAATGCATTCAACTTTGATCATGATTCTAGATTAACTTCATCATTTGCTATTAAGGAATAAGTAGCTATCAAGTTTTGTTTTTGGAGTCCTGTTGGTTACTTTTAGGTTTTGAAACATATAATTTTCACATTCTTTTATTGTATTCTTCTTGTTTCCCTTTTTAGGTAAAATATCTATTTATCCATCAGGAATTTGACTTGTCTGCTATCATCTTCATCTGTCTAGGTTTCATTATTCCGATTCGTGAGTCTGACTTATGGGAAGGAAGAGAAAGAAGGCTGCCAAGAATGATTCTGGGGAATCAAAAAACTTGCATTCCAAAATAAATCCTGTAAATACACTCAACTCTATAGCAAAAGTAACCGAAGTTTCAGTTGCAGTGAAGAGCACAAAAAAAGAACAACTTGTAGAAAATCCTAATGTTGAGGGGATACCCAAGGAACAAAATTTAGGGAAACAACCCACAGATCAAAGTGAAGAGGTGAAGAAAAGCATCGACAACCAATTTAAAGAAAATAGCAATGGAATCATTTGCAATCAACAACAGCTTGGTCAACAAACCAGAGGGCAGTATACTATGGAAAACAATATCCAGACAAATCATCAGAAAATCGAGGAGCTTGGTGGCGTGTTTTTCCTGTGTAATGCAAAGACAAAACCAGATTGCTTCCATTACATGGTTTTGGGCTTTCCAGATAGCAGGATAGAGCTTGTGATGTCAATAAAGCCTGATTTAAAACTCTTCCTTTATGACTATCATTTTAAGGTTCTGCACGGAATTTACAAGGCAGTATCAGCAGGGGCATGAGACTTGAACCTGCAGCTTTCAATGGGGGTTTTCCAGCACAGGTGTTATTATATAGAACTCTTATTAGTTTGTTAACTGCAACTGCACATTGCAAAGTAAGCCATATTCTACCTAACAAAGTATGCATACATGAGAATTGTAATGCACCTTTAAACTTGTGTTCTACTTTTTTCTGTCCATTACTTGATTTCATATAATTGTATGGAACTACTACAATGACCATTAGTCAGTAGATGCAGATGAAATTACCACAGGCACAGTATATATTGCAATCAGTCAAACACCATGAAATTACCTTTTGTCACTTGATGGATTCCAAGATCACCTCTTCAACCTTGGCTTCTAATGTATGGTTGTAACAGCTTATTATTTAGTCATTGAAACTTGTATTAATTGGTTGTGTATGGTGATGCCAATTTTTAACCATTATTATCATAATTTCTTAAGCAGGTTGCAGTTTCCTTAATTTTGGATTTGGAGCTTTCAATTCATCCTAATTTCTCCTGCCACAAGCACTGAACATTATAAAACTACTTGTTACTCTATCCAACTTATATTTTATATCTTGTTGAATTTGCTGTTCGAAAACAACTGAATTCTCTATAGGGCCATAGCTTGGTATATTGGCTTTTTATCTTGGTATTTACTGATTGCCACATTTGGCACATATGAATATAAATGGGGTTAGTTCCTTGAGAAAATGACTGATTCTGTGGTAGAAGGATTTTCCAATGCATGCAGGAAAGACATTTAATCTGTCATTTTCTCATGTACTAGTTGTAACATTTGTTGTTTGATCATAATTTGAGATAAGATCCTGTAAACTCATGTAGCTTTATTATTGTCAGGTGCGGTTCAAAGTTGACCAAGAGTGTGCACCTCTACCAATCAGTACCTTGTGTGGTTTATTGTAGAATTTTGACGCGCAGGCAAATATGGTGAAACCTGAGCTTTCTGTCGAACAAGTAAGAAACAAATGAAACCGTTGCCACTTTAAGTTTTGGATATTTATATCTTTATGTTTGAAGGGTAAGTGGTAAAACCATGTAACAGTCATGTTTTGACTATTTTAGTGACCTCTTGGCAACACTAGTAGTGGAGTGGCTTGCCCCCAATTGCAACCTATACCTATTATCACCATCATGTTTCTGCTATTGTGGAGATTTCTTGCCATTATGGTTCCTTCACCTTTTTGGTTTCACCATTCCATACTGCTCTACCCTGTCCATTCCCCTTAGTTTGCTTCTCTGTCAAAGATTCCAAGTCAATAAAAAAAGGTAGCCTAACATGTCACTCCTGTTAAATTATAGATGCATTGATCCTCTTATTTTTTTAAAAAAAAGGAAATACAAATGCATTGAGGATATTGTACATTTGGAGGGATTTAGGGAGAATGCAAGTGGTGAGGGAGGAGAAAGGTGGTTTTTGGTCTAGAGGAAGGGTAGGATGGGGCCACTAGGAGGTGCTCTTGCTCCCCAGGAAGGAGTGATATACTATTGCTATAGGGGGAGAGAGCCTTTGGTAGGTCTTGACCCTGCTCAATGTCTTCATCCTGGGACCATTGTCAAGAGTGGTTCAGTTTGTATAATAGGGGCTGCAACATGATATTTTCAAGTAGATTTGCTAGGCTGGCCCATAAAGGTATCAGAAGTAGATTTGCTTAACAGCACACTGCAGTAGGTACACCTTTTCAGATGCAGCAGTAGCAATAGTAGTAGCAAATGTAGATGCAGCAGCTGCAGTAGCAGATGCAGCAATAACAGCAGCAGATGCAGCTGGAAGTGGAAACTCCAGTAGTAATTCACCCAAATTTAAGTTCTATTTTTTTGGATGGAGCTCGTTCTTGGCATGAGGTTTTTTGAAAGGATCATTCTTGGCATGATATCTGTAATTGCAGGTAGTTCAGTCCAGTGTCCTGCCAAACATGTTCAGAAGCACCTATGAGGCCATCACAAAGGGCAACCCAACGTGGAATCAGGTACAAGTTCCAAAGTCGAAGCTATACTCATGGGATCCCAAGTCAACTTACATCCATGATGCCCCATATTTTAAGAATATGACAATGTCTCCTCCTTGTCCACATCGAGTAAAAGATACATATTGTTTGCTCAACTTAGGATATTATACATTTGGAGGGATTTAGGGAGAATGCAAGTGGTGAGGGAGGAGAAAGGTGGTTTGTGGTCTAGAGGAGGGGTAGGATGGGGCCACTAGGAGGTGCTCTTGCTCCCCAGGAAGGAGTGATATACTATTGCTGTAAGGGGAGAGAGCCTTTGGCAGGTCTTTACCTTGCTCAATATCTTCATCCTGAGACCATTGTCAAGAGTGGTTCAATTTGTATAAAAGGGACTGCAACAGGATATTTTCAAGTAGATTTGCTAGGCTGGCCAATAAAGGTATCAGAAGTAGATTTGCTAAACAGCAGGCTGCAAATTAACTTTCCTGGTTAATCAAACATATTACATGATGATGCAGGACCCAAGTAAGTTTGTTGTTGCTACTGCTCGACCTGCTGATGCTGCTGGACCTGCTCCTTTTCCAGATAAACCAAGTGCTCATTTGCAGCCTTCAGCTCCTCCTTTAGAGCATTCAACTCAGCAATGCAGTAGTAGAGATGCAGCAGAGATGCTCCTCCTTCAGTGGTCTATTTCCTAGGTAGATAGATAGATTTTGGAGCTTAATAGGTATTATATATATTTTCTTCTTTTTCATCCTTATTCCAAAAAGAGTCACCTTTCCAGATGTAGCAGTAGCAACAGCAAATGCAGATGCAACAGCAGTTGGTACACCTTTCCAGATGCAGCAGCAGTAGTAGCAAATGCAGCAATAGCAGTAGCAGATGTAGATGCAGCAGCAGCAGTAGCATATGCAGCAATAGCAGCAACAGATGCAGCTGGAAGTGGAAGCTCTAGTAGTAATTCACCCAAATCTTAAGTTCTATTTTTTTGGATGGAGCTCATTCTTGGCATGATATCTGTAATTGCAAGTAGTTTAGTCCAGTGTCCTGCCAAACATGTTCAGAAGCACCTATGAGGCCATCACAAAGGGCAACTCAACGTGGAATCAAGTACAAGTTCCAGAGTTGAAGCTATGCTCATGGGATTACAAGTCAACTTACATCCATGATCCCCCATATTTTAAGAATATGACAATGTCTCCTTGTCCACATGGAGTAAAAGATGCATATTGTTTGCTCAACTTTGGCGATATTATAACCACAGATCACATTTCTCCTGCTGGAAGTATTCATAAGGATAACCTAGCTGCAAAGTACCTCCTTGAAGGTGGAGTTGAGTGTAGGGACTTCAATTCTTATGGAAGCTACTGTGGAAATGATGAGATAATGGGTCGAGGAACAATTGCCAATATTCGCCTTGTTAAAAAGCTACTAAAGGGTGAAGTAGGACCAAAGACAATTCACATTCCTTCAAGGGAGAAACTTTATGTATTTGATGCTACAATGGGTAGTATGAAATTTTATTCTTAATTCGATGTTGATTTTTAGTTCAAGATAGAAAAGGATATATTTCCCTGATGTATTTTTGGATTTCTGAATTTTATTTGAAGTGCCTTGCTCAGGAAAAAAAACATTTCATTTGAAATGCCCTTTTCATTATGTTGATTGTTTACGTGACATCTTGCATTGATTTAGGGACATGATAAAATACCCTGCACACTAAGAATTATACTACCATTAATGAAATAGTCTTCCCTTTCCTCACAACTTTGCATCTATGTATCCATAAGGGGTGCAACAAATATACTATCAGTTCTTTTTTGAACCCTGCCAGTTGGAATAGCTCAGTCAATTTTTCCATCTCATCCATCCAACCATCTTGCTCAGGCCATGCTGTTATACCCTAATAAAACCAAATTGCCTTTGCAAAGGGGCGATTTTTAATCATATGCACCCAATCCTCTTTATCAAATCGACAAAAGGGGCACAATGAGTCTTCAATCTAAAATTTTTTCAATAATGTTCCCTTTAAAGGCAAAGCATCAGTCACTGCTCTCCAAGAGGAATAACTTTGTTTTCAGAGCTATATCCTTCATTTTCCAAACCTTTTTACAATAGGCAATTTGTTTCTTTGTAAGACTAAAGTTGATTCCCTCTTCATTTAGCAAGGTCATATACACAGACTTAACTGAGAACTTCCCATTAGGATGTGGTTTCCATATTAGTAAGTCTTGTCCCATGTCTATTGGAGTACTTAAAATTTTTTCTACATTCTTACAGCCAAAGCTACTAGAATTTTTTTTGTTCATTCTAGTTCTAATTTTGTTCATTTATCAAATTTGCCACCTTTAATTCCTGGAGTATACTCTATCTAATGGACTTTTACTCTTCAGCCTTCAACCATGGATCACTCCAAATATTTATATTCTCTCCATCTCCAACTAACCATAACACATTGCTGAAAAGCATACTTTTTATAGCTGGAAGCGCCTTCATGAAGGAAGAATTTGGTGACTTGGGAATATATTCCCAAAAATTACCATCTGGGAAATACTTGTTTCTTATCTGATTTTGTTAAAGACTCTCCTTGGTGCACAATAACCAGCCCATTTTTAATAAGAAAGCTAAATTTACTAGCTTTACCAAAGAGAATCTTTATTGATGGTTGGTTAGCTGTCACCAAAGGTAACCTTTGGTCACGATGACCCTTTGGTGACGATTAGGGAACCAAGACCAAAGGAACCCTCTTTCTTCCACACCAACCTCTAGTCATGGTTATTAACCGTGACCAAAGCTCTCTCTTCGATCATGGTTCTACATCTATGACTAAAAGTCTTTGGTCACAGTTTATAACCATGACTAAAGCTGTAGAACGTAGCTAACGGTGGGCTTTGGTGACGATTTTGGGTGGAACCGTCACCAAAGCCTCGTGAACAAAGCTGCAAAGCCTAGCTAACGGTGCGCTTTGGTGACAGTTTTGGGTGGAACCGGCACCAAATCCCTATGCTTCGGTGACGATTCCACCTAAAATCGTCACCAAAGCCTCGTGACCAAAGTTGTTGAAAGTAGCTAACGACAGGCTTTGGTGACGGTTTTGGGTGGAACCGTCACCAAATACCTGACCTTCGGTGATGGTTCCACCTAAAACCGTCACCAAAACCCTGTGGCTTTGGTGACAGTTTTGGGTGGAACCGTGGCTTTGGTAACGGTTTTGTGTGGAACCTTCACCAAAGACCCTTCCGCAACGCAACTTTTGCTGTCACTAATTGGTGACAGTTATGAGTCATTTGGTCACAGTTTTTAACCATGACCAAAACCGTAATTTCTTGTAGTGTTGGGTGTCTTGATTAGGCTCATCACATCTTCTATCCCTCTTCTTCTCCATCGGTGCATTATTTGGGAGGAGGTCCCTAAGACCACCCTTGAGGCCTCCCTTAGCTATTCACTCCCGTCGAGGTCAATCCTCAACTTCCCTATTTGTACAACCACCCGATCAGATTGACATATCTTCTGATTCATCTGAGCCTATATCTCCATCCATACTCATGGAACAACCAACAGAAGAAGAAAACAATCTCCAGAATCAGCTTCAGCACCTCAATGATCTATTCCAAGCCTTTATGAATCCACCGCAGCGTCCTATGATGAGAGATCATTACAATCCCACTACAGCGGTGATCGAACCTCAAGTCCAAATCCCAGTTGGAGGTTCTGATAATGAACTCAAGCCCAACATGATTCATGCTATTCCTAAATTTCATGGGCTTAACTCCAAAGATCCCTTCCAGCATATCAAGCAACTCAAGCATCTGGCCCAGACCTTTGGGTCAGAAGCTCAAAATTAAGATATCTTGCTCATGAAAATGTTCTCCTCTCTCATGGACAAGGCCACTCACTAGTACCAAACCCTAACTCATCCAATCCACACATGGGCTGAACTACAATCCGAGTTTTTGAAAAAGTTATTCCCTGTTAGTCAGACAAATGCTCTGCAGCACCAGATCACACATTTCACGCAGCAAGCAGGAGAACCACTTCATGAGGCATGGGATCGATTTCTGGATCTCATGCGAAAGTGCCCCACCACGAAGTTCCTAAATGGGAACAAGTCCAATCTTTTTACCAGGGACTCTATGAGGATATTCGAATGTTCGTCAATGCAACCTATGGAGGAAATATCATGGGTCAACACGAAGACACCGTGTGGGAGATTCTCGAGAACATGTGTGAGAACTCCATCAACAATGAATACATGGGCATGTTCGACCGGACAAATGCCCATGCATTGACGAATACACAGGGAGCACATGAGATGCAGGGCCTGTCCTCTTCCGTCGATGGCCATGGATGTATAAATTGTATAGTAATTGCCTCCTTTTATGGCCAGGGATAGGGCAACTTTTAATTGGGGCTTCGAACGGAAGATCCAACTGTACGAATCTGATCAGGGCGACGACGAAAGTTCAATGACTCCAAGATCGCTCTGATCAGACATCCGTAGCACCAGATATAGTCCGAGGAAGCTCAGAGATCAAGGGCCAAGATGGTGTCAATTCACACTTCAGACAACAAATCTGACCGCACAGATGGGTTCGGATTGACGATCGTAGCCTAACGGTGTGAAAATCGATCCAATCTAACATCCATGGCACCTTCTAAAAGTCACAAAAGATGGACGACCAAGATGGTGCCACGTGACGCCATCCCAACTGCCCAATCAGCCCAAGGAACTATTGCTGCCTTTCTCTCCTCAACAAATCGATCAATCTCAGCTGTTGGATCTTCATCCAACGATTGAGATCAACGCCCTCTACTCACTATCCTCGCGTGCCCTCTCTTTCTCTCCTTGCACGCACGATCGGATCTAGCCGTTGGATCTTGATCCAACGATCATGAGCGTGCGCACTTTGGTGACAAACGCGACAAACCGCACACACAGCGCAGCGGGTGTGTGGTTAAGCGAAGCTGAAGTAGGTGTGGATGAACTGAGCCGTCCGATCTCGCAATCGGATGGCTGAGATTGCTTGGACGTGCTTTAACGTTAAGGCACGAGAGAGGAGGAGGCACGCGTGGCACGCGCACACGTCGCCCACGACAGGTCTTTAGTGACGGATAAATTCGTCACTAAAGACTTGATTTTAATGTTTTTGAATATGGAATAATCAAATTGCCCCCAATCCTTGCAACTATAAAAGGAGACCCCTACCCTACAAAATTCTCATCCCTTCCATCACCTCTCCTCCTCTCCAAAGCTCAAGAGAAGCTTGTCCCACACCCAGGATGCTCCTTTAGAGACAAATCCAGAGTTTTCTCGCCCCCGTTCCAGAAGTGGATCCTACGATGATGACGATGTGCTGCCTCGTTCCCACTTCTTCCTGCTTCGTCCTCCTTCCCACTTCGTCCTCCATCTTCCAGGTGTCGCTCCATTTGGCTCGTCCTCCAAGCAATCGTCGAGGAGGATAACATCTCTCTCCCTTCTTTTTATCGCTTTCTAGTTGTAATCATTTCTCGCTTTTTAGTTGTAAAAATAGTATTATTATATCAAGTGATTGTTCTCTCTCTCCTTATCTTAGTGTTAATATCAATTCCATTGTAATTATCTCGCTTTCAAACAAAAATACCAAAACAATATAATCGTAAATTTTAGATCGTCGTAACGTCCCTGTGTTCGACTAAGAATTTCTTTACGAATTTCGATAAAATTTTATCTATTAACGGATTACTTCGCAAATCTAACTGCAACAACAGGTTTTTAAAATCTAATTTCGATCGCATAGTACTTCAACATTTTAGCGTCGTTGCTGTGGAGGCAAAAAATTCTCGATTTTCTTTCTGCATTTCGCACACTTAATTATTTTCTAACTTGCTTTATTTCTCGTCTATTATTTTGTAGGTACCTCAACAAGGAATCTTCAAGCGGTAGATCAGAGTAAAGCGCAGTTGAGGACGACTGTAAGTGCTCCCCATTCTTCCCCCTCCATAGATTTCATTTCACAACATTAATTCAAACTCCAATTAACCTAGGTGTTTGCATAAATCCTAGGGTTAGTTTGGTTGCTTGGATTTCCACTCACATTCATCTCACCCTCGTAAAAAATAAAAAAAAAAAGATACTTCTTGTGAGGTAAATCAACATACACACTACATACACCCACATTCAAGGCACATAACCTAATTGATTTTTATCTACTCAACCGAGATTCTGATCTGTGGAATCGGTACATGCAAATCGACATATAAAAGAGTAGAAATCAGTCTAAGTTAATCATTTTGTGTGCCTAACTCAGTGGTGCAATTTTGGCCAATTGTTTGAGTTGTTTGGGCTGCACCACTTAATCTAAAATCAACTCACCAAGTAGCTTCCCTTTAGGATTTTCAATTTAGGTCAATACTAGGCACTCCACTTTACTTTTTGATTTCAAAAGGAAAATAAATCTTCACCCATGCTTGAAAATCTGGTTTGCCTTGAAACTTGATTGAATTAACCTAATTCCAAACCCTAAAAGATACTTAAGCAAGATTTGAACCTTAAAATCCACTCATAAAAAATAATCTTACTTGAAAACCCTAGTTATGCATGCACTCACACATATTCAATTGATCATTAAGGGCACAACCCATCTTAAGGGCCCACAACATTCCATAAGCACTACAATCCTAGGCCTAAATAAAATCAAGTAGACGTTGGCCTTAAGGACGGATTCGCTCTTCGGGGCTGAGTCTGAGATTATTTATGATTAACCTGCTTGTACTAATGAATCTGATGTCTAGCTAGGGGACTAGCGTCAAATGACAGCAACTGGGGGGTACACTAGGAATTGAAGGCGCAAGCCAAAGGAAGAACCTTCTCCCCAGTCCCTCCTTCTAACTGGTTGGATTGATTGGATGCAAGTAGAGTAAATCACCTATAATCTTAAGATGGATTCTAAGAGTTTGTAGATCCTTAGGCTACCCCACTTAAGGACAGGCTTATTTGTTGTGCTGCAGGGTTCTTATCCCCAGTCATTCTGATCTAGGAAGGAGGCATTGAATCCTTGATTGGAAGGACCACTAGAGTATTCTAGGTGGCGTAGATTGGATTTTGGCCAAATTGATCCCATGGCCGATCAACAACCTCCTCTGCCTCAAAATCCACAGGACATGTTTCAAAGGCAACAGGAATAAATGCAGAGAATGCAAGAATGATTCCAGAGAATGCAGGGCACTCAACCTTTGAAGGAGTTTTATGATCCTTCAAATTACGGGGAACGTCCCGACGTCCAGATTCCTTCCGGAGACATAGAAATCAAGCCCCAGGTATTAAGCCTGATCAAACACTTTCATGGGCTTGGCTCTGAAGACATGTTTCAGCATTTGGAGGACTTAACCACTTTGGTCCAGACCACCAAGGAGCGAAACATGAATGAAGAGTAGATGATCGTGAGGCTCTTTCCCCACTCTCTTAGGGATAAAGTCTCTCATTGGTACAGGACCATAGGAAGGCCAATATTAACATGGAATGATTTGAAATTGACTTTCCTGAAGAAATTCTTCCCTGTCAGATGTACCAATGCTCTGAGACGGGCAATTACTACCTTCACCCAGTGACCGAAGGAGTAGTTTCATGTTGCCTGGGAGCGATTCCAGGACGTATTGCAGAAGTGTCCACACCACGAGGTGTCGAAATGGTAGCTCGTGCAGATCTTCTACCACGGGTAGATCGAGCAACTCAGAAATTACGTGGATGCTTCTTGCGGAGGCAATTTCCTCAACAAAGACGTAGATAGCTCACATGATTTGTTTGAGGAGATGAGTGAAAATTCAATTAATCATGCCTTCATGGATACTTTTAACTGGTCCCAACAACCCAGATCGAATGTTAATGAAGTCCATGACGAGTGGCTACTCATCATAGCTAAAAAGCTGAAGTTAAGCTAGACACTAGATTAAACAACATCAAATTAACAGAAAAAAAGGGTTAAGTGTGGGAATCAAAGAAAAAGACCTAAAACCTTTATTCTATGTTAAAATGGCATAATTAGGTCACAAAACGAGATATTCTAAAGATAAAGGACAAATGGTGATCCATGTGTTAATTGAACACATAAATAAGTTTAAAAGGCCAAATCAAAAGTACAATTAAGTTCTTAAATGTTCAATTGAGCACATATAAAAATTTGAAGGCATTTGGCCATCATTTAGGCCTTGTAGTATAGAGTTTACACTTAGGTCCTTCATGCATCACATTCTCGTCCTTAGAAATTCCATTTGGACCTACTTGTTAACCGCAGGGACCCCTTTGAAAGGTTGCAGGGTCCATCTTGTTATAATTCTCTTCACTTATGGGCCTACACACAATTTTTCTGCCCCTTCGTGAAGGGGTTTTCCCTGCAATTTTCCCAACATTTCGAGAGACCTGCTGCTCTTTGCACGCACTGTAGCACGCGAAGAACACGGCAGATCTCGACCGTCTGTTCTCTTGCGATTTTGATCTGCAATTGGATCTAATCCGAAGCTTCGTACGAAGCGGCGCGTGCGCTCACCCCTCTCCCCAGATCCCATCTGACAGTCAATTTTTGAGTTGGCTCGCCGCATGCCCCTCTCCTCTCATCCCTGCCGCCAATTGCCTCATCAGCTATCCTCACCTGCGAGGTGATCTGAGCCACTGAGTTTGCTACTTAAGCACCTCAGTGGTCACACGCGCAAAGCATCTCTCTCTCCTACACCTCTTAGCGATCATTTGTCCACTCCAGTTTCTCCTCCCCATCAATTCTCTGATTTCATAGCCACCGGCTATGAAATCACCGCCTACTTCTCGACCTCCTCGTCGCTAAGGACCACATAGCACCTGAGGACGACCCTGGAGCCTCACTAGCAGACTCTTCCCTCCGCTGGAGTCATCTTCATCCCTTCATCCTCCTTAGCCACCAGCTAAGGACCCATAGGTCCCATTCTTCCTGTTAGAGTAGATTTATCATTCTGCAAATTAGTTGTAGCTGTAGTTAAGTAGGTTTAGAGTAGAATTAAAGTAATTTGTAGTGTTTAATTGCATTATTCTGATAGTGTAGCTGTACTAGTAGATTTAGGCTAGAATTTCCCCCCTCACCTCCTCTGATCATTCCAGATCAGAGGGGATGGTTTCACATAGTCCATGATTACAAATTCTCTCCCTCTCCATGTTTTCCATAGTCGCTTCTGATTTCCACGACTTGTTTCTCACAATTCACCCATTCATTTAAACCTAATTTCAGATCTGATTGGTTTCTAACCTCAGATATGAAATTGGTGTCAAAAAGCACATTAAGGGCTTCCCATTCACCCCATTTTTGTTTACAAAAGCTCCTGATCTGAGCTAAAAAGTGATCAGTTTGTCAGATTTTTTTTATTAACTCAGATTTCAAAGGTTTTTACTCAATTGGGTTTTGACTGTTTTGATCTGACAAACTGGAGAATTATGATTTTTATTCATTGTTTAGCAAGGAATCTGAGATGTTTCTGATGTCAGAATTCATCTCAGAAGAGCCATAATTTGATCTGAGTTTTTATGAGGGCTTTAATGCATTGAATTCATGAAAGAGATAAGGAAAATCACTGTGGTGATTTGAAGTTTTATCTTGTACTCATGAGTTTGTGTTTGTTGAGAGAACTGATGATTTCTTAACCTAAGGAGTTCTCAATACTCCTTAAGGTTTCAGAATCTAGGATTTGAATTGTGGATTTTAATTGATTGATTTAACTCTTTCTACATGCTATCTGTAGCATTAGGAAGAGTTAGATCAGTGTTTTTGCTGGTGATGAGAATTTATTGACAAGGGTTCTTGCATTTGAGTTGGAACATTCATTGTTTTTTAATGAGAAGTGAAACCCTTGTCAGATGGGGTTAAGGGAAATTTTTTTTAAGTTTGGATTTATGATTTTAATCACAGAGTCACAGCAAGTTGCTGCACTTGCAGCTACATTCCTCTTCTTTCCATAAGTCTGATTTCATTCTAGATGGGCTAACTGCAGTTGCAATTAAGCCGTCTGGAATCAGATCTGATTTGCTGCAAGATTGGAGCTTAGAGTCCTTGCTGCTGCTATTTCTGTGTTTTAATGTGCAGCAGAAATTTTTGATCTAAAAACCCTGTAGAATGTAGTATGAAGATAGCTGACATGTAGTTGTAATGTATTCCTTGTATACAAGCTTTCCTGTATAAGTAATTGAATTTCAATCATTTAAATGCTTGTTATCTTTTTTCTAAACATTTGTCAGCCAGTCAATTTGCAGTTTAACTGTCCAAACACATTAACTAAATGAAATATAAACTGAAGAATGTGCTAAAATGGGTAGAATTCCTTTCAGATTTGAGACTGACTGTAAGTAAGGCAATCAATGCCTTTTCAGATCTCTTTAAGATCCATCCTAAGTCTTTAGGATCCCTTAGAAATCTTTTGAAAGGCTTAGGATGGATGAGATTTGAAATTCAATAAAAATCAGTAAAAATTCTAAAAAAAATAAAATAAAATTGTTTGATTGAGGATCAAAAAGTTTTCTAACTATATACCAAGTTGCATGGTATGCAGAACCCTCTACTTGGTATAATTTGCTAGTCGATGGATTTGTATACCATGAAACTTAATAATAGAAGTTATATCTAAAAACATCAAAAACACCTCTTTCTCCTCGTCTAATTCTTTCCTTCTCATCTCTTATCTCTATAATATGTATAAAAATCATAAAAAGTGAAAAAACTCCAAAAATACCTAAAAAGTACTTTGTATATTAAGTATATTCTTGTAAATATAAGCTTTATACTAAGTTATATATGTAAATAGGTAGCATATGTAAATAAACTATACAAATAACTTATATATATTGTATACTGTAAATTGGATATTTAAGTTAGATTATACTGTATACATCTTAATTATACAACTATTTATTAATTAAACTAACTTATATGTACTCTTAGACTATATAAATCAATAAATAGTATAAATCACCATATTAAGCTATAATATTGTATATACATATTTATATGTAGATTATAAACAAATTAAACCCTGTACCTTAATTTAATTCCTTATACATAATAAATAATTAATTTATTAAGTTAATAGCTAAGTTATTAGATTAAATTAAATAAATTACTAAATTAGAGTTAGAATTAAGTAAACTGATTATGTATGTTTAGACTAATGTACTTTAAGTACTTTAAGTTAATTGAAGTATATTTATATCTTATTATATTATTTAAACTTAATTTGTAAATAAAATAGTTCAGAATATACTATTTAAATGTAAATAGAACGGAAATTAAATCTGTAAAATACAATAAAAATGTCTATAAAATACTTATACATGTATACTAACTCTGTATAAGGTCAATTAGACCATATAATAATTAATTTATATGTAATTAAAGAATTAAATATCAAAATCAGTATGTACAAACTGTATACTTTAGTTAATTTATTTATATAGTAAAAATAATTAAAATTTCAAATCAAGTGTACAATTATATAGTATTATATAAATACTTTATTTTCCCATAATCTATTTTTATTTTAAAATAAATTATGGCCCTCGAATTGAGGGCCAAAACCCCCTTTGTCGTGCAGCCACACGCAATTTCAGCATAGATGCGGCACTCAAATAGCGCCACATCGTGTGCTGAAGAGCGGGTGCTGTTATATAAATTAAATTTGTTAGTATAAGGCGCAGTCGTCACAGGCGCCGGGCACTTGAAACAACCAAACCTTACATCCTTCTGAGCATGAGCATTTGGGGGTCGGGGGCCCGAGGGTGTGTGTGTGCGCAGGATGAGAGGCCCTCTGATCTGAGCTTGATAATACACAATTAAGCGACCTAATGACAATTAAGGCGTGCTTAGCAGAGGTCTGGTCCAACCCTATGGGTGCTGTGTATCCCTCGAAAAGCGTGCCCGTAAATTAAACACATTTTTTATTAATTAAAAGGGGTAATAACAGCAGTTAATCACCGACTATTATGCCGTAGTGTTGCGAAGACTTATAACGCAGAATAAGACTAAGAAGAAGAAGAAGAATGATAGAAGAGGAGTAGTGTGGAAATGGAGAGAGTGAAGGTGTAAATACGTATGGTGAAGAAAGAGAGAGTGAGAATACAGATATAACGGATTATAATATATATATGTATATATACGTAGTACAGCCATTTACTTTTATGTAAATAACTTCGTACCTTTACTAACAGAATAAGACATCTCTATAACCGTCACTACAGACCCTGGTTTCCCTCTTTTAGTTTGTATATAGTTTTTCTGGGGTCTAGCGACGTTTGCATCTGTCACTATAGCTATTATTTGTGTTACTGTAGGTGTCAACTTAGTAAGTTGAATTAGTATAGTATGTAATCTTAGTTGGTAGTGTGCTTTTATGTAAGTATTAGTAATATAACTTATAAAGAGATAGTTTAGAGTATAGTGATGAAGTGTTTAGTGCTTGTTTATAATTAGTTTTTGCAAGCATTTTAATTGATTCTTTGTACACAATTAAACTAAGTATTCATTCATTCATTCTTTGTTAGACATGAAACTTCTTTTTGGAATTAAAGGATAATTTTAGACTTAGAGAGTGATATAAATCAATAACTGCCTCCCATTGAACGACCTGTAATAAAACTAATAGAAATTAGTTAATTAAATAATGGTTGTAATGATGGTTGGTATTTCATACAATTCACTAGAATGACACTTATGATATTTTCATCAATAAATACATCCACCACACACCCATCATTAGTCCACAACTCTGATTCATTCAATATGGAACTGATTTGCAATAAACTAGATAAGGTGGACTTGGTTACTAAAAGGACGGAGGAGTGGATGGCTGGAAACTCAATGAACAATTCTCGATCCGCTCAATCCCAGAATTCGAGATTCCATTTGATGCAAGCTCCTTCTGGATGGGAGTTCATGAATCAACTTAATGCATCTCATCCTGTAAGTCAGCATTATCGGAACCCCACAGGTTCCAAACTGGGGCCTTTGATCCCAGTTTCTCTGATCCCTCCCTTTCTTTCTCTCCAGCCTCACCCTATGAGGATGTCTATGTTGTACATGAGAAGGTTAGGTCCAACCCTTACTCCAATGCTTATAATCTGGGTTGGAGGAACCACCCTAACTTCTCTTGGAAAAACCCAGGGCAGCAGACCTAATTCCGACCCAGCAACTATGCTCCGCAAAGATCAATGGATCAGAGTCATGTTTACACTGAGTTGCCCCCGAATCAGGTCAATCAGCCAGCTTGGAATGCCCGTCAACCCATAGGGCAGGCTGATTTGAACCGACAGATGGTAGAAATGAAAAGATCTATGCTCTAGCTTATGCAGCAACTAAAAACTTTGCTGGACAACTTGCAAACTGAGTTCATTGCTAATTCTCGTCAATTCGGATCTCTACCATTTCAACCCATACCCAACCCGCGTAATATCTAGAATCTGGGCAATTAAGCCCAAGGATGCGATAATCAAAGGGACCCGCATGCACATGCTCAGGTGGTTGAGCAGGATCCTTCCCCTTCTGCTTCTTCAAATCAAAGGTTTCTAGCTAATAAAGCCCCTCCAATCTTTCCTAACCCTCCCCAAGACCCAAATCCGTATGCATCTGCTAATTCTGTTACCTTGAGGAGTGGAAAACAAACTCAAGATCCACAACCACACTATTCTAATCTATCAAATCTTGGAGAGCCTGAGGAGAGAAAGGAGAACTCTGAAGAAGAAATCAAGGCTCAGAAACTTGATTCCAAAGATCTAACTCATGTTCCTTTTCCTGAGGCCTTGATTAAACCTAAGAAGAAGAAGCTTGTTGATAGTAATGAGGAGCTCTTGAATATATTCAAGAATGTTGAGATCAATTTCCTGCTCCTCGACGCTATCAAACACATACTAGCTTATGCTAAATTTTTAAAGGACTTATGCACTCAGAAGTGTAAGTCGAGGGAATCTATTCCGAGGAAGGTGGTACTATCCAAGCAGGCTAGTTCTGTTATCCTGCATCCCTTCCTTAGAAAAAGAGAGATCCAGGTGCTCCTTTGATTTCTTGTGTCATCGAAGATTACACCTTTGATAGAAGACTTCTGGATCTAGGTGCATCCATTAACCTAATTCCAACTTCTCTTTACGAGAAGTTCGGATTAGGTGAACTTCGGCTGACTTCAGTAACGTTACAATTAACAGATCGTTCGGTCACAAATCCACGAGGCGTTATCAAAGATGTTATTGTCAAGGTTAAGGATTTCTATTTTCCCGTAGATTTCCTTGTCCTTAACATGGATGTACCTGAAAATTTAAGGAACACACCCATCATTCTGGGGCATCCATTCCTGGCTACTGCTAAGGCCAATATCAACTGTGAGAGCAGTAGTGTTGAAACGCCGGAGGACTATGCTATCGGATTTGGTTTTGAAAACCTATCATTGTAGTTTGAATAGCGAAGAACTCAAGTTTAACAAATAAAATTTATACCAGAATAGAAATCCCAGGTCGAACTCAGGGAGGCTACGTCAATCAAAATATATTGTTGGTGCTAGAGCACCACGATCATTTATTTTGATGATAACAAAACACGTGTTATTTAACATTTGCAATTTGAGTCCTAGATTTCAGGTCAATTGCAAATGTGGACGTGTTTAGACGAAGTTCGAGCTCGCATCCAGGGCGGATTGGAGGAGCTTGACGGAAAACAGAGGAGGTTCGCGTGGAGCGAAAGATTGAAGATGGAAGGAAATGAAGAATAGGATAGATTTCCTTCTTTTGTACTTGTTGTATATTTCGTTTCTTTTGTTGCTCTTTATTTCCTTAGATATTTTATGTTAAAGAGCCTCAAAGAACCCTAACAGTAGTCCTAGGAACACCGGCACAACCCTAGGATACTTAGGTTTTCTGTAGAATACTTAGAAAACCAATATAGGGTTCAAACAGCACTTCCAAACGTCTAATTCCCAAATCAGACGTCTGATAAAGTATTTTAAGACGTATGACTGTTGTTTCAGACGTCTGATAACTGTTAGGCTGGACATAGATAGTTCTGTCTGATGAAATCAGACGTCCAGACCTTAGTCCAGACGTCTTAGGAGACGTCTGATGACTTTGCCAGACGTCCAATTAGTGGACCGTTGGCTGGCTTAGCAAACAGTCAAGAATATGACCGTTAGAGCTGAAACGTCGGTTTTGTATTTGTTATAACGTTGTAGTAAGGCCGGTTATTGCCAACATTTCAAATATAAATTTTTTACTCGGAAAATGAAAGAGTTCCCGAGGTCGAACTCAGGGAGCAAGTCGTATTCTAGAGATATACATGTTTCTTTTACAAAATAAAGAGAGAGGGAAAGAATTTGTTGTGATATTCTTCTTTCTTTCTCTTTCTTCAGATCTCCTTCTTCTTCTTGGTTTCTGCTACGGTGATAATCTTCTTCTGCAATGGTGATGCTCTTCTTCTTCTTCCTGCTGTTCCTGCGTTGGTGATGTTTTTCTTTCTTCAGAGCTCCTTGTTCTTCTTCTTCTTTGGTTTTCTGCCTTGACCTCTCTTCTTCTTCTTCTGCAATCGTGGTGACCCTCAGAGCTTCTGCCTTCAGCCACTAAGTCTTTCTTTCTTCTTCTTCTGCTTCGGCCGTTGCTCTTCCTTCTTCTTCAGCCTGCCTTCTTTCCTGCTCTGGCTGCTGACTTTCCGTCGTCTGACCCGGTGCTTCGACGACTTAACTGAGCATTTGCTACAGTGCAGCTCCTTCTTCTTCGCCTGCACTTCTTCTTTTGCCTGCACACTTCAGAGTTTTTTTTTTTGTCAAGAGGCAAAACCTACTCTACCCCCCTCCCCCCCGCGTCTCTCTTTCTCTCTGAAATCACTCTTCGGAAGCTCTCCCAGAGCTACCGGGTAATCGGGTTCGGGTCAGGCCCGGGTCCAGGCCCACCGGCGTGCGTGGTGGGCGAGGAGTGCAGGTCAGTCGGGTCGGGTCAGGTCCGCGGGGCGTGAGCGCGGACGAGACCGGGTAACCGGGCGGGTGAAGGGGACCTCACCCCGTGGTCAGGAGGCAGACAGCATAAGGCACTTTTTGCCTTTATGCGTCCGCGCGCCTCCGAGAAGTTCCGAGGTGGGACTAAATGTCCCACCCCAATTGAGCGCCCGTCGCGGAGGGAGCAGTGGGCGATCGTGGCTTCACGCGCGGCTTTCGCCCCATCTGCGAGCCTGGGACGTTTCGCGGAGACTCCCTGCGCAACCTGGGAGTTGCACCTGGGCGAAGGCGTGCCTGCACCTGCAGGTGAAGGAGCTCTGCCTGCTCAGTAATGGCGACGGCAGGCGTGTCACCTGGTCACAGAAGAACGGCCTCTCGGCCAAATCAGACAGGCGGGGGACCTTCGCCGTGGCACGGCGAAGGTGGTCAGGGGGTCTGCAGGGGGCGTGATGGAGCCAACAGGTCGTCCTAGGTCAAACTGTGAGCGAAGAAGTGGGTGTGTTCGGTGGATCTGCAGAGGGTGTTTGGTGGGAAGTGGAGGGGCGGAAGAGGATCAGGGTGAGAAGGCGGATGTTCTGCGGTGGTCGGCGAGCCGTGTGGGTCGCTGAGGTGATGGGCGCGGCTCGCCGGAGGGTGGTCGGAGGCGGAGAGGGTGAGGGTGAACAGGAGCGGTCGAGGGTTTAATTGACTAAAATTGAAAGCGGGGAAAGAAAGAGGAGAAGAAGGGGAGTAGTTCTAACTTACTTGCAGGGACGAAGGGGGAGGAACAGGGCGACAGTCGTATCGACTGTCGCCGGAGAAGACGATGCTCAGGGAGAGGGGCGGCGGCGAGCAGAGAGCCGGAGAGGCGCCAGCTGGGTGCGGCGTGGCGCGGGAAGAGCAGGGGAGGAAGTCTCCGCTGCTGGTATTGCGGCAGAGCGAAGAGGTGGAGGGGGAGGAAGCCGCCGGAGCTGGTGAGCGTCTGCCGGAGGAAGAAGAGAAGAAAGCTGGGGGTTTTCTCCGTCAGATCCAGGCTGCCCTGGCCGGTGGAGCAGCGGGGGGTATTTATAGGGATGAAACAGGGAGGAAGGCGGAGGGAGACGACGTGTCTCCCTCGCCGGAGAATGGTCGGAACACGAACCCATACCGTCCGTGTGTTCGCACGGCCGGTATGGGGGGCTGCAATGATCATGGGGGTGCCCCTGCGACGGCTGACGACGCAGGGCACCCCCGGTATACTTGCCAGGTCCACCACCTCACCCTGCGCGGCGCCATGCTCCGCGCAAGGTCGCCGGAGCATGGTGCTGGCAGGGTTTTGCAGGAGGGACCTGGTTGCAAAGAACGAAGGAGAGTTAGGGGCCAAAATGCGAGGGTTCAAAAGTTGAGGGCCAAAGAGTAAATATATGAGGACCAAAGTGTAAAGTCGGTCAAGGAGGTTTCTTCTTAGGCTCAAGTTTTTATACATGACTAATTAGGACCTAAGGAATCTGATGGTGAATTTCATTTTCATATTAAACCTTGTTTGACCGGTCAATTTGCGTAAAGACCCAAATTAAGTTATTAATTGGGCATGGTTCTCAATGTAGGTCAAAATGGGTTCTAAAGGCCAAATTGAGGGTTCTAAACCCTAGAGATTATTTTTCTATGAATTTTAGAGGGTTTATTCTATTTTTACTTTGCCCCGAACCTTGTGAATTGAAGCGGGTTGTTTTAGGGTTACAGATTATCATTTGGTTCCTTGGAAGTGCTGTAGCCCTTGCTAGATCATCTCATCCCACTTTTATTCTTATTAAGCTGTTTTGACCTGTGTTTGGGCCCAGAATTACCCTGTATGCAAATTATACTGGTAAAATTGCACTTTTACCCCTTATGACTGGTTTTCTTCTCAAACTCAGAATTCTCTGAGTTAAGCCTTTCCTCGAGATATGTAGGAGCTTTTATCCTTTGTATTGGGTCAAAATGAGCTAGTTATGGCTCATGATGAGGTTCTCATCATACCCCCATGCCTAGCTTTTGCTAGTCCCTTAGCAAAAACTTAAGGTTTCAACCCTTGTTCTAGACCATGAAGTTTTTAATGGTTTTAGATAAGTGCCTTTTTTATTTGAGCATAGATTAGGTTAGAATGCTGACCATAGGCCTAAAAGGTACTCTAGTACCAATCAAGATCCAAATCTGTCTAGCCTTAGCCTCAGTCTTTTAGCAAAGGTTTTTAAGGCCCGCAAGAACTAACCTAAGGTTTATTGGACTTCGTGGTTAAAGCACCCGTGCTTGAAATGATTTTAGCCCTGGCCCAGTTCGCAGTGCGTTTTGTAAGAGAGAGATAGAAAGTTTTTTCTGTTTGGAGAGTTTTCTCTCTCTTTTTCTTTTTAGTTCTAGCCTAGGATTGGCTTTTCAACACGGTCTGTATCAGATTCCTTGCTCCCATCATCAATCCTCAAGGGTTCCTGGCGATCGATGCTTCGAGATAGCACCGCCCATGGCAACCCCCGGAACCCTGGCTATTGAGATTTCGAGATAATCCCATCCATGGTATTCCGTGGCCGAATCCAGACCCTGGCAATTGACACTTCGAGATAATGCCATCCATGGAATCTGAACCAGCAGAGTGCTTACATGCCCCCCGTAGGATATGTAAATATCCTAAGAGACAAGCACCGAGGAGATGATATTTTGTTACGCATCTTCGAGGGGATTTCCCGCCTCTCCGCGCTGGGAACTCGTCCAAATCAACTTGTGTTGATCGGCCATTCCTATTCTAGGTGTTCTTTTCAGATTTTTGCGACGCTTCTGCGTGATTCTGATTTTTACGCTTACTGAACCAGGCTGTGTGTGAGATTAGGGTGCTTAGGTTACTGAGTCCCGTAAACCAAAAATTAGTTAACGAGGCCGAATACTTCCTAAGCCTTAGACCTAATACTTCAGCTTTTCATTTTCCTCAACCTCTTGAGGAGTGTCCAGATCTTAATGGGTACTAAGAGTCTATTCAAGAATGCCTAAGGTTTGCATTCTTACTAATCTTATTGTGCACTTTTCAGTTATTTTCTTGAATGAGGTCTAGAACTTAGGTTAATTCCTTAGTTCCTTACTAATGACTATCACTTTTTCTCATAATTTTGTGCTCCTTTTTCATTTTGTTTCTTTTCTCCTTCACAAAATTTTCCTTCTCCTCTTCTCCTCTTATTCTTTTTCGAAGAATTTTTTTTTTTTTTTTTTTTTTTTTTGGCATATGTGAATTTTTTGTTTGAAACCTTTTCTTACACGTTTTTGCACTTTCCTACCCCCCCATGCCTAAGATTTGCAATGTCCTCATTGTAACCTAGGGGGTCTTAGTTCATTCCTTAAGACAGAAATTTGGATGAGTGAATGGGTCGGGTTGAATTTTTGCGGACGATTTCAAATCCCAGATGCAAACATCTGAGTTGGGGTCGGCTGTCTACAAGGGTGAACTTCGAGTGCTGAAAGGTGTCAGAACAAGTTTCAGGTTTTCAAAGAGAATGACGGGCTGCCTCCCGTTAAGCGCTGAGTTTTACGCCATCGGCTGGGCGCAATAAGCTCAAGGGGAAAGGAGGATATAAGATGCCTCAGCCAAATCAGTAGAAGTTACATCAATGAACGGCTTGAGTCTTTGACCATTCACGATGAAAGGTTCAGAATCGTGGCTGAGTGGACTGATTTCGATTGCTCCATTTCCAAAAACCTGTCGGACCAAATATGGTCCGACCCACTTAGATCTCAGTTTTCATGGGAAGAGTTTGAGTCGGGCATCAAAGAGTAGGACCTTTTGACCAGGATGAAAGATCTTTCTTGAGATGTGTTTGTCGTGGAAGGCTTTAACCCGCTCCTTGTAGATTTGCGAGTTCTCGTACGCGTCTATGCGCAATTCATCGATCTCGCTGATTTGGAGTTTTCTGTGGGTCCCAGCCTTAGAAAGATCCAGATTACAGTTCCGTACTGCCCAATAGGCTTTATGCTCCAGTTCGACGGGAAGGTGGCATGCCTTTCCGTACACCAATCTAAAGGGAGACATGCCCAATTGGGTCTTGTGGGCGGTCCTATAGGCCCACAATGCTTCCGGAAGTCGGGACGACCAGTCCTTCCTGTCAGGTCGAACAGTGACCTGCAGGATTTTCTTGATCTCCCGATTCGACAGCTCAGCTAGACCATTAGTTTGGGGGTGGTAAGGAGTAGAGATTCGGTGAGACACCCCGTATTTGGTCATCAGTGACCTAAACTGAGCATTTGTGAAATGGGTCCCCCCATCAGAGATTATTGCACGAGGAATCCCGAACCTTGAGAAAATGTGTTGATGAATGAATTTGAGAACGATTTTGTGATCACAGGTTCGGGTCGGTATGGCTTCGATCCATTTGGACACGTAGTCCACAGCCAACAGAATGTATTCGAAACCATCCGAAACAGGAAAGGGGCCCATAAAATCAATCCCCTAAACATCAAAGATTTCGCATACTAGAATCGGTTGCATAGGCATCATGTCGCGATGGCTCATGTTGCCCAAAGTCTGGCAACGACTGCATGCCTTGCAATGACTGTATGCGTCTTTGAACAGTGTGGGCCAGTAAAAGCCGCACTGGAGGACTTTTGATGCGGTTTTATGCCCGGCAAAATGGCCACCGCATGCCTGGTCATGGCAGAAAGAGAGGATATTGTTGACTTCCCCTTCCGGGACACATCTCCGGATGATCTGATCGGCACCTATGCGGAAGAGGTACGGGTCTTCCCAAATGTAATACTTGGCATCGGAGCGTAATTTGTCTTTCTTGGCCTTCGGCCAATCGGACGGGGTCTGATGAGATGCCAAGTAATTTACAATATTAGCAAACCATGGAAGGCTAGTACCAATAGTCAGCAGGTGCTCATCGGGAAAATGCTCAGTGATGGGTCCGGAAGGGTCTATTATTTCAGAAGGAAGACGGGACAAGTGATCAGCTACCACGTTTTGTTTTCCCGCTTTATCGCGAATCTCGAGGTCAAATTCTTGCAACAGCAAGATCCATCGGATCAATCGAGGCTTCGCATCCTTCTTTGCAAGGAGATGCCTCACAGCCGTGTGATCCGAGTATATGATGACATGGGAACCCAGAAGGTATGATCTGAACTTCTCTAGGGCAAATACTACAGCTAGCAGCTCTTTCTCAGTAACTGTATAGTTACGCTGAGCCTCATCGAGTGTTTTGCTGGCATAGTAAATGACCACAGGTTTCTTGTCATTTTTCTGCCCCAAAACCGCTCCTACAGCGAAGTCGGATGCATCACACATGATCTCAAAGGGTTGAGACCAATCAGGGGACTGTAGGATCGGGGCTTGGGTGACTCGGTCACGCAGGATTTCAAATGCTTGAGTGCATTCCTTGGAGATTTTGAAGGGAACATCCTTGGAGAGAAGAGTGGTCAGGGGGCGTGCGATTTTTGAAAAATCAGGGATAAATCGTCGATAAAAACCGACATGCCCTAAAAAGGATCGGATGTCCCTGATCGAGCTAGGCATAGGAAGGTGAGAAATCAGATTAACCTTAGCTCGATCCACTTGGATACCTTTCTCCGAAATTGAGTGTCCCAGGACAATTCCCTCAGGCACCATGAAATGGCTCTTTTCCCAGGAAAGAACCAAATTCACGTCGATGCACCGCCTGAGTATCTGGACCAAGTGTTGGAGGCAATCGTCGAATGATGCTCCGAAAACTGAAAAGTCATCCATGAAGACTTCCAGATAATCACCTACCATATCTGAGAATATGGCAAGCATGCATCGCTGAAAAGTAGCGGGTGCATTGCAAAGACCGAAAGGCATCCTTCGGAAAGCGTATGTTCCGAAGGGGCAGGTGAATGTGGTCTTTTCTTGGTCCTCAGGATGGATTGCCACCTGGTTATAACCGGAGTACCCGTCAAGAAAGCAGAAGAACCTATTTCCCGCTAGTTTTTCAAGAATTTGATCAATGAAGGGTAGTGGGAAATGATCCTTCTTCGTGGAGGAATTGAGTCGACGGTAATCTATACAGACTCTCCACGAGTTGGCTAATCGGGTAGGAATGATTTCTCCGGTCTCAGTCGTTATAGTGGTGAGTCCTGCCTTCTTAGGCACGACCTGAATTGGGCTCACGCAACGACTATCGGAGATCGGGTAGATGATCCCGGCATCTAACCACTTGATGATCTCCTTTTTCACGACCTCCTGCAGATTGGGGTTTAAGCGTCTCTGCATTTCACGAGAAGGTCGTGTGCCCTCTTCTGAATAGATATGATGAGTACAATAAGAGGGACTTATTCCAGTCAAATCATCGAGGGTCCATCCGATGGCTCTGCGATGTTGCTGGAGGACAACAATCAGATGGGATTCCTGTTCAGGACTGAGGTTGGAATTGATGATCACAGGAAGGGTCTGATTAGAACCCAAAAAGATGTATTTCAAATGAGCAGGAAGGGGTTTCAGTTCGAGGATGGGGTTTTCAGCAGCAGCGGGAGGTTCAGTATAGATGTGAGGTTCAAGGGTGGGAGTTACTGGGTTGTTCACATCTGGATTTGACTCCTCTGTTTGCGGGTCAAGATCCTTCTGTGGTTGATGAGGAATACTCAAGTCATTCTGGAGGTGTGATTCATCAACCAAAGTCTTGATGTCACAAATTTGCTCGATGACGCCGCAATTAATTCCTTGTTGGGCCTTAAATATATCAATTTTCAGTGTTTGATCTCCAAACTTAAGCTCTATTTGGCCCTCCTCACAGCTGATGTTGGCTCTAGCAGTAGCCAAGAAAGGTCTCCCTAGAATGATTGGTGTATCCCTAGGGTTCTCAGGTGCATCCATGTCTAAGACTATAAAGTCCACTGGAAAATAGAAATCCCGCACTCTCACGATAACATCCTCGAGAATCCCTTTTGGTGACTTTATAGATCGATCTGCTAATTGTAATGTCACCTCGGTTGGTTTCAGCTCAGATTCTTCCAGATGGTCAAGTAAGGATGTGGGTATCAGATTTATAGATGCACCTAAGTCTAACAATGCTCTATCAAATTGGGTACCACCTATCTTACAGGAGATCAGGGGAGTTCCAGGATCTTTTGCCTTGGGTGGGAGTCTACTAAGGATTACAGAGCTGGCTTGCTCTGACAGAACAATTGGGCTCCCTCCCTTGGTTCGCGGCTTACGCTGGGGTGTACATATATTCTTTAGAAATCGTGCGTAAGCTGGTACGTGGTGGATTGCATCCATCAAGGGGATGTTTATGTGGACCTGCTCAAAGAGCTTGACCAGGTCCTCCTCAGGGGCCACGGGTTTGGTGGTCTTCTTTCCCTTGGTCAGGGCCTCGGGAAACGGGATCTTGGTTGGTTCCTCTAGGATAGGTCCAGGTTGTGGGTCTGGAACAGCGGTACCTTGGCTAACTATCCTAGGGTCATGGTTATCAAGCTGGGAGTGGTTTGGATAATGCGGGTCCTGAGTTGTCTTACCACTACGTGTTGTTACAGAATTTAATCCGGCCTGATTTTGGTTTGGGTTTGGTAGGAGGGGTGGCTGCTGCTGAAATCCCGCACGCGAAGTTGAAGCTTCCATCTCGTCTGGAGATGGGGCAGTAGGGGCCTGATAAATCCATTGAGCTTGGCCTAAATTTGGATTCATAACGCGCTTCTGGGTTGGCACGTTATTTGGGTTAGGAAGGGGTTGGGAAGGGAGTGTGCCTGGCTGGCGAGAATTTGCCAACTGGGCCAGTTGAGTTTTAACTTCAGTAAGCTCGTCCTTGTGCTGTTTTTGAATGGCCGCATTCGATTTTTGAATGTCAGCCAGAGTCTGAAGGATTAAGGACATTTGATCTTGATTTGGCCCTGATGGATAAGTAGGGTTGGGCCGAGGCTGAGGCGGCTGGTAGTGATGAGAGGGCTGTGGGCGGGACTGAAAAGGTGGTCTTTGGGTTTGGGAATTTCCCGCCCACTGAAAATTGGGATGGTTTCGCCATCCAGGGTTGTAAGTGTTGGAGAATGGGTCGTTCTGGATGGCGTTGAGGTCCTCGCAGGTCTGAGGAACCTCCTGAGAATCAGGGAAAGGAGGAATGGAGTTCCCCCGGCTGGTGAAGAAAGGATCGGATGATCTCCCAGTCCAAGAATCAGATGGGGATGGATATGGATCCATCCCAGGGGAGGATCGGTGGAGGATGTTTTGCACAGTCTCCTGTGTGGAAGGAGGTTGTGCAAAGGAGTTACGCGCAGAGGTGGCTCGCTGCAAGTGCTGAGTCAGCTCATCCACCTTCTTTTCAATGATTGAGACCTTGTCCAATCGACTGGCCATTAATTCCAGGTCGACTGATGCGGACAGGCCCTGCGTCTCATGTGCTCCCTTAAGATTCGTCGCTGCGCGGGTATTCGTCCTGTCGAATAATCCCATGGAGTCATTGTTGATGGAGTTCTCGCACATGTTTTCGAGAATCTCCCATACGGTGTCTTCATGTTGACCCATGATGTTTCCTCCGCAGGTTGCATTGACGAAAAGGCGGATGTCCTCACGGAGTCCCTGGTAAAAAGATTGGACTTGTTCCCATTTAGGAACTCCGTGATGGGGGCACTTCCTCATGAGATCCTGAAAACGATCCCATGCCTCATGGAGAGGTTCTCCTGATTGTTGAGTGAAGTGTGTAATCTGATGGCGCAAGGCGTTGGTCCGACCAACGGGAAAGAACTTTTTCAAAAACTCGGATTGAAGTTCTTCCCAAGTGTTGATCGGCCGGGTCTGAGTTTGATACCAATGGGCGGCCTTGTCCATAAGAGAAAAGGAGAACATCTTCATGAGAAGAATATCCCGATTTTGCGCATCTGATCCAAAAGTGTGGGCCAGATGCTTTAGCTGTTTGATGTGCTGGAAGGGATCTTCAGAATTAAGCCCATGGAATTTAGGTATAGCGTGAATCATGTTGGGCTTTAGTTCGGAATCAGGTCCTCCAATCGGGATTCTAACTCGAGGCTCAATGGCCACCGCAGCAGGATTGTAGTGGTCCCGCATCATAGGACGCTGTGGTGGGTGTACGAAGTTTTGGAAGAGGTCATTGAGTCGCTGGAGCTGGTGTTCCAGATTATTTTCTTCCTCAACTGGCTGAGCCATGATGGGGGAAGAAGAAGAACTTGGTTCTGAATCAGAAGAGAGAATAATGTGAGGGTGTTGCTGCACAAATACGGGCGTCGAGACTTGGCCTTGACGAGAGCGAATTTCTAATGGAGGTCTTAAGGGTGGTCTTAGAGACCTCCTTCCGTACATGCACAGTTGGGAGAGGTAAGTTTAGAAGGTGCTGGACCCAATCAAGACACCCAAAAATGTGTTGGGTGACTATAGAGGTGCGGGGCAGATGGACCCCTTGATCAAAAAGATCGTCCACCTGAGAATTACCTGGGCAGCCAGAGAGGGAGAGTCCCGCGAAGACCCCTACACGGTAGAGCATCCCCACGGGTTACAGGGTTTCCCCCACCCGACCTCTCTTGTCACTGCGGTTCCAGGTAGACCAGAATGGGGATCTTGACCTCTTAAGTCTACCAATTTTAAGATCAGGGTGCTTAAGGTTTCACTTGAACTTTAGTCTTTTTAAGTGCAAAGAGTGACCTAATTTAAGGTTGGTTAACCCAAAGGGGTCAACTTTACCTCTTGTTTTCTTTGAGAGCTTTTTGGGTCCTGTCTTTTAGGGTTCAAGTGTTTAGAGAGAGCCAATTGTTTAGGATTTTTCTTGTTAATTATTTTCAATCAATGGCTTGGGCACACCTCTTTTGGATTTCCTCAATTCTTGATTAAGGGGTGTGTCTCTACTGAAATCCTAATGTTTGACCTTATGTTGGCTCTACTTGGTCCATTTAACTCTTTGTTGGGCAATTAGGGCTCAAGCAAGAATATGTTAGCCCTTAAATACCCTTAATAGTGTGCAGGAGTGATGAGTTGAAAACATGCAACTTTTTATGGTTACTAAGTATGGAAGACAGGTTAGCCCTATATTGCTTGTTCTTTTCTTTTCTTCCTCTTTAGAGTGTAGGGGTTAATAGTGAGAGAAAATATTTACCTGTCTTCGGAGTGGTTGTGTGGTTGCTTGTCTTCTTGAGTTCCTGTAGCTGCACAAAAGAGAGGAGATTATCAGAACTTAAAAGAAACAGGAATGTTTACCTCTAGAATAGCCGTTGCTCCCCGGCAACGGCGCCAAAATGAAACGTCGGTTTTGTATTTGTTATAACGTTGTAGTAAGGCCGGTTATTGCCAACATTTCAAATATAAATTTTTTACTCGGAAAATGAAAGAGTTCCCGAGGTCGAACTCAGGGAGCAAGTCGTATTCTAGAGATATACATGTTTCTTTTACAAAATAAAGAGAGAGGGAAAGAATTTGTTGTGATATTCTTCTTTCTTTCTCTTTCTTCAGATCTCCTTCTTCTTCTTCCTTGGTTTCTGCTACGGTGATAATCTTCTTCTGCAATGGTGATGCTCTTCTTCTTCTTCCTGCTGTTCCTGCGTTGGTGATGTTTTTCTTTCTTCAGAGCTCCTTGTTCTTCTTCTTCTTTGGTTTTCTGCCTTGACCTCTCTTCTTCTTCTTCTGCAATCGTGGTGACCCTCAGAGCTTCTGCCTTCAGCCACTAAGTCTTTCTTTCTTCTTCTTCTGCTTCGGCCGTTGCTCTTCCTTCTTCTTCAGCCTGCCTTCTTTCCTGCTCTGGCTGCTGACTTTCCGTCGTCTGACCCGGTGCTTCGACGACTTAACTGAGCATTTGCTACAGTGCAGCTCCTTCTTCTTCGCCTGCACTTCTTCTTTTGCCTGCACACTTCAGAGTTTTTTTTTTTGTCAAGAGGCAAAACCTACTCTACCCCCCTCCCCCGCGTCTCTCTTTCTCTCTGAAATCACTCTTCGGAAGCTCTCCCAGAGCTACCGGGTAATCGGGTTCGGGTCAGGCCCGGGTCCAGGCCCACCGGCGTGCGTGGTGGGCGAGGAGTGCAGGTCAGTCGGGTCGGGTCAGGTCCGCGGGGCGTGAGCGCGGACGAGACCGGGTAACCGGGCGGGTGAAGGGGACCTCACCCCGTGGTCAGGAGGCAGACAGCATAAGGCACTTTTTGCCTTTATGCGTCCGCGCGCCTCCGAGAAGTTCCGAGGTGGGACTAAATGTCCCACCCAATTGAGCGCCCGTCGCGGAGGGAGCAGTGGGCGATCGTGGCTTCACGCACGGCTTTCGCCCCAT
Source organism: Thalassia testudinum (assembly GCA_037157565.1). NCBI lineage: Eukaryota > Viridiplantae > Streptophyta > Magnoliopsida > Alismatales > Hydrocharitaceae > Thalassia > Thalassia testudinum. Next base: position 12,743,918 of record JAZHRO010000010.1, read on the forward strand.
CTGCGAGCCTGGGACGTTTCGCGGAGACTCCCTGCGCAACCTGGGAGTTGCACCTGGGCGAAGGCGTGCCTGCACCTGCAGGTGAAGGAGCTCTGCCTGCTCAGTAATGGCGACGGCGGGCGTGTCACCTGGTCACAGAAGAACGGCCTCTCGGCCAAATCAGACAGGCGGGGGACCTTCGCCGTGGCACGGCGAAGGTGGTCAGGGGGTCTGCAGGGGGCGTGATGGAGCCAACAGGTCGTCCTAGGTCAAACTGTGAGCGAAGAAGTGGGTGTGTTCGGTGGATCTGCAGAGGGTGTTTGGTGGGAAGTGGAGGAGCGGAAGAGGATCAGGGTGAGGAGGCGGATGTTCTGCGGTGGTCGGCGAGCCGTGTGGGTCGCTGAGGTGATGGGCGCGGCTCGCCGGAGGGTGGTCGGAGGCGGAGAGGGTGAGGGTGAACAGGAGCGGTCGAGGGTTTAATTGACTAAATTGAAAGCGGGGAAAGAAAGAGGAGAAGAAGGGGAGTAGTTCTAACTTACTTGCAGGGACGAAGGGGGAGGAACAGGGCGACAGTCGTATCGACTGTCGCCGGAGAAGACGATGCTCAGGGAGAGGGGCGGCGGCGAGCAGAGAGCCGGAGAGGCGCCAGCTGGGTGCGGCGTGGCGCGGGAAGAGCAGGGGAGGAAGTCTCCGCTGCTGGTATTGCGGCAGAGCGAAGAGGTGGAGGGGGAGGAAGCTGCCGGAGCTGGTGAGCGTCTGCCGGAGGAAGAAGAGAAGAAAGCTGGGGGTTTTCTCCGTCAGATCCAGGCTGCCCTGGTCGGTGGAGCAGCGGGGGGTATTTATAGGGATGAAACAGGGAGGAAGGCGGAGGGAGACGACGTGTCTCCCTCGCCGGAGAATGGTCGGAACACGAACCCATACCGTCCGTGCGTTCGCACGGCCGGTATGGGGGGCTGCAATGATCATGGGGGTGCCCCTGCGACGGCTGACGACGCAGGGCACCCCCGGTATACTTGCCAGGTCCACCACCTCACCCTGCGCGGCGCCATGCTCCGCGCAAGGTCGCCGGAGCATGGTGCTGGCAGGGTTTTGCAGGAGGGACCTGGTTGCAAAGAACGAAGGAGAGTTAGGGGCCAAAATGCGAGGGTTCAAAAGTTGAGGGCCAAAGAGTAAATATATGAGGACCAAAGTGTAAAGTCGGTCAAGGAGGTTTCTTCTTAGGCTCAAGTTTTTATACATGACTAATTAGGACCTAAGGAATCTGATGGTGAATTTCATTTTCATATTAAACCTTGTTTGACCGGTCAATTTGCGTAAAGACCCAAATTAAGTTATTAATTGGGCATGGTTCTCAATGTAGGTCAAAATGGGTTCTAAAGGCCAAATTGAAGGTTCTAAACCCTAGAGATTATTTTTCTATGAATTTTAGAGGGTTTATTCTATTTTTACTTTGCCCCGAACCTTGTGAATTGAAGCGGGTTGTTTTAGGGTTACAGATTATCATTTGGTTCCTTGGAAGTGCTGTAGCCCTTGCTAGATCATCTCATCCCACTTTTATTCTTATTAAGCTGTTTTGACCTGTGTTTGGGCCCAGAATTACCCTGTATGCAAATTATACTGGTAAAATTGCACTTTTACCCCTTATGACTGGTTTTCTTCTCAAACTCAGAATTCTCTGAGTTAAGCCTTTCCTTGAGATATGTAGGAGCTTTTATCCTTTGTATTGGGTCAAAATGAGCTAGTTATGGCTCATGATGAGGTTCTCATCATACCCCCATGCCTAGCTTTTGCTAGTCCCTTAGCAAAAACTTAAGGTTTCAACCCTTGTTCTAGACCATGAAGTTTTTAATGGTTTTAGATAAGTGCCTTTTTTATTTGAGCATAGATTAGGTTAGAATGCTGACCATAGGCCTAAAAGGTACTCTAGTACCAATCAAGATCCAAATCTGTCTAGCCTTAGCCTCAGTCTTTTAGCAAAGGTTTTTAAGGCCCTCAAGAACTAACCTAAGGTTTATTGGACTTCGTGGTTAAAGCACCCGTGCTTGAAATGATTTTAGCCCTGGCCCAGTTCGCAGTGCGTTTTGTAAGAGAGAGATAGAAAGTTTTTTCTGTTTGGAGAGTTTTCTCTCTCTTTTTCTTTTTAGTTCTAGCCTAGGATTGGCTTTTCAACACGGTCTGTATCAGATTCCTTGCTCCCATCATCAATCCTCAAGGGTTCCTGGCGATCGATGCTTCGAGATAGCACCGCCCATGGCAACCCCCGGAACCCTGGCTATTGAGATTTCGAGATAATCCCATCCATGGTATTCCGTGGCCGAATCCAGACCCTGGCAATTGACACTTCGAGATAATGCCATCCATGGAATCTGAACCAGCAGAGTGCTTACATGCCCCCCGTAGGATATGTAAATATCCTAAGAGACAAGCACCGAGGAGATGATATTTTGTTACGCATCTTCGAGGGGATTTCCCGCCTCTCCGCGCTGGGAACTCGTCCAAATCAACTTGTGTTGATCGGCCATTCCTATTCTAGGTGTTCTTTTCAGATTTTTGCGACGCTTCTGCGTGATTCTGATTTTTACGCTTACTGAACCAGGCTGTGTGTGAGATTAGGGTGCTTAGGTTACTGAGTCCCGTAAACCAAAAATTAGTTAACGAGGCCGAATACTTCCTAAGCCTTAGACCTAATACTTCAGCTTTTCATTTTCCTCAACCTCTTGAGGAGTGTCCAGATCTTAATGGGTACTAAGAGTCTATTCAAGAATGCCTAAGGTTTGCATTCTTACTAATCTTATTGTGCACTTTTCAGTTATTTTCTTGAATGAGGTCTAGAACTTAGGTTAATTCCTTAGTTCCTTACTAATGACTATCACTTTTTCTCATAATTTTGTGCTCCTTTTTCATTTTGTTTCTTTTCTCCTTCACAAAATTTTCCTTCTCCTCTTCTCCTCTTATTCTTTTTCGAAGAATTTTTTTTTTTTTTTTTTTTTTTTTTGGCATATGTGAATTTTTTGTTTGAAACCTTTTCTTACACGTTTTTGCACTTTCCTACCCCCCCATGCCTAAGATTTGCAATGTCCTCATTGTAACCTAGGGGGTCTTAGTTCATTCCTTAAGACAGAAATTTGGATGAGTGAATGGGTCGGGTTGAATTTTTGCGGACGATTTCAAATCCCAGATGCAAACATCTGAGTTGGGGTTGGCTGTCTACAAGGGTGAACTTCGAGTGCTGAAAGGTGTCAGAACAAGTTTCAGGTTTTCAAAGAGAATGACGGGCTGCCTCCCGTTAAGCGCTGAGTTTTACGCCATCGGCTGGGCGCAATAAGCTCAAGGGGAAAGGAGGATATAAGATGCCTCAGCCAAATCAGTAGAAGTTACATCAATGAACGGCTTGAGTCTTTGACCATTCACGATGAAAGGTTCAGAATCGTGGCTGAGTGGACTGATTTCGATTGCTCCATTTCCAAAAACCTGTCGGACCAAATATGGTCCTACCCACTTAGATCTCAGTTTTCATGGGAAGAGTTTGAGTCGGGCATCAAAGAGTAGGACCTTTTGACCAGGATGAAAGATCTTTCTTGAGATGTGTTTGTCGTGGAAGGCTTTAACCCGCTCCTTGTAGATTTGCGAGTTCTCGTACGCGTCTATGCGCAATTCATCGATCTCGCTGATTTGGAGTTTTCTGTGGGTCCCAGCCTTAGAAAGATCCAGATTACAGTTCCGTACTGCCCAATAGGCTTTATGCTCCAGTTCGACGGGAAGGTGGCATGCCTTTCCGTACACCAATCTAAAGGGAGACATGCCCAATTGGGTCTTGTGGGCGGTCCTATAGGCCCACAATGCTTCCGGAAGTCGGGACGACCAGTCCTTCCTGTCAGGTCGAACAGTGACCTGCAGGATTTTCTTGATCTCCCGATTCGACAGCTCAGCTAGACCATTAGTTTGGGGGTGGTAAGGAGTAGAGATTCGGTGAGACACCCCGTATTTGGTCATCAGTGACCTAAACTGAGCATTTGTGAAATGGGTCCCCCCATCAGAGATTATTGCACGAGGAATCCCGAACCTTGAGAAAATGTGTTGATGAATGAATTTGAGAACGATTTTGTGATCACAGGTTCGGGTCGGTATGGCTTCGATCCATTTGGACACGTAGTCCACAGCCAACAGAATGTATTCGAAACCATCCGAAACAGGAAAGGGGCCCATAAAATCAATCCCCTAAACATCAAAGATTTCGCATACTAGAATCGGTTGCATAGGCATCATGTCGCGATGGCTCATGTTGCCCAAAGTCTGGCAACGACTGCATGCCTTGCAATGACTGTATGCGTCTTTGAACAGTATGCCTTGCAATGGCTCATGCGTCTTTGCCGTTGCGTGGCTCACGCACCCGCGTCATCGTCGACGCACTCCTTGCAAAGGGGAGTTTCCTAAATCCTATAGAAGCTTAGGTTTATTACTTTGTTGGCTCTATAAGTTTGTTGTTTATTTTATCTTTGTTATTTGGTTGGGTATTCGCTTTGCGAATTCCCGTCTCCTTCGTGGGACAAAATCCTTCTCGTGGAGAGAAGGGGTTGAGGAACGCTACCCTCGTACTTGTAGCGTGGTTGTACTGAGGTTGAATCACCCTCATTTTAAAGTGATTCGGTTAGTGGATTTGATCAACTAGGTTGATCGGAAAATCCTAACTCGAGAGGGTTAGGTGGTGGTTTTCACCCGGTTTGGGTTTCCACCTGAAAATACTTTGTGTACTTTGTGTGATTGACTATTTGTGAGATTGTTTATATTTTCAATTCCGCATTTTTTTTGTCACGCTGATCTCACCCCTCCAAGTAGGGAAAAACCACAAATATACAATTATATTTTTTTATTTTTGTTTAAAGAGCAAAGTAATTACAATGCAATGGAATCAATATAAACAATCAGAGAAAGAGATAGAGAGAAAACATCCACTTGAAGTTGCGAAATGTTTGTACATCTAGGAAAGCGAGAAATTACACTAGAAAGCAGGAAAACTATTACAACTAGAAAGCAGGAAAATTCTACTCTAGAAAGCTAGAAAAAGGAATGGGAGAGAGAAGTTATCCTCCTCAATGATTGCTTGGAGGATGAGCCAGACGAGACAATGCCTGGAAGACGAGGAACAAAGTAAGAAGAAGGAGGTCGAGGCAGGAGGAATGGGAATGAGGCAGCATGTCGTCGTCGTCGAGGGATCCACTTCCAGAATGGGGGCGAAAAATTGATTTTATCTCTTGAGGAGCATCCCGGGTGTGGGACAAGCTTCTCTTGAGCTTTGGAGAGGGAGAGAAGAGAAGGAAGGGATGAGAAATTCATATGGAGGGGGTTTCCTTTTATAGTTGCAAGGAGTGGGGACATTTTTGCCATTACAATTCGAAAAACATTAATTCAGGACCTTTAGTGACGGATAAATCCGTGACTAAAGGCCTGAACGTGGCCTTCGTGTGCGCACACTGTGCACCTCCTCGCCTCCACGTCGTTCAATGCACGTGGATGTCCGCGTGCTTACAGCCATCCCATCAAGAGATCGGATGACTTAAACGATTCCCGCTCACGCCGCGCACCCACGTGTGATCTCACGTCAGCGCCGCACATCTGATCGCGTGTAGGCACTATCGGCTGCTCAGCGTCGCACGATCTCCATCACATAGCTTCGCTTGCCAGCGTGCCTGCTTGCCCGCTCTCCAATTTGAAGCGCCTGCGGCTTGAACGGGAGTCTTCTCTTCTCGCAAAGCATGCTCATCTAACGCGTTACGGGATCTTTTGTGTCGCGTGCTTATTTTGTGCACGTGGCTTTGCGACCGTTGGATGAGCATCCAACAGTTGAGATCGAGCGGACGGGTGAAGAAGGAAACGCAGCTGCGGTTCCTTATGGTCGGTTGGGCTACTGAGATGGTGCCACATGGCGCTATCTTGGCTGTCCATCTTCTAAGTATTGTGGATGGTGCCACGGGTGCCAGATTGAATCGATTTTTGTGCCGTTAGGCTGTGATCATCGATCCGAATCCATTTGTGTGGTCAGATTTGTCAGTTGAGGTGCAGATTAACACCATCTTGGCCTTGATCTTTAAGGTTCCCCAGTCTCTATCTGGTGCTACGGATGTTCGATTAGGGCAATCTTGGAGTTGTTGAACTCCAATCGTCAAATCCGTACGGTTGGATCTTCGATCTGAGACCCCGATAAAAAGTCTCCCTGTCCTTGACCATAAAAAGGAGACAATTACTGTATAATTTATACAACTTAATCTAAATGCATGATTATGCATGTTATGCACTATTTACAATGTATGATGCTAATGTGACACTAAGAAAATGCATTTATAGACATTTTAGTTAATCAAATGTATGCACATCAGGTAGCATGGAAATCGCCTTTGGGGATCAAAAATTGAAATTGGATATTTTTAAGGTATTAACAACTTCGAGGATTATGAATTTATAAAGGAACTTGAGGAAGACAACTTGAACATTGAAACATGTATGGCGATTTCTACAATCGAAAGTTCCTTCTATTGTGATGGATCTGACCCGCAACCCTCTGTGGCAAACCCACCACATTCTGAAGAGGTTATTGATTTTATTCACTTTCAACCTCTTCCTCTTGATGAATCTTCATCAGCATCATCCTTACCTTCAATCCTAAACCTGCCCCAACTCGAACTGAAACCATTTCCTGAGAGTCTGAAATATCAATTTTTGAGACCACAAAAGACGCTCCCTGTGATTATCAATGCTAAATTAACTACAAAGCAGGAGATTAAACTGATCAAGTTCTTAAAGGAACACAAGGAGGCAATTGGTTGGACCATTCATAACCTTAGGGGGATCGAGACATCTTACTGCAATCATAGAATATTCTTGGAAGATGGATCCCTCCTCGCTACATGCAGAGGAGATTAAACCCTAACATGTGAGAAGTGGTCAAGAAGGAAATTATCAAGTGGCTCGATGCAGGAATCATTTATCCGATCTCTGATAGTCCTTGGGTAAGTCCAGTGCAAATTATTCCCAAGAAAGCCAGGATTATTATTGTGACTAATGAGAAAGGAGAATCTGTCACAATTCATTCAGCTTCCTCTTGGAGGGTTTGTATCGATTACAGGAAGATGAACACAGTCACGAAAAAAGATCATTTCCCTTTTCCCTTTATCAATCAAATCCTTGAAAGACTAACCGGACAGAAGTACTTCTGTTTCCTAAACAGTTACTCAGGATACAATCAAGTCCCTATCCATCCTGAGGATCAGGAAAAAATAACTTTCACCTATCCCTACGGAACCTTTGCTTTCCGTAGGATGCCATTCAGCTTATGCAATGCACCCGCAACTTTTCAAAGGTGTATGCTAGCCATATTCTCAGACATGGTGGGAGAGTTTATGGAAGTCTTCATGCACGATTTCTCTATTTTCGAAGAATCGTTTGATTCTTGCCTGGCTAATCTTGAAACGATCCTTAAATGATGCATCGAAACAAGATTGATCCTTAACTGAGAAAAGAGTCATTTCATGACACAAGAAGGCATCGTCTTGGGTCATATAATCTCTGAACGGGGAATCGAAGTTGACAAAGCTAAGGTTGATGCTATCTCTAAACTTCCTCCTCCCACATCTGTCAAACAAATTTGATCATTTCATGGTCATGTGGAATTCTATAGGAGGTTCATCAAGGACTTCTCTAAGGTTGCTCGCCCTCTGAGCAACCTTCTCGCCAAAGATACACTGTTTGATTTTAACAAATTATGCCGTAAGGCATTTGATTTTCTTAAAACGGTAGTCACTTGTGCTCCGGTGTTGCAACCACCGGTTTGGACATCCCCATTCGAGATCATGACCAACGCTTTTGATTACGCGGTAGGGGCAGTTTTGGGTCGGAAGATTGATAGGAAGCCCTCTGTCATTTATTACTCTAGCAATACTCTGGACGAGGCCCAGAGGAATTACACTGTTATTAAGAAAGAATTGCTAGCTGTAGTATTTGCTTTGAAAAAATTTAGGGCTTATCTATTAGGGTCTCATGTCATAGTATATACCAACCACTCGGCCTTGAGACATCTCTTGACTAAAAAGGATGCCAAACCCTGACTTATTCGCCGGATTCTTCTGCTTCAAGAATTCGATCTTGAAATTAAAGATAAATCCGAGGCACAGAATGTGGTGGCGGATCATCTTTCGAGACTTCTGAGTGATTCTCTCATCCGGATATTCCGATTGTCGATACTTTTCTGAACGAGACTATCCTTGCAGTTTCAGGTGTCCAAACCCCATGGTTTGCTGACATTATAAATTATTTGGCCATTGTTCAAATCCCTCAAGATTGGACCAAGCAACAACGAGATAGACTCAAATCTCAGGCTAAATATTACTTCTAGGAGGATCCTGAACTGTACCGCATTGGCTCTAATCAGATTATTCGCCGATGTGTTCCGAAGAATGAATTCAAAAGTATACTTGAGTTATGCCATACATCTTCTTGTAATGGACTTTTCTCTAGGAAAAAGATGGTTGCAAAGATTTTGCAATCTAAATTCTATTGGCCGTCTTTATTCAAGGTTGCCCAGGAATTCTCAAGGTCGTGTTTCCGATGCCAGACGCTTGGGCGCATAACCAAGAGAGACATGATGCCTCCAAACCCGATTCTTCTCGTCAAAATCTTCAATGTATGGGGCATCGATTTCATGGGACCCTTCCTCCCTTCATTTGGACACCAGTACATTCTTGTCGCTATTGATTACGTGTCCAAGTGGATCGACGCCATTCCCACCTGAACCAATGACCATAAGGTGGTCATCAATTTCATCAAGAAGAACATCTTAAGTCGATTCAGGATTCCAAGGGCTATCATCAGTGGTGGTGGTACTCACTTCACTAATGCCCAGTTCCATAATTTACTAGCAAAATATGGGGTAAATCAAAGAATCTCCACACCTTACCATCCCCAGATGAATGGACAGGCTGAGATCTCCAATCGGGTGATCAAGAATATTCTTCAAAAAATGGTTAGGCTTGATTGTAAAGACTGGACTCAAAAGCTTGAGGATCTCTTTGGGCCTACCGTACGGCGTACAAAACACCTATCGGCATGTCACCATTTCATCTGGTGTATGGAAAGGCATGCCATTTACCTGTAGAAATTGAACATAGGGCATTCTGGGCAATCAAGCAATGTAATTTGGATTTGAGTTTAGCTGGAAAGACCAGGAAACTCCAACTATCTGAGTTGGATGAGCTTAGAAATGATGCATACAAAAATGCTACGATCTACATGGATCGGACCAAAGCTCTTCATGATCAATTGATATCCCGCAAGAACTTTGAGCCGAACCAAAAGGTCTGGCTCTTTGATTCTCGACTTAAGCTCTTTTCCGGCAAACCCAGGTCAAAATGGAATGGCTCGTTCATCATCGATCAGATATTTTTAAACGGGGTCGTTCAGATCTCTAACCCAAAGACTGGTAATTCATTTAAAGTCAACGGTTAACATCTGTAGCCTTTTATAGACAGTATTGTTTCAAAACCTGTCTCAGACACGGTTGCTCTAATCACATTGTGATTTCTTTGGCTGGACCTCGCCTAGCTGATGGCATTAAACTCAGCAGTTGTACAGTCTGACACAGAGCTGACCCGAGCATCATATTCAGGTGATATCTTATACATTCTACTCTTCCTTTCATGTCTTTTATTCTCAATGTGAACATTGTATCAGCTAGGCATGTGGGGGTGGATTCATTTCTGAATCATTTTGTCAGCTCTGTGAAATTCTTGTAAATTCTACTTGTTTTCTTATGTAAAAAAAAATTGAATTAGGAAAGAATACTTGGGCATTAGGACTTTTCAATCTTAAGAAATATTACAGTAGGATCTGAACACTAAGACCCTTCAGGTCTTTGGACTTAATCAGCCTGGGTATCCACTAAAATGTGGATTTGTTTATCGAGTCCTCGCCATCCTGAATTACATTTCAATTTGATTAAATAAGTTGGGGTGATAAGTACATGACTTATCAACCCACCCACTGATTTGAGGGAACTTTAAGTCTAAGCATCTACACACTATTCACATTGACTCGTTGTTCGACGATTTTAATGGAAATTGGGTAGCTAATGAACCTTCTAGGGTGGTATGGCTGACAAGTTATCATGGGTAACAGCCCATAGGTAGGTTGTCCAGAGCCCAGCCATTGGACCATTCTTTTCCTACTACCTTTAGGGAAGCCACCTACTTAAAGGAAAAAAAAAAAAAGTTCAACAAAAGAAAAGAAAAAGAAAAAGAAAAGGAGAAAAGAAGAAAATAATAAGACACACTTCACCGCACGAGTATGGCTGGCAAGTTATCGTAGGTAACAGCCCATTGGTAGATTGTTCAGATCCCAGCTTAAAAGATGCACGTTGAATTCCTAAAACACTTTGGAAGAAGCGGAGAAGTAGAATAAGCCACGGAGATATACACTGGATTCACCCTTGTGTTGACCCTATAAAAATAAAAGTAGGGAGAAAGCTACCGGTCGTATAGATACACCTTTAGGCAGAATTCTTTTCAAGGTCACCTAGGGGCATAGAAACCCGAAGTCCATTCTGATTGCCGATCAACGAGTCTATCACACTCACAAAAAGATGGTTAGAACTTAGGGATCTCATCAAGTCTTGGGTGGGTTGAATGGCCGTAGAAAATCGCTTTGTAACCCTAAACTCAAAAATCCAAAAAAATTAGAAAAGAAGGAAAAGGAGAAAAAGAGATCCTTCTTTGAATAAGGCAAGGGCTTGAGGCGATATTCATTTTGGCAGATACCCAGGCGCTATTTTGTCTTTGAAAGTTCAGGTTCTAAGTAAAAATTTCTTAATATTGAAAATGACTTTTGCCCGAGTAATCAAATCCTAATTCTTTTATAAATAAAATGTAGTTTTTGCTAGGGACTAGCAAAAGATAGGCATGAGGGTGTGATGTGCATACATTAAATTGCCAAAAATATCTATTAATGCATATTCTTAGTACCATATTAGCATCATGCATTGTAAATATTGCATAACACATAATCATGCATTTAGGTCAAATTATATAAATTGTATAGTAATTATCTCCTTTTATGATCAGGGACAGGGCAACCTTCAATCGGGGCTTCGGATGGAAGATCCAACCGTATGGATCTGATCAGGGCAACAATGGGAGTTCAACGACTCCAAGATTGCCCTGATCAAACATCCGTAGCACCAGATATAGTTCGAGGAAGCTCAGAGATCAAGGGCCAAGATGGTATCAATTCACACTTCAGATGATAAATCCGACCGCACGGATGGGTTCGGATCGATGATCGCAGCCTAACGGTGCAAAAATTGATCCAATCCGACATCCGTGGCACCTTCTGGAAGTCACAGAAGATGGATGACCAAGATGGCGCCACGTGGTGCCATCCCAGCCACCCAATCAGCCCAAGGAACAGCCGCTGCCTTTCTCTCCTCAATGAATCGATCAATCTTAGCCGTTGGATCTTCATCCAACGGCTGAGATCAACGCCTACTGCTCTCTATCCTCGCGCACCCTCTCTTTCTCTCCTCGCACGCACGATCAAATTTGGGCCGTTGGATCTTGATCCAACGGCCGTGAGTGTGTGCACTTTGGTGAGAAATGTGACAAACCTCACACACACTGTAGCAGGCACACGTCTCTCCACGAGGCGTAGGGTGCACATTCGAAACACAGCGTACCCCAAATCAGCCGAGGATGCGAGTGCGGGCTCAATTGAGCCGTTGGATGGCAAGCGGGCAATGCAAATGCAGGAGACGTGGCAGCACCAGAGCACGTGGATCACCTACGCGCGATCTAACGCACGCCCGAACGCTCCATCGCACGCACGGGTGCGTGGTTAGGCGAAGCTGAAGCGAGCGAGGAGAGATCTAGACCAGATTGCTTGGACGTGCTTTTGTGTTAAGGCACGAGAGAGGAGGAGCGTGCGGCACGAGCACACGTCGCCCACGACAGGTCTTTAATGACAAATAAATCCATCACTAAAGACCTGATTTTAATGTTTTTGAATATGGAATGACCAAATTTCCCCCAATCCTTACAACTATAAAAGGAGACCCCTACCTTACGAAATTATCATCCCTTCCTTCACCTCTCTCCCTCTCCAAAGCTCAAGAGAAGCTTGTCCCACAACCAGGATACTCCTTTAAAGCCAAATCCAAAGTTTTCTCGCCCCCATTCCAGAAGTGGATCCCACGACGACGACGATGTGCTGCCTCATTCCCGCTTCTTCCTGCTTTGTCCTCCTTCCCACTCCATCCTCCGTCTTCCAGGCATCGCTTCGTCCGACTCTTCCTCCAAGCAGTCGTCGAGGAGGATAGCATCTCTCTCCCTTCTTTTCATTATCTATCTGTAATCACTTCCCGCATTTTAGTTGTAAAAATAGTATTATTATATCAAGTGATTATTCTCTCTCTCTATCTTAGTGTTAATATCAATTCCATTGTAATTATCTCGCTTTCAAACAAAAATACCAAAAAATATAATCGCGGATTTTAGATAGATGTAGCCTCCCTTTGTTCGACCCGGAATTTCTTTATGAATTTTGGTAAAATTTATCTGTTGATGGATTGCTTCACAAATCGAACTACAAAGACGGGTTTTTAAAATCCAATTCCGATCGCGTAGTTTTCAGCTTCAACAGTCGACTTGGAGTTAATGGCCACTCACCTGGACAAGGTATCTATCATTGAGAAGAAGGTGGATGAGCTGACTCGACATCTGCAGCAAGCCACCTTTGCGCAAAACCCATTCACACAACCACCCTCTAGGAGGGAGACTATGCACAACATCTATCACCGATCTTCTCAGGGGATGGATCCATATCCATCCCCGTCTAATCTAGGGTTCAGAGGAAACTTTGGATCTACCTACTCTAGTTGGGGGAACTCTGAACCCTCATCTTCTGATTTCTCCAAGGTTCCTCAGACCTGCAAGGACCTCAACGCCATCCAGAACGATCCTTTCTCAAACACCTACAACTCTAGATGGTGAAATCATCCTAATTTCACGTGGTCAGGGAACAATCAAAATCAGAGACCTCAATACTAGTTCTAACCACAAGTTTATCATCCATATCAGTCGCCTCAGCCTCGGCCCAACCCAACCTATCAAACTGGGTCAACTCAAGAAGATCAAATGACTCTTATCCTTCAATCACTGGCTGACATTCAGAAGATGAATGTGGCTATGCAAAAATAGCACAAAGACGAGATCACAAAGGTTCGCAATCAACTCGCCTAGATGGCAAATCTCCACCAACCTGGTGCACTCCCTTCGCAACCTCTGCCCAATCCAAATAACGTGCCAAACCAGAGGCGCATTATGAACCCGATTCAAGGCCAGGCTCACTATGTCTATCAGGCCCCTTTTGCACCATCACCCGATGGGATGGAGGCTTCGACATCATATGCAGGTTATCATCAACAACCACCTCTTTTGACTACCCCAACACAGAACCAGGCAGGATTGAATTCTGTTACCAGTCATATTGGCAAAACAACTAAGGAACCACCTTACCCAAGCCACTCTCAGCCTGGTAGTTCAAACCCAAACCCTAGGTTGGTCATCCAGGATACCCTTGTCCCAGATCAAAAACCTAGACCAATTCTAGAGGAACTTGCTAAAGTTCCATTTCCCAAGGCCTTGACCAAGGGAAAAAAGAAACCCAAACCCGTGGCTCTCGAGGTGAACCTGGTCAAGCTCTTTGACCAGGTCCAAATAAACATCCCATTAATGGATGCAATTCGCCATGTACCGGCTTACTCAAGATTCCTGAAAGATGTATGTACACCAAAGCGTAAGCTGCAAACCAAAGGCGGGAGCCCGATCGTATTGCCTGAGTAAGCAACTCCGTCATTTTGAGTAAACTCCTGCCTAAGGCAAAAGATCCCAGTACCCCTTTGATCTCATATACAATCGGTGATATTCATTTGACCATTCATTATTGGATCTAAGAGCCTCCATAAACCTAATACCTACATCCCTACTTGACCACCTTGAAGAATCTGAGCTTAAACCGACAGAGGTGACATTGCAATTAGCTGATCGATCTATTAAGTCACCAAAAGGAATTCTTAAGGATGTCAAAGTTAGGGTACGTGATTTCTGCTTCCCCGTGGACTTTATAGTTTTAGACATGGATGCTCCTGAGAACTTGAAGAACACACCAATCATTTTGGGGAGACCTTTTTTGGCCATAGCTAGGGCCAACATCAATTATGAGGAAAGCCAAATTGAGTTAAAATTTGGGAGCAGGACACTAAGGATCGATATCTTTAAGGCCCAAGGAGGAATTAATTGTGGAGTTATCGAACAAATTTGCGACATTGAGTACATGGTTGACGACCCATGTGTCGAGGAAAACTTGCTTATCTCTGATGATCAACCACAAGAGGATCGGACCCCACACTTAGAGGAGCCTGAACCAAACTTAGAGATACCTTTAGCTCCTACCGTTGCTCCTAAACCTCACCCTGAACCACCTGCTGCTGCTGAAAATCTAGTCATGAAGTTGAAACCCCTCCCTGACCAACTAAAATATGTCTTTTTGGGTTCTAATCAGACATTTCCTGTGATTATCAATTCCCGCCTTACCTCTGACTAGGAAACACGACTGATTTATGTCCTCCAGCAGCATTAGAGAGCCATTGGTTAGACTCTCAATTCCCTGACTGGCATCAGCCCCTCATATTGCATGCATCACATCTACACCGGAGAGAGTTCACGACCATCCCGTGAAATGCAGAGACACCTAAATCCGAACCTGCAGGATATCGTGAAAAAGGAGATCATCAAGTGGTTAGATGTAGGTATCATCTACCCGATCTCCGACAGTCGTTGGGTGAGTCAAATCTAGATTATGCCCAAAAAGGCAGGACTCCCCGTCATTATGACTGAAACTGAAGAAACTATACCGACCCGCATCACAAACTCGTGGAGAGTCTATATTGATTACCGAAGACTAAATACCTCTACGAAAAAGGATCATTTCACACTGCCATTTATTGATCAGACACTTGAGAAATTGGCAAGAAATAGATTCTTTTGCTTTTTAGACAGGTACTCCGATTATAACCAGGTGGCAATCCATCCTGAGGACCAAGAGAAGACTATTTTCACCTATCCCTTTAAGACATATGCATTCTGTAGGATGCCTTTCGGTCTCTGCAATGCACCTGCTACTTTTTAGAGGTGCATGTTTGCCATATTCTCAGATATGGTAGGTGAGTACCTTGAAGTCTTCATGGATGACTTCTCGGTATTTGGGGAATCTTTTGATGATTGCCTCCTGCACTTGGTCCAAATCCTCAGGCATTATATCGACATGAATCAAGTTCTTGCCTAGGAAAAGAGCCACTTCATGGTACTGATGCATTCCTTACTCAACTCAGTTAATTAAGTTAATTTTACTTAATTAAGAGTAGAGAAAAGTCACTTAGGTTAACTCGAAATTGTGTCGGTTGTGTAGTATAGGGTCGAATTAACCTAACATTTTAAAAATTTTTACCGGTTGAGTCCAGGTCGTTCACTAGGAGGTATAATTCATTCTAAATTCACTAGCTATCTTTTATTTTTCTTTATAAGTATAGGAGGTAAATTTAAGTTAATTTAAAAGCATGGATTTTGCCAAATGATTTAAACTTTGAGGAATATACAAAATCCAATATGAAAACACATTACTCAAATGATCTACTATATTAACAAGTAAACATGTTAATTTCTATTTTATTTCAAAAGAATTAAGGCAAATAAGAATTTTTCTAATTACAACATGCCTTAATAAATGATAGTAAAAAGAAATTCAACATATAATAAGAAAAACAAATTCTTTTTATTCTTCAGCCTCTCTCTCTCTCTTTTCTTTTTCTCTTTCTTTTATCACTCTTTTATTCTCTCGACCTCTCTTCTTTCTTTCTCTTCTTTTGTTTCTGCCTTCTTCTTTTCCCATAATCTTTTCTCCTTTGTATTTCATGCCTGTTCTTCTCCTTCTTTCCCTTAACCTTTTCTCATTTGTTCCCTTAGCTTCCTCAGCTTTCTTCCTTCAACACTTAGTGATTTCATCACTTCAGCTCTTCTGCTTCTCTGCTGCTCTGAACCTTTTGTTGAACTAGGTTAATTTGCTCTTTTAACCAAAAATTATTTTTTTATTTACTGTAAGGTCATTTCGAAGATACACAGCACCCTGAGATCAGGGTGGGACCAGACCCTACTTGGTCCTCGCCTGATTTCATTAAGGTTCAATTTTAGTTTATTTATCAGCTCACAGATTCGAGCCAACCCAGCCCTCACTTGAGCCGAACCGGTTCACGCCTCCCAGGCCTTGCCCTCCCAGGGCCACATTCGCACACACCCACTCGGGCACACACCCACAGGCACACATGCCTGCATACACACACGCATGCTCAGAATGAATGCTCAATCAGTAATCGTGCACCGAGCGCTGATGACTGATGGGCCCATGTAACAAATTTGTTTTATTCCTAGGCGGCCGTTCAGAGCTAACTGATATGGAACTATCTTAACCCCTCCTAGAGCAAACTTCAAGCAATGATTCCTAACAGCTCAGAGCTCCCTTTCAAGCGAATAAAAGCTTGTTGGAAAGCTCTTGAGTTGCTCTACAAGATTACACTGTCAATTTAATGTGAAGGGGAAGTTTTGCTCTTCGATTTGAAGGGCAAATATATAGGTCTATCTACGGTAATAATGGCCTGGAAAATGAATAAGGCTTCACAGAGTCTTCAAATAGGATTTTCTAACTCAACAAAAGGTCTGATTAAATTCTGCAAGTGATTCCGTAGCAATAGGTAAAGGTTCTGAGCTCTCAAAGGCTTCAGGTTTTACAGAGAAGCTTCAAACTTATCTAAAAGCTTCAGAGAACGAAATTTCTGACTCAGAAATGTGCAACAGACACTTAAGAACAAATCTAACTAATTTAAATAGATTCTAAGGGTTAAAATCGACTCAACTGGGCAGGATTTATGATTAAATCTCAACAAAATGCCACTGTCGTTGGTTTGATTCAAAAATAACCCAAACAAGCAGGGTTTGAATTCCAACCAAATCACAAGTCTGAGCTCATTTTAATCACTCGAATACCATCTAACAGATTCTCAGGAACAACTCTAACTCCTCAATTCTTCAGTTCGAGCTCGGAATCAAATTCTTCTTCCCAGGTTTGACTGTGAGGCTCAGAAATTTGACTTTATGATTTAAACCTCTTCGCAAAAAATTAAAACCTAAAATAGAATCTTCTTAACCCCAAGAACTCATCCAACCTTTTAAACAGGTGTGTAAACCCTAGAAACTAGAGTTCTAGGCTCGTCGCCTAAGCTTCTAAAGGTGTTTGTTCGTCAGAAGAATCTAAGGTTTGTTACACAAATTTGGAGGCATAATTGACTTTAGTGTATTGCACTGAAGCTTTCAAATCCATCAAATGCCTCTTTTAAACTACTGTCAGACTTCTCCAACTCTGGCAGAGTTGGAGAAGATGAAGATCCATCTACAACTCCAGGTATTAAATCTTCAAATAAATGACCTCAAACTAATCAGTAATCCATATCATGTCAATCTGGAGTTTCTCACTAAGTTCTGTTGGCTGAAGCTCAATTTTGACTTGCCGGAGCTCCGGTGAGTCCAGAATAAAATGAAAAGTGTGTACATAATGGTAAAACATGATATTTTTAATCTGCAAAGGTTCCTGAGGTTGCAAGGAACCACAGGGACTCAATTAATTCTTCATTTGCTCAATAAAAGACAAATTTAACAGTAAATCCATTTCTTTAAGAATCTGAGTTGGATTAGGCTCAGGACTTGTTTTACCACTCAATTGAGGGGTCAAAACAAGTCAACAGATGTCTGCGATACTAAATATATAATTAATTTAAGATTTTAACTACTCCTGAGTTGCCATTGACAGCGAGCTTAGGAGCTTAAATAGAATTAGGCGTTTACATTGTAAATGGCAATTATTCATATTAAAGTGTAAAATAGGATCCTTAGATGATGGATAGGTGGTTACGTTCAAAATCGATTTGTATTTGCATTTTATTACTCGAAAAATAGAAAATCTCTGAGGTCGAACTCAAAGAGCAACAGTTGATTCCAGAAGCATAAAAAAAAATCACAATTTACAATATATATTGTTTTACGAAAAAGGATTAAAGAAGGAAAATTGTCTCTTCTTTTCTTCTCTCTTTCTCCTTTTGTCTTCCTTTCTCTCTCTCTTTTCAGACGTCTGACTCCAAGGGTCAGACGACTTAAATGCCAGTTGCTACAGTGCTATTGCTGATGGTTCTTTTTCTTCCTCTTGGCTTCTTCTTCTTTTCTTCTTCTCTGCTATGCCAAGTCCTCTTCAGCTTCTCGTCTTCTTCTTCCTCCTTTACTTCTCTGCTGTGCGAGTCCTTCTCTCCTGACTTCCTCTTCTTCTTCTTTCTCTACTGCTTCTTTTTCTCTTCTTCTTGCTGCTGCACTCCCTCCTCCTTCTACTTTCCTGGATAGTGCACGGTTAGGCAAAACCTAACCCCTACCCTCCCCATGCCTCTCTCTCTCAAATTCACTCCAGGGTTCGCTCTCCCAAAGCCTTAACCGGGTATGCGGGTCAGGTGACGCGCCCGGGACCAGGCGCACCAGCGTGGGTGGTGTGCGAGGTGTGCACAGGCAGGGTTAGTCGGATCCGGGTGCTAGGTCTGTGGGGGAAGAGTTGCAGACGAGGCATGGTGAGGGCAAGGGACCTTACCCTAGTGTGTTTCGAGGCGATAAGCCTGAAACATAAATTCAATTTATGCGTGCACGCACGCACATAAACTTCCGAGGTGGTACTAAAGTCCCACCCGCTTCCACGCTTGCGCCAGCAGCAGAAGGCTTCGCAATTGCAGCAGGCGTGGAGTCTCTTGACTCCACTTGGAGTCTGGGTGCGTGCGTGCTGCAAACCCGCACCACCTGAGGGCTTCGCCTAGAGCCGAGCACGACCTGGAGCAGCTTGAAGCTCGCTTCAAGCTCAGCGATAATGGCGGAGGGTGACCTGACCCTGAAATCAATAGCACGGCCTTTCAACCACGTCAAATCGTTCGGGGAGGTTCGTCGGAGCACGTCGAAGATGGCTCGGTGGTCAGAGTGGCGCAGGGTGGCCTGGGCATGTGTGCCTAGGTCACCCTGTGGCTGTGCAAGTGGGTTTGTTCAGGGGGTGTGTCGGGAATGTGTGGCTGTGAATGGAAAGGGGGTTGTGATCAGTGAGTTGTGGCGGAGCTCGTGGGGTGTTTGGCGAGGCGTGTGGAGGTGTGACTCGATGGCTACACCTCGCCGGTGGTCTGCCGGAGGTGGAGAAGGTGATGGTGGTCGATGTGTGGCAGTGAGTGATTTAGGAAATAGATAAGAGGGCAATGAAGAGGGGAAAAGGGGAATAGTTGTTACCTACTTAGTAGACGAAAGAGGGGGAGGAGGTGGCAAGCGGCTGTGTTGCTGTCGATGGAGAAGACAGCGCCTAGGGGAGAATATGGCAATGAGGAAATGGTTTGGAAGGTGCTTGCTGGTACGACCAGGCACAGTGGACGACAGCGGGGGTAACCCTGCCACTGGGATGGTGGCAAGGCGATGAGAGCGGAGGAGGGTCGCCAGAGCCTCCGGGTGAATGGCAAGAGGAGGAGGAGACGAAGATTGAAGGATTTCCTTGGCCAAAACAAGCTCGAAGGAAGTGGCAGGGGCTGCTGTTCCTTAAATAGGGGCTGGCCAAGGGGGAATCACGAGGAGGAGACATGGGTTCCTCGCAGAAGGCATGGCTGGAAAAAGACCCATACCTCTCGAGCGTTCGCACGAGAGGTATGGTGGCGGGCAGGGCATGGGAGCCAGGCCATGCAGAAGAGGACAACGCAAGGAATCCTCCTTTCAAGTCTAGGGCCGGCTCCCCAGGTCTGTACAGTGCCATCCTCCGCGCAAAGTCGCTGGAGGTATGGCCTGCGCAATGCGAGGGCAGAGGGACTTGTTTCAAGAAAGAGACAAGAAAGGTAGGGGGGTATCTGCAAGATTCTAAAAAGCTAAGGGTCAAAAAGTAATTATTGAGGACCATTTTGTAAAGCGGGTCAAGGATACCTTTCCTTGGTATAAATTTTGGTATAAGCCTAATTTGGACCTAAGGAATCCAATGGTGAGGTTGGATTTTAGGTTTGACTATGTTTGATCAGATATTTTGCATAAAAACCTAAATTAGGTCAAAAATTGGGTATAGTTCTCAATATAGGTCAAGATAGGTTCCAATGGCCAAATTGAAGGTTCTAAACCCTAGAGGATATTTTTTCATGAATTTTAGAAGGTTTAATTGATTTTTATCTTTCCTGGAACTTTGTGAATTAAAGTGGGTTTGTTTTAGGGTTATAGAATGTCATTTAATTCTCAAATTTTGTCATAACCCTTTCCTGATCGAATCACCCCACTTTTTCTCTCATTATGCCCATTTGACCTATGTCTAGACACTTAGAAATCCCGTTTATGTACTACAATGGCAAAATTACAATTTTACCCCTTGTGAATTATTTTATTCTCAGATTTGTAATTCCTAGATTTAGGCCTTCCCTTAGGTTTTGTAGGAGCTTTTATTCAATTTATTAGGTCAAAAGGTGCTAGTTGGGGTTCATGATGAGGTGCTCATCAATAGTTGGAGGTGGAAGTGAATTAGGCGATTAAGTGATCAATTCAGTAATTAATGACTATAGAAATGATCATGGAAGATGGAAGAAGGTGGACAATGACTTAAAAAGATGAAAATAGGGCTTTGGCAAGCTCAAGGAACTCACCGGAGTCGAGGAAGATGATCTGAGAAATCAGACATTACAACTAAACTACCTACCAAACTACCTAACTAAACTAAACTACTCCTACTCCTAATCCTAATCTACTGTTACCTGGACGAAGGGGTCAATAAGGTTCTGCCGAAGGCTCATGGAGGACGATGAAATCAGAGTGTAAAAGAAGAATCTCCGGCGGGTGGAGGTGAGGTGAAGCGGAGGATCTCCTCGACCGTTGCCTGTGTCCAGAGACACGGCTGACCTCAGTGGATCTCCTCAGCTGATCAGGATGGACGGAGGAAGTCGGAGAATGAGGTGGAAGGTCGCCGGAGTTGCAGACAAATAGCCTATTGGATCGGCTCAGTGTTAGAAGAGGGAAGGGAGCCAACTTGAGAGAAATCAAAGGGGAGAGCAGGTATTTATAATGGATGGTGATGAAGCAGGTGGCAAGGTCTGGACGGAGAAGAAGCTTGGGGAGCTTAACCTCCGGCATCATCTCCGACGATGGTGAGGTTAACTCCCACCAAAAATTAGGATTTTTGATTAATCTAGACCGGTGGATGAAGATGGAGTGGTGAGTGCAAGCTCCAAGAGCTTGGAGAAAAAAGGATGATGTCGACAGGGCGGTGATCGTGCAATGGAGGCACTCTCCGTCATCAGCCGTCCACTTAGCTAGAGAAGAAGAAGAAGAAAATGAAAAGGGACCTAAATGCAATGAAACTTAAGGACCTTTATGAAAATTAAGGACCCTATTGCAATGAATTTTAAGGACCTAAATGTAAACCCAGGTTTTAAAGGTTTATTTTAACTTAGATTTTTTTCAACTTTTTATATATGTTAGTAAATAAGGTAATTATTATGTTTTCACATGAATTTACATTTTTGACCTTTTTATGTTAATTTATTAGATTAAGTAAAATTACTTAAGTTATTATAAACTTAGGTATATACTATGTTTAAATTACTTATTAATCAAGGAAATGATTACTAAGATTGCAAGCCCAATTATTAATTAAATTGTTAATAATGTTAATTGAATGATAAAATATCATTTTTAGCTTATTTTAAGGTCCTTTACCAAATATCCCTTATTTAATAATTAACCCTTATATGTTCATAACCTTAGCTAATTAACTAGGAAGACTAGTTAATTAGGGGTAATTAGAGATCATGATGAGCCTCTCATCGGGTACCTAAAGGAATTATCCTGGGTCACCTCGTCTCTGAAAAAGGCATCCAGGTTGATTGAGCTAAGGTTAATTTCATTTCCATGCCACCCATGCCTAGCTCAGTAAAGGACATCCACTCTTTTCTGGGGCACGTCAATTTTTACCATCGTTTCATTCCTGATTTCTTGAAAATCGCACACCCCCTGACAAATCTTCTCTCAAAGGATGTCCCTTTCAAAATTACCGAGGAGTGCACTCATGATTTGAGAAGCTGCGTGATCGAGTTACTCAAGCACCAATCCTGTAATCCCCTGACTGGTCTCTACCCTTTAAGATCATGTGCGATGTGTCTGACTACACAGTGGGTGTGGTACTTGGGCAGAAAGTAGATGGGAAACCCGTGGTCATCTACTATGCTAGCAAGACACCTGACGAGGCTCGGCGTAACTACACAGTTACTGAGAAAGACCTACTAGCTATAGTATTTGGCCTTGAAAAATTTTGATCCTATCTTTTGGGTTCCCATGTTATCATATGCTCGGATCACACCACAGTGAGACACCTCACGAAGGATGTGAAGCCTCGACTAATTCACTAGATCTTGCTGTTGCAAGAATTCAATCTCGAGATTCGCGACAAGGCGGAGAAACAGAGCATAGTAGCTGATCACTTGTCCAGCCTTCCTTCTGATATCATCGACCCTTCCGGACCAATCATAGAAAACTTTCCTGATGAGCACCTCTTGACTATCGGTGCAGGACTTCCCTGGTACGCTGATTTGGTTAACTCTTGGCGTCACATCAAATCCCATCTGATTAACCAAAGGCCAAGAAGGACAAGTTGCTTTCTGATGCCAAGTACTACATCTAGGAAGACCCGTACCTCTTTCACATTGGTGCTGATCAGATCATTAGATGATGCATCCCAGACGTGGAAATTCAGGACATTCTGTCCTTCTGCCATGACTAGCCCTGCGGTGGACACTTCTCTAGACACAAAACCACAACTAAAGTCCTCCAATGCGGCTTTTATTGGCCCACGATCTTCAAGGATGCATACGACTACTGTAAGGCATGCACTTGTTGCCAGACCTTGGGCAACATGAGACACCGCGATATGATACCTTTATAGCTGATTCTCGTATGCGAAATCTTCGATATATGGGGGATTGATTTTATGGGACCCTTCCCTAAATCGGACGGCTTCAAATACATTCTCCTCGCTATAGATTACGTGTCTAAATGGATCGAAGCTATCCCGACCTGAACCAATGATCATAAAGTGGTCATCAAGTTTATTCATCAGCACATCTTTTCTCGATTCGGTGTCCATGTGCCATTATTTCTAATGGAGGGACCCATTTTACAAATGCACAGTTCAAATCCCTGATGACCAAATATGGGGTGTCACACCGAATCTCGACTCCTTATCACCCCCAAACCAATGGAATGGTTGAACTGTCTTATCAGGAGATCAAGAAAATCCTCCAGGTCACTGTTTGGCCTGACTTCCGAAAGCTTTGTGGGCTTATAGGACCACCCACAAAACCCAATTAGGTATGTCTTCGTTCAGATTGGTGTATGGGAAGGCATGTCACCTCCCCATTAAGATGAAGCACAAAGCCTATTGGGCAGTTCGGAAGTGCAATCTAAATCTACTTAAGGTCGAAACCTACCGTTAGCTTCAAATGAGCGAGATCGAGAACTACACAATGATGCATATGAAAACTCGCAAATTTACAAAGAGAGGGTGAAGGCTTTTCATAACAAACACATTTCTAGAAAAACTTTCCATCCTAATCAGAAGGTTCTACTCTTTGATGCCATGCTAAAACTTTTCGCAGTCAAACTCAAATCTAAATGGATTTGACCATTCTTGGTGAGACGAATCTTTGGAAATGAAGCCGTCGAAATAAGTCAACCCAACCTTGATTCTGAACCTTTCATCATGAATGGCCAGCAACTCAAGCCATTCATTGAACTCACGGATATGAACTTGGCTGAGGTATCTTTTGATCTCCATTCTCCCTAAGCTTATTACGTCCGGCTGATGGCGTTAAACTCAGCGCTTAACGGGAGGTAACCCGTCATCTTTTGAAAAACCCGAAACCCTTTTTGACACATCACTTTGCTAAACTCATATTGCACTTTAGGATTCGTCCATTAGAACAGTCGACTCCACCTCTGATACTCGTACTAGAGCTCGAAATCATCGGCAACAGTCATCCTGACCCGTTCACCCACCCTTTGAACCTGTTCTAATGTACGATCTAAGCTGAACTCGAACCCACCTAATTTATAATGAAGACATTGCAAGTTGTAGGCATGGGGGGGTATTAAAGAGTAAAACGTCGTGAGAATCAATTCACAAAAAGGATTTCATCAAAAAAATTATATATGTTTGAAAGAAAAAAAAGGAGGTTGAGGAAAAAGGAGAGCTATTTTTGAGAAAAATGAGAAAAGGAGGGAATAAAAATTGAAAAGACAAGAAAGGAGCAAAAAGACAAGGAAAGAAATTGAGTCCCTTCAAAGTAATATGGAACTTACTTAACTTCTAGGTTGGATCAAATGATGAATTAAGACTTGGAAGGCTAAAACTTAAGGGATTAGTGGCGAATACCGACCTTAGGCCTCTTGGATCTGAATGGATTTAAACACTCACGTACTTGTCAAGATCCGGATTAGTCCCCAAGAGGTTGGAGAAAATGCAAAGCTTGTGTATTAGGTCTAAAGCTTAGGGAGTATTCAGTCTCATTAACTAACCCCTGATTTACAGGACTCGGAAACTTAAGCACCCTAAATCACACACGGTCTAGTTCAGTGCGCTTAAATATAAAATCATGCCAAAGCGCATTTAATCTATTATGTAAATGGTCCTAAGATCTAGATTAAGAGCAGCTCGAAAACACAAGTCGATTTGGATAGGTTCTCGGTACGAAGAGGTGGGAAATTCCCCTTGAAGATGATCAATAACATATCATCTCCTCGGTGCTTGTCTCCTAGGATATCTAAATATCCTACCGAGGGCATGTAAGCACCTTGTGCTGGTTTAAATGCCATGGGTGGCATTATCACGAAATGTTGATTGCTAGGGTCTGGGTTTAGCTACAGAATGCCATAAGCGGGATTATCCTGAAATCTTCAAAGCCAAGGTTCTGGAGGTTGCCATGGGCGGAGCTATCCCGAAGCATCGATTGCCAGGGACCTTGCAAGGATTGATGGTGGGGACAAGGAATCCGATACAAACCGTATTTAGGGCCAATCCGAAGATGGATCAAAGGAAAAATATAATGAAAAGAAAAAGAGAGAGAAATCTCTCCACAAATAAAAATCTCCTTCTATCTCTCTCTTACAAAATGCACTGGCAAACTAAACCTCGGCTAACTATGTTATAAGCACGGGTGCTTTAACCTCTAAGTCCAACGAACCTTATATTAGTTCCTGTGGGCCTTAAAAACCTTCGCGGTAGACTAAGGTGAAAGCTAGTTAGGTATGGATCTAGGCTAGTACTTGAGTACCTCTAGGCCTATTGTTGGTACTAAGACTTGATTCCTAAAGATGCAGCTTAGTAGGGCATCCCGACGGTTACATCCGACCTAGATAACTGGTGTGATCCATATAGAATTTTGCTAAGGAACTAGCAAAAGCTAGGCATGGGGGTATGATGGGAACACCATCTTGAGCCATAACTAGCTCAATTTGGTCTTATAAAGTCAATAAAAGCTCCTACATATCAGTTAGAAGATCTCTTGAGTAGGATGAGTTGTTTTGAGAAGAAAAGATGAAAACAAGGTTATTTATGCAATTTTACCATCTTATCACAGATACAGAAAAACCACAGGGTATGTCAAGGGTTTATTAAAGGTCATTTAGTCATTTAAGTCTAATAGTGGGTCCATGCAGACAGAAACGGGTTTTCACGCATTTCAAGAATTAATGGACATCTGAAATCCTAAAAAAAGACCCACTTAATTAACTAAGGTTCTGGTCAGAATAAAATTCATCTATACCCTCTAAAAATCATAGACAAATATTCTCTAAGGTTTGTCATCCTTGATTTGACCATCTAAACCCATTTTGACCTAAAATAGAGTCTCAGACAGATTATTACCCTAATTTAGGTTTTTGCATAAATTACCTGGTTAAACTAGGTCAAAACCAAAATCCAACTTCACCATTGGATTCCTTACGTCCAAATTAGGTTTGTATCAAAAATCAGGCCCAATCAGATATTGTCTTGACCTAGTTAGCAATTTGGTCATGTCTGACTCTTTCTCTCTCACACAATCCCTCAGCTTTTGAAATTCCTTGCAGATACCCCCTATATTTTTTGCCACTCTTTGCAAAGAGGTCCCTTCACCATTGTCGTGGAAGAATCCTACTCTGACGAGCTTCTTTTGGTAAGAACTCTCTGATTACTTGACGAATCCCTCTCAAAATTGAAAGGAAGATTCGTCAGGTAATCTCCTTCCTATTGAACCATGTCCAAATCTCCAAATCTCTCTAAAAATCTCGTGTGAATCCTTAAAATATTCGAGTATCTCTTGTGCATCAAGCTTACCAAGCTTGAAAGCTTGGTTTCCAAGCTTTAAACCTCTCTCTAAGGCCTATATAAAGACCCATGTTGCACGCTGATCTCCTTACACTCGTTTTTGGCCTAGAATACCCCTCTTTCCTCCCTCTTCTCTGACCAAAGAGCTCCACGATGTCCGGGGATGCCATCCGAACACTCTCATCATCCACTTGCAATACCAGCAGCAGATTCTCCTTCCTCTCCCTCTTCCGCGTCGTGCCATACCAGCGGGCACCCCAATCCTCGCCGTCATCACCGCTTCTATCCCACCGGAGCTCCCTTCATCTCCAACGCCAGCCACACCAGACCTGACGTCATTCCTCCCCCTCATTAACCACCACTGAGTCTCCTCGACTCCTTATCTTCCGTACATCATCATCGTGCCATTACTCTGCTGTTTTGACCACCCCTACACTGTCCGCAACTTCATCTTCCACCTCGCCGACATACCTCCAGCGAAGCATTTCCGTCACCACAAACCATCTCTCCACCTCCCATCGAGTCAGCGAGCATCGCCTTGCCTCACTTATCAAAAGCCCTAAAGAAATTTGGGACTTTGATCATCAGTTCACCCCAACGAACTCACACCTCTCCACTCCATTATCTTAAGGTCATCAGACCTCTACACTCGCTCTCTCACCCCTCCATGCACGCCACCGCACTCGTCGTTCCACGGCAGAGGTTCTGAACTGCTCAAACGTGGCCGAGAGGCCTTATTTGTGATTTCAAGTATGCAGGTCATCGCACCATTACCGAAGCTACTTCGAGCGAGCTCGAAGTGCATTCTTCAAACATCTGCTCCAGGTCTTCGTCCCAAGCGAAGCAGATTCGCCTCAGGAACGTTCCTAGGTGGTCAATTGGGAGCATTGACTACTCCAAGAACACCAATTGAACGGGGGCTGTTACTGCATGCGAAGAAGTCATGGGACATTAGTCCCACATCGTGAACTAAGGCGCCTTCAGCAGCACATATAGGCAAAAAGTGACAAGGGCTTATCGCCTTCAAGTCACTGGGGTCAGGTCCCTACCAAGCCCTCGCACATGCAGTGCCTCATGCGCTCGCTCACGCCCTCGCCCGTGCTCACGCCATGCGGGTCTAGGTCCTAATTCGATTGCCCGATTACCCAGGTTTGGTCTGGTTTGCCCAGTTCGAGAGAGAAGACAAAGAGAGAGAGGGGGGGTTTTGCATCGCTCTCTAACTCTCCGACACTTAGAAGAATTAAGAAGAGGCCTTTTCCTCTATTGTGCATGACTGTTGTGCCTCTCCCTGAGGCTTCATGAGAGAGGCCCTTGCCTCCACTTGTTAAGGTGTCTAAGTGCCTATTCTGACGTCTGAAATTCTGAGTTGATACTGTGGTTGACATTAAGTGCTTGTAAAACTTAAAGAGTAATTTGGTAATTCAAATCACCATTTTACTCTAATTTTATTGCCACATTGACTCTTGAATCTATGTTTACATCATTTGTGCTTGAAATTGCTATTACATTGCTCTATTCTTGCTTACAATTGTGATCTTGAGATAAATTGTCATATTGCTCCCTACGTTAGACCTCAAAATTTCTTTCGAGCTATAAATTTTAAGTGTTCTACACGATTTATCAGCTATACTACAACGCATTACTTTTTAAACCCCGATTTAGCGTGTTAACAAACATAGAAACCTCTATTCTAGAACCTAGGATCGGGAAAATCTGGTTTATCCTCAAAATTATCTCAAGATTCATAATCAAGATTCGAGTGGGGGTTTGGGTATTTTTCATTAATCATCTCTTCTAATTGATCTAACAGATTCCCACGTTGTTTAAAAACATCTTGGTAATTTTCCCACAATTCAGGATTTGAAAAATATTGTAAACCATCATTTCTATGAATTCTTCTCACAACAATCATTTGAGCTAAGAGGTTTCCCAGGTCAAATCACCTAATATACGGGTTGTTATTATTTTAATGTGGTTCATAATGGGTTCATGATTTTACGTTTATTACCTTGATCTTCGCTAAAAGGGGTTGAGGTTCTAAAAAATTCGTCCCTATGTTTGATAGCATCCTCAATCATTCGATCTTTCATGCTCTTACGAGGTTCAGGGTTAGCAAACATTTTTCCTAATTTTTCAGGTTGATTCCCAAGTAATGTGATAGAAATAAAATCAAGTGGTGGATCAAAATATGGAGAACTTAGTTCAGGTTCAGAATGAATAGAAGAGAAGTTGATTAAATCAGAACTCACACAAGCCAATCGAAGCTTGACCCCGATTGGATTAAACTCTAATGGAAGCCTTAAGGCAAGTCTTAAGGGCCTCCTCCTATGCATGTACTACAGAAAAGATGAGAGGGACTGAATATGAATTAAACCCAATCAAGGCACCCAAAACAATTGGATGACTATGGCTGATTTGAGGCAGATGGACCTTTGAATTACAAATTCACGCGCCCCAAGAATTACGTGGGTATCTAGGAAAGAATAGTTCCGTAAAGACCCCTACACGGTAAAGCGTCCCCACTGGTTATAGGATTTCTCCCACCTGACTTTTCTTGTCACTGTGGTTCCAAGTAGACCAAAAACGTGTGAGTTAAGCCTTAAGTTTATCAATTTTAAGGCCTAATTGTGCTTGTGCCTTTAATTATCATTTGATTTAGAAATGAATTTGATGGAAACACCATCATGAGCCATAATTAGCTCATTTTGATCCAATTAAGTCAATAAATGCTCCTACATAACTACCACAGAGTTATATTTTATTGCAAAGTCATTCTAAGAGAAAGATAAGAAAACAGGATTAAAACTGTAATTTTACCATCATATCATGAATGTAGAACAATCATGGATTTTCTCAGGGGATAATTAAGGGTCAAATGAACCTAAAAGTCTAAAAAGTGGGTTTGAACAGACAGAAAAGGGTTTGCACGTGTTTTGAGAATTAAATGACTTTTGAAATCCTAAAAGTAGACCTGTTTTATTAACTGAGGTTTTGGTCAGGATAAAATTCACCTAAACCCTCTAAAATTCATATAAAAATATTTTCTAGGGTTTGGAACCTTCAATTTGACCATTAGAACCCATCTTTACCCAAAATAGAGTCTCAGATAGACATTTGCCCTAATTTGGATTTTTTCATAAATTACCTAGTCAAACTTGGTCAAAACCTAAATCTAACTTCACCATTGGATTTCTTGGGTCAAAATTAGGTTTGTACCAAAATTTGGGCCCAATCTAGGATCATCTTGACCAAGTTTACATTTTGATCCAGTCAAACTCCTTCTATCTCATTCAGACCCTTAACTTTTAAATTTTATTTCAAATAGCCCCCCAACTTCTTTTCCTTCTTCACAAGCAGGTCCCCGTGCCATTTTTGGAAGGTGAAACCTTCACGGTCGAGTTTCGAGCGAGGATTTCTCGCTCGATTCTCAATCAATCTCTCTCAAAATTGATATGGGGATTCCTTGGAAAGTTTCCTTCCATTTAAGCCATTCCTTGGGCACTAAGTCCTTCCCAAAAGGCCATGCGAACCTTTCAAAGGTTCGGGTATCCTATATCACAACTATCTTCCAAGCTTGAAAGCTTCTTTCCATGCTTAGAAGGGCTTCCTATGGCCTATAAAAGAGACACCATTACACGACTGTGCATTTCAGCAAGCTTTGGCCTAAGAAACCCTCCTCTACTCCATCTCCGGCCACCTTCAAACTTAGCTTCGGTGACTCCTCTCCGCTCTTCTCCTCCGGCCGTCCAACCATCAAATTGGACGACTGACTAGCTTCCTCTCATCCTCGCGAACCTCTCCTGCCAACGAGAGGTCGTGCCTCTACCTCAGTCGATGTCATCGCCTCACAGCACCTATGGTGGCGACCTTCCTCTATAGTTTTATTATTTCGTCGTAGTATGGTATAGAGAGAGGTGATTACCAGTTTAATACAATTTGTTACTCGAAAAATAAAAGAGTTCCCGAGGTCGAACTCAGGGAGCAAGTTGTATTCTAGGGGTACAAGTTTCTTTTACAAAAATAAAGAAAGAGAGAGAGAGAATTTGTTGGCTTTTCTTCTTTTCTCTTTGCTTCTCCTCTTCTTCCTTCTCAGATCTTCTGCTCTCTTCCTTTGTTCTTCTTCTTTATCTGCAGTGGTGATGTTCTTCTTCTTCTTTCAGCTGTTTCTGCTCTTCCTTTTTCTTCTGCAGAGCGGTCCTGTTCTTCTTCTTCTTCTTTCTTTCTTCTTTTCCTTTCTTCAGATCTTCTTCTCGTGCTCTTCTTCTTCTGCAGAGTCTTCACTTGGCCTCTCTGTGTTCCTCCTCTGCCTCGCCTTCCTTCTCCTTCGTTGCCTTCAGGACATCGTCTGATTTTCCAATCAGACGACTTAAATCGCCGCTGCTACAGTGCCGCTCGGTGCTCCTCCTTCCTTCAGCCTTCGTCTTCTTCCACGGTTCTTCTTCACCTGTGCCTGCACACTTACACAGCTTGATCAGGGGGCAAAACCTAACTCTACCCTCCCCCGTGTCTCTCTCTCACAGAAGCCACTCTTAGGAAAGCTCTCCCAGAGCTGCCGGGTTGCCGGGTACGGGTCACGCCCGGGTCCAAGCCCACCGGCGTGCGTGGTGGGCGAGGAGTGCAGGTCAGTCTAAGTCGGGTCGGGCCAGGTCCGCGGGGCGTGAGCGCGGACGAGACCGGGTAACCGGGCGGGTGAAGGGGACCTCACCCCGTGTGCTGAGGCAATAAGCCTCCAGCACTTTTTCGCTTTATACCGCTGCGCTCCTTCAAAGCCTTCCGAGGTGGGACTAAATGTCCCACCCCAATTTCGCGCCTGCGCGGCGGAAGCAGCTGGTAATCGCAGCTTTACGCGAGGCCTTCGCGCGAGGGATTCACCTCAGCTGCAGCCTAACGCTTTGCCGAAATGCCCCCGCACAGCCTGGGAGCGTGACCTGGGCGCGGCGCACCTGGGACAGCAGGTCGAAGCTACTTCGCTTCAACAATGGCGGCGACGAGCGCAGGTACCTGCCCACAGAGAAACGGCCTCTCGGCCCAATCAGAAACGCGGAGGACCTTCGCCGTGGCACGGCGAAGGTGGTCGGGGGGTGTGCAGGCGGCGGGGCGGAGCCTAAGGGCTGCCCTAGGTCGGACTGTGGGTCGGGAGATGGGTTTGTTCGGTGGAGTTGCAGAGGGTGATTTGGGGGAAGTGGAAGGGCGGAGGTTGATCAGGGTGAGGAGGCGGAGGTTCTGCGGTGGTCGGTGAGCCGTGTGGGTTGCTGGAGTGATGGGAGCGGCTCGCCGGAGGATGGCCGGAGGCGGAGAAGGTGAGGGTGATTGGTCGGAATCGAGGGCGACAGTAAATGTTTAAAGTGAGGAAGAGGAAGAGGGGAGGAAGAGGAGGAGTTCTACCTACTTAGCGGGACGAGGAGGGGCCGGAGCGGGCGACAGTCGTATCGACTGTCGCCGGAGAAGAAGATGTCCGGGGGAAGGGGCGGCGGCGAGCAGAGGGCCGGAGAGGCGCCAGCTGGGTGCGGCGTGGCGCGGGAAGAGCGAGGGAAAGAAGTCTCTGCTGCTGGTATTGCGGCAGAGCGAAGAGGAGGAGGAGGAAGAACCGCCGGAGCTAGTGGGCGTCTGCCGGAGTGAGAAGAGAGGAAAGTTGGGGGTTTTCTCCGTCAGATCCGAGCTGCCCTGAACGGCAGAGCGACGGGGGGTATTTATAGGGGCTGAACCAGAGAGGAGGGCGGAGGGAGACGACGTGTCTCCCTCGCCGGAGGACGCCGGAGTAAGGTTACCCATACCGTCCGTGCGTTCGCACGGCCGGTATGGTGGGTTGCAGCGACCAGGGGGGTGTTCCTGCGACGGCTGACGACGCAGGGCACCCCCGGTTGACTTGCCAGACCCTCTCCCTCACCCTGCGCGACGCCATGCCCCGCGCAAGGTCGCCGGAGCATGGTGCTGGCAAGTTTTGCAGGGAGGACCTGAACGCAAAGAACGAAGGAGAGTTAGGGGCCAAAATGCGAGGGTTCAAAAGTTGAGGGCCAAAAAGTAAATAGATGAGGACCAAAATGTAAAGTTGGTCAAGAAGGTTTCTTCTTAGGCTCAACTTTTTATACATGACTAATTAGGACCTAAGGAATCTGATGGTGAATTTTATTTCTAGATTAAACCTTGTTTGACTGGTCAATTTATGCAAAAACCCAAATTAAGTTATTAATTGGGTATGGTTCTCAATGTAGGTCAAGATGGGTTCCTAAGGTCAAATTGAAGGTTCTAAACCCTAGAGATTATTTTTCTATGAATTTTAGAGGGTTTATTCCATTTTTGCTTTGCCTTGAACCTCGTGAATAGAAGTGGGTTTGCTTTAGGGTTACAGATTATCATTTAGTTCCTTGGAATTGCTGTAGCCCTTATCAGATCATCCCACTTTCCTTCTTATTCGGTTTGTTTGACCTGTGTTTGGACCCTGAATTACCCTGTATGCAGATTATACTGGTAAAATTGCATTTTTACCCCTTATGACTTATTTTCTCCTTAAACTCAGAATTCTCTGAGTTAAGCCTTTCCTTGAGTTATGTAGGAGCTTTTATCCTTTGTATTGGGTCAAAATGAGCTAGTTATGGCTCATGATGAGGTTCTCATCAACCTACCTCCTTCTCCGGCTCTGGTCGACCAACATCAGAGCCCTCCGCCTCTCTATCGCATCCCTAAGTTCCTCTATTGCTCTCTCTATACTTTTTTTTCCCACTCTCGCAACACCTGCACAACCACTGATTCTCCCTCAACGTCGTCACCTTCTTCCTCTCCAGCCACATCTCCGACAAAGCACCTCCACCGCTCCACACCTCCATCCAATTCACCACCGACTCCAAAAACTTCGTCGTGTCCCAGAGAGCAAAGGCCCTCTAGTTATTGAGGCTATTGGCCTCTCCTCAGTGCCACCGAACACCCCACCTTCACACAGCCATCTCCGTCACCGTCAGGCCTCCACCCTCACTCTCACCACACGCTGCACCCACCACCGCATTCGCCACTCCACGGCGATGCTGCTGAGCTGGTTTAACAGGGTCGAAAGACCGTTCTTTGGATTTCAGGTTCACCACCGTTGCCACCATTGCCGCAACTTCTTCAAGCAAGCATCGAGCCCGCTCCCGAGCGCCTTCACTCCAAGCCTTGACTCCAGATCGCACGGAAACATCATGCGCATACGCCCAGGCCTTCAATTGAGGAAGATACCCTCAGCAGCTGACCTAATTGAGGAGGAGACCGTGCTGCTGCAGACACGCAAAAGGAAATTCGGGACTTTAGTCCCACCTCAGAAGCTAAGAAGCACACCGCAGCGAATAAATTGAAAAAGTGTCTGGGGATTATTGCCTCAAACACTTGGGGGGTGAGGTCCCCTGCTCACCTGTGCCTCGCCCGAGACCAGCTCACCCGCGGGCCTAGCGCAGACCTGACCCACCTAACCCAATTCCACTCCTCGACTGCGATGACGCCCGCAACCCTGGACCCAGGTGCGCTCTAGGTCCGAAACTCGATAACCCGGTATTATTGGAGGCTCTGGGAGAGCGTGACCATAAGAGAGAAAGAGAGGATCGTGTGCAGGGGCAGGGGGTTTTGCTACAGAGAGAAACGGCTGACACTTATCCGTTTGAAGGACCTTCCCCCTCTATGCGAAGAAGAGTTGAAGAAGAACAAGGTAGGAGAAACAGAAGGAGAGCTTCATAGAGAAGAAAGGCAAAAGAAGAAGGAAGGCTAAGGCACGAAGAAGAGGAGAAGACCTAGCCAGAAGAAAGAAAAGAGAAGAAAGAGCCTCAGAAGAAAGCAAGGAAAGAAAGAAGGAAGAAGAGAAAGAAACAGAGCAGAGAAGAGAGACCCTTAAGTCTCTAGTAAGCAGCACTGTAGCAGTAGGCTGTTTAAGTCGTCTGATACAAGTCTAGATCATCTGATTGCATATATTTGAGGCTTTGTTGATACTGTTGATTTAGTTACTATATGTGAGGAGCAATTAGTGATTCAAATCACCATTTTACTCCACTCTTTTTGCACATTGATTCCTGACATTATTATTATTGCAATCTCTTATATTTCTTATTCGAATTGTGATCTTGAGTTTTAAATTGCCATATTGCTCCCTGTGTTCGACCTCGGACTTCAAAACCAAGTAATAAATATTATTTTTTTTCAAAGTAATTTCAGCTATATTACAACGTAGTTTTTAATACCTCGATTTTGCTAGAAAACATTTTGGCGTCGTTGCTAGGGAGCAACATGCAATTCAGATCTCTTGATTGAAATATCTGAGTCAATACTAACTTGCTCTATCTCTTTTGACTTTAATCTGTTTCAGAGGATCCATTGAGGAAGATCAGCCGCACATCAACCACTCTAGGGACAGGTAAACCCCATTCAAATCCTTCTAAGACCCTAAATCTGAAAAAGCAGAAAAAGGAAAAATCAATTAGGGCTACTTGCATTTTATTTTTAGAAAAACCATTAAGTTGCCTAATTTGATATATTCTAGAGAACATCCAAGCCCTAATCTGCGCACCTACTTAAGATCTTAAGGTATCTAAGGCTATCACCTTCATGTTTTAAGCCCTAGGTTCCACATTTGGACGGAGTAAATTGGACCAAATCAGAGCCAATTAAGGATTCCAATTTAGGGTTTTAGATACACACTTGCTCAATCAAGAATTGATCTTTCCAAACAATGTGTGCCTAGACCTTGATTGAATTGATCTATTCAAGCAAAACCCTAAAATCAGGCTCTTAAATTCATTTGAACACTAAAAAAAAGAGGGACCTAAATTTCTCAAAAGGACAATACAGGTGAAGTTGACCCACCTTGTTGGGTTAACCACTCTTCAAATTAGGTCACTTTTTCACAAAAACATCTTAAAAGTTCAAGTGAAATCATAAGCACCCTTGCTCTTAATTAAACTGGTAGACTTAAGAGGTCAAGTCCCCATTCTAGTCTACCTGGAACATCAGTGACAAGAGAGGTCAGGTGGGGGAAACCCTGTAACCCGTGGGGGCACTCTACTGTGTACGGATCTTTGCTGGACTCTCCCTCTCTGGCTGCCCAAGTAATTCTCAGGTGGACGGCTTTCTGACTAAGGGGTATCAACCGCCCCGAACCTCTATAGTCATCCAAAATTTTTGGGTGTCTTGATTGGGACCATCACATTCTACCTCTCATCTACTCCATCAGTGCATGTTCGGGAGGAGGTCTCTAAGACCATCCTTGAGGCCTCCTTTAGCTACTCATTCCCGTCAAGGCCAAGCCTCGACCTCCTTGTTTGTGCAACAACCCAATCCAATCGATATCTCTTTTGATTCATCTAAACCTAATTCTCCTTCATCCATCATCATGGCACAACCAGCAGAAGAAAATAATCTTGAAAATTAGCTTCAGTGCCTCAATGATCTATTCCAGGCCTTTGTGAACCCACCACAGCGTCCAATGATGCAAAATCACTACAATCTCACTGCGATGGCAATCGAACCATGAGCACAAATCCCCACTAGAGGTCCTAACACTGAACTCAAGCCTAACATGATTCATGCCATTCCCAAATTCCATGAGCATAATTCCAAAGATCCTTTCCAACATATCAAGAAACTCAAGCATCTGGCCTAGACCTTCGAGTCAAAAGCTCAGAATCGAGGTGTTCTACTCATGAAAATGTTCTCCTTCTCTCTCATGGATAAAGCTGCTCACTGGTACCAAACCCAAACATGTCCAATCAACACCTGGGCGGAACTTCAATCCAAGTTTTTGAGAAAGTTCTTCCCTGTTGGTCGGACAAATGCTTTACGGCACCAAATCACACATTTCACACAGCAAGCAGGAGAACCGCTTCACGAGGCATGGAATCGTTTTCTGGATCTCATGCAAAAGTGTCTGATGAGAACCTCATCATGAACCCTAACTAGCATAATTTAATCCAAATAATTGTGAAAAAACTCCTACAAAACCCACTTAACTCAAAGAATTCTGAGTTAAAGAATAAAATAAATCATCAAGGGTAAAACTGCAATTTCACCAATGCAGTATGCAAACGGGGTAATTAAGGGTCCAAACATAGGTCTAACAAGCTTAACAAGGAGGGAAGTGGGATGATCTGATCTAAAAAGGGTTATAGTAAATTCTAGGAATTAAATGACATTCTGTGATCCTAAAATAAATTCACTTTAATCCACGAGGTTCGAGGTAGGATAAAAATCAAATAAATCCTCTAAAATTCATAGAAAAATATTCCCTAGGGTTTAGAATCTTCAATTTGGCCTTTGCAACCTATTTTGACCTAAAATGAGAACCATGCCCAATTAATGACTTAATTTCGATTTTTACGTAAATTGACCAGTCAAACATGGTCCAACCTAAAATAAAATTTCACCATTAAAATCCTTAAGTTCAAATTAGTCTGGTATAAAAATTTGAGCCTAAGAAAAGGCCATCTTGACCAACTTTACAAATTGGTCCTCTTAATTTACTTTTTGACCCTTATCTTTCGAAACCCTTACATTTAGCCCCCTAACTTCTCATCATTCTTTGCAGAACTGTCCTCCTTGCCATTTCTGCGCAACGCCATACCTCCGGCGACCTTGCGCGAAGGATGGCGCCGCGCAGGGCAAGGCGACCGTCCTCTAGAACAGACGGGGGGTTCCCTGCGACGTCCTCTGTCACAGGGACCCTCCCCTGCCCTCTCCCACCGACCATGCCTCTCATGCGAACGCACGACAGGCATGGGTATCCTTTCTGACCACTCTCCGGTGAGGCAGGCACGTCGCCTCCTTGGTCCCCTCTCCGTGCCAAGGCCTTTATAAGGAGCGGCAAGGTCTGCCAACTCCTTCAAGCTTCCTCTGGCGGAGAAATACCCCACATTTCATCTCTTCTCCCCTCCGGTTAGAGTGCCCGAGCTTCCGGCGATCTTCTCCTCCTCCTCGTTGCTCTGCTGCCCTACATGCAGTAGAGTTTACTCTGCCCCGTCATCCACGCCAGGCCGTACCAGCTGGCGCCCTCAGACCGCCTCCTCGTCGCCGATACCCTCCTCCTGGGCATCTTCGTCCTCAGCTCCAGCAAGCACGAGCCGGACGCTTCCCTCTCGCCCTTCGTCGAGTAAAAGGGTAGAACTCTTCCTCTCTCTCTCCCTTACATTTTCCCTCTCTTAATTTACCATTTTTACTCCACCGCACGCCACTTCCACCTCCATCTACTCCGTCTCTGATCACCTTCTCCGGCGAGTCTATTCCACTTCCACAGACCACCTCTTCCCTCGCCAACCAACCTAGAGGCTCCCCCTCACTCCACTCAACCGTTCCCCCCTCTTCAATCACTGCCAATCACCGCCCAACCACCCCCCGAACAAACCCATTTTCACGCACACAGTCTGACCTAGGTCCACCTCCACAGGCGCTCTCGTGCCTCGCCGACCACCGCACTGCCTTCGCCGCACTCCGATGAAGCTTCCCACATTATCTGACTTGGTCGAGAGGCCGTCACTGTGTTTTCAGGTCAGCACCCCCTCGTCGCCATTGTTGAGCTGCTGCAGCTCCTTCACTCGCAGCTCCAGGCCTTCTCCAGCCCAAGCGCGAGTCCCAGGCAGTGCGGATGACTCCGCGAAGGCGCCCAGGCTTGCGATTTGGGTCACGAGCCTCGCAGATGCCCCAATAGGCTGCAACTCCCTCGCCTGCAGACGCGCAATCTAGAGGTGGGACTTTAGTCCCACCTTGTAAATGTGCGGCCACGTGCCCACACTTAAATTGAAAAAGTGTATCAGGCTGGTTGCCTTCGATACACAGGGGTCAGGTCCCTCACACGCACGAGGAACGCCACGCACTCGCCCACCCTCGCCCGCGCTCACGCCCCGCGGGTCTGGGCTGGATCCGACTACCCGACCAAGCACTCGTCGCCCACCACCGCACATCGGTGGGCCTGGTCCCGGGCACGCTACCCGAACCCAATTACCCAGCTCTAGGAGAGCATTCCTAAGAGAGATTCAGAGAGAAAGAGAGACGCGGGGAAGGGGTAGGGGTAGGTTTTGCACTAATGGGTGTGTATCCGTGCAGGGAAGAAAAGAGAAAGAAGAAGAAAGGAGGGGCGGCCAAAGCCTTAGCCGCACTAAGCAGCTAAAGAAGAAGAAAGGAAGGAGAGGAGCTGAAGAAGAAGGAAGGAAAGAACTGTAGCAAATGCACAGATAAGCAGTCTGAGCATCGCATCAGACGTCGGAAGGGCAACAGCCAAAAGAAGAAGAAAAGAGGAAGGAAGGTCAGCGGCCAGAGCAGAAAGAAGAGGAAAAGAAAAGAAGCAGAAGCAGAGAAGAAGAAAAGAGAAAGAAGAAAGAAGACACAGCCGCAAGGAAGAAAAAGAAGAAGAAGAAGAAAGAAGAAGGCAGGCTGAGAAAGAAAAGAGAAAGAAGAAGAAGATCACCACAGCCGCAGGTTAAAGAAGAAAGAAGAAGAAGAAGAGGAACGGCCAAAGCAGAAGAAGAGAAAGAGAAGAGGAAGAGAGAAGAAGAAGAAGCCAACCAAAGAGAACTCTCTCTCTTATTATTTTTGTAACATAATTGTGAACATTTATGCTTCTAGAATCATAGTTTCTCCCTGAGTTCGACCTCGGGAAAACTTGTTATTCCGAGTAAAAAATTTCGTAGTAATCTGGTAGCAGTTTTTTTTCATATACTATAACGACTGTAGACCATAATAAACATAAAGACGAAACACGCGACACAACTGTTACTATTCTTGGGGCCGTTGCCGGGGATCAACGGCTATTCTAGAAGCCATAAATTCTCTATTAAGTTTCTACTAATCTCTTCTCTTTTGAGTGCAGGCACAGGAAATCAAGAGAACAACAAGCAGCCACACAACAACCACTCCAAGGACAGGTAATTTTCTATCCTCTCATTTTAACGCCCAAATTCTAAAGAGGAAGAAAAAGAAAAAAACAAGCAATATAGGTATAACCTGTCTTCCATACCTAGTAAATCATCAGGGCTGCATGTTTTCAATTTCAACCCACTATTCCTACACACACTATTAAGGGAATTTAGGGCTAACACTTTCTTGCCTGAGCCCTAATTACCCAATCAAAAGGAAGCTAACTGGACTAAGTAGAGCCAACATAAGACTCAAAATTAGGGTTTTAGAGACACACTTCTTAAGCAAGAATTGAGAAATCCCAAAAGAAGTGTGCCTAAGCCATTGATTGAAAATACTTATTCAAAGAAACCCTAAGCAATTTGGCTCTTAAAAACACTTGAACCCTAAAAGACAGGACCTAATAAGCTCTCAAAGGAACTAGTAGGTGAAGTTGACCCCTTGGGTCAACCAACCTTCAACTTAGGTCACTCTTTGCGGTCAAAAGGCTAAAGTTCAAGTGAAAACCTAAGCACCTTGATCTTAACTAAAAGTGGTAGACTTAAGAGGCCAAATCCCCATTCTGGTCTACCTGGAATCTCAGTGACAAGAGAGGTCGGGTGGGGGAAACCCCGTAACCCGTGGGGACGCTCTACCGTGTAGGGGTCTTCGCGGGACTCACCCTCTCTGGCTGCCCAGGTAATTCTCAGGTGGACGATCTTTTGATTAAGGGGTCCATCTGCCCCAAGCCTCTATAGTCACCCAACATTCTAGGTGTCTTGATTGGGTCCAGCACCTGCTAAACTCATCTTCTCCATCAGTGTATGTTTGGTAGGAGGTCCTTGAAACCTCCTTTAGAAATTCACTCTCCTAGAGGCCGAGCCTCAATGCCCTTGTTTGAGCAAACAACACTTCACATAGACCTCTCCTCCGACTCCGAACCCAACTCACCTTCTTCTTCCACAATGGCTCAGCCAATTGAGGAAGAGAACAATCTAGAGCACCAGCTCCAGCGACTCAATGACCTCTTCCAGAACTTCATGTACCCACCGTAGCGTCCTATGATGTGGGACCATTATAATCCTGCTGCGGTGGCTATTGAAACTCGAGTCAGAATCCCGACTAGAGGACCTGATTCTGAATTAAAGCCCAATATGATTCATGCCATACCTAAATTTCATGGGCTTAATTCTGAAGACCCCTTCCAGCACATAAAACAGCTAAAGCATCTGGCCCAGACTTTTGGGTCAGATGCACAAAATCGGGAAATTCTCCTCATGAAGATGTTCTCCTTCTCCCTTATGGACAAGGCC
The DNA here is from genome assembly GCA_037157565.1 of Thalassia testudinum. Classification (NCBI taxonomy): domain Eukaryota; kingdom Viridiplantae; phylum Streptophyta; class Magnoliopsida; order Alismatales; family Hydrocharitaceae; genus Thalassia; species Thalassia testudinum. Next base: position 12,784,579 of record JAZHRO010000010.1, read on the forward strand.
GCTCATTGGTACCAAACATAGACCCAGCCGATCAACAATTGGGAAGAACTTCAGTCTGAGTTTTTGAAGAAGTTATTTCCCGTTGGTCAGACCAATGCCTTGTGCCATCAGATTACCCACTCCACGCAACAATCAGGAGAACCTCTCCATGAGGCATGGGATCGCTTTCAGGATCTCATGAGAAAGTGCCCCCATCACGGAGTTCCTAAATGGGAACAAGTTCAGCCTTTTTACCAGGGACTCCGTGAAGATATTAGGTTTTTCGTCAATGCAACTTGCGGAGGGAATATCATGGGTTAGCATGAGGACACCGTGTGGGAGATTCTCGAAAACATGTGCGAGAACTCCATCAATAATGACTCCATGGGATTATTCGACAGGATGAATACCCGTGCATCGACGAACCTTAGGGGAGCACACGAGACGCAAGGCCTGTCCGCATAAGTCGACCTGGAATTAATGGCCAGTCGATTGGACAAGGTCTCTATCATTGAGAAGAAGGTGGATGAGCTGACTCAGCACTTGCAGCGAGCCACCTCTGTGCATAATTCCTTTGCACAGCCTCCTTCCACACGGGAGACTGTGCAAAACATTCTCCACCGACTTTCTCCTAGGATGGATCTGTATCCACCCCCCATCTGATTCTCAGATCGGAGGATCCTCTGATCCTTTCTATACTAGCCAGGGGAATTCTACTCCCCCATTCTCTGACTCTTTGGAGGTTCCTCAGACCTGCGAGGACCTCAACGCCATCCAGAATGATCCATTTTCCAATACCTACAATCCTGGATGGCGAAACCATCCCAACTTCCAGTGGGAGGGAAATTCCCAAACTCAAAGACCACCCTTTCAGCCCCGTCCACAACCATCTCGTCCTTACCAGCCGCCTCAGCCTTGACCCAACCCAACTTATCCATCAGGGCCAAACCAAGACCAAATGTCCCTCATCCTTCAGACTCTGGCTGACATTCAAAGAACGAATGCGGCTATTCAGAAGCAACACAACGACGAACTTATAGAGGTCGAGAGGCCGTCACTGTGTTTTCAGGTCAGCACCCCCTCGTCACCATTGTTGAGCTGCTGCAACTCCCTCACTCGCAGCTCCAGGCCTTCTACAGCCCAGGCACGAGTCCCAAGCAGCACAGACTGACTCCGCGAAGGCACCCAGGCTTGCGATTTGGGTCGTGAGCCTCGCAGCTGCCCCAATAGGCAACAACTCCCTCGCCTGCAGACGTGCAATCTGGAGGTGGGACTTTAGTCCCACCTCGTAAGTGTGCGGCCGCATGCCCACACTTAAATTGAAAAAGTGTATCAGGCTGGTTGCCTTCGATATACAGCGGTCAGGTCCCTCACACGCACGCGACGCACCACGCGCTCGCCCGCCCTCGCCTGCGTTCACGCCCCGTGGGTCTGGGCCAGATCCGACTACCCAACCAAGCACTCCTCACCCACCACCGCACGCCGGTGGGCTTGGTCCCGGGCGCTCTACCCAAACCCGATTACCTGGCTCTAGGAGAGCATTCCTAAGAGAGATTCAGAGAGAAAGAGAGACGAGGGGAAGGGGTAGGGGTAGGTTTTGCACTGATGGGTGTGTATCCGCGCAGGGAAGAAAAGAGAAAGAAGAAGAAAGGAGGAGCGGCCGAAGCCTTAGCCGCACTAAGCAGCTAAAGAAGAAGAAAGGAAGGAGAGGAGCTAAAGAAGAAGGAAGGAAAGAACTGTAGCAAATGCGCAGATAAGCCGTCTGAGCACTGCATCAGACATCGGAAGAGCAATAGCCAAAAGAAGAAGAAAAGAGGAAGGAAGGTTAGCGGCCAGAGCAGAAAGAAGAGGAAAAGAAAAGAAGCAGAAGCAGAGAAGAAAAAGAAAAGAGAAAGAAGAAAGAAGACACAGCCGCAAGGAAGAAAAAGAAGAAGAAGGCAGGCTGAGAAAGAAAAGAGAAAGGAGAAGAAGATCACCACAGCCGCAGGTTAAAGAAGAAAGAAGAAGAAGAAGAAGAGGAATGGCCAAAGCAGAAGAAGAAGAAGAAGAAGAAGAAGAAGAGGAACGGCCAAAGCAGAAGAAGCAGAGAAAGAGAAGAGGAAGAGAGAAGAAGAAGCCAACAAAAGAGAACTCTCTCTCTCTCTCTTATTATTTTTGTAACATAATTGTGAACACTTATGCTTCTAGAATCATAGTTGCTCCCTGAGTTCAACCTCGGGAAAACTTGTTATTCCGAGTAAAAAATTTTGTAGTAATCTAGTAGCTGTTTTGTCATATACTATAACGACTATAGACCATAATAAACATAAAGACGAAACACGCGACACAGCCGTTACTAGTGCCCCCACCACAGAGTTCCTAAATGGGAACAGGTCCTGTCTTTTTACCAGGGACTCCGTGAGGTTATTTGATTATTCGTCAATGCAACCTGTGGAGGAAACATCATGGGTCAATGTGAAGACACCGTGTGGGAGATTCTCGAGAATATGTGTGAGAACTCCATCAATAACGAATCCATGGGCATGTTAGACCAGACGAATGCCCGTGCATTGACGAATCCAAAGGGAGCACATGAGACGCAGGGCCTATCCTCTTCCGTCGATTTGAAACTGATAGCCAGTCATCTGAACAAGGTCTCTATTATTGAGAAGAAAGTGGATGAGCTAACTCGACACTTGCAGCAAGCCACCTCTACGCAGAACCCGTTCGCGCAACCACCCTCTAATAGGGAGGCTGTGCAAAACATCTATCACCGATCTTCTCATGGGATGGACCCGTATCCATCCCTGTCTGATTCAGGTTTCGAAAGAAACTCTGGACCCACCTACTCTAGTTGGGGGAACTCTGAACCCTCGTATTCTGACTTTTTCGAGGTTCCTCAGACCTACGAGGACCTCAACTCCATTCAGAATGATCCATTCTCAAACACTTACAATCCTGGATGGCGTAATCATCCTAATTTCACGTGGTCAGGAAATAATCAAAATCAGAGACTGCAATATCAGCCTCAACCACAAGCTCCTCGTCTCTATCAGCCGCCTCAGCCTTGACCTAACCCAACTTATCAATCTGGGCCGACTCATATAGATCAAATGACTCTTATCCTTCATACTCTGGCTGACATTCAGAAGACGAATGCAGCTATGCAAAAATAGCATAGAGACGAGATCACAGAGGTTCGCAATCAACTTGCCCAGATGGCAAATCCTTGCCAACCTAGTGCACTTCCTTCACAACCTCTGCTTAACCCGAATAACGTGCTGAACCACAGGTGCGTTATGAACCCATATCAAGGCCAAGCTCACTTTGCTTATCAAGCCCATTCTACTACATCACCCGACGGGATGGAGGCTTCGACATCATATGCGGGTTACCAGCAGCAAGCACCCCTTTTTCCTACACCAAACCAGAACCAGGCAGGATTGAATTCTGTTACTACCCGTAGTGGCAAAACAACACAGGACCTACCTTATCCAAGCCACTCCCAGCCTGGCAATACAAATCCTAACCCTAGGATAGTCATCTAGGATACCTCTATCCCAGATCAAGAACTTGGACCCATTCTAGAGGAACCATCTAAGGTTCCATTACCCGAGGCCTTGACCAAGGGAAAAAGGACAACCAAAATCGTGGCACATGAGGAGGACCTAGTTAAGCTCTTTGAATAGGTCCATATCCCCTTGATGGATGCGATATGCCACGTACCGGCTTACGCATGATTTCTGAAAGACGTGTGTACACCTAAGCGTAAGTTGTGAACCAAAGGCGAGAATCCGATTGTACTGTCGAAGCCAGCTCCGTCGTTTTGAGCAAACTCTCGCTAAGGCAAAAGACCCAAGCACCCCTCTGATCTCCTGTGAAATCGGTGATATACAAATCGACTGAGCTTTATTGGACTTAGGAGCCTCCATAAATTTGATACCTACAACCCTATTAGACTACTTCGAGGAATCCAAGCTTAAACCGACAAAAATGACTTTACAACTAGCTAACCAATCAATTAAGTCACCAAAAGGAATTCTCAAGGATGTCATAGTTAGGGTACATGATTTCTATTTTCTAGTGGATTTTATTGTCTTAGACATGGATGCTCCTAAGAATGTGAAGAATACACCGATCATACTAAGAAGACCCTTTCTAGCCACTGCTAGGGCCAATATCAATTGTGAGGAGGGCCAAATTGAATTAAAATTTGGGAGCAAGACACTAAAGATCGACATCTTTAAGGCCCAACAAGGAATTAATTGCAGAGTCATAGAACAAATTTGCGATATCGAAGCTGTGGTTGACGACTTTAACGAGGAAAACCTGACTATTTTTAATCAACCACAACAGGATCAAAACCCGCAATTAGAGGAGCCCGAACTCAACCTAGATACACCCATAGCTCCTTTCTTTGTTCCCGACACCCACCATGAACCACCCACTGCTACTGACAACCCAGTTATGGAATTAAAGCCTCTTCCTGATCATCTCAAGTATGTCTTTTTGGGTTCCAATCAGACATTTCCTGTTATTATTAACTCCCGACTCACCTAATTAGGAAACATGGCTGATTTCTGTTCTCCAGCAGCATCGGAGAGCCATTGGATGGACTCTCGATGATCTGACTAGTATCAACCCTTCATATTGCACACATCACATCTACATTGAAGAGGGCTCACGACCATCGCGTGAAATGCAGAGACATCTAAATTCAAATCAGCAAGATGTCGTGAAAAAGGAGATTATCAAGTGGTTAGATGCAAGGATTATCTACCCGATCTCCGACAATCGGTGCGTGAACCCAATCCAAGTTGTGCCTAAGAAGACAGGGCTCACCATCATCACGACTGAAATTGAAAAAACCATACCGACCCATATAGCAAACTCATGGAGAGTCTGCATTGATTACAAAAGACTCAATTCCTCCATGATGAAGAATCATTTTCCAATACTGTTCATTGATCAGATTCTCGAGAAACTAGCGGGAAATTGATTCCTTTGCTTTTTCGACGGGTACTCCAGTTACAATCAGGTTGCAATCCATCCCGAGGACCAAGAGCAGACCACCTTCACCTGCCCCTTCGGAACATACGCATTCCAAAAGATGCCATTCGGTCTCTACAATGCACCCGCTATTTTTCAGCGACGCGTGCTTGCCATATTCTCAGATATGGTAGGTGAATACCTTGAAGTCTTCATGGATGACTTCTCGGTATTTGGCGAATCATTTGATGATTGCCTCTTGCACTTGGTCCAAATCCTCAGGTGGTGCATTGATGTGAACTTGGTTCTTTCCTGGGAAAAGAGCCACTTCATGGTACCTGAGGGAATTGTCATGGGACATCTCATCTCTGAAAAAGGCATCAAGGTTGATCGAGCCAAGGTGAATTTGATTTCCAAACTCCCTATGCCTAGCTCAGTCAAAGACATCCGATCCTTTCTGGGGCATGTCAATTTTTACCGTCGATTCATTCCTGATTTCTCGAAAATCGTGTGCCCCCTGACAAATCTTCTATCTAAGGATGTCCCCTTTGAAATCTCCAAGGAGTGCGCTCAGACGTTTGAGATCCTGCATGATCGAGTTACCCAATCACCTATCCTGCAATCCCCTGATTGGTCTCAACCCTTTGAGATCATGTGCGATGCATCTGATTATGCTGTAGGGATGGTACTTGGGCAAAAAATAGATGGGAAACCCGTGGTCATCTACTACGCTAGCAAGACACTTGACGAGGCTCAACGTAACTATATAGTTACTGAGAAAGAGCTACTAGCTGTAGTATTTGCCCTGGAAAAATTCAAATCATATCTTTTGGGTTCCCGTGTTATCATATACTCAGATCACACTGCAGTGAGGCACCTCCTTGCGAAGAAGGATGCAAACCTCGACTAATCCACTGGATCTTGCTGTTACAAGAATTCGATCTCGAGATTCGCGATAAAGCGGGAAAACAGAACATGGTAGCTGACCACTTGTCCCATCTTCCTTCTTCCGTCATCGACCTGTCTGGTCCAATCACTGAGCATTTTCCGAACGAGCACCTGCTAGCCATTCACAATCTCCCCAGGTTTGCTGATATTGTAAACTACTTGGTTACGGGGAAAGTTCCGCTAGATTGGCCGACTCCCAAGCGGGACAAATTGATTGCTGAGGCCAAGTACTATATTTGGGAAGAACCATATGTTTTCCACATCGGCAATGATCAGGTGATCCAGAGATGCATTCCTGATGATGAGGTCAATGATGTAATGTCATTCTATCACGACCAGGCCTGCGGTGGCCATTTCTCTGGGCATAAAATCACAGCGAAAATTCTCCAGTGTGGGTTATTTTGGACCACTTTGTTCAAAGATGCATAGACGTATTGTAGGGCATGCGCTCGTTGTTAGACCCTAGCAACATGGGCCCGCGGGATATGATGCCCTTGAACCCGATTATTGTGTGCGAAATCTTTGACATATGGGGAATTAATTTCATGGGACCCTTTCCTAGATCTAATGGCTTCGAATACATTCCACTCGATGTTGATTATGTCTCTAAAATGGGTTGAAGCCATCCCCACGAGAACTAGTGATCATAAAGTTATCCGCTGATTTATCCAGGAGAACATCTTTACCAGATTTGGGGTTCCTAAGGCCATCATCAGCAATGGCAGGTCTCATTTTACCAATGTGCACTTCCAGTCCCTGATGAAAAAGTACGGGGTGTCACATCGTATCTCGATTCCTTACCACCCCCAGACTAATGAACTGGCAGAACTATCAAATTGAGAGATCAAGAAGATCCTTCAGGTCACTATTCGACCTGATAGAAAAGATTGACCTTCTCGCCTTCCAGAAGCCTTGTGGGCCTATAAGACCGCCCACAAAGACCCAATTAGGCATGTCTCCCTTCATATTAGTGTACAGTAAGGCATGTCACATTCCCATCGAGATAGAGCACAAGGCTTATTGGGCAGTAAGAAAGTGCAATCTGGATCTAGTGATGGCTGAAACACACGACCGGTTGCAATTGAGCGAGATCGAGGAACTACGCAATGATGCATATGAGAACTCGTGTATCTACAAAGAATGGGTTAAAGCTTTCCATAATAAGAACATTGTGCGAAAATCTTTCCACCCTGGTAAGAAAGTTCTACTCTTTGATGCCAAACTCAAACCTTTCCCAGGAAAACTCAGATCAAAATGGATTGGACCATTCTTGGTGTGACGAATCTTTGGAAATTGAGCTATTGAAATTTGCCAACCTAGCCTTGATTCAAAACCCTTTGTTGTGAACGGTCAGCGATTCAAGCCGTTCACTGAACTCACTGATACGAATAGGGCTGAGGGATCTTTTGATCTCCATTCTCCCTGAGCTTATTGCGCCTGACTGATGGCGTTAAACTCAGCGCTTAACAGGAGGAAACCGTCATCATTTTGAAAAACCCGAAACCCTTCTTGACACATCTTATACTGAACTCATATTGCACTTTAGGGTTCATCCATTAGAATAGCTAACTCCACCTCTGGTACCCGTACCCGAGCTTGAAACCGTCCGCAACAGTCACCCCGACCCATCCACCCACCCAACACCTGTTCTAATGAATGATCTAAGTTGAACTTGAACCCACCTAATTTACAATGAGAACATTGCAAATCGTAGTCATGGGGGGGTATTAAAGTGCAAAACGCTATGAAAATCACTACACAAGAAAGGGTTTCATCAAAAAAATCACATATTCCAAAAACCAAAAAAAATAAAAAAAATTGAAAAAGAACAAAAATAGAAGGGAGGAAATTTTGAATTGATTGCATATCATTTTTTAAGAGAAAAGAAGAGGAGATAAAAATGTCAAAAAGGAGCATAATTTGAAAACAAAATAAAAAGAAATAGTCATTAGTAAAAGATTAAGGAATTGACACAATTCTAAACCAAATCAAAAAGAAAGAAAATGAAAGACAAAAAGTGCTAAGAGACAAAATAGATTAGAAGGAACGCTGATCTTAAGCCTCTTGGGCTACGATCCTAGGCTTAAAAATTTAAGTATCCTCTAAGATCTAGATAGTCCTCAAGAGGTTGGGGAAATTGCGAAACTTAAGTATTAGGTCTAAAGCTTAGGGATTATTTGGCCTCGTTAACTAACCTCTGGTTTGCGGGACTCGGTAACCTAAGCACCCCAATGCACACACAATCTTGTTCAGTGCGCTTAAGTATCAAAATCACGCAAATACATTAAATCTATTCTGAAAAAGTTACCTAGATTAGAAGTGGCTGATCAACACAAGTTGATTTAAACGAGTTCCCTGCACGGAGAGGTGGGAAATTTCCCTCGAAGATACGCAATAACATATCATCTCCTCGATGCTTGTCTCCTAGGATATCTAAATATTCTACCAGGGGCATGTAAGCACCTTTTGCTAGGTCAGATGCCATGGGAAGCATTATCACGAAATGTCGATTGCTAGGGTCTGGATTTAGCTAAAGAAAACCATGGGCGGGATTATCTCAAAATCTCGAAAGCCATGGTTCTGGGGGTTGCTGATGTAAACACATTTACACTACTTAAAATGTCTATTTATGCATGTTCTTAAGCATAGGATTGCAGTTCATGATATAAATATTGCATAACATGCATCATCTTGCATTTAGAGTAGTTTGAATAAAATGGAGGTTAATTATCTCCTTTTATGTGCTCGGACAAGGCAAACATTTTATCGGGGCCTCGGATCAAAGATCCAACCATGTGGATGTGATCAGGGCGACGATTGGAGTTCAACGACTCCAAGATTGCCCTAATCAAACATCCGTAGCATCAGATAGTGACCGGGGAACCCTAGAAGATCAAGGGCCAGGATGGTGAAAATATGCACTTCAGATGACAAATTCGACCTCACGAATAAATTCGGATCAACGATCGCAGCCCAACGACGTAAAAATCAAGTCAATCCGACATCCGTGGCACCATCTACAACTTCCAGAAGATGGACGGCCAAGATGGCGCCATCTCGGCCGCCCAAACGGCCGCACGCATTCTACGAAGGCCCCGCACCCGCTCGCTCTCCGTCGTTGGATCTTGATCCAATGGCTGTGGTCAGCCGCTCTTAAAAGCATCCACTCCACCATCTGCGCCCTGTAGCGCAGCGGTCGAGCGCGCTTACGCGACCAGCGGGCGCGGGTTTGAGCCGCAGCAGAGGGCTGGAGGCGCGGGCGATTAGGCGTGGGTGGAGCGTCAGATGGAGATCGGACGGCCGTGCGCGCCCAATAGCGTCCACGTGCGACTGAACTCGCGGAGCGGACGCGCGATCGCACGCGAGCGGGCGCGCAACGCAGCGGGCGAAGACGCATCTTAAGCCGTCCGATCTTGCGATCGGACGGCTGAGGATCGCTGTGCGAGCGATAGCGTTGAGCGCGCGGGCAGCTGAAGAGACGCGCGTGGGCGCGGAAGCTACGCCCACGTCGGGGCTTTAGTGACGGATTTATCCATCACTAAAGACCCCTCATTTATTATTTTGAAGTTGTAATGTCCATTTTGCCCCCACTCCTTGCAACTATAAAAGGAGACCCCCTCCATACGAAATTCTCATCCCTTCCTTCTCCTCTCTACCCCTCCAAAGCTCAAGAGAAGCTTGTCCCACACCCGGGATGCTTCTCGCGAGATAAAGCCCAATTTTCGTTCCCCTTCGGAAGTGGATCCCGCGACGACGACGGCGTGCTGCTCCGTTCCCGTTCTTCTGCTTCATCCTGCTTCGTTCTCCTTCGTCCAGGCGTCGTCCCGTCCGGCTCGTCCTCCAAGCAATCGTCGAGGAGGATAACCTCTCTCTCCCATTCTTATTTATAGCTTTTCTAGTGTAGAATTTTCCTGCTTTATAGTGTAATTGATTTCCTGCTTTCTAGTGTAACTTTTATTTAGTTTGATTGTATAAACAGTTGAAACATTGCATGCATGTTCCCTTTCTCTCTCTCTCTTTCTCTCTCTCTCTCTCTCTCTCTCTCTTTTAGTCTGATAGCTCCATTGTAATTATATCGCCTTGCTTATCAAAATTCCTAAAAAAAATATAATTGTGAATATAGATCAACGTAGCCTCCCTATGTTCGACCCGGAATTCTTTTCGGTATAAATTTTATTTGTTGAACACGAATTCTTCACTTTCGAACTACAACGACAGGTTTTCCAAAATCGAACACGTTAGCGTAGCGTTCGTAACGTTCAACATTTTGGCGCTGTTGCCGGGGAGGCAACGATTTTCGATCTTTTCTTCGCATTTCTTGCACTTTATGTTGTTTTCTAACCAGCTTTCTCTTGTGTCTATTGTTTTGCAGAGACCTCCATCAAGGAATCAACAAGAGGTAGACTGGAGTAAAGTGCAGTTGAAGACAACTGTAAGTGCTCCCCCATTCTTACCCCCTCCATAGATTTCATTCGCCACATTAAATCCAAATCCCAATTAACCTAGGTATTTGCATAAATCCTACGAATAGTTTGGTTGTTTGGATTTTCACTCACATTCATTCCACCCTCATTCATAAAAAAAATAACAAAAAGATAATCTTGTGGGGCAATTTCCAACAAACACACAACACACACCCACATTCAAGGCACTTGATCAACTTGATTTGTTTTCTACTCAACCGGGTTCTGATCTGTGGAGCCAGTACACACAAAGCAACATATAACAGAGTAGAAATTATTCTAGGTTAACCATTTTTGAGTGCCTAACTTAGTGGTGCATTTGTGGCCAATTGTTTGAGTTGTTTGGGCCGCACCACTTTATTTAAAACCAACTCATCAAGTAGCTCCTCCTTAGGGTTTTCAATCTAGGTATATTCCAGGCACTCCACTTTCTTTCTGATTTTAAAGGAAAACAATCTTCACCCGTGTTTTACAACTTGGTTTGCCTGGAAACTTGACTGCAATTCACCTAATTTGAAACCCTAAAAGCTACTTAAGCAAGATTTGAACATTAAAATTCACGCATTCTCAATAATCTTGCTTGAAAACCCTGGTTGTGCATGCACTTACACAAATCTCAATCAATCATTAAGGGCACAACCCATTGTAAGGGCCCATCACATTCCATAAGCACCATAATCCTTGGCCCTAATAAAAATTGAGTAGACGTTGGCCTTAAGGTTTGATTTGCTCTTCAGGGCCTAGTCTGAGATTGTTTTTGATTAACCCACTTGTACTGATTAATCTGATGTCTAGCTAGGGGAGTAGCGTCAAACGACCGCGGCTGGGGGGTACACTAGGAACCGGAGGCGAAAGCCAAAAGAAGAACCTTCTCCCCAGTTCCTCCTTCTAACTAGTTGGATTAAACAGACGCAAGTAGAGTAAATCACTTACAGTCTTAAGGCTGGTTTTGGGAGTCAGTAGATCCTTAGGCTAACCCACTTAAGGACAGCCTTGTTTTGTTGTGCTGCAGGGTCCCTATCCCCAATCCTTCCAACCTTCTAGTTTATGCTGGGAAGACGGTCATTGAATCCCCAATTGGAAGGACCGTTAGAACATTCTAGGAGCTGCAAGTTAGATTTTGGTCAATTTGATCTCATGGCAGAACAACAGCCTCCTCTGCTTGAAAATCCACAGGAAGAATTTCTAAGGCAGCTGGAACAAATGCAGAGAATGCAAGAATGGTTCCAGAGAATGCAGGGCGCTAAGCCCTTGAAGGATTTTTATGATCCTTCAAATTACGGGGAACGTCCCGGCGTCCAGATTCCAGCCGGTGATGTAGAAATCAAGCCCCAGGTGTTAAGCCTGATTAAACATTATCATGGGCTTGGCTCCGAAGATCCGTTTCAGCACTTGGAAGATTTGACCACTTTGGTCCAGACCACCAAGGCTCGAAACGTTAACGAGGAGCAAATGATCATGAGGCTCTTCCCCCACTCTCTTAGGGATAAAGCCGCGCATTGGTATAGGACAATGGAAGACCAATTACAACTTGGAATGAGTTGAAATCGGCCTTTCTGAAGAAATTCTTCCCAGTCGGTCGTACCAATGCTTTGAGACGGGCAATCACTACCTTTACCCAGCGGCTGGGGGAGTAGTTTCATGTGGCCTGGGAGCGATTCCAAGACTTATTGCGGAGGTGTCCACACCACGAGGTGCCGAAATGGCAACTCGTGTAGATCTTCTATCATGGGTTGAATGAGCAACTCAGAAACCACGTGGATGCTTCTTGCGGAGGCAATTTCCTCAATAAAGATGCAGATAGTGCACATGATTTATTTGAAGAAATGAGTGAGAATTCAATTAATCATGCCTCCATGGATACTTTTAACCAGTCCCAGCAACCCAGATCAAATGTCAATGAAGTCCATGACTCTCATTCATTTGATATGGACTTGATTTGTAATAAACTTGATAAAGTGGACTTGGTTGCTAAAAGAATGGAAGAGTGGATGGCTGGCAATTCTATGAACAACTCTTAATCCACTCAATCCCAAAATTCGGGATTCCATTCCTCACGAGCTCCTTCTGGGCGGGAGTTCGTGAATCAACTCGATACGACTCAACCTATGAGTCAGCATTTTTCGGAACCCCAAGGGCTCCCAACTGGGGCCTTTGATCCCAGTTTTTCTGATCCTTCCCTTTCTTTCTCTCCATCCTCACCCTATGAGGATGTTTGTGTTGTACACGAGAATGTTAGATCCAACCCCTACTCGAATGCCTATAATCCAGGTTGGAGAAACCACCCTAACTTCTCTTGGAAAAATCCGGGGCAACAGACCCAATTCCGACCCAGCAACTCTACTCCGTAACGACCAATGGGTCAGGGTCTAGTATATACTCAGTTGCCTCCAAATCAGGTCAATCAGCCAGCTTGGAATGCCCATCAACCCGCAAGGCAGGCTGATTTGAACCGTCAAATGGTAGAGATGCAAGGATCTATGCTCCAGCTCATGCAGCAAATGAAAAACTCGCTGGACAACTTACAATCCGGGTTCATTGCTAACTCTCGTCAACCCCTATCTCTACCATCCCAACCCGTACCCAACCCGTGAAACATTATGAATTCGGGCAATCAAGCCCAAGGGTACAGAAATCAGAGGGACCCGCATGCACATGCTCAGGTGGTTGAGCAGGGTTCCTCATCTTCTTCTTCTGCAAATCAACAATTCATGGTCAATCAAGCCCCTCCAATCTTTCCTAATCCTCCCCAAGACCCAAATTCTTACGCTTCTGCAAATTCTATAACTTTAAGGAGTGGTAAGAAGACTCAGGATCCACAACCACACTATTCTAATCTTTTGAATCCTGAAGAATCTGAGGAGAGAAAGGAGAATTCTAGAGGAGAAATCAAGGCTCAGGAACCTGATTCCAAAGATCTGACTCATGTTCCTTTTCCTGAAGCCTTAACCAAAGCAAAGAAGAAGAAGTCTGTTGATAGTAATGAGGAGCTTCTGAATTTATTTAAGAATACTGAGATCAATATCCCACTCCTTGATGCTATCAAGCACATACCGGCTTACGCAAGATTTTTAAAGGAATTATGTACACAAAAGCGTAAGTCGAGAGAATCTATTCCGAGGAAGGTGGTACTCTCCAAGCAAGCTAGTTCTGTTATCCTGCACAACCTCCCTCAGAAAAAGAGAGATCCTGGTGCTCCTTTGATTTCTTGCGTTATCGGAGATTACACATTTGATAGAGCACTTTTGGATCTCGGTGCATCCATCAACCTAATTCCGACTTCTCTTTATGAGAAGTTTGGGTTAGGTGAACTTCGGCCAACTTCAGTAACGCTACAGTTAGCAGACCGTTCGGTCACAAACCCGCGAGGCATTATTGAAGATGTTATAGTTAAGGTCAAGGATTTCTATTTTCCTGTAGATTTCATTGTCCTTGACATGGATGTACCAGATAATCTGAGGAACACGCCCATCATTCTGGGGCGTCCGTTCCTGGCTACCACAAAGGCCAACATTAATTGTGAAGGTGATAGCATGGAAATCGCCTTTGGGGACCAACGAATGAAATTGGATATTTTTAAGGCGATCAATAAATTTGAGGATTGTGGATTTATTGAGGAACTTGATGAGGACAATGTTAATATTGAAACTTGTTTGACAGTTTCTTCAATTGAAAGTTCCTCTTTGGTTGATGAATTTGACCCACAACCCTCTAACCTGACATCTTCGGAAGAGGTTACTGATTTTGTTCACTTAAAACCTCTTCCTCTTGTTGAATTTTCAGCATCTACCCTACCATCAATCATTACCCCACCCCAGCTTGAATTGAAATCATTGCCCGAGAATTTAAAATATCAATTTTTAGGACTGCAGAATACGCTCCCTGTGATTATTAGTACTAAATTGACAAAGGAGCAAGAGATTAAATTGATTAAGGTCCTAAAGGAACATAAGGAGGCAATTGGTTGGACCATTCATCACCTCAGGGGGATCAAGCCATCTTACTGTAATCATAGAATATTTTTGGAAGATGGATCCCGCCCTTCTCGCCAGATGCAGAGGAGGTTGAATCCAAATATGTGAGAAGTGGTCAAAAAGGAAATTATCAAGTGACTCGATGCAGGAATTATTTATCCAATCTCTGACAGTCCTTGGGTAAGTCCCGTTCAGATTGTTCCAAAGAAAGCCGGGATTACTGTTGTGACTAATGAGAGAGGAGAATCTGTCACAACTCATTCAGCTTCCCCTTGGAGAGTTTGTATTGATTACAGGAAACTGAACACAGCCACTAAAAAGGATCATTTTCCCCTGCCCTTCATTGATCAAAACTTGGAAAAATTAGCTGGGCAGAAGTACTTCTATTTTCTTGATGGCTACTCGGGATACAACCAAGCTCCTATCCATCCTGAGGATCAGGAAAAAACTACTTTCACCTGTCCCTACGGAACCTTTGCTTTTCGTAGGATGCCTTTCGGGTTATGCAATGCACCTGCGACTTTTCAAAGGTGTATGCTAGCCATATTTTCCGACATGGTGGGAGAGTTTATGGAAATCTTCATGGATGATTTCTCTATTTTCGGAGAATCATTTGACTCTTGTTTGGCTAATTCGTAAATGATTCTTAAGCGATGTATCAAGACACGAATGGTCCTTAACTAGGAAAAGAGTCATTTCATGACCCAAGAGGGCATCATTTTGGGTCATGTAATCTCTGAACAGGGAATTGAAGTAGACAAAGCTAAGGTTGATGCTATCGCTAAACTTCCTCCTCCCACATCTGTTAAACAAATCAGATCATTTCTTGGCCATGTGGGATTTTATCGAAGATTCATCAAGGATTTCTCGAAGGTTGCTCGTCCTTTGAGCAATCTTCTTGCCAAAGAAACGCCATTTGTTTTTGACGAATCATGCCGAAAGGCATTTGATTTCCTAAAAACGACAGTCACCTGTGCTCCAATTTTGCAACCACCAATTTGGACAGCCCCATTTGAGATCATAACCGACGCTTCTGATTACGCGGTCGGGGTTGTCCTGGGTCAGAAAATTGATCGAAAGCCCTCTGTCATTTACTATGCTAGTAAAACTCTGGATGAAGCCCAGAGGAATTACACTGTTACTGAAAAAGAATTACTAGCTGTAGTATTTGCGTTGGAAAAATTCAGGGCTTATCTCTTGGGGTCTCATGTTATTGTTTATACCGACCACTCGGCCTTGAGACATCTCTTGGCTAAAAAGGATGCTAAACCCCAGCTTATTCGTTGGATTCTTCTTCTTCAAGAATTTGATCTTGAAATCAAGGATAAAGTCGGGATACAAAATGTGGTAGCGGATCATTTGTCGAGACTCCTAGGTGATTCTTCTTGTCCGGATTTCCGATTGCTAACACTTTTCCGAACGAAACCATTCTTACAGTTTTAGGTGTCCACACCCCATGGTTTGCTGACAATGTTAACTATTTGGCCGTTGGTCAAATCCCCCAGGATTGGACCAAGCAACAACGGGATAGACTCAAATCTGAGGCCAAATACTACTTTTGGGAGGACCTTGAACTGTATCGCATTGGCTCTGATCAGATTATTCGCCGATGCATACCGGAGAATGAATTCAACAGTATACTCGAGTTCTGCCATGCATCTGGGTGTGGTGGACATTTCTCCGGGAGAAAGACGGCTGCAAAAATCTTGCAATCTAGCTTCTATTGGCCGTCTTTATTCAAGGATGCCCAGGATTTCTCAAGGTCATGTTCTCAATGCCAGGCACTCGGGAGCATAACTAAGAGAGACATGATGCCCCTAAACCCTATTCTTCCTGTCGAAATTTTCGATGTTTGGGGCATCGATTTCATGGGACCCTTTATCCCTTCATTTGGACATCAGTACATTCTTGTTGCTGTTGATTATGTGTCCAAATGGATTGTGGCAATTCCCACCCGAACCAATGACCACAAGGTGGTCATCAATTTTGTCAAGAAAAATATCTTCAGTAGGTTCGGGATTCCAAGGGCTATCATCAGTGATGGTGGCACTCATTTTACTAATGCCCAATTCCAGAATTTATTGGCCAAATACGGGGTTAATCATCGTATTTCCACACCTTACCATCCCCAGACGAATGGACAAGCCGACATCTCCAATCGAGAGATCAAGAACATTCTTCAAAAAATGGTTAGGCCTGATCGCAAGGATTGGACTCAAAAGCTTGAGGATGCTCTTTGGGCCTACCGTACAGCATATAAAATGCCCATCGACATGTCTCCATTCCATTTGGTGTATGGAAAGGCGTGCCATCTACCCGTAGAGATTGAACACATGGCATTCTGGGCAATCAAACAATGCAATTTAGATCTGAATCTAGCTGGGAAGACCAGGAAACTCCAACTATCTGAGTTGGAGGAGCTTAGAAATGATGATTATGAGAATGCCAAGATCTACAAGGCTCGGACCAAAGCTCTACATGATCAATTGATCTCCAGCAAGAGCTTTGAGCCAAACCAAAAGGTCTGGTTATTCGATTCTAAACTTAAGCTCTTTCCTGGCAAACTTAGATCTAAATGGAATGGCCCATTCATAATTGATCAGATTTTTTCAAATGGTGCCATTCAGATTTCTGACCCAAAGACGGGTAACACCTTTAAAGTCAACGGTCAATGTTTAAAGCCTGTTGTTGTCCGTAATCTCCGAGAACCCATCTCAGACTCTGTTCATTCTGTGACTTCTTTGGCTGGACTTCGCCTAGCTAATGGCATTAAACTCAGCAGTTGTACATATGACACAAGGCTGATACGAGCTTCATATCCAGGTGACATCTTTCATATTCTACCCTTTCTTTCATGTCTCTTTTTCAATGAGGACATTGCATTAGCTAGGCATGGGGGGGTGGATTCATTCTTGAATTATTTGGTCAGCTTTGTGAAATCCATATAAATTGTCTCTCTTCTTATTTAAAAAAAAAAAATTAGGAAGGATTAGTTGGACATTAGGGCTTTTCAATCCTAAGAAATTTTACATTAGGATCTAAACACAAAGACCCCTCAGGTCTTTGGACTTAATTAGCCTGTGTATCCACTAAAATGTGGATTTATCTTTGAGTCCTCACCATCTTAATTCTATTATAATTAGAATAAATAAGTTTGGGTGATAAGTACACGACTTATCAACCTGCCCTCTGATTTGTGGGAATTTTGAGTTTTAAGCATCTACACACTTTCTTTGCACTGACTCGTTGTTCGGCGATTCTAACGGAAATTAGGTAGCTAATGAACCTTCTAGGGTGATATGGCTGGCAAGTTATCATGGGTAACAGCCCATAGGTAGGTTGTCCAGAGCCCAGTCACTGGACCTTTCTTTTTTTTGCTGCCTGTAGGTAAATCTTAGACCAGGGAAGCCACCTACTTAAAAAAAAAAAAATCAAAAAGGAAAAGAGAAAGAACAAAAAGAAATAAGCCACACTTCGCCGCACGAGTATGGCTGGCAAGTTGTCGGTGGTAACAGCTCATTGACCGGTTGTCTAGAAACCATCTCAGGAAATGCACTAAAAATTCCCAAAACACTTAGGAAGAAGCGGAGAAGTAGAATAAACCGGGGAGATATACACTGGATTCACCCTTATGTTGACCCCGTAAAAAAATAAAAGTAGGGAGAAAGCTACCGGTTGCAAAGATACACCTTTAGGCAGAATTCTTGTTAGGTCACCTAGAGGCGTAGAAATCCGAAGTCCGTTCTAACTGCCGGTCAACGAGTCTATCACAATCACAATAAGATGCTTAAAGCTTAGGGTTCTCATCAAATCTTGGGTGAGTTGAATGGCCATAGAAAGCCACTCTTAAACCCTAAAATTTGAAAATCCAAAAAGATTAGAAAAGAGAAAAAGAAATTTTTCTTTTAATAAGGCGAGGGCTTGAAGCGGTCTGCATTTTGGCTGATACCCGGGCACTGTTGTGTCTTTGAAAGTTCAGTTCCTAAGTAGACAATTTCTTAATGATTGAAAATAACTTAGGTCTAAATAATCCACCCTAATTCTTTTATAAATAGCATATAATTTTTTCTAGGGACTAGCAAAAGATAGGCATGGGGGTATGATGTAAACACATTTACACTACTTAAAATGTCTATTTATGCGTGTTCTTAAGCATAGGATTGCATTTCCTGATATAAATATTGCATAAAATGCATCATCTTGCATTTAAAGTAGTTTGAATAAAATGGAGGTTAATTGTCTACTTTTATGTGCTTGGACAGGGCAAACATTTTATTGGGGCCTCGGAACAAAGATCCAACCGTATGGATGTGATCAGGGCAACGATTGGAGTTCAACGACTCTAAGATTACCCTAATCCAACATCTGTAGCATCAGATAGTGACCGGGGAACCCTAGAAGATCAAGGGCTAGGATGGTGAAAATCCGCACTTCAGATGACAAATCCGACCACACGGATGAATTCGGATCAACGATCGCAGCCCAACGACACAAAAATCAAGTCAATCCGACATCCATGGCACCATCTACAACTTCCAAAAGATGGACGGCCAAGATGGCGCCACGTGGCACCATCTCGGTCACCAAAATGACCGCACGCATTCTACGAAGGCCCTGCGCCCGCTCGCTCTCTGCCGTTGGATCTTGATCCAACGGCTGTGGTCTGCCACGCTTAAAAGCGTCCGCTCGACCATTCGCGCCCCGTAGCGCAGCGGTCGAGCGCGCTTACGCAACCAGCGGGCAAGGGTTCGAGCTGCAGCAGAGGGCTGGAGGCGCGGGCGATTGGGCGCGGGTGGAGCGTTAGATGGAGATCGGACAGCCGTGCGCGCCCGATAGCGTTCATGCGCGATTGAACGCACGGCGCGGACGCGCGATAGCACGCGGGCAGGCGCGCAACGCAGCGGGCGGAGACGCATCTTAAGCCGTCCGATCTTGCGATCGGACGGCTGAGGATCGTTGTGCGTACGATAGCATTGAGCGCGCGGGCCGCTGAAGCGGCGCGCGTGGGCGCAGAAGCTACGCCCATGACGTGGCTTTAGTGACGGATTTATCCGTCACTAAAGACCCCTCATTTATTATTTTGAAGTTGTAATGTCCATTTTGCCCCCACTCCTTGCAACTATAAAAGGAGACCCCCTCCATACGAAATTCTCATCCCTTCCTTCTCCTCTCTACCCCTCCAAAGCTCAAGAGAAGCTTGTCCCACACCCGGGATGCTTCTCGCGAAATAAAGTCCAATTTTCGTTCCCCTTCGGAAGTGGATCCTGCGACAACGACGACGTGCTGCTTCGTTCCCGTTCTTCTGCTTCGTCCTCCTTTGTCCTGCTTCATTCTCCTTCGTCCAGGCATCGTCCCGTCCGGCTCGTCCTCCAAGCAATCGTCGAGGAGGATAACTTCTCTCTCCCATTCTTATTTACAGCTTTTCTAGTGTAGAATTTTCCTGCTTTATAGTGTAATTGATTTCCCTCTTTCTAGTGTAACTTTTATCTAGTTTGATTGTATAAACAGTTGAAACATTGAATGCATGTTCTCTTTCTCTCTCTCTTTCTCTCTCTCTCTCTCTTTTAGTCTGATAGCTCCATTGTAATTATATCACCTTGCTTATCAAAATTCCTAAAAAAAATATAATTGCGAATATAGATCAACGTAGCCTCCTTGTGTTCGACCTGGAATTCTTTTCGGTATAAATTTTATTTGTTGAACACGAATTCTTCGCTTTCGAACTACAACGACAAGTTTTCCAAAACCGAACATGTTAGCGTAGCGTTCGTAACGTTCAACAGTTGCCATGGGCGGTGCTATCTCGAAGCATCGATTGCTAGGGACCCTACGAGGATTGATGGGGGAACTAGGAATCTGATACAGACTGTGTTGTAAAGCTAATCTAAAGCTAGAAATAGAAAGAAAAGAGAGAGAAAACTCTCCAAAAATAAAGAAAAATTCTTCTATCTCTCTTACAAAAATGCACTGCAAACTAAACCTGGGCTAAAATATGTTACAAGCACGGGTGCTTTAACCACGAAGTTCAACGAACCTTAGGTTAGTTCCTGTGGGCCTTAGAAACTTTCACGACAGACTGAGGCTAGAGCTGGTCAGATCTGGATCTTGGTTGGTACTTGAGTACCTCTAGGCCTACTATCAGCATTCTGACCTAATCTACAAAAGAAAGCACACATCAGAGTATTTGAGCATAGAAAGTCATATGGTCTAGAATTAAAGGTAATTCCATGAGATTTTGCTAAGGGACTAGCAAAAGCTAGGCATGGGAGTATGATGGGAACACCATATTGAGCCATAATTAGCTCATTTTGATCCAATTAAGTCAGTAAATGCTCCTACATAATTGCTAGAGAGCCATATTTCATTGCAAAGTCATTCTAAGGGAAAGACAAGAAAATAGGGTTAAAACTACAGTTTTACCATCATATCATGAATGAAATACAATCATGGGTTTTCCTAGGGGGTAATTAAGGGTCAAATGGAGCTAAAAGTCTAAAAAGTGGGTTAGAACAAACAGAAAAGGGTTTGCACATGTTTTGAGAATTAAATGACTTTTGAAACCTTAAAAATAGACCCACCTAGTTAACTGAGGTTCTGGTCAAGATAAAATTCACCTAAACCCTCTAAAATTCATAGAAAAATATTCGCTAGGATTTGGAACATTCAATTTGACCAACAGAACCCGTCTTAACCCAAAACAAAGTCTCAGACAGACATTTGCCCTAATTTGGGTTTTTTCATAAATTACCCAGTCAAACTCGATAAAAACCTAAATCTAACTTCATCATTGGATTTCTTGGGTCCAAATTAGGTTCGTACCAAAATTTGGACCCAATCTGAGATAATCTTGACCAAGTTTGCATTTTGGTCTAGTCAAACTCTTTCTATCTCATTCAGACCCTTAACTTTTAAATTTTCTTACAAATTGCCCCACAAATTCTTTGCCTTCTTCACAAGCAGGTCCCCGCACCATTTTTGGAAGGTGAAACCTTCACCGTCGAGTTTCGAGCGAGGATTTCTCGCTCGATTCTCAATCAATCTCTCTCAAAATTGATACGGGGATTCCTTGGGAAGTTTCCTTCCATTTAAGCCATTCCTTGGGCTCTAAGTCCTTCCCAAAAGGCCATGTGAACCTTTCAAAGGTTCGGGTATCCTATGTCACAACTACCTTCCAAGCTTGAAAGCTTCTTTCCAAGCTTGGAAGGGCTTCCTATGGCCTATAAAAGAGACACCATTGCACGACCATGCATTTCAGCAAGTTTTAGCTTAAGAAACCCTCCTCTACTCCATCTCCGGCCACCTTCAAACTTAGCTCCAGCAACTCCTCTCCGCTCTTCTCCTCCGGCCATCCAACCATCAAATTAGACGGTCAACTAGCTTCCTCTCATCCTCGCGAAACTCTCCTGCCAACGAGAGTTCGTGCCTCTACCTCAGTCGATGTCGCTGCCTTGCAGCACCTACCTCCTTCTCACTCTCACCACACGCTGCACCCACCACCGCATTCGCCACTCCACGGCGATGCTACTGAGCTAGTTTAACAGGGTCGAAAGACTGTTCTTTGGATTTCAGGTTCACCACCATTGCTGCCATTGCCGCAGCTGCTTCATGCAAGCTTCGAGCCCGCTCCAAGGCGCCTTCACTCCAGGCCTTGACTCCAAATCGCACGGAAACATCACGCGCATATGCCCAAGCCTTCAATTGAGGAAGATACCCTCAGCAGCTGATCTAATTGAGGAGGAGACCGTGCTACTGCAGACACGCAAAAGGAAGGTGGGACTTTAGTGCCACCTCGAAAGCTGAGAAGCACATCGCAACACATAAATTGAAAACATGCCTAGGGCTTATTGCCTCAGACACTTAAGCGGTGAGGTCCCTCGCTCACCCGCTCACCTGCGCCTCGACCGTGATCCGCTCACCCGCAGACCTGGCGCAGACCCGACCCGCCTAATCCGATTCCACTCCTCGACTACGATCACGCCTGCAGCCCTGGACCCGAGTGCGCTCTAGGTCCGAAACCCGATAACCCAGTATTGTTGGAGGCTCTAGGAGAGAGCGACTTTAAGAGAGAAAGAGAGGATCATGTGCGGGGGTAGGGGGTTTTGCTACAGAGAGAAATGGCTGACACCTAGCTGTTTGAAGAACCCTCCCCCTCTGCACGAAGAAGAAGAGTTGAAGAAGAACAATGCAAGAGAAACAGAAGAAGAAGGAGAGCTGCACAACAAAGAAAGGCTGAAGAAGGAAGGCTAAGGCACGAAGAAGAGAAGACTTGAGCCAAAAGAAAGAAAAGAGAAGAAAGAAGGCCTCAGAAGAAAGCAAAGAAAGAAAGAAGGAAGAAGAGAGAAACAGAGCAGAGAAGAGAGACCCTTAAGTCTCTAGGAAGCAGCACTGTAGCAGCAGGCTGTCTAAGTCATCTAATACAATTCTAGATCATCTGATTGCATATATTTGAGGCTTTGTTGATACTGTTGATTTAGTTGTTATTTGTGAGAAGTAATTAGTGATTCAAATCACCATTTTACTCCATTCTTTTTGCACATTGATACCTAACATTATTGCTATTACAATCTCTTATATTTCTGATTCCAATTGTGATCTTGAGTTTTAAATTGCCATATTGCTCCCTGTGTTCGACTTCGGACTTCAAATTCGAGTAATAAATATTATTTATTTTCAAAGCGATTTCGATTATATTACAATGCAATTTTTAAAACATCGATTTCGCTGGTGAACATAATTTCAATTATGACCAAATTTTCTTTATCAAAAAAATTGTGACCTAATATTAGGTTGATTGGTTCATAATGTGAACCAACTTCACCTTACTTGTCCTAAGGATTTGAGGATGAAATTTGAGTTAACTCACCCAAACCACTCAATTTCGGTTGTCAAATAAGCTATTAAGTCCCAATTTTAATGTTCAAGTGATCTTAGAGCTTGATTTTAGGGTTGAGTTTTTAAATCAATTCAAACAGGGTTTGGGTTGCACACAATGTAGGATGATACTTTCTTTTAAAGTGTGTAAATGTGTACTAACACTTCAAAACCCTAATGTTCAAAACCTAATTTGGCTTTGAATGGAATCCACTTTTATTTAGTTAAATGCACACCTTGAACTTGAGCAAGAAGATGTTAGTCCAAGGTGTGCTAAAATTAAGCACAAGTTCCTTCTAAACACAGGAATTAAGAGTTGTGTGTTCCAATCTAATCTGCTTCTTCAAAAATGGAAGCACAGAGGATAATAAAAAACTTCTTGCCGTAAATGATATTGTCTACAAAGAATAAGGCAAGGTTGCAATCCTAGTTTTTTTGTAGTTTTTTATATATAGAGAGAAGTGGGGATTAAGGAATAAAAGAGAAGAAAGTTACCTACCCATGGTATGGTTGAACCATTGGTGAAGTGGTTGGCCTAGATGAATTAGATCCAGTCCAAGAGAATTAACAAAAACAAATGGAAAGTGAGTTAGAAATCAAATATTTACAAAATAAAACAAAAGAAAATAAATACAAATATACATAAAATAAAATAAGAAACATGCACAATGATAATGATAAAAGTGACATGCACGAAACGAGTTTCGTTAAAATATGCATCTTAGTATAGCCGAATCACATAAATCAGCTTTTAAAATTTATAATCTCGAAATAAAATATATTCTGAGGTTGTGAACTATGGAGCAATAGAATTCGTGACTTAACACTGTCCAAAATTTTAAGTCCAGGAACTAGATGTGATCAATTTAATTTTTTCAATATAAGTCTAGTTCAAAAGTAATTAATCAGGCAATTTAATAACCCAAGCATGAAAATTATATTTTAATTGGTGCTCAATTTAAGATATTGACATAATAATATAATTAAGCATTAAATATGTCAATTCAATAATAATGTTTCATTAAATAAGCCAAGTATCCAACAATTGGAACAAATTCTCAAGAATTCTAAGGAAATCACAAATCAATCCCTAGAAATTTAAGAAATCAGTCCTCAAGAAATTTGGGTTGAGGAGGGGTGTTCAAAGCTTCGCAAAGGAGCTTTGACGGGTCATTAATGGTGGCAAGTGAAGATGGAGGAGGATGCGATTAAAATCGAAATTAACCTACCCTTAAGTTAAAGCAAATCACAAAGAACAAAAACCTTAACCTAATTTGATGAAATAGAGAGAGGGAGCCAGCAGTGTTGGCAAGCTCGTCAGTGACAAAGGAGGTGTGGAATTGGAGAGGACGAGGGGTTGTTGGAGGCTAAAGCTTCGAACGAAGCTTCGCTTGACAAGGAGGAAGAGAAGTCCTCTATCAATTGCAGCGATAGAGCAACGAACGAATGGTATGAAAGAGCTCCAAGGTGCTCTAATGGTGTGACAAGGAAGAAGATGAGGTGGTGTTTCATGCCAATTTTTGCACACCTACTTCAATGTGGGGCGACAATCTTAAATAGCTGGATAGCCGTAAAGATTGAGGCAATTTCATGACCTTAACGAAGTCGACAAATGCGTGATTTCACACAATCTTTGATCGCAAAAAATGAGCCTCATAGTTGGAATATCAGGCTGGAATTTGCGTCAATACGTGTGGGGTTGAACAAAGATCAATCCCTCCAAATTTGGTAGGATTTGGCTGAGAGGATTACTCGCAAATCTCCTCCGAAGTTGCTATGAGGAGCTTGTTTTCAACCTAGTGCATGTTGCTGGAGGTGGAAGACGGTTGACATCATCATGACGTCAACTAGGGACCAGAAAGAAAGAAATAAGGACCAAATTGAATGATATTCAAAAGTTGAGGGCCTATTTGTAAAGTGGGTGACAATGAAGCCCAATTTGTCTCAAATTTTTAGGGTAACTTAATTTAGACCCAAGTAATCCAATGGTGACTTCAATTTTGGATTTTGATAAAGTTTGATTATTAAATTTACATTTTAACCCAAAATACATCAATTACCTACGTTGGTCTTCATTTCAGGTCAATTTGGACTCATTTTGTAAAATTGAATGTTTTAAATCTTGTAGAATATTTTTCTATGATTTTTAAAAGGTTTAGATTATATTTATTTTCATCATAACCTTCTAAATTAAAGTGAGGCTAAAATCAGGATTTTATTAATTGTAATTTGACTTTTATTTTATAAAATCCTTAAATAAATCAATGCAAGCCCCACTTATTTCAATTTTAAGCTTATTTAACTTTAGATTAATTTTAGGTTCACCTATTGGTTAATACACACTTATATTTATCTATTATAATAGTAGAATTAACCTATTTTGCGATAATTCTTTTTCATTTAGCCCAAATTGAATTATACCCTTTAGTATATTAATTAGGTGAATTTAACCTTAGAACTTAGCCAAATTAAGCTAGATAGAGAGGATGATGGTGTTACCATCACACCAACATGACTCGAGTTGAAATTTATGAGTGTTCTCTTATCAAGGTTAACAAGGATGGTGTACGTGATTGGCTTGATAATTCATACAGGGAAATACATGTAAGAATGATATAGATGTGTATAGGCTAGTTGAAAAAGATTACCAAAAATTGACGTTAGGATTCAACTACATGTATATATAGGTGAAGATGTTGTAGTTGATGCACCCTCCTAAGGGCATAGATGAGACAATTCCAACCATGACTACTGAGGAGGCATTTAAGAGCGTCATGCCTCCAGATCATGGAGGTTTCTTCCATAGTACTAAAGTAGGCGAGACTATAAGTTCCCACTATGTTAGAAAGGGGTCTCCATCAAGGTCAGACTATAAACAGCTTAAGAAGGAGCTGAATCAACTAATCAAAGAGAATGAGAAGAGGAAAAGGGCAATGTAGGTGATGGTGGAGCAGCAACACCAGTGGATGCAGGAGCAACGACAACTCATGGAATAGTAGTAACAGTGGCACAAATGGATAAGGATGTTTTGAACACCGGAGCACTCCAACTACCACTTCACACCTCATTAGAATGATAATGATGTCGCTGCCTTATGGATAGGAGGTGTAGGGGCACAGGCTTAGCATTATATTTATTTTTTGCATCCAGGACTCTTTGCGTGTAATGTAATTCCATATTACATATTGATTTCTTCAATGTATCATGTGTTTTGTTCCGATGGTTAAATGGAATGTGTGGTGTACATTTGCATGTTCGTGAATGTATACATTATGAATGTTTATGTGAATATATCAAGTTGCAAGTTCTTGTATGAAATTTTGTGGTAAATTGTACAAGTTTTATAGGTTATAGGTTTTTCAAAGACAAAATGATGAATTAATTTTTTTTTCTCCAAAAAAACTTTTATTGATGGTTCTTTCTTGTCGACATAATCTTTTTCTGACGATTGCATGCCTTAAAGAGAAGAAATTTTTAATACTTTTTGCTAATGGATAGACACTATGGGAATAGGCCTTTCCCATGGTTACTAGACTATCGGCAAAAGTTTATGATGATGGTTCAAAATTGTAGCCTAAAGTTGCGTACCAAATTTATCCATGCACTTTAATTACACTTGAGGATGGTCTTCGATCTTGAAGGGATGCTCCGTAGTTGCCAATAAGGAGAACATTATCATCACCCTCTTTGTAGTATAGCCATGAGGCATCCCAACTTGAAAAGAACTTCAAGATCAAAGAATCCACCTTCTTCTGGGCCATAAAGTGAGTTCTATGAGGAGTATAAGCAAATCACTTATTTGTGTGGACAACCCCACAATGAGATAGAGGATCATACCAATATGAAAACCTCCTTAACAATTAGAATGCAAAGGTAAAAAGGGAGAAGTGTTAGTGCATAAGTCATTAGGCACTTTAGTTATATCTTAATTATGATTTTGATGATAACAATTAACTCATACTCAGCGAGCTTATAATTAACATTCAAATATCTCGTGGATATATATTGGTTTTTGTGAGTATTAACAAGCAAGATCAAGGCTTACAAAAGTCTCAAAGGAGGCATTGGTGATGCAATCCTCATTGAAGTGCTAGTTGAAGGTGTTATAGTAAAGGAATCATAGATGAAGGACAAAACGATTCAACAAGTTTATGGGAGTACATGGAGATTAGGTCTCAAATGTAATCTAGGACTCATGGGTTGTAATTTTCATTTATTTTTATAGAGATTGTAAGGAGAACCCCCATGCTTCTAAATTGATGCATGCTATAGGTGACTCATGTATAATCAACTCCTTTAAGCACTCTAATTAGGTTATTATTGTCAAATTAGGGTTAACACGTCTAATCAACTTCTAATTAGGTCACTAACCTTTAATCACATCTTAATTACACCCAAGCGACCTTGGGTTAGAGAGAGGAGTGGTGAATTACCCTTGAAAAGCTCAAAATAGGCAAATCAGGGTAGCTAATTAATGTTAATTGTAGATATCATTGATGTGTTAGTTCAAATAGCACTTTCAAGAGATTGCGAATGATGTAAGCTAATGTTGGTTAGCACCTAACATTAGTTGGGCTGAAAAAGTGCTTTTTGAAAAAGCATTTTTTGTCAATTGGTTTCACACAAGGTAGCTAATT
Source organism: Thalassia testudinum (assembly GCA_037157565.1). Classification (NCBI taxonomy): domain Eukaryota; kingdom Viridiplantae; phylum Streptophyta; class Magnoliopsida; order Alismatales; family Hydrocharitaceae; genus Thalassia; species Thalassia testudinum. Next base: position 12,812,419 of record JAZHRO010000010.1, read on the forward strand.
TTTGTCAATTAGACGTCACTCCAGATGTCAGATTCTGGGAAAATCCCAGAACCATAACCACTTCCCGCTCTGCTCCACCACGCGCAGCTGCGGCTTCGTCTCCTCGCCTGCATCTCCGGCTGCAGCAATGTCGGGGATGACTCCCCCGACGCTCTCCTCCTCCCGCATGCGCCGCTCCGACCGTGCACCCTCCGGCGAGCTCCCTTGAGCTTGCGAGCCCAAGCTCTCCCTCCTCTCCTCACGCCGCCTCTCCCCCTCGTCGCCGCTCTCGCACTCTCTCTCTCTCTCTCGTGCTCTCTCCTCCCAATGGGGTGGAGAGGAAGGAAGGAGGTGCTGGCTGGGTGAAATGAGGAAGAAAGAAGAGGGGAAGTGGGCCTTTTATAAGGCTCTCTAGGGTTTGGAAGAAGGAAAGAGGAGGGAAAAAGAGATAAAGAGGGTACTATCTGCGCGCAGCACGCGCGCAGATGCGAAGCTCGTCCCAAAAAATTTCGATTTCCAGACATCTGGGAAGGGATCCAGTCGTCTGACCAACAGTCCAGACGTCTTAAAAGGCTCAGGACAGAATGGGTCTTTACACTGTGTCCCCCACTACTGACCTCACAGTTTGTGCAGACCTCCTTAGCTACAAACAGTTGACCACCCAGACCTCTGATCACTAATGGATCCTCTAACAACAAGCAGTCATGTCCCAAACTGACAACAAACCTCGCAGCAACAAACGAGTGTGTGGCACCGGAATCAAAAAGTACATAAACTAATCTGCTGGAAACTGTAACCATACCTGCCACCACTGAACCTGTTGCCCTGGCATCACTATGTGTCAGGGCGTTGATACACCCCACAGCTCTCTGTGCAGAAGAAGCAGCCACACTCTACGTCGAACAGGTAGCTGTTGGCTGGTACCCTCCCCGCGATTGTTGTCCTTCCCCACGTGCCTGGGAATCACGACCACCTACTCGGCCTCCAACGCTCTGTGCAGGGAGCATCTGCTTCGCTCCAGCCCTAAACAGGAAATCCCTCCTGATGTGGCTCGGCTAGCCACACTGGTAGTAGAGGGGAACTCGACTCCCTCCCTCGGTAGGTCCCTGCTAACGGCTGGGCGGGGGTCCAATGCTGGTAGCTGGCCCCAGTTGGGGGCCCCCAAAGACCATTGACGGCCCCACAAAATGAGACGGCTCTCCTGCGGGCACTGCGTGCCTCCTCTCTCGTTGGCCCTGTGAGTACTCTTTCTGGTAGGGCCTCTTCCGTCCGCTGTCGGTGTCTCGTGTGGCCAAGTTGGTCTCCTCGTACGTCATAGCTGCCTCCACCACTCTGTAGAAGGTGGGCAGCTTCAAGGGTTTGACATACCCCCGAATGGCAGGCTGGAGCCCCTTAGTGAACCTCCACAGGTGCTCCTCCTCAGTAGCTACAGCTGTCGCAGCAAAATGTGACAGCTACAAGAAGCGCGTGCAGTACGCGCTAAAAGTCATCGTCCCCTGGCGGAGAGTATGGAACTCCCGCCTCCTCTGGTCCTACCAAGTCTGCAGGAAGTACTGCTCGCAGAAGAGGGTCACGAACTGGTACTATGTCGGCTCTCCCCTCTCCTGGCCTCTAACTACCCTCCACCACCTGTGTGCCGCACTCTCCAACTAGTACGTGGCAAAGGCCATGCGGCACTTTGTAGGGGGCAAAGGGTGTCAAACACCTTCTCAATCTACTCCAGCCAGTCCTCTGCCTCAGACGGGTCCTCATCCCCCTTGAAGGAGGGGGGCTTCAGCTTCCGGAACTACCCGAAAAGCTCGTAGTGCAGCTGCAGTGGGGGAACGGGCACGCCTCCAGGCAGGGAGGGCTCATGCTCAGAAGTGTCAAAGTGCGGTGGGGGCGGTGGAGGACCACCCCCTCCCCCTCGTCCAGCGCTGCGTCAGTCTCTTGGCCCCACAGAGGACTCCCCCTCCACGTCCCTAGGGAGAGGCGCCCGTGGAGGTAGGTGAAGCTCCTCTCGTACTATGTCTCATATCAACTGAGCAAGGTCCTGGGCCTGAACGCCCGAGAGAAGTGGCTGGTCAACTGGCACCTCGGGCCCGGCACACCCGCCCCTCTGACCTCGTCCACGGCCGCACTCGCGACCCACCTCAAGGACTCCACGTCGAGGCATCTCCTACAGGGAGACGCAGAAGACAGAATAAGAAAAACCAACTCTAATGGACTTCAGTAAAAGAACCTCATAATAGATGTCAAAGGTACATGGTGGTGGTTACTCTAGTTACATGCACGTGAATTGGTTATTCTCAAGCTAGTTGGTTCATTTCTTGGGACGACATTGCTCTGATACCATCTTGTTACAACCCGGTTCCCGAATCCCTACAAGACACGAGACTGGCTCGACTCGACTAATCCCAAGACCCATTCGTCCAACAAGAAATAACCAAAAAGCAGAAAAGTAAACCACATTCACTATGCTAAGTAACTAACAGTAAAAGAGTACAGTAGTAAAGGAAGCAAAAGCTGCTATCAGTACATATCACCACCACAACAGTAAAACGGAAACAAAGTACAGAAATATAAACGGTAACAAAAGTATGAACTCACTAACAAAAAGGAAGTAAAACAACAGGAACTACTGCTGGGCTCGACTGGGCCCAGCACCCTCTGCAACCGGCAGCTCGGGCTGCTCAACTCTTGGACTTGTAAAGGGGTACGGGAAAAATGGAGTCAGCGAATGCTGAGTAGAGTGGTAGCCAAACTAACTAAAGCAGTAAAAGCTAACAGGTAGCTTGTCTTTTCCAATTTTTTATTTTACAAGTCATTCCTTTTCATCCATTGGTTTACTTTTCAGATCTCTTTCTTGATCTCGCATGTTCCTCATGGGAACGATCTTGATTGCAGTCTTTTCCATAGAGTAGAAGGCACACATGGTGCTCTCCTGGCCGAGAGAGTCCCCCATGGTGATCCTACACCCAGTCAACCACCCTGAGGTCATGGGCAAACGTAGCGGTGACTATGGCACGTGCGATAAGCGCAAGGGTAGCTACCCTACACTGGCACGCGGTCAGTCGTTTCCACTAGAGGGTACACCCAAAGTACAGCATGGAACAGTATAAGGTCTAGCCCTCTCAATAACAGGGGTCTAGCCCCTCATAATCAAATAGGGGTCTTGCCCCTCCACAGTTCGCGCACCCTCGTCTGACTACCCCAGTTTGCCCAGCGGGCCTAACAAGTCGATGTAGGGTGGCCAGCTGAACCCCAGGTCCCGTGGGGTGGCTAGCTCTCTCCCTACACTAGTAGCTCTCCTCAGTACAGTGTATGCGAGGGCCAAAGAAGTCAGTGTAGAGTGGCCAATCCTAACCCTGGGTTTCAACCCAAGGGCGGCTAGCTCCGCTCTACACTAAACAGGAGACAGTCACTCTCCTTGGTACCACATACTCAAGGGCCAACACACTTCCCATTCACATTTTTAGATCCGTTCCATTTATCCACAAGACCTCTACGTCTAATTCCCCGTAGGGTTCATGCTCGTATTCCCCATGTTATTCCATACCAGGTTTCATCATTCACATTTCCATTCTCAGATTTTACACATGCATTTCGTATTTCCACAATTTGCATATACAACAAGAAATGTCACAGGTATCTGTCTAACTAGCACAGGCATTTCATATTTCACAGGCAGCTCTTGTTTATTAACAGGCAGTTGTTCAGATTTCTATTCATTAATTTAAAACTGCAATCTCAAATACACCTACAAACAATGCAAGTACTTCTCGTCCAAGGATTCATGCCACATCCTAGGTTTCTAGTATCCAATTTCATATATGCATTCAGGTTTTATAATTAAAATAGGGGAAACCACTCTACCACACAATCCGGGAGTACTGGGGGCTCGAACGGCAGGCTCACATGCCTCTACAGGCCTCGAACAAGCAACAGATCAAAGTCCTATACCAAAGGACATACCACAACAGAATGTTCAGAACAATATATAAGGATTTCTAACATGTAGAGGGACTCACAAGAAATCCACAGATATCTCGTTTGCGAAAAACGGACCTCAATCAGACCCTAAACGGGTCAAAAATAGGACTGCAAACCTAAATCAAACGTCTGGCACAAGGTCCAGACATCTTAAAGGTAACCAGAGTCTCACCTTAGGTTCCTGCGTTGACTTCAGATGTCCAGAACCCCTTCTTGACTATCTGGACTCATCTCCAGACGTCTGACCTCTCCTGTAATTGTCTGGAAGTGTTTCCGGTCGTCTGGTAATCTGTCTAGACGTCCGAAATGCATGGGAGGACGTGCCCCGTGCCTTCCCGAAGCTATCTCTGCATGCGACAAGAGAATCATCCACTTTTACCCATGCAAATCGAAGCTGCGATGTGGCTTGCATGGCCGTAACCGCAAGAGGAACATACCTTCGCGGAACACTGCTTTCAGACGTCCGGTGTTGTCACCAGACGTCCAACCAGTCGTCTGGACGGCACGCCAGATGTCTGACTCTGGGAAAATCCTAGAATCAGAATGACCTTCTGCTCCTCTCCGCGTGCAGCCACGACCTCTCCTCCTCGCCTGCAGCTCCGGCTGCAGCAAGTGTCGGGGACGTCTCCCTCGACGTGCTCCTCCTCCCGCACGCGTCGCTCTGGCCATGCATCCTCCGGCGAGCTCCCACGATCTCGTGGACATAAGCTCTTCTTCCTCCTCTCCTCACACCGCCTCTCCTCCTCGTCGCTCGCTCCCGCGCCCTCTCTCGCGCTCGCCCCTCTCGCTACAGTGGAGAGGAAGGAAGGTGGCTATGGTGAAGTGGGGAAGAGAGGAAGGGGGAGAGTGGTTTTATAAGGGAGTGGCTAGGGTTCAGGTGGAGGAGAGAAGAGGGAGAGAGAAAAGAGCGATACTGTATGCATGCTGCCCTCGCACAGACGCGAAGTTACGTGTAAAATTTTCAATTTCTAGACGTCTGCGAAGGGGTCCAGACGTCTGACCAGACTGTTGGTGCTAGAGCACCGCGATCGATTGTTTTGATGATAACAAAACACGTGTCATTTAACATTTACACTTAAAGTCTTAGATTTCAGGCAAATTACAAATGGAGATGTGATTAGACGGAGTTCAAGCTCGCATCCAGGATGGATTGGAGGAGCTTGATGGGAAACAGAGGAGATTCGCGAGGAGCGATAGATTGAAGATGGAATGACAAGAAGAATAGGATAGAATTCTGTTTATTTCTTTCATGTACTTTTGTCTTTATTTCCTTGCTCTTTTTGTTTCTTAGAACATCATCTTAAAGAGCCTCAAAGTACCCTAACAGTAGTCCTAGGAACACCAGCACAACCCTAGAATACTTAGGTTTTCTGTAGAGAACTTAGAAAACCAATATAGGGTTCAAACAGCCTTTTCAGACGTCTGATAATATGTTTTAAGACGTCTGACTGTTGATTCGATGTCTGATAACAATTAGGCTGGACTTAGCTGTGTCTGATGAAATCAGACGTCCAGACTTTAGACCAAACGTCTTAGAAGACGTCTGATGTTTTTACCAAACGTCCAATTAGTGAATCGTTGGCTGCCTTAACAAACAGTGGAGGATATGACCGTTAGAGCCTTATCAGACGTCCTTAAACCTTTCCAGACGTCTGATAGATGGCCGTTTTACCTCGGCTGACCCGAAAATCTCTTCTCAAAGATTTTCTAGCCATTGCACTCTCTTCGAAATCCATTCCCGCAGAAAAGTAGGTTTCCAGACGTCCAGACATAGTGCCAAATGTCCTATATGTCGTCTGATGGACTTGCACTAGAACCTTGTCTAGATCTGATTCAAGTCAGGAAGGAACCCGCCTAAAATCAGACGTTTGACTTTGTGACCAGACGTCTTAAACCATTTTTCCAGACGTCTGATGCTAGGATCAGATGTCTAATTACCCTGTCAGTGCAATCATTGCTCCTGATTTCGGCCTGATTCTCTTGGGCTTTGCTCCTAGGGGCTATGGAAGCTTTCCAGAGCCTTCCAAAGCCTTCCTAAGGCCTCTATAAATAGAGGAGAACCTCTTGCACACCAAGACACACCTAGTAATACACTTTCACACCATTTTGTGTCCCTTGATCCCAAGAAGAAAAGCTCTTGCTCTCCAAGCTCAAGTTCTTCATCTTGAGAGCATCAAGCCTTTGCGTACCTGCTCTCCCGCCATAGTTCACGAGAGCAACGTTGCACTGTCATGTAGCTCACGCACTTGCGTCATCGATTTGACGCACTCCTTGCAAAGGGAAGCATCTTAATTCCTATGGAAGCTTAGGTTAAAAAATTACTTTGTTGGCTCTATAGGATTGTTGTTATTTTACTTTATTATTTGGTTGGGTATTCGCTTTGCGAATTCCCGTCTCCTTCATGGGATAAAATCCTTCTCGTGAAGAGAAGGGGTTTGAGGTACGCTACCCTCGTATAAAGTAGCGTGGTTATAATTGAGGTTGAATCACCCTCATTTAAGTGATTCGTTTAGTGGATTTGATCAACTTGGTTGATCGGAAAATCCTAACTCGAGAGGGTTAGGTGATGGTTTTCACCCGATTTGGGTTTCCACCTAAAAATAATTGTGTACATTGTGTGATTGTTTATTTTGTGAGATTGGTATATATTTTATTCCGCATTTTATTACGTCACCCCCTCCTAGTAGAGAAAATCACACAGACGTCTAACTGACAATCCAGACTTCTGACTAACAGTCCAGATGTCTTAAAAGGCTCAGAACAGAACAGGCTTTTACACATGATATGGAGACAGTGCCAAGGTGTGGATCCCTTTGGAGGCTTGGTAGGAGATGCTTCTATGATGATCTTTGCAATCTTATTTTAGAGGAGTCCGGCAGTGGTGAGTAGACAATATTACAGCAGTTGTATTACATTTACCCTCAGACTGACAGAGTATGTTGTTGACCTTGATTTAGCCATGCAAGTCCTATTATGCTTGAAGTAATATTGTTGTCCATTTGCAATCTAGACCTATGGGTACAGGGTCCTTTTGTCTGACCTTGAGCCAATGCTTCAGTCCTCCTATGCAGAGTTCACCTTCATGGCTGGGTTATATACAAAGTCAAAGAATGAGCTGTCTCGCATTCGACGTAGGGGGAATGCCTTCTAGGAATATGTGGAGTGGTTGATTGACCATGTTGCAGATTTGGAGAGTAGGTTGGAGGCAAAGAAGGATGAGGCACGTACGCTATAGTTGGAGCTACAAACAGCATAGAAGAGGGTATCGGATCTTGAGATAGAGATGGAGGTTCATCGCATCGAGACAAATTACGATGAGATTGTCGGCCAATTCAATAGCATGTCCATGTAGTCCATCTAGGACATCATGTGCTTTAATTTCTTGTTTTCATTTATTTACGTTTTGTGCTATGTTTTCGAAAATGGTCTTCCATATTCGCTAGACCCTTTTTTTGTTTTTTAACTCCTACACGCATAATTATTTATATCTTATTATGTATTTATTGTTACATTGTGGCTAATCATTCATGTGCAGGATGTTAATATCACCATGTCCCCTTTAGTGCGATGATGGCTATGATGAAAGCTTCTATTATAATTATTACTTATATCGAGGATTAGTTTTTGATAGTTAAGGATGGAGATGGTGATACTAGCTATGTAGGCAAACTAATTATATTTGTACGCATGGCACGGATGGCCACATTGTAGCAACCACATGCGATACAAATAGAGGTGAAATTTCATTGCTTGCACAATGCGGATGGCTGCTTTGCAGCAACCCTGTGTGACAAAATGAGAAAAAAATACAACATATTAATTACCATCAATAAGTACTTAACTCTAATCCAATGACAGTTATCATTTATATATGAAGCAACCTAAGCCTAGCACAAATTCCGTATCACCCCATTTCCATGCTTAATTTATGAATGGCAGTTAGTTCTCCTTTTTTATATGTTGTGGTAGGTAGTAATTTCTTCCATTGCAATTATTGCTTAACTTCTACAAACAGGTTTGGGTTTGTAGGATGAAATATGTGCCAGGTTAGTTCTTTTTTCCCTTTCGTTCAGCTGAATGAGAAATCTCTTGTAATGTCTAAAATTCTAGGATGAAATATGTGCAAATACAAGACCAATTTGTTCTCACATTTGTTATCTGTCAGTGGGCTTTTTATTTCACACCTACTCTCAACTTTCTTATAACTATACAGTAACTTCTCTTCACATATCGTAATTCCATGTTAGCTTGTACTTGTAGCATTGCTACTATATGTAGTGTGTAGCTCAATTCATCACTAATTTCCAATTAACTACCCTCATATAAGTTTCCATACGAGTAATGAAGGTTTCCATTCACTGGAAGGGTTCCATACTATTTTTCATTGTTTACTGCAAAATTTCCCTTAATGCTTTAGTTTAGGTAATTGTCAATGGCGAAGTAATTTCATTTCTCCTTATGACTTTGATATATGATCCTCCCTACCGTCACTTCTTTGATTTATTTATAGTAGTTGACACCTATGAACACCAATACGAGGGATAATGACCATGTGGTGGTTTGCATTACTAGTTACGTATGCAAAAAATCCCAATGTCTTTTAATTTTGCAAGGCTTGCATAGCATACCTTATTAATCAACCATACCATATGCGCAATTCATATGAACTAGTGTGCTCAATACTATTGTAGATTTATGTGAATTGAACATTTCTATCAGCTTCCAGTTTATGATTGCAATTGTATCTTTCCTTTCATATTGCAAAAAATGTAAACTTATTTCTAATAAGCTAATATTTCTCCATCGTAATTACAAGATTCTATAACACTCGGCCATTATTAAAGTTTCTAATTGCTGCCATTAAAGAAAACTTCCTCTTCACATAGTTGATAATCTGAAATATCCAATTCTCTATGGACGTTTTCATTTTGGTCTTATACTTATTTCTATTCTCTTTTTTAACATTATCTGACCAACTATGTTTATACCATGCTAATATCATAGTAATTGTCGTTCACTTTCATTGAGGTTGAGAGTCAATTACAGCATGATGCTATTCAATTTGATGTTGATAGTAATATAGGGACTAAATGCCTTCTTTCCATGTTGGTCATGTCTTCATCATCATTTGCTTCATCCGGGAAGAAAATAAAGAACTACCAGTTATGCAGGCCAAATGTGGTGTTAACATCTGATCTGTCCATCAACTTGGGCAGATTGTACTTTCTTGCTACTTGTTGGTAACGTGCATCTGCATCTGACCATCCCTATCATTCCTCTCCCCCCTCCACCCCCCCCAACCTTGTTGCTGTTGGTTGCTTTTTTGGATTCACATGGTTAATTTATGACACTTTCTCCTAAGCAAGGTGTTGGGTAAACTCCATGGTATATTCCCACGACACCATTCCATCACATCCGTATGGGCTTCTGACTTGGGTGGCACTAGGGGATTATAGGAGAGGGACTATTGGAGAGAATCAATAACATGTGACAATTGCAAGTGATATGTGACAGATGATTTCCTTCATCAGTAGCTCTATTTCTAAATATTTCTTCTTGAAAACCTTTACTGTATTTATCCATACAAAACTACATTTGCATATACATAGATGAATATTGCTCTCTCTCAACATGTACACCTGTCAATTTAAGAAATTCTCACGTGGGTACTCATGCTAGAGAATAGAAAGGAGTAGCGGAGTGACTAGGAAATGGTGTGGACTTCATATGTGAAATTGGAACATCACCCTCTAGCGAGAGGGATTTAACATTCGTGGCGGAGGTGAACACTTCCTTGCTAATGTTTGCAAAAAGTGGCAATTGTTAATGTAGGAGAATCAATCTAGACCATTGAGATGAGAAGGAGATATGGGTTGGCTAGAATATTTCACTTGGTTTCCTTCAAAGTTGTCAACTCATCCATTTGGAAACATGTAGCTTGCCCACCAATGCCTTTAAGGCCATTGCTTGTAGATCGGTGAGGATAGTGTGGCGCTGACTTCTCATGGTAGGAGCTCTTGTTTGCTGGGCTCTGGGATGTTGAAAGGGAGCGCAAGCCACTCTAGATGAGTACAAGGTTATCGTGGGGGAGAAATAGAGCCTAAAGTGGTTCACGTGCACGAGATTAGCCTTTTATGGTAAGAGTCATGAATATACCCCATTTTTCAGATTCTACTGTGGGTCAAAGATAATCTTATACATCAATGTATATACATGTAGTAATTTCTCATATGGTGACTCTTGTTTACAGTTACTGCAGGTTACCAATAACACTCCAATGGCTGCTATGGTGTTCAATTTACCCTTCCTTCTACGAAGCTATTCTCCTTCTGTGCTAACAACAAATTTCATGTAACCGCTATCTCATGTTTTCGTTGATCCTTTACTATACAGACCCTTTTGAAATATTGCAGCTATGGAATTACATGATTCATTTTTAAGCACGTCGAATGGTTTTTAAGCATGTTGAATGATTTTTAAGCATGTCTTACTTATCGACAATCATCCAATTTTCTATAACCAGCTTTCTATGCATTCCTTAATCTATTTGCCTATTGGTTTGCACGTTATATCAGGTTTGCTATGTTCAACTTTTATTCGCAAATCCCAGCCATTTACATCGTTAAGATTTACTTAAGCCATGTATATTCTAGCTGCTGCCATTATAGTCAATTTTGGTACTTTCTTTGTGATTCAAATTGATTTTCTTACTATTACAGCTATGTCATGAAGACGACCCTTCCTTCTCGTATCTATCTTCTTTGTGTGCCTTCTCTTACATGTACTCTTAAATCTGTTCTCAATTATGTATTGACAAATTTTTCAAAGTCATTGTGCAACACAAAGAATTAACTTACATTCTATTTGAGAGGTCTTTTGAGCACACATTTTTCAAGTCATTATAACGATTCAGGTCTTCTTTCTATAAGTTTACGAGATCATCGTGACCTATCAAGCATCAACGACCTACAAGCTGCTTCAAGTTCTCCCGGAGCTTTCCTATACAACGGATATTTTTTACTTTTTTTATTTATGTAATACTTTCAAGTTCGTAATTGTGTCATATTATGAAAAATTTCCATGTACATTTCTTTCAAGTTGTAACATACAGCACTCGTAATAAATTCAAATTTTCACATTTTCTTAGAACTCTCCCCTTTCGTTTTCCATTCAGGTGTACGTTTCCTATCATAGATGATGTTTAATGGCGATGTTGGGAATTTAATTTATGCACTCATGCAATGTCCATTATAATTATTTATATCACTATATTTCTCATCCATAATACGATACTTAAAAATATAACATTAACTCTAATAATAACTTATCTTCACTCGTAAATTTAACATATTTACATCTAATTTTAGAATATAATATCACATATACTTTTATCCTATATTACACGTCATTTCTAACTTCCAAATATCTTCTCAATATTAATTTCAGACTCAACTAATCACACTTTTACCGACAAAACTACTACAAATCTACATACTTTCGTCATTGAAACAAGGTGCATGGAAATTTTCTTAACGTTGATGTCAAAAATGATTATATATGCATATCAAATTTTCACTCCTATATATAATGACTTTTACCATCATAATAATTTCGATAACCCTTAACTTAAATTTCACATTTCTTGTTAATTTTTAACGTTTCTAACACCTCATATTACTCTCTTTTTTTCCTTCCATAATAATTTAACAACTTACAAGTACACATACCCATATTTACAAAGATAAAACTATTATACATTAGGAAATATATCTTACTAAACTAACTTCACAAAGTTCACCAAATTATTTCATGATGTACTTCAAAATTTTTGTCTTACTACTATATAATCAAAGCTCACATAATATAAAGTACTACTTATTTATTTCTCCCACATGAAATAATATAAACTAATACTTATTCCACTAATATAATAACTCAACTTTATTCTTCATCTTATTCCACTAACCAAATAACTAATCAGAATCATTCTACTTTATTCCACTACTTATTCCACTAACCAAGCATCTTAAGTGAAATAACTTTAATTTATTCCTCCACTTACTCCACTATTAACCAAACACAACTTATACTTACCACACCATTTACTCTACTTCTTCAACTTATTCCATAAATTTATTCCACTTACCAAACAACACTACTCTCTAACATCACACCATGGCATCACACCTTCTTAGGAAGATTCCAATCAAGATCTTCCAACAATTAATGTCTCTCCTTCTTAGACAGCATCAAGAGGGGAAAGGACTATAGCCTGAGATATTGGAACCCAAAGCTGTTGGTTCTTCCTGCCAATGTATCGGTTACGTTGGTAAAGTGGCCAAAGAGAGAAAGTACAACGCACTAAGCCGTACTGAGCATAAGCTGTACATGGTTTATTTTTTGACAGCTACACGTCTTTATAATACTTATTCGATCACCATCTAGTTCAAAATTAAATACTTGCCGCATCTCGAAGGTGCTTTTTCGTAGGAATGTTCATCATTTCTCTAACAAAAGTAACGAGGGCAATAATCAATTTCGCATTAAGCATCAAGCTTCCTGGTCATAGCATGACTTTTGTGCTCCACCCTTTCTCATGTCCCCTCCCATCTCAATTCACTATATCAATCGATACAACTGACAAAGGCAGAAAAATAAACAGCAGAAAGACAAGTTTATATTTGTTTGATTCAGCTTCGGCCCCTTCGTCTCTGCCCGAACCCTGCGAAACCCTAGTGATTTACCACCAGACGTGGCCTTGACTGGCCATTAGGTTAGTAGGGGCTCCCGCCGCAACCCCCCACCTGCGGTGACTTATATTTATGTCTTCGGCCACGAGGTGGAGAGGAGGTGTCGATGTTTCGGTCGCATCCTTGACCTCGAGGTCGTGTGCATCGGTGGGGCTTTTGAGTGAGCGGCGCCCCCCCCCCGTGTCATCTTCAGTCTTGGTGGTTGAGTTGGCCGGTAGCTACCCCTCCTCTCCTTTGTGTTGTCTAGGATCGAGGTTCCACAACTGGTTTGAATAGGCATCGGTGCTCTTGATTCACCATACTGATGCACACCTCATAATGAAGCTGCAATGGGAAAGTTTGGGATGCCTCCATCTCCACTTTTGCTCGACCATCTATGTCCTTCACTGGCTTTATAGTTGTCTTTTTCTTTTTCTTTACTATGTCTATGGTGGTTTATGTGTTGATAGGTCACGTTTGAAACCATGCATAATATGATCAAGCTTCCTATCAATGCCTTTTTACTGGTTTTATCTAACTCATGCAAATCTTCGATATTGCTCAATAACATGAATCGTTATCCATAGCAAGTTGGGTCGTGCACATATATGCTAACTTTTTGTATGTTTTATTGTAAACTGTGTTACTCTCATCTTGAGTGGTGTGGTTCCCCCACTTTGAAAGAGATGGTGTCATGATATAACATGATTCTTCCAATCAGTGGAATTTCACCTTTGCAGAAAGAAAAGGAAAAACCCACCGGTACAACTTCCAACAAAGGTAAATTCAGTAGATCGGGCTGACAAGGAATAAGAATCGAAAGGCCACACACTTCACGTAAGCCCTTCGGTTGCTCCAACATGGCAAGGCCCCACGTATATTTCTTGACCTCCATGCAAAGTCACGTCCCCCCGCTTATCCCCACCCTTTAATTAACTTAAGCATCGGCTTTCAACCCCCCCCCCACACTACTCAGTCACCAACCATCCATAACACCCTAACCAATGGAACCCACCAACGTCCACAGCTTCCATGAGACCACTCACCTCCCACTCCAGCAGGATGTCCACCGGAGGATCTTCACCCTCAGCTCACATCTCGCCAAACTCAGCAACTCCGGCATCCCCACGGACTCCACCGGACAACTTGCGGGGGTTGACGACGATGTCGAAGGCCCCGGTATAAAGATTATTACCCTTGCCGGTACCAACAAGGGTGCCACCATGCAGGTTTGGGCCTGGATGCAAGTTTTCTTTATGCTAAGATTTGTCTACATCAACAATTGGAAAGGGTATTCGAGGGGTCAATTAAAAATGAAAAAAGATTGGCGCACCCACCTCTCCACCCCCATCTGCACCCGCACTCATCCGAACCATGCATGGGACACACCAGACAAAAATGACACAGTGTTTTTGTCATGTTGTGCCTGAATGCATGGCTCGGATGAGCTCAGGTGCAGATCTAGATGGAGATGCAGGTGCGGATACTAGCATCCATTAAAAATTGGGGAACGATGTTCTTATTGTTGGAGTGCGAAATCAAAAAAGAGGTCAATCTCCCGAGTCTATCACCGACAAGATAGATGAGGAACGACAACAGCTGGTTGCATCAAAAGTCAAAATATAGAAGATGGTTACATGATACAAGTGTCGGGACTTGGAGACCGAGTATAAGAGCATTGACTAGTTTCATATCCTAAGGTCTTATTTGATAGATATTTAAAGTTTAAGATTCGATAAAGTTTAGGAAATAAGTGGATGAATAGTAGGTATGAATATGATATATAGTTGAGTTGATATGTTATCAATATTGATTTTTATTTTTATTTTTACTAAGAGTGGATTAGTAGGAGGTAGATGTGATAGGTGTGAATAAATTAGTCAGAGCATATATCACTGGTAAGGGGTTGATGTGATTGATGCGGAATAAAATTTTTACAATATTTATGCATTAGCAGTTATGACTGCCATATAAGATAAAGTTTCCTTTTAAAATCATGCCAAATGAAGCCTTAGGATTAGTTTACTTATAAGGTTAGGAAAGTGACGTTAAAAAATGTGAAACTAATCTTAACATGCAATCATGTTTATTTACAGAGTGGTGTTAACATCAGTTTGTGTTTACTTAAATTTGTGTTAAGCTATAATATTAACTATTATAGCATTTACTTAGTAGTGTTATGAATATGAAAAATGAGGATTTGTTAAAAATGTGAGTGGTATATTTTTTTAATACGACTTTAACTAATACTATTTGAAATTGATGTTAAATAAATCCATGTTAAAGTGATCATACCTAGGTCATCAAATAAGAGATTAAGTTGTCAAGTAAACGAAAATTAACCTTCTTTTTGGGAGGTTAAACCCTCAAATAAACTAAATATAAGATTACGCTCGTTGCAGAAGTAACGAGCAACTATTTGAAAGAACAAGCTCATTTCAAAGTTTGACTTGCTAAAGAGTAATCATAGATTTAATTTGATATTTATTTTAATTAAATGTTTAGACAGCGTCATAGCTATTTGGATGCATGTTTAGGAAAATAGATGTCAAGAAAAGCATTTATTTCTTACGGTGATAATTAAGTCACCGATGGTAAAGCACAAAAGAGGTTCATTGTACATTGACTACTAATTTGGGAAATCTATATTCTAGTGTAAGTTACTAACTTCAACTTACAGATCAAATGACTTCATGATCATTCTCACATGCATGTTCACCACCACATGTTGCTCGTGTCATTTCTTGTTGATACACGGTTAATTCATGAGCCAATTGTCAAGTTGAATCTTTCACCGAGTTCATGAACTAAGTGAATGAGCTTATTCTTGAATCAAATTAGCCTTAGTGAGTTCAATGTGAAGCCACTTAACGGATGGTTTACTTGCTTACTTAACCCCTCCTTTGAGGGGTTAACCCATATTTACTGGTCCACTTAAACCTCCCAAACCCAAAAGCTGGGTTCTACTCGCCAAGCACATGTCATACCAACACCGTTTGAGAGGAGTGAGAGCTAAACATGAGTTTTATAGCACTTTAACATGTCTCCTCAGGTAAACAAAAACTGACATCATATCTCTAAAGTAAATAGAATAAAGGTTAACTCGAGTTCCACCTCGCAAAACCTGAATTTTTAACCTTCTAGGTAAACTAACCCTAGAAAGAGACCTCCTCTACCTCTTTAAAATTTCGAACTGCCATTTTGTTTTTGAACAAATCCAACTCAATCGATTGGGGTTGTATTCGAGGAAATCTAAACGAGCTAAGATTTACATGCATGCAGGTTGAGGACTTGGAGGAGCTGCGGAAGCTTATCGGGGACGAGGCGGAGGCCGAGGGTGAAGCGGGGGAGTTGGGGTCATACACCAATAGCAACTACCAGGCGGTGAACAACTCGGTGATGATGGGCGGGAGCTACGGCGCTCGCGATCCCGGAGTTCATATGGAGATCTTGATGGGGGAGGATGGCACCACCGGAGTTACCGAGAGGCACCGAGGAAAAGGAGACTTCAAGACGAGGATAAAGTGGACAGGGGGAGAACCTGGGAAGCGTGATGAGAGGTTGTGAAGGGGAGGACTTTAGGGGCAGGGAGGTAATTTAACTAGCTACCTTTGGTAAGGCGTGTTGGCGTGGTGCTTGTGGATGGGCTCCTGTATGAACAAACGGACGAAGTGCTACATGTGTGGTCCTCTGCATACTTGTCACTTGACCGTGTAAAACGTACCCCTTCGATGTTATTTGCAATGCTAAAATAAATAAATAACTAAATAAATAAATAAATGTGGATGCTTAATGTTAATGTCAGTTTGGATAGGCAGTCTGTGGATGTTTCTAGTGATCTCTATTATTTCTTTCCATTTTTCGTGAGATACGATTCGAAAGCATTCTTTCGGGTGAGAGTCCACCTGCTCAGCTGCCACCCAGCCATTTTTTAAAGCATAAATCTTTAATTTATTACAATACGTAGAATTGTGTGAATATGAAATAGATTTGCGAAGCAAGTAATAAATTGCGATATCGCAGTGGGAAAGCACAGTCCCGAAACAGCTGAGCGGATTGTACTCTATCTCAAGGTTATGTAAAGAGCACGGTCCCGAAACTGAGAGCATGTGCTGAGGGGAATTTCAGAGAGGGGACACGGGCCTTACATTTCATGGGACGGCCTTGGCAAACCCCTACTCGTTGGAGATGGGCTTGGCAAGCCCATCCCGTGGGCCGACGCTCCTCTAGAGAAGGGGTTGCTTGGCCCGTTCCTGCGGTGTCGGAGCTTCGATAGCACCTGGATCTCCATCTGGAAGTAGCGGTTGGAAGAGCATCCGGGTGTTGGAGTCGTTCATGTTGGCCTCGTCGTCCCAGTTGTCATCGTCGTCAAAAAGCAGAGGGGGTCGAGGAGGTGGGTGTTCCTCGAGGAGCGAGTGGGATTGATTGCACGGGGGTATGTTGAGAAGGGGTTGGGGTGTGTGGGAGACGTGATGTGGGGGAGGGAGGGGTAAGGAGGGTGGGGCCATGAGACAGGCTTGGGAAGCCCATCACCGATGATGTGGCGTGATATGGGCTTGGCAAGCACGTCAGATGTTCCTTTTATTCCGTGTCCCCTTTCCTGGCATAATTTGGGAGGGCGGATAGATTTGGTGAAATAACTTTTACGTCGGTAGGTTATTCTGTGTTATTTGTTTTAGAAGTTAGAAAGGTTATCTGGATAGGTTAACCTCCTGCTGCTGATTAGAATGTCGGAGGATAAGTAGAAGGGTTATTATGTGTTTGTTATTGTGTTGTTCTGGTGCTAGGTGCAGGGATAAGCTGCGGAATGACAGCTTTACCTATGAATATGTACGCTTGGAAGTTTGTTCGTAATCAGAAAGAAATCATTGCAAGTTTCTTTCTCATTGTTTAATTACAAATCATTTTATATATTTAATAAAGATGCTCAATAGTAAGTAATAGTAGTTTTATATTAAGATTATTTTTAACATTTTACTTCTCATCGTAATAATGTTGACTAAAGCTTTTACTTCGCATCATAAGGTTGACTAAAACTCGCCTAATAAATAATCCAATGACATTTCACGTCATTCTTATTTAGTATTTTATTCTGAAGTTGTGGACCTTATTCACGTGCCTTCTTTGCCCCCATTCTGCTCGCATGCCCTTCAATGTGATCGTCACCACCTTCGGTACGATCGTTGTTGCACAGGAATGATCTTCATGAATCGTAGCATCAAGCTCAATAAATAACCTGCTACATGATCTTAAGCTTCGTTTACTTCTCTAGGGGTGATAGGATTATCCGTAGGATTCCTCTTTATCCTAATATCATTAGTATAAAAGATAACCATTGCCTCCCAAGTTCAAAGGAGGTCTACTATGGCTTGCTTGTGGATTTTGTCGTAGTGTGTTAGCCAAATTGAACGCAGAAGATAAAAAATTTGAAGCGTTCTCTGCACTCCTCGGTATCTGGAAAAATATATCATATTCTTGTTTTAGCCAATTTGCTACATCCCATTGTATCAGCAAGTTGGCAGGAAATTGCGAAATGAGTTTCTCCAAAATTTTTGCATAGAAGTTTTAAAGCAAAACATACCATTCATGATAGTGATTGAATAAGGTCATATTTAAAGTTTGTGAGGGCATGTGAGGGCAAAGAGATGAATGGGGCTTTGATATTTGCTCCACATGAAATTATGGAAACAACTCTTCAAAATCCTTATTCCATGTGAACTCAAGAATAACTCATCTCAAATTAAGTGTCCTTAACCTAGGTTGAAATATTCCTTCTCCTAAATTAAGTTAACCTCTATTGTCATAAATTAAACTGATTACCAAATTAGACCAAAATGGAAGGCCATATGCCTCCTTTCCAAAATTCTCTACGATAAAGTAAGTGGATGATAGCCTATTCTAAACCAAGATCTTAAATATCCGAACATAGTCTGCTAATACTTCTCTTACTTCTGCATTTGTAGCAGGCAGATTGCAGCGGGGTAAGATCCAAAGGGCCTTACAATTCATGACTCCATATCCAATAAAAAAATTGTACCAATAATCTGATTGCATCGACCTCTATGTTTGGATAATCCGTGTCTTCCGGTAGGCATTTCCAGGGCACTTTACTAATTGAAAAAAAAGATGACCTAAATCCTAAATCATATCTGTTCCTACACCCCCGTATAAATGAACGTCAAAATAAGATTGAAAGTTACATATGTGTTACCACACTGTCGATGTAGAAAGAAAATGGATGTACGAGATAAAATATGTCGGAAAGAATTTAGGATGAAGGGTTGATCTGCGATTTCTCTTACTAATTTCAACTACCTCCGTATCTTTTCTTTCTTTTTTTTTTTCTATCCTTATTTTTTATTTTCTTGCATGATCTTGAATCAGGGAAACTGGAAGAAGGTGAGATAAGCAACCACTGCCGAAGTCTGTACCGGATCGAAAAAGTTGCATTTACATATATGCATCCGCAATCGATGTTATCCGCGTGATTCCTTCTTTTGAGAAACATTCCTCCTTTTTGACTTTCGAAAGAGAGAATTTTGGATTTGCTGACTAAAATGAAAAACAGATGGTGTACATATGGGAATTTTGTAATAAAAGAGTTCATTATTTCCATAGCAATCTTTTCCAACCCCTTTAACCTACCGTATGGTGTGTGGTTTGGATATAATCTGTCGACCCTTTCATAAACGTCCCGATCACTTTTGACATACTCTGATTATGTATCATGATTGGATCAGTTGAATGCATTATCTGCATGGAAGTCGACTACTTTGCCACAATAAAAAAAAAAAAACCCGACCCTAAACTTTATTCAAATGGATACGATCAATTTTACTTCTTCCTACTTATATAGTTAAAATATAGTTGGTAGTTTTAACCATGATTCTCCTCACTCTTTGTTCTGTCAACAGTACCAAACCACACTTCCCAGAGCACGTATTGATCTAGCATCATACTACAATCCTTGTGGGAAATGGTTAATACTTAATCACTTGTGATCAAACCTATTTTGTGGGCATGAGGCTAGTGGTGGAGTCGATCTGTTTGCCATCTCAGGTTGACTCATAAGAATCAAATTATATCGAGTCTTGTTTACACTTTTCCAGTCATTCTAGAAAGATAACTTCTACACTAATGAAAGATTTTGATGAGCATCATAGACACAGTTGCAGCCCCAAGAAGCATTGGCATGGAGATTTGATATGTTGCATAAATTCATAAGAAGAAAGTGTAGAAGACCACTTAAAGGTAGATTTACACAACAGCCGCGCAGATATACAGAGACAAAGGCTGAGAGAAGGCTGACAGATCATTCTATACGTTTGGTGTTGTACTGAAAGGCGGGTAACGAAGATCGCCTCCGGACAGTAGGGGTTTTTTAGTTGGGTGGAATATACAACCGATAATTTTAACAAAATAAACAGAGAAATGAGTTGGCCCGTATAATTCTCCTATATACGTTTATTCGAACCTGCTTACAATGTAGGAGGGAATCCCGGATTTACAGTTGTGTTGGCGGCCCGAAGCTCTCCCCTGCGGTTCCATTCCAGGCAGCATTCAACAGCAAGTCGGAACGCAGTGCCCAAACCAAGGACGATTAATACACCTAAAGACAGTGTGGCTCAATGCTTCCAAAATCAGATCCATTTGCAGCAGTTCAGTTTCTTGATGAGTAAAAAATGAAACAGAATACTGTACCAACAAATTCATCGCATTGTCTAGATAACTAAACAAAAATACGAATAACTTAGCAAGATAGATTTTTAAAAATTACACGCATCATTCTTATTACAAGCAGCAAACAGCTGACAAAGCACCAAATGCATGTAGAGAAATGCTCCACCTGGTAATTGGAATTATGCAAACTGAAGGGCTTAGACAATAAGGATTAAATTTTACTCGCGATATAAGCATGTAATAACATGCATATATTGGTGTTAAGAGTATATTTTGTATTATTCGAGTTCATGATGGACTCCTTTGTAATTAATCCCTATGTCTTTCTATATCAAGATGCGTAGGGTTCATCTTAGGTCAATCACTCTGTCTTTTTTTGACAAGATATCAAAGCCACAACCCTAGCTAGTTCAGCAGTCCAATATCTCACTGAACACAATCCTCTAGTTTTTTTTCTCCCACTTCTCTCAGCAAATGAGGAAATCCGTATATGGAAAAGAGGATTTAGATTGTGCTTGGCTACCTCACCTCCCAATAGCATCCTAGCCGGCATTACCCAACTCCAAGGTCCTCAGCAGGAGTCGCACTGGCTCTGATGAGCACCCAGTTTGGTGCCACTATGGTTTTGATAGGGTGAAACTTGCACCATCGGGGCCTTAAAGGCCTAGTGCAATGCATCACGGCACGTTCACCAACAAGAGGCGATGGCTAAGCCATCTCATTCCTATTAAATCACCATCTCAATCCCAATGATCCTACTGCAGGTCGCAGCAACCTCATGGATCACTCTATTCTCTCCTAACGTTGTCCAAGAGTTGCCGACGGTTGTCTGCCACCCAACCACCATAGTCGTCACCCAAACAAAATAAAAAGAGCCATGATGAATCTCCAGAATACCTTGCTAGTGAAGGTACCTCTCTGGAGCTGCTGGTGACTCCCCATCTGTCCATTACAGTAATAATATCCTAGATTTTGATGGGCTTTGGGAGCCGTCATCAAGATCACTGATGATCATCAAAGAATTTGTTTATGCAAAAAACATAACGTAGCCAAGAAAAAGTAGAAATGGGCATGCAACCACACAAACATAAGGGATTGTTGATCTAGCTCCACCCAATATGGGTGTACGTCTAGAGAGGAGATCTAACTCTCAATGTTCACTATATGTGGTATAGTACAAAATATGAAGTCCTTTTGGTTTTCCTCATTCAACTTGTCCCTTACCATGTAGGTGGAAGACCATTTTATAGAATACAAATGATGGATGGTTACACCCAAAGTAATGGAGAGTGTTATAGCATAGTACTCCCATATATGTCTTTATATTCTATTTTTACTATTTCTTTTATTCTCTAGTCCTCTTCTGTATTTTACCCACCCTCTCCCTCTATATAAAGAGGTGTAGGGTTACCTTGAAACAATAACTTGCTCATTTCCACTGACTTAGTATCAGAGTGGCAGTCCTCGACTGGGGCTCTCGATATCCCACCCTAAAAAGAGCCTCTGAAACCCTAACTACCAAACCCCTCTCTCTCTCACGCGCACGTCAGTGACTCCGCCCTGTGGCCTCCTCGCATCCCTGCCTAGCGGCGGCAACGTAGAGGCAACCTCCCTCTACTCCGATCTCTTCCTCACGCTCTAGCCTAGCAACGGCGACACGAAGAGGGAGGTCGGAGCGTTCGACGACGGTGGCGGCCTAAGCAGCGGCGACGCTCCATCTGCAAGCGGCGGCGGTGCTGTAGGCGGCATCTAGCCTCTGCAGCAGCGGCGACAATAGGAGCGAGTGTTGCTCTAAGCGGTTGCAGGGGAGCCAGCAACCCTGTTCTAGGGTCGCTCCTATGATTGTAACAAGTGAGACCTAGGTCCCTTTGGGGCCATCTTGCTAGGCCCACGTCTGTCCAAGGGGGCCTTCTTTTCATCATATAGATCTGAGAACATTTGATTCAAATCTAGCCCGTCTATAAAGTGACCTGTTTGTGGTGATTTCTCTTCCTAATTTGGCTTCATGGCTACCTTTCCAAAGTTCAAAGGTCCGTCCGAAAGAGTGACGATCATGGGAACATCAAAAATCCGTTCTTTGTTCCCATCTCAAAGCTTGATGAGACCAGCTACGCCCGTTGGTCGCAAATGTTCCTCATGATGGTTGAAGGTTATGTAAGGAACATATTCGCTTAGAACCAGAGCCAACAGAAAAAATTGGGAAGTACGTCACATGGAAGTGTGACAACGCTATAGTGAGAGCATGGATTATAAATGTCGTGGCTGCTGACATCAAAGATGGGATAATGTATTACAAGACTGCCAGAGAGATGACCTCTCTTTATGACACATATTCCCATGAGAAGAACTCGAGCAAGGCATTCCAAATTACTCATGACACCTTCTCGCTAAGGCGGGATGGATTGACATTGGCACAGTATTATGCCAGACTGAAGGGGTTGTTAGAGAACTCATGCAGGCCAGTGTGTACATGTGCAACGCAAAGAGAGCATCGCAAGGAGTTTACAGTGCTCAAGTTCTTGTTTGGTTTAATCCCTGAGTATGAGTCTACACAGGATCAAATGCTTACCCTTACAGAATTTCCTAGTCTGGAGGAGGGTTACAGCAGGGTCAGTAGAATGTCCATTAAATCTACTAATCCTGAGGTGATGGGCCAGACTTCAGCCTTTGCTGCTGCTGGTGGACGTGGTCCATCCATTGGTGGGTGTAGGTGTGGCCTGGGGCAACCTAGCAAACCACGACCCACTTGCACGTATTGTGGACAGATTAGTCACCTAGAGGCTAGCTATTGGATCAAGCATGGTCGTCCTCCCGTGGCAAATCAGGTTGCTTCGACCCCAGAGACGGAGACTGATATGGTGCCTAAGTCATAGTTTGAGGCTCTTGCCTAGAGACTAGCTCAGGTGACTTAGGAGACTCCATCCACATCTAATACCGCTGTAGTTGCCTCCTCAGGTATGGAATATGCTTCTAGTATTTCTGTTCTTCCCCACAACAGTACTACTACATGGCTCATTGATTCTGGAGCCTCCTAGCACTTGAGTGGAGATCAGAGTTGCTTTAGATAGATACGGACAATTTCCTCTGGTAGAATTATGCAGGTGGCTCATGGTCATCACTCTAGGGTACATGGACAGGGGGAGGTGTCTCTTTCGTCTACTCTACAGTTACCTCGAGTTTTGTTTGTACCAGAATTCTCTATTAGTCTTTTATCTGTGAGAAGAATTACTAAAGACCTCAACTGCCATGTTATATTTGATGATGTGGGCTGTATATTACAAGACAGGTTCACGAAGAGGATGATTAGTGGCGAACATAAAAAGGGAGGGTCTATCACCTTGTCCACACTAATACTACTGCTTCATGTCAGGGCAAGTTCAGTCTTGCTGCAAGGACTGCATTGCAATGGCACTATCATCTTGGACACGTTTCCTCTGGACAGGCTTCGTCGAATTTTCTCCCATGTGTCTCCAGCTATTGAGATTACGTGTGATGCATGTCAGCTTAGGAAGCATTACCGAGCTTCATTTCCTGTTAGTTCCTCCACTATTGATTATGCATTTCAGTTGATTCACTTAGACGTCTGGGGTCCAATTCATGTTTCAGCTAGACAAGGTCATAGATATTGCCTAGTCATTGTGGATGATTTTTCACGCATATCATGATTATTTTTATTAAAGAATAAGTCAAATGTTGACAATGTCATTCAAAACTTTATTCTTGAAATAAAAACGCAAATGTCTACCATTATGAAATGTGTGCACTCAGATAATGCATTGGAGTTTTGTACTTTCAGATTGTGTAAAGTTTACATATTGAATGGTATCATACACAGACCTGTCCTCATACATCCCAACAGAATAGGATAGCAAAGAGGAAACATAGACATCTCTTGGATGTTGCTCGAACATGGATGATACATCATAATGTTCCTCAGACTTATTAGGGTGATGCATGTCTTACTGCTTGCTATTTGATCAACAGAATGCCCAGTTCTGTATTGTTTGAACAAATCCCTTGGCAGGTTTTGTATCCAGATAAAGAGTTGTTTCATATGCCACCTCGCATTTTTGGTTGTGTTACATTTATCCACATTAAAGGCCTAGTCGGGACAAGCTAGCACCATGGGCAGTGAAGTGTGTTTCTAAGTTACAGTTCTACTCAGAAAAGATACAGGTGCTATGATCTGTTGACCAAATGACATCATGTTAGTGCAAATGTCACCTTTCATGAGGCGATACCTTATTTTTCCTTCACTATTTAGCGGATGTCCACTATTCTTGAGACGGCTCCAATTGAGACAGCACCAATGCTAGTTCCTGTTATACAGTTTTGAGATTTCTCTTCAAGTCAGCTACCTAAGAGTACAAATAGCAGATTCAAGGGACCACTTGTGTACAAGCTTCTGGTGACTTGCAGACCATAAGTCACAGTACCGCCCCCGTCTCCCACTCCAGCACTATCATCCTCCCCTACACAGGTATGTGTTGATGATACTGATATGCATGTGTCTAATGCTTCTCATAGGGAAAGTGAGTAGGAGCCTACTAGTGTTCTAGAGTAGAAAGTTACTAATGTTCCAGGTAAGGCTACTGAAGTCAGTGATTTGCCAATTGCCATTCGCAAGGTGCCACAGAGTTGTGCTCGGTATAGGATCACAGGTGCTTCTGTCAGTGATGGGCTAGGTTCCCAATTTGCTGCATTTACTTTTGTTGTATCTGCATCCAGGCTACCCACATCTTATCAAGAGGCCATGCTTCATCCTTAATGGCTTCAAGCCATAAAGGAGGAGATGGCAGCTTTACATTCGCAAGGCACTTAGGAGCTTACGACGACATCACCTACTGCACGAGTGGTAGGATGCAGATGGGTCTTTGCCTTGAAATATAACCCTAACGGGTCTATTTCTAAGCATAAGGCTCGATTAGTGGCCAACGGGTTGACCTAGACTTATGGGGTAGGCTTCTTTGACACATCCTCACCGATGGCACAACTTTCAACAATTTGGATTCCCTTGTCAGTTGCAGCAAACAAAAACTGGGCGTTACATCAATTAAATGTAAAGAATGCATTTTTATATGATGATCTTCATAAAGAAGTCTATATACAACAACCTCCCGAGTTTGAGGTTGAGAGGGAGTGTGTGTGCAAGCTGAGGAAGAAGATCTATGGGTTCAAGCAAAGTCCTCGTGCATGATTCCACAAACTGTCAGAGGTTGTGGAAAGATTGGGCATGGTGACGTCTACTTCATATCATTCTTTGTTTGTCAAAAGGACTGACAAGGGGGTTGTGGTGCTTCTTGTGTATGTTAATCTTATCATTACAAGAGATGATACAGAAGGAATTGGACAGGTCAAGTAGGAATTGGTGTCACAGTTTATTATGGTCTTAGGTCCTCTACAATACCTTTTGGGCATTGAGGTAGCTAAAGGAAAAGAAAGAATTGTAGCTAGTCAGAGAAAATATCCTCCTGATGTTCTCCAAGAGGCTGGGATGCTTGAGGCAAAGGTAGCAAGTGTACCCATGGACACCAAGGTCCATCTGTATGACACTGAGGCACAACAGGTGGAGAGCAGGAGCTACAGACGATTGGTCGATTGCTATACCTGACCATTACCAGACCAGACATATTTGTTGTGGGGAGGTTGAGCTAGTTTATGGATAAGCCAACGAAATAACATTGGGATACTGCTATGCAGGTGCTTAGATACATGAAGAAAGCACCTAGACGAGGGTTATTGTTCAGCAAGTGGTGTCCTATGACAATTATAGGATATTCAGAAGCTGATTATTAAGGTTGTCTTACTGACAAGAAGTCCACTACTGGTTTCTACACCTTTGTTGCTGGGAATATAGTCACTTGGAGGAGTACGAAGCAGACCGTTGTGTCCAGATCGAGTGCAGAAAGAGTATCGTGCCATGGCACAAACTGCTGCAGAGATGATATGGATCCAGTCTATCCTGAGAGATTTGCATGTTCAAATAGAGGAGCCAATGGAGATGAGGTGTGACAACCTAGCGACTACTTACATTACCAACAATCCCATGTTTCATGAGTGCACAAAATATGTGGAGATTGATTGTCATTATACACGAGATCTCATTCAGAAGGGAATCATTTACACTACTGTCTCCTCAGAGGACTAGATTGCAAATGTCTTCACCAAGCCTCTTGGTCAGACTACATTTGATAGCTGTTGTGACAAGCTGAGCTTGACTGACATCTATGCTCTAACTAGAGGGGGAGTGTTATAGTATAATACTCCCATATATGTCTTTATGTTATGTTTTTACTATTTCTTTTATTCTCTGGTCTTCCGTATTTTACCCACACCTCTCCCTATATGTAAAGAGGTGTAAACTTTCCTTAGAATAATAACTTACTCATTTCCACCGACTAAGAGTAATGGTGTTGACTGCGTAATCGCTTGGGAGAGTGGAGTAGACTCGCACCTTTTCGCATTCCCGCCTGGATTGGGTTCGAAGGACTGGAATCAAGCGGGTACCATCAGTTTAATCACGAGTTTCCTGGGCTTATTTTTGTGAGGGTAATTGCTTCCATCATCGTATACCCCTACTCTTTGTTGTTCGGTTGTGTCGGTGACAAGAGTAGAATTATTATCTTCCTCTTTTTACCCTTGCATGGGAGTTTCCCTTGCCCCCAGTAGCTATTACCTGGCAAGGCCAGGGAATAGGTGCTCCCTTATCCTCGCTCACCTCTTAGGGGGGGATTTGCGAATTGTAACCTAAAAAAACAGGTGATTAGTAAAATACATATGTCACAATGGAAATGCAAGAGTTCGCATATCGACTTCAGACTTGATCTTAACCGACTATTCGCACTAGTGATACTACAATACACAGGTTATCCCCGGATCCTTAAGAGGTAGCCCATGGTAGGATACCAAGGTTCCTCACACATAACCAGCGCTTGCAAGGTAGTTGGGGTTTGCTCTTGTTGAGGTAGTCGTTGGCAGCTTATCCCGTATGTGTGGTGTGTGCTTCTTGAGAATGCAAGAGGTTTTTATAGTCATGACGTGTACTAGTTGGCAGGCAGGTGAGGAGGTGAGTGGTATAGAGATAAAATTTGCAAATACGTGTATTGATTTTATGAAATAAAAAATTTGTCCTATCTTTGTATAGGAGGGAAAATAGTCGAAGCAATGCTTGACTATAGGTAGGGTTGTTAGACTCATAAATTATTCTCCCCCTTTCTTATTTTTCTCGAGTGGTACTTCCACTCACATCAGATACCAGTTGTTGTGAAGCACCAGGGGGGTGGAGCAGCCAACCCTTGAGATCAGGTAGTAACAAGGGCCATGTTGTAACTGAGCATTGATCAAGACAGGACGGGCCAGCCAACCAGATGCTAAGCCAGTCGATGCCCTAGGCCAGGAGGCCTTTTCACGCTTGAGGTGGACAATCGGCCAAGGGAGTCCTCAGAGGGGCCAACCGATGCCCAAGGCCTTTAGACAGGAAAGGGGGCAACTGACCATTAACTGGGTAGTTGGCGCCTAAGGCTTTTGGGTTAGGCTGCATTCAAAGCGAGAAGTAAAGAAACCAACAAGCGAAGAAGAAATCAGCCGACTATGCCTTCCAATAGGAGAGGAAGCTGAGGTAGGGGACCACGGGGGAGTTGCTCACCAACAATTGGATCTTCTCGATGAGGGTAAGGCAACCGATGAGGTCCATCGCCCTCTCCACACCCATGGACCTGTTGTGGAACCCGAAGCTGCTCACGTTTGGATTCTTATGCATGTTGCAGGCAAAGGTGGCCTTTTGAGCAAAGTAGGAAGAGAAAAGAAGAGAGGTAAGAATGGAGAGAATGGTAGCGACCCAACTCGGCATTGGTGATGGAGAGCTCGATGGAAACAAATATCTTGATATATCAAACGATATATCCATAACCCCAACATGACTCGTATCGATATCACGGGAATATCTTTTTTCCATGATATCGACGATATATCACTCATATCAGTGGATCTTAATCGATATCCCTAAATATTGGGGGATATCGATGTGGTTGATAGGGATCTTGTAAAAACATCTTTCGAGTCGAGGTGTGTTAGGCTTCGATATCAAAGAACGATACATAAAAGACCAAACATAGCAACTAGTGAATTGACTTCTGGTGATCTATATTATCCACCTTTAAACTTTGGATAAAAATCCAAAGTCTTAGATGGTCTACCAGAAGGAGATGATTAAAGACATTACATTAAGGAGCTTCAATTGGATGAAAGTGCTTTCTATCGAAATGAATATCCCATAAAATAAGTAATATGTCCTCGATATTATTGTATCCATTGAATTGTTCTTAGGTCCAAAATTTTATTAGCTTTGGTTTACAATTTTTGACTATTTTCAAGTATCTAGCCTATTTCCTTCTTTAATCTCTTCTAATTCTTCACTTTCTATGATTTGGGGTTTTATTCTCCCTTCATCTCTGTTGTTTTTATGTGAATTTTTTTCTTTGTTCACTGTTACTAATCAACCCTTACCATACATGTGAACAAAGCTTAGCTCATGTTTATGCTTGTGTTAACCATCCTAATCAGTCATATGTGTAACTAATCCATGCTTACATTTTTTTTAACTTGCCATCATCAATTAGCTCATACCATCCATGAAAATTATGCTAATACTTAGCTCATATTTGATCTTGTAAGACATTTTTTTCATGGTTTCTCTATCTATTTCTCATTAATGATCTCATAAATGATACACTCCAAATCTTGCTTGGATTGTGATATATTTTATTCTTTTGTACCGTTGGACTATTAATACTCATTTTCTATGATCATTAAATGCCTAGTTATCAAGTTTTAGCTATCTTCATTTTAAAATGAGTTCTCATACTAATGAGATTATTATCATGTCTTTTATTGTTTTGTTTGAATGCATTTTCAGCCATTTTGAACCAATTCTGGGATATCGGCAATATATCTTCGATATACCCCTTTTTTTACTTATCGATATGGTGTCGACATCGACATCTAAAACCTTGGGAGTGCCCTCGTAAGGCTTTAGTTGAGAGAACTCTTTGTATGTGTGTGATGCCGACAAGGAGAGGGGCTAGCCAGCCTCTCCATGGCAGGCGACACTGAGCAGCCGGTAGGGGAAGTGTTGGCCGCCCTCTCTCTATGGGAGGCGATGTCCTTCAGGTGGCCTGGCAGTAATCAATAGACCTCCTAATGGGTAGGCGTTTCCCAAAGGTGGAGAAGGGGATTGTAGCCCGCTAATCCCATTGGCATCTGACTCCCCCAACTAAAGGTGGTGGTTCTTCTTGCTGTTGCTCTTGGTGAAGGATGTGTTGTTCCTTTTGTCGTAGATGCACGGGGAGAGGAGCTCCGCGTGCTTTCCATTCTTGCAGAGTTCCTGAGGAGCTCCTTGGGCTCCACATCGCTCGAGACAATCACGATCCCTTGGTCACCATCTACGGCTATGGTGTACACATCTTTGATCTTATAGAGGAGCTTCCTGACTTTGTTCTTGCAACCATCGTAGTGGATGCTCACCTTCAAGACACATGTTATGAATGTGTTTTGCATATCTAAGAAGTTGGGGTGGTGGAGCAATTGTTTCCTATGGTGCTTGTGGAGGGGGTTGAGGTTAGGCGAGGAGGCATGATGTTGATGCTACTTTCCGACGGATAAGTTCCGCCATTGAAGGAAAATAAATAATTTGATTTTATGCTGCTGAATGTGCAAATGATGTTGTGCAAGGAGGCAATTTTTTACATATGTTGATGCACTTATAATTGATTTAACCCATTCATTATGGTTGCTCCAAAGAAAGGAGCTTATGTAAAATCAAAAGAGGAAAATGATGAAATGCTCAAAGCAC
The DNA here is from genome assembly GCA_037157565.1 of Thalassia testudinum. Lineage (NCBI taxonomy): Eukaryota > Viridiplantae > Streptophyta > Magnoliopsida > Alismatales > Hydrocharitaceae > Thalassia > Thalassia testudinum. The sequence continues at coordinate 12,842,629 of JAZHRO010000010.1, forward strand.
TTATCTTCTCGTTAGTAGAATTGTTGGCATGGTTGCCTCCATAGGAACCGAACGATCCTCAAGTTTTGGGAGAAACCACGAAGGGGAGATTGTGGCCTGTAAGCGGGAAGAGTTTGGCCTCTTAATGCAATTTCCCACAAATGATGTCATTTGATGGGCATCGGGCTGTTGTCGAGGTCACCAATGGCCATCAAAAATTTGTATATGTGATAAACGTAACATAGACACAGGAGATTGTTAACTTAGTCCCACCCGATATGGGTGTAAGTTCTTAATTTACTAAGCCGGTCTTACACCTCTTTATATAGAGAGAGGTGAGGAAAAAATATAACAAGAATCCAATGAAATAAAAATATAACAAAAAGACCCTCAAGACATAACGTAACATTGTTGCACCACTACACCGGTAGGAAGGTTCTTGATCTAGAACTCAATCACCAAGGCACCAAGAACCTTCCTAAAAACTGCCAGAGAGAGACCCATGACTTGCTGCCCTCTCCCTACCGTCGGAAATGACCCAGCAGAGAGAAAGCAGCGACGCTGAGCAGTGGCGTTGCTGCTGCTGCGATGGCCGCACCGAGAGGTGGCACTGCTGCTGGTGGCTGCGGTGGTGGCGGTGGACGGGTTGAGGTAGCGTTAGGGTTTTTCTTGGTGGAGTCCCCAACTTGGCTCCGATACCAAGTTGAAGAAAATAAGTATTCTTATTTTACTAAGTCGGTACTACACCTAGAGAGGTAAGGAAAAAATATAACAAGAGTCCAATGAAATAAAAACATAATAAAAAGACCCTTAAGACAATGTAACAGTGTACACCTAAAAAGGGGATCTAACCATCAATGCTCATTATATGTGGTATAGTACAAAATATGAAGCCTTTTGGGTTGCTTACATTCAGCTTATCCCTTACCATGTAGGTGGGGGACCATTTTATAAAATACAAATGATGGGTGGTCACACTTTTGGAGAAGTGTAACCGCCAAAGTAATGGAAAGTAATGGAGAGTATTGGAGAGCAATGAGGCTGACTGTGTGACCGCTCGAGGTAGTGGAGTGACCTGCACCTCCTCGCATTCCTGCATAGACTATGTCCAAAGGATTGGAATCAAGCAAGTTCCATTTGTCCGATCACGAGCTGCTTGGACTTATTTTTGTGAGGGTAATTTCTTCCCTATCAGATATGATGCTTTACTCCAACTCAGTACTTGATTATTCCTTTTATCTCTTCACTCCAACTCATGCAATGATCCATGATATCAAAGATGTATCTAGCAACTCTGCAACACATTCAATTACCAGAATGGCCTCTCATATGCAAGGTGCCCTTACATCATTCAATGTTGCTAATTTTCATCTTTGGTCCAAAATTTTCAGTCTATCACTATATATCTGCTTTAGTTGCCCAAACAAGAAAAGGGATATTTGATCTATATGGTTTCTAGTAGCCCTTGGACCAAAGTATAAAATTGTGAAAGACTAGTAACATTAAAAGAGACCTATGCCAATGCAGGTTTACGCTCATCTATCTATACTAAAGGTATCTAATTCATGAATTAGTGAGATATTTCTGCCATGAATTTTCTTTTGAAAAGAAACTATTGAGTCTAGGGACTTTCTTAGCATTTATGTTAGTTTTAGGGTATCTTTGTAATTTTCCCAAACCTCTCTAATATAAAAGAGAGGCTAGAATTTCTCTTGCATAACGAGACATTAATTTTTCCTCAACAGAAACTTCTACCATGATTGTGAGTGGAGAACGTGACAAAGGCACTTATCTTGATGAGGGGAAAGGATGTCTGCCTACTAGTGTCGTTCATGGCTGAGGGCACAATGGTTTATTTTGTGAACATTGTCACGAAACCAATCGTTGGATGAAGCATTGTTGTTCCTCTGGTTGCTCTACTCCCAAGATGAACTAAGCATCAATAAATGTTGAGGAGGCTACAGTGCAATATGAAACCTCCTACTTAGGTAACAATTTTGCAAAAGGAATATGACAAGTTTCAGTCGCAACTTCACAATAGTATTGTGATAACATCTAAGCTAACATCCTCTAGTGCTGCTTCAGTGGCGACTGAGTAAGGTACTCATGCTCTGTCCACTGGCTCGTGCTTCTTAATGGGTTACAGATTCTAGTTCTTCACACATCACTGAATGCCTCTTTACTTGAAAGCCTAGTCCTAATCTTTCATGTACATGTAGCCAATGGTTTTCCATTGCTTGTTGGTAGTCTTGGAAAAGTGTTTTATTGAATCTCTCTCTTACAAATATTATGCATGCACCCAAGATTGCCTTGAGCCTACTTTCTACCAGTCAATAACTAAGTCTTTGAATTGTCAAATTATTTTCTGAGTCTTTCTTTGTCTGAGAGGATCTCCAAATGATAAGGCTGATTGGTGGAAGATTTTAGCAAGATGGCCTATACTACTTGAGCTTACTTCTCATTCCTGTCTTCCATTGCAGTTACTACCTCCTTGCAGTTGCATCTCCAATTGGGTCATCCAATCTTGTCGATATTTTGTTGCTAGATTCCAAATCTCCCTTCTATCGAGTCCTTTCATGTGAAGCTTGATAACTTAGCAAGAACCATAGATCAATCCTACTCCATAAATATATGGATCAGTGTCAAGTATCTGATTTAGATTTACTATTGCCATTTGGAAAGATCCTTATTCATGTGTTAAATATCTTTTATCCAATTTTATTGTCTGCGAACATCTACATGTTTTTGCTTGACAATTCTGTCTTTTGATTGTCATCAGGTTCCTTTTAGCTACTCTGCGGAAATTACAGCATCCTTCTTGAAAGGGTACTATAGAGGAGGAAAAATCTCAACTTTACATTCCAAATGGACATTGGGATGTAGTGGACATAACCCAAGGTGCTATGATCATAGGGTTTAGGTGCATGTTCAACATAAATGTCCACCTAACAAATATGCTGAATGATACAAGGTTTGGTTAACAACAAAGGGATATACCTGAACTGTTAATATTGATTAGTTTAAAAACGTTCTTCCCTATGGTTCGACTGAATTTTAAACATATCTTACTCTCTGCAGCAGTGAATTCTACACTGGTGGGTTTTTCAATGTGACATCAAAATGCATTCTTGTATGAGAATCTTGCTAGGGAGGTTTACATGGAGCAACTGCTCGGCTGTGTTGTTCAAGGGCGTTCCAAAGTTTGCAAACTTAATAGAGCTATTTATAGATTAAAACAAAGCCCAAGTGCATGGTTTGACAAATTTAGCAAGGTTGTTCAGCAATTTGGTTTTTCTCGCCCTTCATTTGATCGTTTTGTTTTCACTCGACAACGCAGCTCTAAGATTTCTTTTTTTTGGAGGACCACCACTCTAATATTTTGATTTATCTATGTGGACGGTTCTACTTGCATGAAGTAATAAGAATGGTATATCTATGGCAAAGGATTTCTTACAATCTCAATCTGTTATCAAGTACCTTGGTCACGTCAGTTACTTCCTTAACATAAGGGTGAGTTGTGTAAGTGGTGGTCTTGTTTTCTCCTCAAAGGAAGTATGTACTAGATCTTCTATGTGGGATAGCCATTATTGGTTGTAAACCTTCTGCTATTCCCCACAACTCACTATTGCCAAGTGGACTCCAACAATCCAGAGCTTAAGGATGTGCTACTTTATCAAGCACTTGTAGAAAAGACTCCTTTACTTGATGGTCTCAAGGCCAATATTTCATTTGCAATTGGAAGACTCCGCCAAGTTATGCAGCACCTCAGGGAGGTACATCTCAGATATTCAAAGTCATCCTGGGAATTGGACCACATTTCGAGAATCATGGGCAAATTGACGTGTGGGGCTACAGTAATGCAAACTATGCACATGCTCGTAAGGACAAACAACCCACCACTAGATTCTGCACATATGTAGGTGGTAACCTTGTTACCTGACAAAGCAAAAAACAGAGTTTTACCCCTCGATCTAGTGTGGAATCCAAGTATAGAGCCATGGCACATACTACCGATGAGCTCTTCTGGTGAATTCTCTTCTTTATGACTTCAGTATGTAAGTGTCATTACATGTGCCCATGTATTCTGATAACAAAAAGTGCTTGTAAGTAATCTAGCTTTTCATGAGCACACTAAATACATCAAGGAATTATCATTTTATTGGAGATGCTATTTTATCTAGGAAAATCTCCACTTCCCACATGTCTAGAGAGGAGCAGTTGGCAGATGTGAGGCTCTACCTCAATGTTGGCTGGAGTTCATTCATTCCAAGCTAAGCATCAGAGATCTCAATGCTTCAACTTGAGGGGAAGTGTTATTATATTTTATATTATTTTATTTCTTTATTAACTCCAAAATTATTCTGCCTGTCTCTCTATATGAAGACACATAGGGTTTCATCTTGATCCAATCAATTTGGCATCTGTCAACAGTCGGAAATGTCAAGACCCTCTAAATAGAAAGGTCAGCACTTTCGCAATTCAAACATCACAACTTTGGTAAACACATGCAATCAACAAAATTCCAGTTTTTCCTATTCATTGCCAGTTGTATGGATGTGCACAACTTTATCAATTCCATAGAAGGTATGCACAAAATTGTATCCTAATTGAATCTAAATCATTTGAAATTTCCCTTCAGTATGTTAGGTAAATTCCATTTGAACCAAACAAAAAGACAGATCATATCCTAACAATAAGCACAAAAAAGGTAAGGCAGAAAGGGTAAAGTTTGACCATAGGAAGCAACTGTAATATCCCTTTGCGCATGTCATATAGACTACAAAACAGGAATGCTTGTTGCACTTTATATTTCTTCAAGTGATGTTCAATGTAAGTCTTTATCTTATCCATTTTCAGAGTCCATGGAAATAAGATTCCCAGAATCATTGTCTACTCTTCAGAATACTTGCTCTTTTTTGTAAGAAGGAAGAATACACAAGAGCACAGCCTTCCCAACTTATTCAAAAGGAAACAGAGTTACGCCAATCACTACAATAGCACATCTCTCCACTTTTCTGTAAAGGCCTTTGCATGGTAAGCAGACCATTTTCTTCGGAATTCATACTTATTTAACCTTTTTGTATTGCAGGATTTCCGAACAGACAAGTACTCATCTCAAGTAGTTCTAAGTAAATTTTTCATTCAAATGCTCAATATTCATATAAAAGTTTTCCTTCTCTTTTTTACTATAGCAATTCTGGAGATCCAAGTTCAGATGTAAGACGAAAAGGATCTGAATAGCAAAATTACATATTAAACCATGTCAACCAAAAGGTAAGTTTTGACCGGAAGTGTCATAGCAACATGTCAGACAGAGTTCAGTTCAATGTAGATTGACCTCCACTACCATTAAATTGGCCCTTAGAATCACTTATCATTCTTATTTAATATTCCAAAATTTAATAGATGTAATTTCTACTTCAGACAAGTATTCTTTATGCGATCAGACACACAATCCACATGCTAATACGTTCCAAACATATAGCAAGGAAAAATCTACTTAAGTTTTGGCAAGAAATTTTCCAGTCAAACTCTCCAGAAGCTCAAAAATCGTAACTGTCATCGAAGCCATTTTTTGGTCACTTTCCAATGGATACGGTGGAACTCTTCAACTTTCTTTTTTTTGAAAAGCCTAGGAATGTTTTTTGAAAGTTGATTTCTAAGATTGTAGAACTTGATTTCCCTATTTCTCTATATATAAGGCATCGAGAAATATACAGTACTTTTTAAAACTTCCCCATCCCATCTCTGGAGCTCAAAAGAAACAAAAATTGTCGCCATTCTAGTATAATTGCTCTTTTAAAAAGGTTTATAATAGAGCATATATGACTTTCACGCACCTAACTGCCCAAACATTTTTCAACAGCAAGTCCCATAAACATATAGATCCGATAGGTTCACTTTAGTGGATTAGAATTAAAGTTAAGTATATTATTATTGGAATAAGAATTCTATTAAAAGCATACACTACATTGATCAAATTAATTAAGCTCTGGAGTTAATAGTCCCTGCATTTCATTAACATTATTTGATTACGAACGGCATCATTATTTTTGGAAGTGCAATTTTAAATGGCATTATATCCTATCTCAATTGGAATATCTCTGTAACATTTAATTTTTTCTAATAAAAAGGGTAAGAAAATCATCGGAGATTCTCTCTTAAGACTTGCTTTATTTTCACTAGTATGATTTTTAGAAAGTTAGTTCAGAAGGAAATAATGGCTCATATTTTTGGCAATGATCAAACGGTTACTTTCCCTTATTCTTCCCCTCAATCTCTCTCCCCGATATTTTCTCTCTTATTTTCTCTTTTCTCTTTCTTTATATAGAGGCATATGAAGGACGGCCAAGACATCCATCTTCTTCCTCCCTCGGTAGGGACAGCCTTGAAGATCCACAAGACTGCAGGACCCCCTCGACTGCGCCATCGACCACCACCGCGTCTCGCCCACGTCCGCGACAACTTCTACCACCACGTACCGCCACCGTGGTTGGCAGTGACAGCGCCAACGCCAACACTGCGTCTCATTCCCGCCAACTACGTGCACCACCGTGACCGCTCGCCACCGCGTCTCGCCCTTCATATCGTCCTCCTTGCCACTACGATCCTCCGCAACAACGACCATCATCGTGCTCCACCGCCTCCTTCAACCGTGACCGCGCAACACCCACGACAGGCCTCTACGACTTCTTTGTTCTTCTTCCTTTGTTTCTCCTCGACTTCAAGAAACCCAACACCATCACCACACCTATCTGCTCCTCCCATCTCCCGTGCGTGCACATAGGCACGAGGCCAATGTTGGCCACCCTTCCTCCAACCGCACACACCAACAACAGGCCTCATGCCTCCTCACATTCGCACTCTCAACAGAATCGCCACCTCCACCACTGGCCTCGTTTCTTTCCCGCGCCAACAGCACCACCCACATGCAACATAGCACCACCTCCGCCCATGCCCACCGCGTCGATCACAGAAGTAGCAGCCCCTGTGCCCTCTCCTCCCACGTATGCAGAGAGCCACAACCCAATGCCTCTGACCGCACACCGTCGCCTTCTTCATCACCGACCAACCAACAGAGACGAACCCATCATCGACGCCACCCCTCTCCACGCAGCCACCAATGCCGGCCATCATTCAACGCGCTGTCAACTCCATCGGACTCAACTCGCCTTCATGAACACCTTACACGCCATTAGCGCCGCCAACAAGCAACCATCTCGCCATTTGGAGCAACCCACACCATCGACCAACCTCCTCTTCGACCGGCAACCACCAACCACCGTCTCTCATGCCATCACCACCCACGCGTAGGGCTAGCCACCGGCGACCTCCACTGAGCACGACATGACCAGCCATGCCTCCTCCACACATACACAAGGGGACAAATTCTCCTATTTCCCATCAGTGAAGTGCATATTAGTTTTTACATCTCCTGCCATTGCCACCTCTTATTTATCAAATATATTATTCTATTATTGAGGTGATATTGCGCATGTGACCCTTTCATTCTCTCTTTTTCCTCTATCTCTTAATCTCTCAATGTCTCTCATGCCCACATGACACCCTATAGATTGAAATTTAATTATTCTGGTGCAACTAATCTATTATATTTGTGAACATGCACAAATATATGAGTTTATTGGTCTATTTCACCCTGTGGATGCGACACTCTTAACTTTTCATGGTTAATTTTCAATGATAAATATTTTTTATCTAGGATTTTTCCACCACGTGATTCGTACTGCAATGACATTTTTCTAACATATTTTTCTGATATATCATCTTGCAAGCAAAAAAAGTCCCGATCAAATGGTGTCGTTACTGGGGAGGCAACAAACGAAATAAGTTCACTTGATTTTATTTCTGATCTATTTTGAGGTGAACTTTGTCTTGACTCATCTCTACTTTTCTATGAGAGGAAATCTACGGTTGAGACAATGGGTGCGACGGAGCCCCAACGTGGACCTTGAGTCGCGCCCACGAGATGACGCGAGACCTAGATCCCATAAGGGATTCTCCTTCGATGCTAATTTGATTAGGAGTGTGGTTTCCTAGTTTTACATTTCAGTCTTCTCGCCCGTGTAGCATCGGGGCTGGTTTCGAGGATCTGTTCCCACCTTTAGCGACTAAGGCTATTTCTCTGTGGTGTGAGCGATTCAGTTTCTACTTGCTTGCTCTAAAAAGAAAAGATAAAAAATATCGAGCTGCCTATTTAAGAGTTGTATATCCTCAGGTGCATGCATTTAAGGGTGATTGAGCAGCATACTCGATCTATTTCCTTGCATTGCGTACATATCTGCACGAAGATTGCTGGAGTCAGATATACCGTTTTATCTTTTCATCCATTCTTGTTCACGCATTGCATGTGGATTAAATCTCGAGACCACCAAATTGATTGAATTGGCCTAATTCAGTGATCGCCTAACTGAAATTAGGACTGCTAATCAGATTCGACCTTAAAATCAAAATCACATTTAATCTGATCAAAAGGGACTTGTGTGCGATTCTTCTCAAAAATAAACTGATTTGTGGTGTGATGCACACTTCTGACACTGAGCACGCACGCTAAGCACCGCACTAGGACTCGATCCCTTAAGGCTATAGGTGCCGATCTCTTTATCGGTGCAAACCCTCCTACACTTTGTGGTGGTGATATTATCCTGTGACCAAGTGTTTTGATACTTCAAGGAGGGAGACACCCCTTAAAGGAACGAAAGGGTAGTTAAGAGGCACCACATTCACATCACCTCAAAGGAAGGGTTCGCCCTACTTGCATCCTTTAGTTCTGTCCTTGGAGTAACTTCTCACTAGGGCACTTGAGAGTATCATTGAAGCAAGGTATAGGTCCTAGGGCACGTGAAGGTCGACTTAGGGCACGTAATTGATTGTGCAACTTCTTTGGCCACCAAGAGATAACATAACTGACCTATGTTCTTCTCCAAAGAGCTTGTCAGGGATCTCAAGTCACAGCCCCTTCTTTATACCACTAAAGTGAGAATGGATGGGCGCAAACTTGACCCCATTTGACAACTTTGAGGGGTAGGTTGGAGGTTGGCTCAAATCTATTTTAAGAAAAAGGAGCGTCCCATTGCCTTGTGTTTGATTGAGGGGTGTTTTTCAAGTAGTGTTTCAAATGGATTACAATAACTACTCAACTTCTTACTTTCACCCCAAAACACCCAATCCCATAACCTGTAGTTATCCATCATCTGATGAACAATGGGATCCTTTCTACTACCATAGGAGCATTGGTCTGATTATTCCCCAACCTTGTGATTATGAGTAGAACCTAGGAGAGGGATACACCATCCCTAACCCATCAATGACTATGCCCAACCCACCTGCCCGTGATGATTCTTACACTCCCAGTTGGACAGAAACTCCTAGGTATTATAACCCTGAGCTTGACTTTCCTCCTAAAAAGAATGATAGCCTCTCTTCTTTCAAGAGAGATGCAAAAACATCAGATGAAAATGACGGAATCTTTAGGAGAGCCTTTGAGGAAAAGTTAACAATTAAATGAAGAAATTGGTCACCTGATTTACTCCCTTGAGCTTGATTCTAACCCCTCCATGCTAGATGCATCTCCCTTAAGAGAGCTACGCCATAAGATGGAAGAGGACATTAGGGACTCAAACATGGAGTATAACTACCCTCTTGAGGATAATGTAGACCCCTCCATACTCGATAATTTGTCTGTGAGAAGTCCCTACATTAAGGGGGAGAGGGACTACATGGATACACTGGGAATTGAAAGGAGTAGCCACTCAATAAATTGTGATGTAGAATGGTGGCAAACGGAAGAAGAGGAGCCCTTAGACCTTCCACCTAAGCTTTATTAGAGCCAATCAAAGGGGAAGATCTTCCCATTAGATGAACTCGACCCGAATGATAGTATCTTTGTTACATTTGATGAAGCGGGTCGCAATCAAATAGTCAACTCAACTCCCATTCTTGATTTTGAGGTGGAATCTACACCCCATCCTAGGGATGTCGAACCTATACTTTACACCTCTAAGGACCTTGCACCTCAGTTAGATCTCCTTAAGGATTGTGATTCTGAAGTTAATAAATTCCAAGAACCTTGGGTGTGGAAAGAAATCATATTGGAAGAAAATGATATTAATCACGACCCTCTACTTAAGGAACCTGCATCCTTCACACACCAGTTTGAGATTCTACATATGTCTAACAGAGGTAACCCTAATGAGATTGATACCGAATTAGAAGACTTGATCAATATTGGTCTCAGGGACATGAAGATTTGATTTTTGAGGAAGACAAGAAAACACTTGAAATACTTGATCTTGGCTTTGAAGATTTTCCTGAGTCTTAGGGGTAAGAGGGAAGAAGCGTAGAGGAGGAGGATGATGATGAGTTTGAGGGGCCCAGACTCAGAGTGTAGAGTGACTCTAGGGATAATATGTTTTGTTCGAGGACTTACCCCCTAAGGATCTTACTGACTTAGCCTAATCCGGATTCCTACCTACTTTTAACAACAAAGATCATCCTCTCAAACATTAGGAGAAAATGAAAGCAATTAATACTCTTGATGAAGGAATCTATACACCCCAAGGGCAAGATCTTAGCATCAAACAAGAACCTGGGGATGTTAAGGACACTCACACCCCTATTGCTTCCAACCCACTTTTGCATGATAATGAAATGGGCAACACCCTTGATCGGTTCAATTTGGAAGATGAACATTTGGGCTCATTCCAGGACAAGCACACCAATGTTAGGCGGCATGAAAGTCAATCAATTACTAAGGCTGCTTCGAATGATATTCAAGAACTAGAATGGTTGTCGAAGAAGAATGTTGAACCCCAAGCCCTCTTTGACGCTCTTCCCTTGCAACTGAGAGACTTACACTCCAGAAACAGCTTCCTAAAGTCTCTGCTCACATTCTTGCTTTACGAGAGGAAAACCAGACCAATACATCCTATGGTAGAGTAACGGGTATGGATCGACATTTGTCCATGTCAGCCCATCATCCTTAGGGTGTCCTTTGCACCCTCTTTTTCCCACACATATCTACTTGAGGAGCCTTTGCCTCCTCGCCGTGCACTCCCAAAGGTCACTACTCATATGTATTATGTGAAACCTCCAACAATAGCCAAGGAGGATCCTATTTTCACTTGCATCTGGCGAGCATTTAGCATCAATCCCCATCACCAACTTGCCAACATCTTGGGTTACTTAGTCACTAGGCTAGGTGTGTTACATATCTTTTTCGAGTCTCCTACTTCACTTCTAGAGCCTAATTTGCAAGAATCACCCGTTGGGAGGCATCCTAACTCCACCTCAGGTAATATCTTTCCTTGCTTTTGCTTTCCAATGAGGACATTGTCAAATTTAGGCATGGGAGGTATAACCTGAGATTATTCATAGCATTTATACATATTCTACATGTAGTTAGGGCATTCATATTTCATTAAAAAAAAGAAAAGAAAAGAGAAAGAAGGAGATGAAATCTTTGTGAGCTGAATTGCAAGTATATTAAGGAGGAAAAGAAGAGAGAGACAGAGAGGAAAATGTGCAAAAATTGTGCTAGTCCCAATATTTTATTATGGAAGAATTTACCTAAGTTCTAGGCTAGAATGAATGATTAATTAAGTCCTGAAGTGTTAAAGAAAATGAGATAAATGAGGGATACCGACTTTAGGTCTCATGAGTCTATTCTAGGGCTCAAACACTCACGTATTTGTTAAGATCTGGACTATTTCACAAAGGGTTGAGGAAGTTGCGAGGCTGATGTATTAAATCTAAGGCTTAGGGAATATTCGACCTCATTGCCTGTCCTTTGGTTTGCGAGACTTGATAACCTAGGTACCCAAAAATCACACACCGGCCTGGTTTTGTGCACGTAATGAAGAATAATGCCAAAAAAGTGTTCTGTTCTAAAAAGGTTTTTCCGAAGATTTGACTTAGGAACGACTCGAAGACACAAGTTGATTGGACAAGTTTCCAGCACAGAAAGGAGAAATAAAAAATATTCCCCAAGAAGATGCGTTATAACATACCGTCTCCTCGATGCTTGTCTCTTAGGATATCTAAATATCCTACCGAGGGCATGGAAGCACCTTATACTGGTTCAAGTGCCATGGGCGGCATTATCCCGAAATGTCGATTGTCAGGGTCTGAATTTAGCTACAAAACACCATGGACGGCACAATTTTGAAGTGTCGAAAGCCAAGGTTCTAGCGGTTGCCATGAGCAGTGCTATCCCGAAGCATCAATTGCCAGGGACCCTGCGAGGATTGATGGTGGGGACGAAATCTGATACAGATCATGTTTAGGGCCAATCCAATGTTAAATCTAGGGGAGTTTAAAATGAAAAGAGAGAAAACTCTCAAAATAAATCTCTCTTATCAAAAATGCACTGGCAAACTGAACCTAGACTTGTTGCACATACCCACGGGTGCTTTAACCGTTGGGGTCAACAAACCTCTGGGTAATTTTTGTGGGCTTTAGAAACCTTCGCAGCAGACCCAAGGCTAAGGTTTGTCAGGTCCATATCTTGGCTGGCACTTTAGTACCTTTAGGCCTATAGTTGGTATTTCAATCTAGTCTCTTTGAGGTGCGACACACTCAAGCGTCCTAACGATAAAATCTGGCCTAGAGACCTGGTATGATCCATACGATTTTGCTCAAGACTAACAAAACTTAGGCATGGGGGTATTTGATAGGTCCACTTTAGTGGATTAGAATTAAGCCTAGGTACATTATTATTAGGATAAGAATTATATTAAAAACATGTACTACATTAATCAAATTAATTAATCTCCGGAGTTAATAGTCCCTGCATTTCATTCATATTATTTGATTACGATCGGTCGATGCATGATTATTTTTGAAAGTGCAATTTGAATGTCATTGTAACATTTGATTTTTTCCAATAAAAAGGGCAAGAAAATCATAGAGTCTCTCTTAAGGCTTGCTTTATTTTCACTCGTATGATGTTTAGCAAGTTAGTTCAGAAGGAAATAATGGCTCTCATATTTTTGGCAATGATCAAATGATTACTTTCCCTTATTCTTCCCCTCAATCTCTCTCCCCGATATTTTCTCTCTTATTCTCTTTTCTCTTTCTTTATATAGAGGCATATGAAGGACGGCCAGGACATCCATCTTTTTCCTCCCTCATGGGGGAGGACAGCCTTGAAGATCCACAAGACTGCAGCACCGCCTCGACCGGGCCATTGACCACCATCGCATCTCGCTGACGTCCACGACAACTTCCACCACCACTCACCGCCATCGTGGTTAGTGGTGACGCCACCACCATGTCTCGTTCCCGCCATCAACTACATGCATCACCGTGATCGCTCGCCACCGCATCTTGCCTTCATACCGTCCTCGCCACTGCGATCCTCTGCAACGACGACCATCACCATGCTCCACCACCTCCTTCAATCGTGACCGCACAACACCCACGACAGGCCTCCAAGACTTCTTCGTTCTTCTTCCTCTGTTTCTCCTCCACCTAAAGAAACCCAACACCATTACCGCACCCATCCGCTCCTCCCCTCTCCCATGTGCACACATCGACACAAGGCCAACGTCGGTCACCCTTCCTCCAACCGCATGCACCAACAGCAGGCCTTGCGCCTCATCCTCCTCACATTCGCTCTTTTAACAAAATCGCCATCTCCACCGTCGACCTCGTTTCTTTCCCGTGCCGACAGCACCACCTGCGTGCAGCACAATGCCACCTTCGCCTGTGCCCACCGCGCCAGTCACGACAGTAGCAACCCCTCTGCCTTCTCCTCCCATGCACGTAGAGAGCCACAACCTACCACCTCTAACCGCACGCCATCGCCGCCTTCATCACCGACCAACCAACAGAGAGGAACCCATCACAGGCGCCACCCCTCTCCACGCAACCACCAAAGTCGGCCACCGTTCGACGCACCGTCGACCTCATCGGACTCGCCTTGTCTTCACAAACACCTCCACACCATTAGCGCCGCCAACCGACAACCATCTCGTCGTCTAGAGCAACCCACGCCGCCGACCAACCTCCTCTCCAGCCGGTGACCATCGGCCACCGTCTCTTGTGGCATCACCACCCACACGTAGGGCTCGCCACCGGCGATCTCCACCAAGCACGGTGCGACCAGCTGTGCCTCCACATGCACACAAGGGGATGCATAGTGTATTAGTTTTTACATCTCCTGCCATTGCCACCTCTTATTTACCAAAAATATTATTTTATTATTGAGGTGATATTGCACATGTAACCCTTTCACTCTCTTTTACCTCTATCTCTTAATCTCTCAATGTCTCTTATGCCCACATGACATTCTATAGATTGGAATTTAATTACTGCAACTAATCTATTATATTTGTGAACATGCACTTGAAATAAATGTAAGTTTATTAGTTTATTCCTCCGTGTGGATGTGACACTCTAACTTTTCGTGGTTAGTTTCAATGATAAATATTTTTTATTTGGGATTTTTCCATCACAGGATTCATACTTCGACGACATATTTTTTTGACGTACTTTTGTGATATATCATCTTGCAAGCGAAATTATCCCATTCATGTACCCATTGGAAATTTCTATTTAATGGGAGGAAAATCTATTTGAAGACAATATACAATACAATGGGAAAAAAAATCTTGCTGTACCTATAATGATATTGACTGGAAGTGCAGATATGCCAAGGGAGACAGATATTAGGACATCCAACGAGAGTCCTCCAATCAAAATGGTGAAAGCAAGCCAAAGGGGGCTACAACATCCCTATTAGAGAGCCAAAATATCCAGTAAGATATTTAAAAAAAAAAAGGTGAAAGTATTATGGATGTCCCTCAATTAACATGCCAATTGCAGTGGGTCATGACTCATGACTAACGTGGACTTCTGATATAAATCAACAATTCTGTATTGCGTTATAGTTTTAAAGAAATTAGTCTTACACATTGTCTCCATGGCAAAGTTGAACCTCTTGATATTGGATCAGCCCTCCAAATCCAGTAATTCCTCTGTTCCATAACACAGAAAACCATAGGCATGTGAAAAATTTTACTAGTTTCGAAATCCTAAGCTATAAACTCAATTCAAACCTGTCATAAAGCTTCCCAAAAGTAGGCAGTGCATCAAAGTCGTAAGCTTACATTGTCAGAGAAAAATATCCCAGAAAGTTGGTTTAATCAGATCCTTCATTCCAAACTCCAGGATCCGATTCACCATCATTCTTCTTTGAATGTAAACAGTTAGGCATAGTGCTTAAAAATTCTTCTTGAGAATAAAATCTTGTAATTTGTGCAACTTTGGACAATCGAAGTCATTGCATGCAACGCACTATGTTGCAGTATCTCCATTTCTTTTTTGACCATAATTGCTGTAGCACGCCAGTTCAATTATAAATGCAGGGTTGGTAAATTTTGATGTTCTGTGCCAGTCAGTGCAGTAAAATACAACACCATATATGCATGATCCACTACAGGTTGCTAATCTAGAAGTGTTAGTAGAGCACTTTAGTGATCTATTTTGTTTATTGTTTTGAACTATTACGTCATGTGGTTTGTCTTATTGGACTTATGGTATAATTTTCTTAACACCTCTCCCTATATAAAGAAGCATAGGGTTTCATTTTGGAAATAAGACTTGTCATTTTCTCCAACTTGGTATCAGAGCGGCAATCTTAAACGAGCACTCCGGTATCCCACCCCCACAAGCCTCCGTACCCTTTTACCAAAACCCTAATCTCTCTTGAAGGCACCCGGAGGAGCCTCCGCAGGTGGTCCACTGGCCTCTGCCGGTCACAGCAGGTCGTCGCCTGGGCCACCATTGCTGTTGACATGCGTCACCAACCTCCGCTACCGGTCTACCTGCTTCAACAGGTCATCGCCTGACCAACAGGGCACCGCAGCCCTACTGTAGGCCGCCGCCAGTGCCTCCCCACAGTCTACCTACTTCAGTAGGTCATCGCCTGACTAACAAGGCACCACAGCCCTGTTGTAGACCACCGTCAGCGCCTCCTCGGGCTCCGTCAGCACCTCCTTGGGCCTTCGCTACCCCTTTGCCGGTGATAGAGCACCGCCACCCCCTCTCCTGTAGGTCGCGGCTACCTGCAGCACCTGCTTCTGCAGGCTGCTACCTCCTATAGCATCGACATCCACCATTGCCTACGCTGTGCAACGGGTAGTGGTGGTTGGTGGCGTGATATTCTCACCAAAGGGGGCGAGTAGCACTTCTTAGAAGTGTTGTTAGCATCTTCTCCGTACCCTAGCATACGCTAAGTCGTGATCTAAGGGATGCTTGTGACTCTTGAAATATTATCTAAGGTCTTTAGATCTCATATCTCATGTTCAAGAGATCATTTTTCCTTTGATTTCAAGATTCTGTGGCATGTACAGAAGATGTCTGTGGCAGAAATGAAGATGTTAAGATGGATGTGTGGTCATACAAGAAAGGACCGTATTTCAAATGAATTTATTAGAAACAGGGTTAGGGTGGCACCGATAGAGGATAAAATGAAAGAGGCCCGTCTAAGATGGTTTGGACATTTACAAAGAAGGCTACTAGATACTCCAGTTAGGAGATGCGAGAAGTTGGAGGCTGAACCCGCTAAGAGGGGGCGAGGAAGACCAAATAAGTGTTGGAAGGAAACTATTAAGTATGACCTCAATTACTTTAATTTAAGTCCTAAAATGGCTGAAAATCGATCTGTGTGGAGGCAAAGAATCCATATAGCCGACCCCACTTAGTGTGGGAAAAGGCTTGGTTGTTGTTGTTGTTCAAGATTCTCATATCTGAATATTGATTTCAGATCGCCTCTATGATATCTTGTGGCAGTCCTAAGGCACGATGGCCTCTTCAAGCTCTTCAGAGGTGTCGTCGGGACTACTACAGACAACAGGAGTTACAAAACTCCTTTCTTTGTTCCTATCGCTAAGTTGAATGAGGCCAATTATTCTAGATGGTCTCGGATGTTCCTCATGACTGTTGAGGACATGATAAGGAACATCATTTTTTGGAGTTGGAGCCACAAGATAAGACATGAAAGAATGCCACTTGGAAGAAAGATAATTCAATAGTCCGTTCTTAGATCATGAATTTAATGGAGCCTCAGATCAGTGATGGAATTATGCACTACAAGACAGCTAAGGAAATATGGGATTCTCTGCGTGACACATGCTCTCACGAGAAGAATTCCAGCAAAGTGTTTGAGATTCACCATGACATTGGTGGTCTCAAACAAGAGGGCCAATCGCTTTCTTGGTACTATGCCACACTGAAGGGGCTCCTTGCGAAGTACGTCTGTCGTCCTATCTGCAATGTGCCACTCAGAGGACACACAGGAAGGAGTATGTTGTCCTCCAGTTTCTCGATAGACTTGGACCAAATTATGAGGCTATGAGGTCCCAGATCTTGACTCTGGCTAAGCTTCCATCACTTAAGGAAGCTTACAGTCGTGTGAGTACGGTGGTAGTTAAGCCATCCCTGTCATAGGTTGGTCAGACTCCTGTGCTTGTTGCTGCTGCACGCAATGTTGTAAAAATCAGTAGTCGGTATTCAGTCAGCCAAGCCACTGACTACAGAGTATACGATATTTAGGGGAGTAGTCAGGAAGTACTCAGTCGAGCATTTTTTAAATAAATGAATACACACACAACCAATGCAAGGATTAAGGAGAAAGGAACAACAATAGCTGCAATACCAGTAGCAGCAGTAGGTCAAAGTGGCAGGGCATCGGCAATGGCGTGGTGCTTAAAGCAGTAGCAACAGTGGCATCGGTGAAGGTGAAAGGGATGAAGGGCAAGGTGATGATCAGAGGAGAGGAAGGGGTGATCGTATGGAAACGTGGAGGACGAGGCGATGCTCTGTCAAGTCAGAGTAGGGGGCTATCGTGGCATCACCTGTAGGGAGAAGTTATAATCATTTGGAGGAGGGTATCGCCTATTAGGTCATGTATAGGTTTCGAACAAAAGGGGTGGGAGGCACGAAGGGTGTCAAGGCAAGTGGGGGTTAACTTAGGAAAATAATATCTAAATGTATCCATTTATATTAATTAACCTCTATCAAAAAGCAACCTGGTACTCAGTCGACTACATTGACTATTCAGCCGACTAGTCGATGTTGCTGACTATAGGACCATATATAACTTATTCAATCAGAGGAGGGTGTGATTAGGATTACTCAGCTGAGTACTCGGTCGAGTAGACCAATTTTTACATCAGAGGCTGCATGTGGAGGACATGGTGCTCCATCTACCAGGAGGAGAGGACATAGTGGTCAAGGTACAAGTGGCAAATCCCGCACCATTTGCTCGCATTGTGGGAAGATTGGCCATTCAGAGGCCTCTTGCTAGACAAAGCATAGTCAACGTCCCATGGCCAACCAGGCTATTTCTTCAGAGGAGGCAAGTGAAATGGAATCCTGTGCTGATTATGATGCTGCTGTCCAGCGCCTCTCCAAGTTGATCCAGGAGACCACCACTACTACTGATGCTGCTGCTTTAGCCTCCTCAGGTATAACTCCTACTTATGGATCTAATACTAGTAGTTCTGATAGTGCCTTGTGGCTGGTGGATTCAGGTGCGTCTCAGCATCTCAGTGGTGATGAGACGTGTTTCAGACAAGTTCAGGATATTCCCTCAGGTAGATCTGTGCAGGTGGCAAGTGGCAGGCAATGCCGATGTCATGGCAAAGGAGATGTGGCAGTGCTCTACCTAAGGTTCTTTATGCTCCACAATTTCCGATTAGTCTTTTGTCGTCAGTAGAATTACAAAAGACCTGCATTGTCGCACTATATTTGATAAGTTGAGCTGTATTTTTTAGGACAAGCTCACGAGGAGCACGATTGGTGACGAACATGAGGGTATCGCTTGATCCAGACTCCATTTGCTGCTATGTGTCAGGCATCGTTTTAAATGCTGTCGGCATGCCGTCGGCAAGGTCATTTTCAAGCAGGGGTCGTGCCGATACGGATAAAGTGTCGATTTACAGGGATATCGTCGACATTGTCGGCATGCCGGCAAAATAGGTGCCCATGCCGAGGTTACTGCTGGTTTTTTTTTTACTACTTTTGTTATTTTTATCGATATGCATCGGCATGCCCTCGACATGCCCACGACGTGCCCTCAGCATGCTCATCGGCATGTCCATCGAAAAACGAGTATTTCCACGGCATGCCCACAAAACACACACTTAGAATTTCATCGACACGACATCCAAATCGACATTTCGAACCTTGGTGTCAGGGCGAGGTTGCTTTTAGTGCTCGTACAGCTCTTCAGTGGCATCGTCGTCTTGGGTACGCTTCACTAGACAGGATTCGACGCGTCATCCCTCACATTTCACCTGCTACCAAGATTTTGTGTGATGCATGCCAGTTGGGAAAGCATCACAGAGTTAGTTTCCCTTCCCATTCCTCTCAGAGTTCTACTGCTATTTTGATTTACTTCATATGGATGTATGGGGTCCTGGTAGAGTATCAAATAGACTTGGTCATAGATTTTATATACTTGTTGTGGATGATTTTTCCAGGATATCCTAGCTATTTCTTTTGAAGAATAAACCTAAGGTTGGGTTTGTGATTGAAACATTTATTTTGAAAATAAAGACTCGATTTTCTACCAGTGTGAAAAGTGTATGATCTAATAATGCTTTAGAGTTTTGTATAGCTAAGTTATCAGCCTTTTATAGATCGCTTGGAATTGTGCACCAGACATCCTATCCCCATACCTCGCAGCAAAATGGTGTAGTGGAAAAAAAACACCATTATGTGTTGGATGTGGCCAGAACACTACTTATACAGCATAATGTGCCACAGGTATACTAAGGAGATGCAGTGTTAATTGCATGCTATTTGATTAACAGGTTGCCTAACTTAGCTATACAGGAACAAGTTCCGTGGCAGATCCTCCATCTTGAGAAGGATCTATTTACTGTACCACCTCGAGTGTTTGACTGTGTAGCCTTTGTTCACCTTCTAAGACCCGGCAGGGACAAGTTGACTCCAAGAGCAGCAGTGAAGTGTCTTTCTGGGTTACAGTAACACCCAGAAAGGATACAAATGCTATGACTCCCGAAGCAAGAAACATTGTGACTGCAGATGTCACATTTCATGAGCCTATTCTATATTTCTCTACAAATAGTCATCAGGTGACATTTAAAGGAGGCCCAGGTCCTATGCCTGTTCCACCAGTTCCTTTGCCACAAATTTGAGTCACTCATGGTTTTTACTTGAGCCACAAATTTGAGTCACTGCAACAGCTCCTATGCCTGTTCTACTTGAGCCAAAAGCTTTTTACACAAGTTATCTCAACAAACTTTACTATCCCCTTTCCTTCAAGAAATTCTTTTCTTCTGCTTACCTCATTTAGTGTACAACCCCCCCAACCAACCACACAGACTCAAAAAAATAAAGTAACTCCTGAAAAACCAAATATTTTGTCTCATCACCAGAGTTATATGGAACATCTTGCCTAAAAGATGCTTGTCTAGACATCCATGTAGGGATAACCCTGTGGATAGTCTATTGTCTAAAGAAAGCTAACATCAAATAGACTAGTGTAAACAAGTGCATGAACCTTGTCCTTGCAATCCTTGGAGTGGGATGCCAAGTTCTCTTCAGAGAAAACTACTATTTCCTATTTCTCGATTTTCTAAACCTTCCAATCAACCTTGCTGGACCTCAAAAGAGAAACCATTCCCCTCAGACAACTGCCCCACCCCTTCCCTTCCCCCCACCATCAAAAATAAAACTGAAAAAAAAAAAAAAAACCACCACCACCATTACAGGCAATCTAAAGGTGAAATTATGCTGTGCCTAAGTCATCCTGTCAATTCTCCCGTATTGTGAAAAACCTCACTTCCTCCACCTTCCACCATTGGCACCAACCTCCTACATCTAGCCTGATATGGTCTTCCACCAGCTTTTCCTTGACAGGACTGCTTACACTGTTACATCCTTTGCTTAGAAAAGTATTTCCAACAGCTTGTGACCTGTTCTCTCTTTCCCCCAGCCACAGCCTGAATAAGGGCTAGTGAGGTGCAATCCAATCTGTGTTCATCTGTAATTTAACCAGCAATAGTATTTGAACTTTACTCACAAAAAGACAGTCCATAGTCAAGCATCTTAAAAGAATGAGATAATAAAGGTACTAAGTATATACCTTTCCTCTATTCATTTGAGAGGAAAAGGATTATGTTTCTTATGAAAGAACCATTGCATTCAATACAATTATGCAACTGAACTCTGAATGTTTGAGAGCATAGCAACAACTAAGGGTAAGGACAATGCATTCTACTGTTTTACACAAGGTTGCAGGACTCAATATTAAGTCAAGGAGGCCACTAAGAGATTATATGGTATGCAAGGGAACACTTAGAGGTTTAGTCAGCCAAGCATTTCTTAATGTTGAAAAGAAAAAAGAATTCTATATGAAAAAGCATATCAGTAACAATATGGCACATGGTTTTCCTGGTAAGAAACAGATAAAGATTGAGATTTCAACAAGTTAAACCCATTACATAAAATAAGCCTTTTTAAAGATACAAGAACACAATCACATAGTCTACAACTCATAGGTACATAGAAACAGCATAATCTCCAAACTCCTAAAATTAAAAGAAACATTGCAAGAAAATATGGCAGTGCCAGCCACTTAGCCAAATAGTCACCTTACAGGCCATTTTCATGGCTCAAGTTGCTAAATATGGTAGTGCCCCTCAGCTGACTTCACGACTCAATAGACAAATCCTTGATCAACTAGTTAGGCCAAATATAGGCCCTAGTATGGGTACTCTGACCGGTTAGGGGGCTGACTAGATGTACTGAATCAAGTCAGGCAAGTTTTACAACCACGTTACATACGATGGAACCCTTGAAATTAACATGTACAAAAGACTACGAGGTAGCATCAGAATTCATCAGGCAGGATGGTCAAGTGAGGTGGTGCAAGGGGGTTAGGTGTCAAGAAAAGGAGGTGATGTGACGCTAACAAGGGAGGCAGGTGTGTGTAAGTTGGGAGGATGGTGAAAGTCTACCCAGAAGGTGCTATAAGAAAATCAAAGAGTGCACCCATTACCTTAAAACCAAGTGCATTGTTGGTTATTGTTGGGACTTACATCGTGAGAAGAAATCTAATCTTGGAAGGTTAGACGAATACAAATCATGTTTCTAATACAAAGTCCACTAGTGTCTTGTTGTTGGTGGTTCTTTTGCTGAGAAAAATGTCTAAAGAAGCAAGCTTACCCTAAGTGACTTGATGATAAATCAAATAAGGGAATTACAAGTAAAGTTTATCACAGTGTTGTCTAGTTAAGAGGTATCGCCTGATAACAAAAGCTTGGACAGCACCTTATCCACTAAAAGACAAATGCTCCTTACAAAAAGGTGTAAATGCTCCTTCCTCTCTTATAAGCTTCCAAGATTCTTATTCTCAAAGGAAACCTTGCAGCTCTTTAGATAGAGAGGTGTTGGGTAATTACACATGAAAACTAAATAGAAATATAAAATGACCAAAAAGTACATAAAGTATGAAAGAAAAGTAGAGAGTTCAACACTCCCCCTCAAGCTGGAGCATAGATATCTATCATGCTCAGCTTGTCACAACAAGCCTCAAAGGCAGATTTGGCAAGAGACTTGGTAAACATATGTGTGGTCAAGTTTTCTAAGGCAACTAATGAGGTGAAGAGAAGTCCCCTCTGAATCAGATCTTTGGCATAATGTCAATCTCTATATGTTTCGTACGCTCATAAAACATGAGATTGTTTGCTATGTAGGAAGCCATCCTGTTGTCACATCTCATCTTCATGGGCTCCTCAACCTTGACATGTAAGTCAAGTAAGACTGATCTGATACATACAAGTTCAGCTGTCGTCTGTGCCATGGCTCTGTATTCTGACTCTGTACTCGAGCTAGACACCACGCTCTGCTTCTTGCTTCGCCATGTTACCAGATTACCAGCCACATAAGTATAGAATCTGGTAGTGGATTTCCTATCAGAAAGACATCTAGCATAGTCTACATCTGAGTATCCTACTATCTCATAGAACTACCTCTCCTGAATAGTAGTCCACGTCCTGGTGCTCGTTTTAGGTACCTGAGCACTTGCAAAGCAGCATCCTAATGCTGCTTAGTCGGTCTATCCATAAACTAGCCGAGCTTGCCGATTGCACAGCAATTATAGGATCTAATTTACCTGAATTAAGTTAGATTTTAGCTTAACTTAGGAACAATGCATGC
Organism: Thalassia testudinum; assembly: GCA_037157565.1. NCBI lineage: Eukaryota > Viridiplantae > Streptophyta > Magnoliopsida > Alismatales > Hydrocharitaceae > Thalassia > Thalassia testudinum. The sequence continues at coordinate 12,865,819 of JAZHRO010000010.1, forward strand.
ATGAGCATCATAATTTTTAATTTGTTAGCCTTATAGATAATAATGCTATTTTATGTTCTAAAAGGGAGACTATATTAATTGCAGATGATTCAAGGCCACAGATGATAGATCAGACTGTACGGATCTGATCAGGACGACGATGGGAGTCCAACGCTTCCAGAATCATCTTAATCAGAACTCCGTAGCACTACATTCAGCTCGTAGAAAATCAGAGGCCAAGGAGCAAGATAGCAGAGATCCAAACCTCAAATGTCAAATCCAACTGCACGGATGGATCCGACTCAACGATCATAGTCCAACGGCACAAAAATCGACTCAATCAGAGCCCTGTAGCATCAACTACAAAGACAGGAAGATGAACTATCAAGATGGTGCCACGTGGCACCATCCCAACGATCCACCACCGTGCCCCCAACCAATGAAGGAAAAACATGGGCTGTTGGATCAACATCCAACGGCTACGAAGAGGCCATGTAGCCCGCTACCACGTGCTTCATCATAGGAGAGTCCATCTCAATCATTGGATTTCCATCCAACGGTTGAGAACGTCCGCGCATTTAATCCTAACCGCGACACAAGAGGCGGTGCAGCATAGTGGTACGCACGCTCGCACGCAAGCATGAGGTGCGAGTTCAAATCGCATTGGGGCTGAAATTGGAGAGGCGGTGGAGTGCAAGCAGGATTAAGCTGTTGGATCAGATCGAGTAGCACAAGGGCGGCTGCGTGGCATGCGGTGGTTCGTCTGATGCAGCGACACGGATGGACGCTCAAACGAACTCCCAACCTGACACGTCGATAGACGCGCCAAGAGAGCCGGTGTAGCGATGAGTTTAAACCATCCAATTGTGAGATCGAACGACTGAAATTGAAGTGCGAGCATGCATGCGAGGAAGAGAGCGCGAATCGGATCCAGCGGCTACGCGTGCGCCACGTGGCACCATCTGGTGCATTCCACGCGTTTAAAGTGCGTAGAAGGTTATTTTGAGGCGTGATTTGGTCCATGGATCTCTTGATCGACAGACCTGATGGCTCCAAGGTTGTTGCACGAGTTGGGGACCTAAATACCTACTTTACCCCTCATTGAAGCTATAAAAAGAGCCCCAGGGCCCCCAGTTGAGAGGCAACTTCCACCATACACTTCTCCAGCCTCTCTCTCTCTGCAACTTCTCTCTGGTCTTCTTCCCAGTGCTCTGGATCTGAAGTGCTGCCGCACTTCACACAAGCATCCCACAAGCAACGTTGTCCTTTATTTATTCTCTCTCTATTCTTTAGTATAGTTGTTTTAATTCCTAGTTTGAGAACTATTTGCTATTAGCAATACAAATCTGATTTTCTGAATATCTGGTCTCTGTTTTTATGTTGCATTTGGATAAAATAGTTAGTACGAAAAGCTTTCAAAATCATGTTTTGCCTCCTTGCGAATGACTTAGGACTCACCGATTCTGATTTATAAATTTATTTGTTTCGATGTGATTCGCACTACAACGATAGAAATAATATTTTACGTGTTTCACGGTGAACACTTGCCAACTGCAAGCGAGATGTCTGGACGTGTAATAGCAAGGTAGAGCAGCTTCCCAATCAACTACCTGTAGCCTCTGCTCTCTACCGCCTTGGACTCAGAGTCATACAAGTGCATCTTCGAATCCATGGATATGTTGGCAGACTTAGAGCCTAACATCCATATCTCCTACAATAAAGCAAGAGCGTATTTCCTTTGGCTAAGGACAATCTCGTTCTTCCCTCTTGCTACTTTTATGTCCAAGAAGTATCTCAATGAGCCAGATCCTTCATAACAAATTTTTCTATCGGCTTCTGCCTAACCTCAACTATCCCAGTGGTATCATCACTGATGATGATGAGATCATCTAAATAGACAACGAGAGCCACAATCCCCTTGTCTGTTTTCCTCACAAATAGGGAATGGTCAAAAGTTGAGAGAATAAGTCTCATATCTTCAACAACTTTTGACAACTTGTGAAACCATGCCCATGGACTCTGCTTAAGGCCATATATCGCCTTCTTCAACATGCACACACATTCCCCCTCAGCCTCAAAACCCAAGGGCTGCTGCATATACATCTTCTTGTAGATCACCATACAAGAAGGCATTATTAACATCCAGCTGATATAACGGCCAGTCAAAATATGCAGCTACAAAAATAAGAATTTGTACCATAGGAAGGCGAATCACAGGAGAAAAGGTGTCAAAGAATTCCACCCCATAAGTTTAGGTGAATCCCTTTGCCACAACACAAGCCTTGTACCAAGAAAGAGATTTATCTTGATTGTATTTCACGGCAAAGACCCATTGACAACCAACGGTGCATGCGCTAGGCGGTAACGGAGTAAGCTCCCATGTCTAGCAAGATGAAGTGCAGCCATTTCATCCTCCATAGCCTGATGCCATTTCAGATCGAGTATAGCTTGCTGGTAAGTAATTTGTATCTATGTAGAGGTAAGGGACATTTGTAAATAAGGCAAATGGGCGACTCAACCCATCAGAAGAAACGATGCCTGCCACCTAATAATGCGCACAACTCTTAGGGGCTTTTCGAATATCAGCAGAAACAGACTCAAGCTCAGATGTAGAACTCCCTCATCACTAGGAATAGCCTCAGAAATGGCTGGTATAACACCTGCAGAATCATCACCAGATACGCACTGGTCAGTAGTCTCGACACATACCTGTTGTAGGGAGGATGATGATACTGAAGAGAGTAGGTATGCTACCTACATGTGACTGGTTTCTAAAAAACCAATGGAGGATCTCTGAACCAGGTAGTATCAATAACTGTAGTATCTGGTGACACTATCTAAATCGCAGAAAAATCCCCAAACTGAACTGAAGGAATGGGCATGGGATTCCTCTCTGCCTCAAGTGCCAAGTATCTCCTAGTGACTGAAAAATATGGAATAGCCTTATGAAAAGTGACGTCAGCACTGACAAAATGCCTCTTCTGTAGAGGATCAAAGCATCTGTATCCTTTCTAAGTGTGATTGTAACCTAGAAAGACATTTAACTGCTCTTGGGACCAGTTTATCTCTACCTGGCCCAGTAATAATGTACGAAGGCTACACAGCTAAAAGTCCGAGGTGGCAACTGGAACCAATCTCGATCAGGATATAATATCTGCTAGGGCACCTACTTAGAAATAACAGAACTAAGCATTTTGTTAATCAAGCAACATGCGGTCAACACCGCATCTCCCCAATACTATGAAGGCACATTATGGTATACCAAAAGAGTTCTTGCCACATTCAAAATATGCCTATGTTTCTACTCAACAACCCTACTTTGCTGCAATGTATGGGCCATGTGATTTGATGAACCACTCAATGAGATCTGTAAAAATTCTTCATACGAGTAGCACAAATCTAATACATTGTCACTGCATACAATCTTCACATTGGAAGCAAACTAATTCTTTATTTCAATAATAAAGTTCTCAATTACAGACCCAACATCTGACTTATTCTTTAACAAAAATAAATAAGATACCCTGGAACAATCATCCACTATCACTAAATAATAGCTATGTCCTAGTTGATCTGAAATACGACTAGGACCCCATACATCTAAATGTAGCAAATGAAACAAAGACTCAGAAACAGTAGAACTAGCAGACTAAGTAGATCTGTGGTACTTTCCCATCTGACAAGCATCACAGTGAATCTTGATGGCTGGTGAAATATGAGGCATGATGCAACGTAACTTGTCTAGTAAAGGATGACCAAAGCGATTGTGCCACTGTTGATGAGTCCATTTTAATGGACTATTGTTACGCCTAAGTTAACTATGTTCTTGTATTTTATGTTCATTAATAACTACATTAGGTCATAGAACAATTGCATGCATCATTACTTAGGTTTGCATATATCTAATACATTTTATAACTTATTGTATATAAATAATTATTCTATATTTATTATTTAATGAATAAACCAAACCTCCTCTCCCATGCAGGAACAAACTCACGCACACAGCACACCTTCTCGCAACCCAACTTCCTCCACCTGCCTCGCTCCATCTCAACCTTCACGCAAGGCCAGCTGAATTTTCAAGCTATTTTTAGAGTAACGACAGTCGTAAAAAGGGGAGAGGAGGAACAGATTCGGGAAGTTAAAAAGCAAAGGCTCGAAAGATCTTCTCCCCCGGCCGGAGACCTTCTCCCTCTCCACCATCGGCACCATGGCCTGGACTTGCACCATGAACCCCAAGCGTGCACTATGGATTGAGGCCAACATCGTCGTCGCCACCTACGCCACGATGATGCTCGATGACAGAGAGCACCACCATCACCACCGGTCGCCTCCACCATCAGCCGCTTCTCCATCGAAAACTCCCTCACCAACATAACCCAACAGCCACCTATCCTTTTTCCCTTCATCTCCTTCAACCTTCCTTCTTCCAACCGCCCCTTGCAACTTTCCCAAAAGGAACCCAACATCTCCTTTGCACTAGCAGCGCAGCTGAGCACACCACCAACACCGCGCTCACCACGCAGCGACTGTCCGTGCTCCGCGTGCACGTTGTTGTGCGTGCGACCAGCAAGCCGTCCCCACCCCGCGTGTGTTCTCGCCCCAGCATATGGGCGCACCACCGGCAACGCAGCCTGCACCACCAGCAGCGCAGCCCGCACCACCAGCAGCGTAGCCTGCACCACTAGCAGCGCAACCCACGCCCGCCTGGCGACCGCTCCATCTGCAGCTCACCTCAGCCGTCCCCACCCCACACGCACCCTCCACCAGTGCCGCAAACTGCTACAAACAGAGCGTCACCCACCATCTCCCTCTCTTCTGACCGACCACACTCGACCGCCCCACGCCGCGATTCCACCGTCATCGAACTCCCCATGCGCCAGCCAACCATCCTCCAGCGCATCTCCGGCCACCGAGCTCCATCGCATGCGTGAGGGAGAACCATTCCTCTGTTGTGAACAAAATTAATATTTACATTGATGTGCCATTGCGTGAGTTTTTATTTTAAATAAAATAATTCTGATTTATTGAGTAATATTGCTGACCAGCCCCTCAGCTTTTCTATAATTATCTAGTGATTCATTCTTTTCTCCTATGCATTATGTCCATCTTCCAACACACATGGCTAATTCAATAATGCAAGGGGATTAAGTTGGCTGAGTTTCTTGGTTTAGAATATTGTGGGTTATTTTTCTTAGAATATTTATTTATTGCGTGAATTACAGCCAGCCCCTTGCATTTTTACTATATTATCTGATTGCATATCTATTCAATCTATTAGCCTCACGTACATTGCATGTTGAACTATAATTGTAAGCTCTATCATGATAGAATAATAAGATAAGGAATTTGCGAGTTTTATTACACTTAAACCTCCCTGTGGATATGACCTAACCCTCGTGGTTTAAATTAATATCTGTTTAATCTTTGATTGAGAGATTTTCCACTACACAACTACAACGACATACCTTTTTATTGCTATCATTCATAATCAAGTGAATTTCTCTCTATCAACTGTAAGGCACTCCCAGCAGCAAAACACACATCTCCCTGACATTGTGCAGCAAACGATGTCTGAGACGGGCAAAACATACCCTTTCTTCATGTTTACCACCAATCATCCTCTCCGTGAACTTGTCTTGAAACACACAACCAACATCATCAGAAATCACCGTGCAATTGAGATCTTTTGTAATCCGGCTAACGAATAACAAACTCATCGAAAAATTAGGAACAAATAGAACATTCGACAATCTCATACTAGGGGTGACTAACACCTCCCCTTAACCATCAACTCTAGCATGCCCCCCATCTACCACCTAAACAGTCCTACCAAGACATGCAGATTGAAGGTGTTGAAAGCTATATTATGATCACCACTCAAGTGTTGGAATGCACTCGAATCTACCAACCAAGTAGACTTGTCAAACACAACAAAAATATTCTCTATAGCTGAAGAGGCAATAGTAGCAGTATTTGAAGAAGATGGATCTCCTGAGTAATCTGAGCAAGCCTCTATACCACAGCATCATACTCAGCACGTGACACTATGTCAGATTCTATCTCAGAAGAAGCAGCAACTTGATTGGCAACAGGAGGTCTCCCACGCTTAGACCAGCATGAAGCCTCCACGTGACCAATCCTGCCACAGAAGGTGCACGTGGGTCGTGGTTTGCCTGTCTATCCTCTGCCACGACCACGTCCATAAGTAGAGGAACCACCTCTCATGCCTCAACCTCCACCAACAACTAGTGCGGAGGTTTGTCCAGTAACCTCAGGAGTAGAAGCCACAATAGTAATCCAGCTTAGTCAGCATTAAGTCTCCTCAAGTGTCGGAAACTCCGACAATGTCAGAATCTGAAAACATGCAGCATCATATTCTGGACCCAATCTAGAGAGAAAGTGAAGCATTGCTGTCTCCTTGTGATACTTCAGATGAGTACCACAAGTGCACACTAGTCTACAAGCATTGTATTTATCCAGAAGCCCCTTTAGAGCAACATAATATTGTGTCAAGGATTACCCCTCCTATCTGAGGGAGAACATCTGATTATAAAGCTGATAAACCTTGCTAGAATTCTTCTCATGAGAATATGTGTCGTGAAGCGTATCCCACATCTCCTTGGTTCTATAGTACATGATGCCGTCTCCAACCTGTGGTAACACGGCATTCATGATTCAAGCCCTCACCAATGCATTGTCTTTCTCCCATGAGGTACATTTCCCAATCTTATTCTGAGGCTCTGGCTCTAGTAGTAGATGCTCCTTGTCATGACCCTCAGCGGTCATCAGAAAGGTTTGAGACCAACGAACGTAGTTGGTCTCATCCAACTTTACGATCGGGATAAAGAACAGATATTTGTAATTTCTGCTCTCATGACTTGTCTCCGATGTAACCTCAGAAGATGAAGAAGCCACAACGCCTCAAGCACCAAGAAGTCACTAAGATCAGAAATCTGATTTTCAAATCTGTTGAACCAACATCGATCACGATAACAAGTGATCTAACCTAAAAACCAAGTCATCTATTACTTAAAAAATCAAGTTAGACATGCATAACAGCCCTTCAACAACTAGTAGATGCCTACTAGGGTCCGGAGGCACCCCTAGTAGCCCTTAAACAGAGGGCTACTCCCTCTCTCCTCGTTGCGCTGGAACACGAACCCCCACCAGTGGCCTTGTTGCCCTACTAATGAAGGATCAGGCAGTGATGCACCCGATCAGACCGTGGCCCAGCCCTGCGCCGCTGCCGCCGCTGCGCTAGATCGCCCGCAGTGCCGCCGCCACTGCACTAGATCGCTCGAAACGTCACCGCAGGAGCGCTCCGCCCTTGCAGCACTGCTACAGTTCAGCGTGGTGGGTTCGGCGTCGCCACCTGCCGCCACTAGGTGTCCCCTTCGCCGGTCTAGACGTGCTGGTGAAGGTAGGAGGCGGTGAGTAGCAGGGAAAGAGCCTTAAGGTTCTGGTGGAGGGGGTAGGCGGCTTGTTTCGGTAGAATACCCGAGCACCGATCTAAGATCACCACTCTGACACCAAGTAGGGCGAAATGAAGATTCTTATTCTCAAAGGAAACCCTACACTTCCTTATATAGAGAGAGGTGTTGGGAGAATTACACATGAGAACCAAACAGAAATATAAAATAACCAAAAAGTACATAAAGCATGAAAGATAAGTAACGAGTTCAACAGATCTCAATACAATCTTATCTTGGAACAAGATCAAGTTGCTTTGCTGATGGCTCCAAAGTGTACACTTGCTTGATAGGTTTCTTGACTGACACTTTATATCCAAATCTTCCTTTAAATTTGGTATCAATTTGTAAATTATAAAAGAGCTATATTGGATCCTTACATGCTGCAAATGCTGGAGATGGGAAAGAAAGTTGGGATTGATTTGGTTTTTTATGACCACTACGAGCTCCAGAGGAAGGTAGTAGCTACTCTTTATACTATTCTTGATAATCATGGAAATAACAAAGAACAGATAGGCAAGATTCTGGAATGGCATGAACAGCTTGGACATTCCTTTTTTCCTTTATAAAATTTACCCCTTAAGTTGCTTCTTGGATAAAATCACATTCTGATATTCACTTTGTTGTGGAACTTACGAGTTGTTTAAGCATTCTAACACTGTTTTCCAAGAATCTGATAATGAAAGGCCTATCCTTTTCTTTAATGCACTGTAATGTTTGGGGTGCTTGAAACGTAGACCTTCTGGATGGCTTCAGAATTTTGTAACCTCATTGATCAGTCATGTTGTATCTTCATTATTTGATGTAGAACACATCAAATATCCATAAGATTGTGCGAGAATTCACCGTTATGTTTGAAAATAAATTTGGAACCACAGTTAGACAATGCTCCAAAGTACCTAGATGGCTCTAATGTCATCCATGGAAAATCTTGCGGTCATACACCATGGTAGAACACCATTGTTGACAGGAATAATAAGAATGACATTACTCCAACCCTAATTTGTCGATGCTCAGATGTTAATTTTAGTAAGGGAATATTGTGGGAATATTGTATTTTCTTGTTTGGCTTTACTATTTTTCGTGCTATTAGTAAGGGAATATTGTGGAAATATTATGTTTCCTTGTTTATCTTTACTCTCTTTCTATAAAAGAGGGCTAAAGGATTCTTTTCAAAATAACAAAGTTTATTTTCCCAAAATCTTAACATGGTATTAAAGAAATGGTCCTAGGCCAATCTTCGATACTTCCACCAAATACCTAGATCTAGGGTTGCAAGCATGGTGGTTCTTCATCTCTAAGACAAGAGGAGATGGAGGTCATCGTCACCACCATCATCGCTCCCCCAGCCGACGACATCGACAGCGCCGCCACCGATGTAGTAGCCAGCACCGCCGTCGACACATCTACCAACACTGCTGTCGGTGCTATGATCGAGGTTGTGGAGTCGCCATGCAGTCATGGCAATCTTTGGGGATTTAGGAGGATTATGTGTGTGACAATCGTGCATATGTATGGATATGTTCTCTTCCTTAATTTATCTGTCTTGCAAGGAGTCTCCTCTCGCAAGCATGGTACAAGGCAAGGAGTCTTCTCGTGCCAAGGAAGCATGTGACTACTCCATATGGTCTTGCGTATGTGGCATCATTTTAAATGCCCTCGACATGCCATCGACAAGGCCATTTTCGAGTAGGGGCCATGCCGACACAGATAAAGTGTCGATTTACAGGGATATCATCGGCATGCCTTCGGCATGGTCGGCATGCCGGCAAAATAGGTGCTCATGCTGAGGTTGCTACTAGTTTTTTTGACTACTATTATTTTTGTCAGTATGCATCGGCATGCCCTCGGCATGCCCACAGCATGCCCTGAGCATGCCCATTGAAAAACGGGACATTTCCACGACATGCCCACAAAATGCACACTTAGAATGTCATCGGCATGACATCGAAATTGGCATTTCAAACCTTGGTATGTGGCCCAAGAGAACTAACACACTCGATCATCTAAAGGCACATGGATCATTGATTCTGAAGCTTTTGTGCATCTTACTGGAGGCAATAGTACTATGATACAAGCCTTGTTACCTCGAGAGATTCAGGAGGTTCATGTAGCCAATTGGTCTGTGTTGAGGGTTGTGGTGGTTGGACAGGTCCGTGACTCTCCTACGATTTTAATGGAGAATGTTCATTGTGCATTGGATTTTCCGATGAATTTGATGTCTATCAGTTGCAACAAGAAGTGTCATGTAGTATTTGATAAAGACCATTGTTTCATCCAGGATGTTGAAACTAATGAAGTGATTGGCAATGGCATAGAGCATGATGGTCTTTATTATCTTGATAGACCTTAACTATTTGCTGGTGCAGTTTCTATCAACAAAGATCCTCAGTTGTGGCATAAACATCTTGGCCATCCTTCGGTCAAGAAGATTAGATAAATGTGTATCCCAAGTTGTCGTAATCATTAGAGATTGATTGTGAGGCATGTCAGTTAGGGAAGCATCATCAGAGCAGTTGTCCTCCTTGCACTGAAGAGTTGAGCTCTACTCCATTCGCATTAGTTCACTGTGATGTCTGGGACCCATCCAGAGTTGCCACACCTGGGGGTCACCGCTACTTTTGGGTATTTGTTGATGACTACAGCAGATTGACATGGGTCTACCTGATGAAGGCCCGATCTGAGGTGCCTAAGATTGTACAAAGTTTTGTTGCTGAGATCCAGACACGGTAGACTACTATGTGAAAGGTCTTACAAGGTGACAATGCTCTGGAATTTATGCAAGAGGAGCCACAAGATTTTCTCAGATCCAGGGGAATACTTCATCAAACTTCTTACGCCCACACCTCCCAGCAGAATGGTGTGGCTGAGCACAAGTTACGTCATCTCTTTGATATAGGACGAACCATGATGGTACATATGGGAGTGCCTTGACAGTTCTGGGGTGATGCCATTCTGACTACAGGATATCTCACCAATAGGACTCTCTCTGTTGTGCTTTACAGTCAGATTCTCGACAGGTTGATACATCCCACATGTGACAAGCCCTTTACAATGCCTTTCAAGCTGATTGGATGCACATGTTTTGTACAAAAGCATGGTATACAGGATAAGTTTGCTCCTCATGCCACAAAGTGTGTATTCCTTAGCTACTCACAGACGCAGAAGGGTTATCATTGCTATGGTCATAATCGTTGCCGATATATTATTACAATCGATATTACTTCCTTTGAGAAGATTTCATACTTCTCAAAGGAAGGAACATTCATTGAGGCAATGTCCAGACTTATCACCGTTGTGCAAAGGTGTTGGATGATGAGTTGCCAGGAGGGTCTGATAGTGAGGGGGAGCTAGCATATGAGAGCTTACAGGTGCAACACTCTGCCCGACGTGCTAGTACACTGCATCCTATTGCTCATTACACAAGAGTCCAGCACCTACCTTCTCAGGATCAACAGTTTACCTCAACCTTATAGGATTCTAGATGGCGAGAAGCCATGGACAAGGAGATGCAAGCTCTACAACCTGGGGGTACCTGCGAGTTAGTTCCATGTCCACTAGATGCCAACTTAGTTGATTGTTGATGGGTGTATACCATCAAGTATTTAACAGATGGGACTATTGAGAGATACAAAGCCTGACTTGTTGCCAAAGGATTCACCCAAACATACGGGGTGGATTACTTTGAGACCTCTACGGTGGCTCGAATCACATCTATCCAGGTTATATTAGCAATGGCTTTCAGTCGAAGGTGGCCTCTATAACAGCTGGACATCAAGAATGCATTTCTCTACAAGGATCTAATAGAGGAAGTGTCAATGCGACAGCGACTTGGTTATCAGGTTTAGGGGAGCATGTTTGTTGTTTGCAAAAGGCTATTTGTGGCCTGAAAGAGAGTCCTCGAGCCTGGTTTGAGAGAATGAGTTCGAAGATACAACAGATCAGATTTCAGGCATCATCTACAGACCATTCCATCTTTATCCAGCGCACAGAGATCAGGAGGAAGATGTGTGTAGTGATCCTAGCGGCTTATGTTAATATGATTCTGATAGGTGATGACATAGAAGGGATTGCGATGACCAAGGCCTTTCTTCAGTCCACTTTTGTGACTAAAGATCTTGGTGATCAGCACTACTTCCTTGGTGTTGAGGTTGTCTGGCAGGATTTGTCTGTCTCTATCTCAACAGCAGTATAAATTACAAATTCTAGAAGAGGCTGGCATGTTAGGTGCCAAACCATCTGCTATACATGTTGAAGCTCCAAGAGTACCTATCTCTGAGAAGAACGATCCACTATTTGAAGATGTTACTTGATATAGAAGTTTGGTAGGGTGTCTGCTATATCTCACCATTACAAGACCTAATATCAGTTTTACTGTTAACTATGTCAGTCAATTTATGCAATCCCCTAGATATGGTCACTAGAGAGATGTCTATTTGATTCTACCAAGGTTTGACATATCGGCGATATATCATCGATATATCGATATCGACGGTTGAAGCATATCGATATCAAGTACTATATCTTTTTTCATGATATCGATAATATATCGTTGATATTAAGGGATATTAGTGATATATTGCCAAAAACAAAGGACTGCAGTTCAATTTTTCCCTTAAAGCAGTCATATGTAACCAATATGTGGGATATGTCGATCACATATCTCTATCTGCTTGTGCAACTCACATGGACATGCACTCTTTTCATTTCTTTTCTTCTCCCCTACCTTGTGCAACTCACATGAACACATGATTTGCTGATGGACTAAATTATCATGCCGATGGACACATGATGATGATGATGATGATGACGATGATGGAGATGATCATGCAATGATGGTTGACAAACCACAGGCAAAAAAGTAGTGGTGGAGATGAGGGATATCATCATCAAAGTCCTAATAGAGAGGATGGCCAACATGAATATACGTAAAGATATACAAATATACATGGAGACCTCGTGCCAAGTTCAACTCGTAACTATGATGCAAGAACAAGGTATGGGTATGCCTCAGGCCATTCTATGATATCCATCGATAATTTAAGTTCATTGGTGTGATCCCTTAATATAGCGGCATAATCAATCTTTGGAGGTGGCCTAGGATCATCATCGAGTTACTATGATGGATATGGATTTCATTACACCAGCCCTCAGTACCAACCCCAAGATGAGGTGTAAAGTTCATTTAATTACTTCCCCAGTTACACTAACCCTCCATCTTATTATGGTTCCTCCTATGAATATGATAGTCGCCACCAAAGTTATAGTACCCAAAGTGATCTTACATCTGCAAGTTATGGCTCTGGGATATTCCCTGAGTATTTTGCATCTCAAGGTCCTCAACCATTTTCTTATCAACCTTCCTACTCTATCGCACCAGTTCCTCCTCGAGCACCACGAAGTTCATCGATGAGACAGCGTGAACCTTGTAAATCATCAGGTTCTACACTAAAACGAGATGGTTCTACCGAGTCCATAGATTCAAGAAGACATCAAGATGAATAGCAGCTCGTCCAACAATCACCGTCAATATCCACATCTTCGAATACTTCTGTATTGCATTGATGAAGATTATCAATGATACATTAATGAATACAATACTCGATACACGTGGCATAGGAGTCATACTGTGAATATGTTAGAGTGCTACGAATAGAGGAAGATAATTACCTGGTATTAATTTGGTGGCATTGGTTGGTGCTTCCGTGCTCGGTGTGATCTATTGATACTCTGACACTAATGATATTTCATTTCTTCTGGTAAATAGTATTATTATGAATATTTTTCAATTATTATCATATTATGTACACTTTCTTTTCAATATATGACTTTGTCGATATGTAACTAGTGCATTTCTATTATGTTTTCATTCAAAATTTATTATTTTTGTCTTCTAAGCATTTCTTCATGATATACTAGTTATCAAAATGTTAATTTTCATCAAATTTATGACATTTTGGACTTTTTTGAATAATTTTCCCAAAATTCACCAATATCAGCGATATATCCCTTTTTCAACTTGTTGATACAACATCGATATCGATATTTAAAACCTTAGATTCTATACTACCTTCAAGTAGCCTTAGCAAAGGATTATGCTACCTTGTTGATACCCAACTTACCTTGTCTGCATATTCTGACGCTGATTATACTAAAGCACCTGAGGATCGAAAGTCCACATCTGGGTTTGCTATTTATCTTGAAGGGAGCCTTGTTTCTTGGCAAAGTACGAAGCAGAGGTCGTCGCCCGTTCTAGCATTGCGGCTGAATATTGTGTTATGGCACAAGCTACCTGTGAGATTTTGTGGATGACAGGTTTTCATCATGAGCTGTGCATTTTAGTGGACAAGCATGTCCCTCACTTTTGTGACAAATGACAATAAGGCTGCCACCTACATTGCCTCCAATCCCGTATTCCATGAGCATACTAAGCACATCACAGTGGATTGCCATTTCATTAGAGATGTTATTAGAGAACAGATTAACACTCCGTATGTGTCATCAAAATCACAATTGGCAGGCATATTCACGAAGGCTAAAAATTGGCATGAGTTACTCTACAACAATTGGGCATAGTAGATATCTATCCTCCAACTTGAGAGGAAGTGCTAAGATGTTATTTTTAGTAAGGAAATATTGTGGGAATATTGTGTTTCCTTGTTTTCCTTTACTCTCTCTCTATAAAAAAAAGCTAAAGGCTTCTTTTCAAAATAACAAAGTTTATTTTTCCAAAATCTCAACACATAGGAATCCCAATAAGTTCTTCTAAGGAAAAGCGATTCTTACCAATGCATTCTTGATAAGTAGGATGCCTTTATCAGTCTTGGGAGGGAAAAACCAAACATCATTTTGAGGTCTAATAGTCAACCTTCCAGCATTCCACCTATATAGTATTTGGCTGCATATACTTTATGCATAAATTAGATCCAGGCCAGGGGGAACTTGTCCTAAAATCTGTAAAAGGGATCTTTCTTGGTTACTTTGCCATACAAAAAGGATAACAATGCATTGATACAATTGGAAGGAGTGTGTGTGTGTGTGTGTGTGGGGGGGGGGGGGGGGGTGGGGGGAGTTGGGGTGTCTGAGTTGTGACATTTTTTGAAGGGGTTTTACCATCCTTCCAAAACTCCTCTTAGTGGGGAGAGTATGAGTGAAAATGATGACTACGTAACATTGATGAAAAAGAGATCTAAAAGTAAATTATGCTTGACATAAGCATCTATTAGTGACTCACAAGATGACAAGTTGGTAAGGAAAAACAATGTTGTAGATGTAAATGATAGGCTAAAGACATTTATATCTAGACAAGGAAAGGTGCAGCGGACATGTTTCCATCACTAGATATCCAAATCCTTCCTCCCTAGATCTAGACCAATCTCAAAATCATTTTGTGCAAGATTTGATCACCAGCCCTCTTGGTTGGAGTGTGAAGGAGGATGATGCTCCTGCAGCTTTGAAAAAGGGAATCAGAGAGTGCATTCAACATCCTATCAAATTATCAATCAATATGCCGTTCTTTTCAGGTTTGTTCCAAGAATATGAATGTTTTAAATCATCCTCTAATTCCTCATTATTCCAAGATCTGCTTGCAAAAGTAAAAAATGGATCCAGCAACATAGGAAGAATTGAAGGCTTTTTGTAATAATCAACCTTGGTGTGTGACACAATTGCCGCATTTTGTAATAAGCAACCACAGTATGTGACACAACTTCCCAGGGATGTGTATATTATGATATTAGAGTGCACATACAATATCATCTACAAGACTACAAAGTTAATGAAACAATGGTTGTGTACAAGGACCAAAAGACTAAATATGGAATTAAGTACTTGGAAACCTTTTCTCTAGTTGCTAAAATAAACTCGGTTGGGATTATCTTATCTCTTGTTGTTTAGTCCTCTTGTAAACTAGTCTAGTTATAAGTAATGAACACCTTTCTAACTAGGAGAAAAGACTAAAAGAGGAAGTTTACATGCATATGCCACCTAGATAAGAACAAAATAGGAAAGTACCGCAAAGTCAAGAAAGCTTTTCATGGACTAAAATCATCCCCTCATACTTAGCTTTAGGGGTTTCAAGCTGCTATGAAAGACCAAGGATTCTAGGGTAATAACGTTCAAACCCTATTCATGACACATTCAGTGCAAGATTGTTCAATTATTAGAAAATGTTGATGAAATGGTTATTATTGATGATGATGTAGTTAGCTATCTCAAAAGGATAATTGCTAGTGGATTTGAAATTAAAGACCTTGAGAAGTTGAGATACTTCGTTGGTGTTAGAATTGCCATACATAAAGAATGTCTCATATGTAGACAGAAGTATGTTTTGGATTTGCTAAAAAAACTAGAAAATTAGGATGTAGCCCTATTGCGACCCCTATTGAAGCAATTCATCCACACCCATTGATGTCTTAGAAGGACAGACATAAAAAAAAATGTAGCAGTGGGGAACTTGATCTATCTTACTTCGTAATGCCTGGCATTACATATGCTATGAATATTGTAATTCAATTTACACAAGCCTCTTTTATATTAACGTTGCTAACAGGATCCCTTTGCAGTCTCAAGAAGAATCCGAGGAAAGGCCTTTTTGCTAAAAGGGAAAATTTCAGAATTGATGGATATAGAGGCATAGATTGGACTGGTTGACAAAATAATACAAGACTAACCAGCTATAGGTTACCAGTTGTATCTTTGACTTGAGGTAATTTTGTCAAGTGAAGGAGCAAAAAGCAAACTCTTTATGCAAGACCAAGTGCCAAAGCAGAGTATGGAGCACCAGCCTTACAATGCATACAAATACTTTAGGGAAAAAATACTTTTAACAGATTTCTTATTCAACCAAAACCTACTATGTTGCTTACCGTGATAACAAGGCTTCCATAGACATTGTGCATGATCCAGAATTACATAAAAATACTTAGCATGTAGAGTTTGATAGGTACTTTATACATGAAAAAATTGACTTCAGTCAAATCTGATTCCTGAACAAGTTGCTGATATTTTTCATTAAAGGTCTTTCCATGTTAGAGTTTGAGAAAAATGTTTGCAAGTCGGACATATTTGATATCTATTCCCAACATGGGAAGGAGTGTCAAGTTGTGTGTTATTTTAAATGGCTATATGGACCTTGAGGATGGATTTATCCAGCCTGTATGCTTATATAATGTACTCAACCCCTCTCTTTTGTTCTTTAGTGATGAGAAATCTGAAAATGTCTAGAGTTGTGTTCCCATGGGTTTTCCCCCTAATTGTGGAGGACTTTTCACAGAAATGTTGTGCTTGGGCTTGTTCTTTTGTGGTGTTTCAATTTGTAGAGAAGAGTATTTTCCCTTGAACTAGATTCTTTTGGTCACTTCTCGATTACCAGAATACATTCACAGTCACATGTACAGAAAAATGTCTCGGTAACATAAAATTCACTAATTTGCTAGAATGAGCATAAGTTAGAGCCTTTTCAAAAACAAGGAAAGAAAGAAAGAGCATAACTAAGAAAGAAACCAAGTTCGTGGAAAGTTAGTTCTTGAGTAGAGGGACCTGATGACTATTATCAACCACTTCTTGATTTTCCCATCTTTATAAAGTGGGTGTAACTAATCTTTTGGCATGCCCCTCCACATGTGGTCTTCCTTGGGTGCAATGCATGGACAATCAATGGTTGACAAGGAGATTGAATCTTAGTCATCAACCAAATGTGACCTCCATACAATGTAAACATATCTGACCCAAATCTTGTTGCTTCATTGGAAGGGAGCAACAGCAATAGTTAACTTTCCCCATCTAAACTATTTGCTCCGCTACAACATTTACATATAAAATTACACTGATTGTCCACAATTTGTAAATGTTTTGAGGACAAGAATTGAGATCTCTAACCTTGCTATACATAATCAATAAATGATATTGCAGACAATAGCCTCAGTAATGACTGTTGCATGATACACTTACACTTGGTCGAGTCTGAGGAGATGGGATATTTACAGCCACCTGCCTGGAAGTCAACAATAAGATAATGTTACAAGTAATTTCTTCCACTAAAAACGACCATAGAGCATATGCCATTTTAAAACAATGAGGGGAAAAAGGAACCTTACTGGCATATTTCACATCTGTTTGATCCCTTGGTCCGAAACCAGGTTTCAATACATGATCTGTGGGCTTTTGAAAGCTCACCTCGGCACCTACATCCAAGATCCAATAGAGTTTCTTCTGTTTGCTGTTGACATACTCTGGTGAAGGTGAAGTAACTATTATTTTTCAATAGTTTGACTTTACAATACACCTATGATACCAGGCGTGCATTTGTTTACTTTATGGACCAAGCATTTCCTCAAAAACCACACTCCGGGAAAACACTGGCTATGGACTATCTAAACAGTAAGGTCAACTATGCAAGGATTAATGCTTTCAAAAAAACTATGCAAGGATTAAACTATTTGAAGATATCCATGTGACAAATGATCAAGTCTCAAGGAAAATAATAGAAGATATAATGAATCAAGGTAACAGACCAAGGCGCGACAATAATGCTGTTGGAAAAATAATAGTAGCGCAGACATATACACATGCAATAATCCAATCAATGAATTGCAACATATTTGTGTGATCCGAACAGTAGATCCGACATAATAATGTCACAATTAATAATGACAAGAAATGGGAATATGGAAAAACAAAAAAACTCATGATCACAGATGTGGCACAATAAAAATAAACAGGAAGTCGAGTTAGAGAAATGTACAATCGAAGCATTACGAACTCCCCTCAGAGGAACAATGCCCCCCACAATACCGGCTCATGAGGGGCTTAGCATGATGCCTCCTAGGGTCCGACGATCCACATCATGCACGCTATGCACTGTCCACAGTTGTCCTTAAGCACCACCTTAGTAGGATGAAGCCGAGCCAAGATCCTCAAAAACCAAGAGCATGAAAATCCGATCATAGCAAAAAGAGCAAGAAAGAGTGATGGTGCAAGGGTTTTCGAGAAGAAGAAAGGTGTTTGCAACTGCTGGGTCAAGACTCCAGAAAAGAAAAGAAGTCACACATGGATGAGCAGTTACAAAACATGGGCCAAAAGATAAGGAGATATGGAATCGTCCAATTATGGAATCTAAAAAATGCTAATAAAAAAATCACAATAAAAACTCAATTTTACACGGTGGAAAAAGGCACCTAGCCCCGGCCCAAGAACAAGTCCGACCTGGCACAACCCAATGAGGCAAGGCACATGTGCATGTTTTCACCAATTCAACCAAGTGAAATTCAAACACGTGCTTTC
Organism: Thalassia testudinum; assembly: GCA_037157565.1. NCBI lineage: Eukaryota > Viridiplantae > Streptophyta > Magnoliopsida > Alismatales > Hydrocharitaceae > Thalassia > Thalassia testudinum. Next base: position 12,884,556 of record JAZHRO010000010.1, read on the forward strand.
CCTCCCACCCATTACCCATGGGTTTGGGCAACCAGCACCTTTATATTCCACCCCAAAGGTTCTTCCACCCACCATGTGGGACTAAAAGAACCTACCAATTGAGTTGAAACATTGAATTCCCCGAATTAAGCCACATACCAATACTAATTCGTATACCTTCAAATCAACAAATGCTGCAGAAATATGCTGAAGAATGTGGCTGGCTGAAGTTATATTGGGCAATTATGCAGATATAGAGTTTAAAGGGCTGGCTATACCCTCGGTGATAGGTTCCCCCGCCTCTTTGGGAGTGTTGTAGACCCGGAAGCCACAATGGAAAGTTGTAAGGATGGTGCTTGGTGCCCGGTTTTTCGGAGGGGGGGGGGGGGGCCTCTCGGATCAAAGGTGTGAGGAGTTCCAGCGGTTGTTACAAGAGCTGAAAAGTTGGGCACTGGAGGATGGGCACGATACTTTCTCCTGGGAGGAAGGAGACTATTCGGTGGCAAAAGTTTTCCACAGATTGGGGAGTGGCACGGTCAACACGGATGTTGATTTCTTACCGGACTGCAAATTGCTCTGGATGGAGAAATGCCCTTTGAAGGTGAAGATCTTCGCTTGGTTGGTGAGAAGGGTGAGAATTATGACCAAGAGATGGAGAGCGAAGTGGAGCCAAACGGATGACCTGAATTGTTCTCTCTGTGGTGGAGCTGAGGAGGACACCCAACACCTATTTTTCCTATGTCCTTTTGTGTTGCAGGTTTGGCAAAGAACGGGGATCGATTGGATCGCCCATCAGGATGCCGCTGCCTTCTAGTCCTCGTTCCGTAGAGGCAATGTATGTGACGAAGGGATCACTTTCAAATCCAAGAAGGATAGAGTCAAGGTTCTGGCGGTCCTGTGGGGAGTTTGGCTGGGGAGGAATGGGGTGATTTTTAAGGGAGAGAGATCCTATGTTGAGAATTTTGTTTCTTCGATTTCCTCCTAAGTAGTTTTCTAGAGATCTATTTGGTAATACCTGATGTAATCTGATTTCTTGGAATGAAATGAATTTCGGTGGTTATCACTTGGATAACCGCTCTTTAGCTTTTCAAAAAAAAAGAAAAGTACTGAAGTAGATGTTAACAAGAAAATGCTTCTACCTACACCAAGTTCAATCTTAACATTTGTGCATTTGATAGATCCATCTCACCATAGTTGTTATAAATTAGGAAATGGATTAGACTCAAAATAGGGTCTTAGAAATGAAAACAAAGTTACTCAAAGAAAAAAATAGCATATTGTAGAGAATCAAAAGAAAGTCTTATTCTCAAAAGAAACACTAGTCCTCTTTTTAAAGAAAAGAGAACTGGGCTAATTATATAAGTACCCCCTCAATATAAATAAAACACTAAAAACGTCATATGACTCCTTACAATTCAACACTCCCCCTCAAGTTGGGACATATATGTCAATGAGACCCAACTTGTCGCTCAAAAGGTCATGGTATTTCCTTTTAAGAGGCTTAGTGAAAATATCAACAATTTGTAGCTCAGAAGATATGTAGGGGGTACTTATGTTGCACTCCAAGACAGCATCTAGTATAAAATGGCAATTAACCTCAATATACTTCGTCCTCTCATGAAAGACGAGATTAGAGGCAATATATGTTGCCGACTTATTATCACAATGAAGTGGAACTGAGGTATAAACCAACATCCCTAGATCTCGCAGAAACTCAAGCATCCACATGATCTCACATGCAACATGTGCCATAGATCTATACTCTGCCTCTACACTGGAGTGAGCAACAACACTTTGTTTCTTGCTTCGCCAAGAAACCAGACTTCCTCCCAAATAGATAACAAAGCTAGACAGAGATCGCCTGTCATCTACTGATCCTGCATAATCTGCATTAGAGTAAGCCACAAGATCAAAAGTGCCACTCACCATGTAATACAGACCTCTCCTCGAGTTACCCTTCAAGTATCTCAGGATGAGACACACATTATGCCAATGGTTGTCCCTGGGACTCTGCATAAACTAGCTAGCACGACTGACAGCAAAGCTAATATCTGGTCAAGTAATGCTCAGGTATATATAACAACCGACCAACAGTACTGCAATATTTGATAATATCCTCAAACAAAGGATCTGACTCATTAGTGGTATGGCTGGCTGGTGCCTCGACCGGTATCCCAGATGGCTTGGACCCAAGCAATCTAGCCTCCTCTAATATCTGCAAGGTATACTGCCTCTGTGATAAGGACAAACCATCCTTCTAACGAACAGCCTGTATCCCCAAGAAGTAACAAAGATCACCCAAGTCCTTGGTGACAAAAGTAGAGTAGAGAAAGGCTTTCGTCTCTGCTATCCCATTAATCTCATCACCTGTCACGATCATGTCATCAACATAGATTGCTAAGATGACAACTCTCCAGGCTCCACCATGCTCAATCATCCTAACAAATATAGAATAGTCAGTAGAAGATCTCTGAAACCCAATCTTCTTGATCTTTGAGTTGAGCCTTTCAAACCAGGCTCAGGAACTCTATTCAAGGCCATAGATAGCCTTCCGTAAGGAGCAAACTAACTCCCCCTAACTGTCATAACCAGGTAGTTGTCTCACACAAACTTCTTCAGCTAGATCACCGTACAAAAAGACATTCTTTATATCTAACTGATGCAGAGGCCATCCTCTCACCACAGTAACTGACAAGATGATCATAATGGAGGTGATACAAGCAAAAGGCGAGAAAGTCTCCAGTAATCCACTCCATACATTTAGGTGAACCCCTTGATAATAAATCGTGCCTTATATTGCTCCATTGTCCAATATAACCTGTATTTAATGGTGTACACCCATCTGTAACCAACAATTGTGGCACCCTCAGGACATAGAACAAGGTCCCAAGTCTTCCTAGTCTGAAGTGCATGCATCTCCTCATCCATAACAGTTTTCCATCTTGGATCATGGAGAGCCTGAACAAAGTCTCTTGGAACAACTGTTGTGGTAATGGCTAAAGCAAACCGCCTATCCTTCTCCTTAAGATGAGATACAGTAGTATAACGGGAAATAGGGTGAAGCGTAGTGCCAGGTCTCCTGTGCACAATCTCCTCACCATCTGACTCACCCCCACCTAATGTAGTAGACTAAGTTGGTGCCTCATATGTGATGTCATCTAACTGTGATCTCCTCTAATAAACTTGTGCATCCTGTATCGTCGCCTCTATAGATGATCCTTCTTCTGAGAAGTAGGAGACTTTCTCAAGAAGGTTACATCAACAGTGACAATATATCGCCTCCGAATTGGGTCATAACACCTATAGCCCTTTTGGATTCTAGAATACCCAAGAAAGACACACTTCGTAGCCCGAGGAGCAAATTTATCTCATATCCCATAATTCTGAACAAAGCGGACACATCCAAAAGCTCGTACAGGTAGCAGAAAAATCCTGTCACACTCAAGATATATAATCTGATATGGAATCTGACCATGAAGCATTGAGGATGGCAACCTGTTAATCAAATAGGCTGCAGATAATATGTCATCTCCCCAAAACTGCTTAGGAACCTTCATATGAGACATTAAGATCCTAGCAATATCAAGCAAGTAGCGCAACTTGCGCTCTGCAACTCCAATATGCTGGGAAGTGTGTGCACAAGATGTTTGATGAATGATCCTGTAAGTCACTGCGCATGAATTCTACTGCATTATCACTGCAGAAGATTTGAACAGTAGTACCATACTGTGTCTGTATCTCTAACAGAAATTGTCGAATAATAGTAGAAATCTCACTCCTGGCCTTCATCAAGAACACCCAGGTCAGTCGGCTGTTGTCGTCAATCATAATTGCAAAATGTCGATGTCCACTGGTAGTAGCAACTCTAGAGGGCCCCCAAACGTCACAGCGCACTAGAAAAAAAGGCGTAGAGTTAACACCAATCTTTCTCCCTGGATAATTGCCCCTGTGATGCTTCCCCAGTTGGCAATCCCTACACTTCAAGACCAACGAATCAGGTAGCTGTAGGTACATCTGACGCATCTTCTTCATAGAAGGATGCCCATGTCTCATGTGCCAGCGTAATGGATCACGGGAAATAGACACTGCCCCAGCAAACAGAGTAGGTGTGTTTAAATAATAAAGTCCACATCTTTCTATTCCACCACCAATAATATCTCCAGTGACTCGATCTTGGAAGTAGCAGTGCCTCTCAGCAAAAATAACACAGCACCCAAGATCTCTGCAAATTTTACTGACTGATAAAAGATTCATAGGAAACTCAAGAGCATAATATACATGTTCTATCTTCATCTTGGATGTAGCATCAACACATCCAACAGCAGTCACAGGGGAAGTTGCTCCATTAGCTACCTGTACATCCTGAATTCCATGAGAAGGCATGGGACTTTTCAGGTGGTCTTTGTCTCCAGTAAGATGAACAAAGGCACTAGACTCAATCACTCAAGCACTTCTGGTCATCTGTTTCCTTCCTCCAATCTCGTGGGCTACAAACGCTAGCCCAGTTAACTTTGAATTTGATCTACTCAGATCAATTCTTTTCAATACCGGCAACAGAAGGCTCGTCGCCATTGGTGGAAGGCATGAGAGAAGGCTCATCACGCACTTAAATCCATGAACAAGACAACTTCTAGAGCTCCGCACAGTGTTACCCACGTTGGTGCTGCCCCTTGCACCACCGCTGCTGCCGTTAGGGCCTCGCGCACCACGACAAGCTATGCTGGCATCGCTACTGCTCCAAGCACCGGTCCTAGCATCGCCCAGGCCTCACGCTCCATCGCAGGCGCTGCTACTGGGTTCACTAGGCCCCGCGTCACTCCTAGCACCGCCACTAGTGCCTCCTAGGCCTCGTGCATCGCCGCTAACATCGTTGTTGACGCTGCTAGTGCCGCTGCTAGCGTCGCCCAAGCCTTGTGCACCATCGCAGGAGCTGCTGCCCGTGCCACTCCTAGCGTCACCACTGGCACCTCCTAAGCCTCATGCATCATCACTAAGGCTTTGCACTCAACCACAGGAGGTGTTGTTGGTCCACGTGCCACCGCTGGATGCACCGATGCATGCCCTTACACCATCCACGGCGATGGTGTCACTATTCCTCTCCATTAGATTACCTCAGGTTGGTGATCAAGAAATATATTGTGGTGGATTTTTGGTGGGATATCGGGGCACCAGCCTAAGACTGTTGCTCCGATACCATGTACAGAATCAAAAGAAAGTCTAATTCTCAAAAGAAACCCTAGCCCTCTTTTTATAGAAAAAAAATTAGCTTTATGCCAGGCAGGTCTACTATTGAGGCAATACATCTCTTGAGACGTATGATGGAGACATACAAAGTGAAGAAAAAGGATTTACATATGGTTTTTATTGATTTGGAGAAGGCTTATGATTCTGTCCCGAAATATCTTATGGAGAATTTTGGAGAAGAGACAAGTGCCAGTTATATATATCAACCTCATAAAGGATATGTACTATGGAGCAGCAGCTTGTGTAAAGACTAAGGATGATTTGACAGACTACTTTGATCACCATTAGTCTGCATCAAGGTTCGACTTTAAGCCCTTATCTTTTTGCCTAGGTCATGGATGAGTTAACGAAGCATATCCAAGTTGAGGTGCCTTGGTGTATGTTTTTTGTTGATGACATTGTGTTGGTTGATGAGACAAGAGATGGAGTGAACAGAAAACTTGAGCTTTAGAGAGAAGTCCTGGAAGATAAAGGATTACGCATAAGTAGGACGAAGACTGAGTATATGGAATGCAAGTTTAGTAGTAGAGGGAACAATGAAGGGATTGATGTAAAAATTGAAGAATAGTGTATTCTAATGAAAGATATTTTTAAGTACTTGGGATCCATTTTCCAACATGATGGTGGAATTGATGGAGATGTTACACATAGAATTAATGCAGGGTGGTTGAAATAGAGGGGTGCTTCTGGTGTTCTCTGTGATAAGAGGGTTTCTTTAAAAGTCAAAGAAAAATACTATCGAGCTGTGGTAAGACCAGTCATGTTGTACGGTTCTGAATGCTGGGCTATAAACTATAGGCATGTACAGAAGATGTCTGTGGCAGAGATGAAGATGTTAAGATGGATGTGTGGTCATACAAGAAAGGGTATTTCAAATGAGCTTATTAGAAACAGGGTTAGGGTGGCACCGATAGAGGATAAAATAAGAGAGGCCTGTCTAAAATGGTTTTGACATTTACAAAGAAGGCCACTAGATGCTCCAGTTAGGAGATGCGAGAAGTTGGAGGCTGAACCAACTAAGAAGGGCCGAGGAAGACCAAACAAGTATTGGAAGGAAACTATTAAGTATGATCTCAATTACTTTAATTTAAGTCCTAAAATGACTAAAAATCGATCTGTGTGGAGGCAAAGAATCCATATAGCCGACCCCGCTTAGTGTGGGAAAAGACTTGGTTGTTGTTGTTGTAATTACATAAGTACCCCCTCAATATAAATAAAACACTAAAAATGCCATATAACCCCTTACAACTCAACGCATATAAAAGGAAAACCAAGCAACAAGAGCTTAACCTAGGCATCTTATCATATTTCACTTCCATTGAAAGACTCCTTGTAGATATATCTGGGATTATGCCCATGGTATTGGTGACTACCCACTAAATCATACTGTAACCGGGCATCATCCCAAAAGCAAAGGACAGTAAGCTTTAGTGGAGAAGCAGGGCATTTTATAAAGCTATTGACATTAATGACATATTCCCAACATAAGCAGTTGTCAGTACGTATTGTCATTAGTATGATAGCACTGTAAAACATGTAACAAAGTCAAAATAGTCTATGAAACCAATAAAGGTAAAGGAAGTAGGAAATTCTGATTTCCATATCGGTCATTTAAAAGAAAGGAATCAAATTGTATAGTAACCAGTTCAATGAAGTGACATTATGTAACATCATTTCTGTTAGGATGGCAAGAAATAAGCCACGTGGACTGTCCACGTGGCAGCCTCTAGAAGGCCCACCAGGGCCGACGGTTATGGTCCAAGGGACCCAAGTTTTGTGTTTTTGCTTAGACAGCAAGTTTGCTATTTTTAGTAAATGGGTTTTAGGAAAATATGCTTAGAATTTAATTTCTTATTTAGAGATAAGATCTTTTATTTCCAAGTGTGGGGATATGTTCTATCTATATAAAGAAAGTCTTCCCTTGTATTTTCTTTTGAGCAATATAATATTTCCTATTCTAAGAAAGCTCATCTCCTCTCTCTCTTCAAACACCACAGCCGCCCACCACCAAGGGCAGCCGGCCTCCTCCCTGCCAGCCAACAGCAGCCGGCTTCCCTCCTCTCTGCCAGTCACCACTGCCGACTACAAGGAGGCCGATTGCTCCCCTCTAGCAACCCACTGTTGCTCTCCCTGTTCACGTGTGAACAGTCCCCACATGGAGGTGTTTTTCCCATGCACAAGAAGTCTCCACACTCCTCTAGACATCAAATCTCTACAATTTCCCAGTTCTATAATAATCAGAAGCAGGACCCTTGGTAGTTAAGCTGCATTAAATGCTCTTGAGCAACAAAAGATATGAGTGCACAAAAGCACAATATTTAGAAAGTGGTATGCATTCCTTAATTGGAGAGATTGCAAACTGGTGAATAAATGAATATGCCAATTGTGGAATAGGTGATTTGTGAATTTTAAAAATTGAATACACAATTGTAACCAAAAAATGGAATCCAAAAATCTTTAAAAACACACAAACGTTCAACCATACAATAGACTGTATGCATTGAAGGCAATACATAATCATAAAATCACTGCACCATTGTTAGATTCAAGTCTATTGAAAACAAAAAGAAAAGTGAGGAGATGGATCCACTTGAACATTAGCATGATTTAGAACCACTTATCATATACATGCAGTATGTTCAATTCTAACAGATGCATACAGTACCAGAAACTTGGTTGAATTGACTGATATTTAAACACTACGTGAAAATGTTCCTGCTAAGCGGGAAAGTTCAGTCCTTATAGTCCCTAATAAATTCAAAATAATGCATTCCACAAAATCAAGTAAGGAAATAACAGATAGAGAATGAGATCTCAGCATGATGCAGAAGCTTGCTGATCAGTTGCCAAAGTTACATCATTAGGTATAAAACCCTGTGGTTGCATTTGCTAATATTCCTATTACACCTCAGGGAGAAGGTGCCTGGAAACATTTTTAAAACACCAAAGGCTGAGCAGTTAGCCTTCTACACAGTGCACTTACGTGCCGGGTCTAGGGTAGGCTCGCCACATTTCTTCGCAAAAAGCCTGTTTCCACAACTCGAACCCGTGACCTCCAAGCCACACGGCAACACCTTTCACATGTTGCACCACCCATAAAAATGAATTTCAAAGCAAGAAAGGCTCTCCTCCTGGAAATTTTTTTTCAAATTTCAACACAAAGCAAAGCCCGTACACCTTGCGAAAATCAACAACCACGATATTGCAAAAGCTATCATCCATGTGAAAATCCAACTTGAGCATTGCCAAATACAGCGCCCAAAACCAAACCCAAAACGCCGACAGCAAACTCAATTGTCAGCGCTTCTACTGACAACGAACCCACAATTTAAGTACCAAGAAGAACAAGAAAAAACAAAAGAAAAAAATGGTCTTTATTATTTATGCCCCTACCTGCAAACCTCATGATAACTATCACTCCTCCCCAAAAGGCCCTTCTCTGCGGCCACCACCTTATCATCCCTCTCAGGAGAGAAGCTAAATCTAGGAGGGGACGGCTCCTCGGGCGGCGATATCAGAACACCCAACACCATCCCATCACGTTCCTTGTCCTTCTCTTCATTGGAGCTCGACCCACATCCCTTCTTCGCCTCCGCCACGCCAACCCCCTTCTCTCCGGTCCCCATCTCCACATCCTGCATCGATCACAGCCCTTTCCCCACAAAACCCACACCTACCCACTTTCCAAAACCGGAGTAGCAAGCGGAAAGATTCAATCTTTCGGGCACTTATATTATAAGAACGAGAGGAGGAGAGCATGAGAGGGTGCGCGCTTGAAGAGGCCCATAAGAAACGAGAGGTTAGATGGCTACTTCAGAAGAGTGGCACCATAGTGGTGATTGGGTGGTGAGTAGGAGAACCAGAGACGGCAGCGTGTAAGCAGCGTTCGTTGGTGGAGAAGACGGAAATGGCAAGCGTGTGATGAAAGAGGTGAGGCAGAAGTTGAGGCAAAGGCGTAGAAGAAAGGGGAGGGAAAGGAGAATGGATAAAGAAAAAAAGGTGATTAAGGACCTTAAGTCATTTTTTTCCATTTAATTGCGATTAATCAACTTCAATCAATCCACGTCACTCTCATCTTTGTAAGGACGCTTACCTCCGAAGCATTGATTTTTCACCAGTAGCGAGGAGGGTCGTTTTATGTGGCTACATGTTGTTTATTTCCATCTCTCATATCTAATTTAAGTAGGGCAAGAAAGAAACAGGGAAAGAAAATCCCCTTCGACCACATAATTTGTTCAAATAATATCTCTCAAATTTTAGTTAATGTTAGGTTAACAAGCACCGTTTGTTTTTAAGTCATTGCTTAAACAAACTTAAACCATGCAAATGGGATTGATTTGAAAGTTTTATTGTATTAATTGAGATGTAATTAATATGCAGTGATACGTAAATTCATCATGTTGAAATCAAAAGGATTTGGTAGAAATTTTTAATGTCACATTGAAAGTATGTTAAAAGGTTTTTACATCTTATCACTTATGTAGCAAATAGTAAGAGATAGAATTGAAGACTATGCATGCACACGCATGCCCCAACCCAACTCAAACTTGAGTTGTGTCGATTCTGGCCATTAAAAGGTCAATAAATCATTTTAAATTTTGTAACAATCGCTATGGGTTATGTACTCTTTATAAGAGCTACAAGGGTACTCCCATCAAACACACAACCTTCCCACTCTTTTCTCTCTTCTCAAGGTGTGTTCAACGCAAAGTAGTTGACCAAAATCCAATCTGGTCGATCAAATTATGTAAGGAGTTGAGAGTGGCTGATCTAAATTGATCAATCAATCTGTCAAATTAGCCGATCAATTAAGATTGATCGATCAATCATCTAAATTGGTTGATGAATCCGGAATGTGGTCGATCCATTCGAAATTTAGTCGATCATCTAATCAAATTGATCGATTAGATTGTCTCAGCCAAGTCCTCCTAAGGTGGTTTTTAAGGATGCCCAAGTTTAGAGTGCATCGCTTCTTAGAGGTAGATTGTCATATCCTATGAGAAATTCGCCAAGCTTCAACGTACCAGTGTTGTAAGGAGGTTATACCTTCTCAAAAGAAGTCCTACATGGGAGCTTTGATTATTATAACATTTAATCTATTTTCATTTTATTCTTATGTGTCGATGCATGTTATTTATTTTTTATTTTTTCTGTATCTCATCATATTTTTACCAACTTGCTTGGTCTAATATTTTTTTTGTTTGGGTGAAAACGTTACAAAAACATATGTTCATTTTTATATATTTCATATATGCCGGTTTTTCAACAAAAAGTAGGTTAAACTTGGATTAATCTTGTATCAATTTTGATATCATGCCAAATCCATCCCTTGGTTTGAGTTTATTTGGTTACAGAGAGAACTTGGTGCACATTATCTTGGAGATAAATAGGACATCTCGATAATTGTAGTTTCCGCTAAGAGTAAGAATAGAAATTTAAGTCTCTTTATATCTCTAACAAGCAAAAAAAATTGGTGTAACAGAAACATTGCCGGGAATAACATTAGCTATAAACAAAATAGAGCTTAAGAAAATTGGCTAGCATTTGTTTTTGGTTCACAACTTTTGATAAACTAAAGATAAGACAACAAAAGTTTCTAATTGCTTACTAGACAAACTTCAAGATATGGCTCAAATCACGCTGAGGCTTCAAGAGTCACTACCATAGTGCCACTGGCAAAATAAAGCCATGTTTGGTAATGAAATAAGTTAATAGGTGAAATAAGTGGAGTTGAGGTACTTGATTTTATGATAAGTCACCGATTGGATGTGATAGTTTAATAAAAGAGATTATAATATTTTTTAGGTCTTTTTACATAAATGTTATTAAAATTTTTTAAAATTATTTTCTTGTCAATCACTTTCAAATATTATTTTACATGTTAGTAAAAAATTCACATCATTTTCATAATTATTACTCCATTAGTTAACATTATTAACTTTAATGGTATTGGATTTAAAAGTAATGAAAAAATATTATTTTACCCTTAAAACTTATTTTCTTTTTATTTTTTACCCTTCCCCCTCCTTCCTCCTCCCCACTCCACCTTCCTCCCCACTTCAACTACCACCACCCTCCCCTTGCTCTCTCCTCCTTGCTACACACCACCACCCACCTTCCCCTCCTTCTTCCTCCATCACCTCCTCCCCCTCTACCTTCACATCCCAAAGGATGATGTCATCTTCTCCATCAAGGGCATTGAGGAGCCCAACTACCATCATGGTGAATCAGAATGAGGCATCGAAGGGAAGTATGGAGGAGGTGAGCAAGCTGCAAGGCATGGCTGATGTCCTCCTCTATCGTAGCATTGTCAGTGGGGGATTTGATACTATTATGACCACTTTGCATCCTTCTCCTTGCCATCGTCGAGGCAGAAGGGTTAGAAGGAGGATGGGGAAAGGGGAGGAGGGGAGAGGCAAGATTCGCTACTAATAAGGGGGCAAGGTTGGGAGAAGGGCTGTAAGCAAGGGGGAGATGGGTTGCAGGTGAGAGAGCTCCACTGTTGTTGCTGGCAAGGGGCACGAGGGGAAGAGGGGATATGGGTGCGAGAAAGCTCCACTGCTGCTGCTACTTTTGTTGTTGTTGTTGTGGACGAAGTTGGTGGTGATGTGGTGGAGGAAGAGGAAAAGGAGGAGGTGGAGGTTGGGGAGTTGGGAAGGGGAGTGTGCAGTGTGCTTGGAGAAGATGGAAGAGGAGGAGGAGGTGGAGCTGCTATGTGGTCACAAGTTCCATGGGCGATGTGTGGGGGTGTGGCTACAGGATGGGGGGGCGAAGGAGGTGGTTGTGGTAGCGTGCTTGTCCACCGCGACAAGGCGACTACAATCAATTGGAGGAGTAGGAAAGGGGGATCAAAGGAGGAGGAAAAAAAAGGGATCAGAGGAGGAGAGGTTTTGTCCATGGTGGTGGAAGGAATGGAGAGGATGAAGAAGGAGGTGAAGGAGGAAGATGGTGTTGTGGTGGAGGAGGGGGAGGAAGGCGAGAGGTGGAGGGCTGGGGAGAGGAAAAAAATAACAATTGTGAGTAAAAAGATAAATTTTCTTACTTTTTAATTGGCAATCGTTAAATTTAACAATAATAACTAACGGAGTAACAATTTCGAAAGTAGGATCACCTTTTCAATGACACTTAAAGTAATATTGAGAATACAATGATATTATATTAATTACTAAAATTTACAATGACATCTAAGTAAAAATATCTATTTTTTATTTTTAAACATGGAAAAACTTACTACGTAAAATACTCCATTGTAAACAAGTGCAACATTATCCTCATATATAACCTATGAGTAATTCCCTCTGACAATGTAACCTAAGGGGCTATCCTACAAACCAAATGGAGTTTAAATATTTAAATAGAAAATTATTGGGAGAATGACGTATATATCTTTATAAATTTTTGAAAAGATGTATGTACTCTTAACTTTTTTGTATTTATATATATACCCTAAAAAATGTCAATATATTGTCATGTATATCCTTTTTGAAATAAGAGATTAAAAATTAAAGAAAATTTACGAAAAACCTCCTAACATCTTTTTCCCTTCTTCAAAACCCCTCTCCACCACCACTCATCCTTCTCCCCTTCCTCCTCCCTCTAAACCCTCTCATTCCCCATCTCCTCCTCCACTCCCACCACCATATAAGGTTGGCGTGCAAGATGACGAACGAGGATTAGGCTTGATGGTGGAGGAAGAAGATGAGGAAGAGGACCACCCACACCCCTTCCGCCCTAGATCTCCGCTCCCCCGCAACCCCCCCTACTTCTCCCCCAAAACCATCATCAACAACAAGAACATAGGTAGAGAGGGGGAGAATCCAAGATCCAAATCATTAAGAGACAAAGAATCAACCTCCCTACATCGGTAGCAACCTCCTCCTCCTCTAATGCCCTCATGATCCCCACCACCACCAGTGAAGATGGCAACATGAACACGAACACAAGCCCCCTCCTAGACAACCAGGTTGGAGACGGGGAGTACTAGGACCCCTGTTACTTGTCCTCTGTAACGACCCGATTCCCGAGTCCCTACGAGACACGAGAACCGGACCGACTCGACTAATCCAAGACCTAGTCGTCCAACGAGGAAGTAACCAAAAGAGCAGTAAAATAAACCACATTCAGCATGAATATATCTAGCAGTAACAAAAATACAGCAGTAAGAAAAGGAACTACTACAGCATGTACCACCACAACAGTAGAATAACATTTATAACATAACATGAACTACAATTAAAGAAAAGTACAGAGAGTAACAAGAACTACTCACTACAGTAGAACAAAAAGGGTACAAAAAGAACTGCGGTAACTCTACTGGACCCTACTCGGCCCAGCATCCTCTGCAGCCGCTGACCCTGGCTGCTCAACACCTAGTCCTGAAAAGTAACGAGTGTAACACGTCAGCGAAACGCTGAGTAGAGTGGCAACTAAACTAAAGAAGCAGTAAAGTGTACAGTAGCTGTTTTATTTTCTTTCTTTCTTTATTTACGTCTTTCTATTGTTTCAAAATTTATCTATTTCTCAGATCCTTCACTTGATCTCGAATGTTCCTCGTGGGAACGATCTTGATTGCAGTCTTTTCCGAAAAGTAGAAGTAACACGTGGTGCTCTCCTAGCCGGGAGAGTCCCCCGTGGTGATCCTACTCTCAGTCAACCACCCCAAGGTCGCTGACAGACGTAACGGTGACTACGGCACGCGCGATAAACACACGGGTAGCTACCCCGCACTGGCACGCGGTCAGTCATTTCCGTTAACGGGTGAGCCCAAAGCACAGCACGGAACCAGTATAGGGCAGAGCCCTCTCAGTAACAGGGGTCCAACCCTTCCACAGTAACCAAACAGGGGCCTTGCCCCTCCACAGTCCGCACACCCTCGCCTGACTACCCTGGTTTGCCCAGTGGGCCTAACAAGTTGGTGTAGGAGGGCCAGCAGAACCCTGGGGCCCGTGGGGTAGCTAGTACTCTCCCTACACTAGTAGCTCTCCTCGGTACTGTGTACACGAGGGCCAAAAGTCGATACAGAGTGGCCAGACCTAACCCCGGGTCCCTGGGGCGGCTGGCTCCACTCTGTACTAAACAAGTAACAGGTGCTTCCCCTGTCACTACGTACCCAAGCGACAACACACCTCTACATCTTTCCTTCTCAGTTCCATTTCATTCTCTTTCCAGGAGTTCTACTCCTAATTCCCCGTAGGATTCCAGCTCTTTTAACTCCGCACATTCAGGTTTCACCATTCCCGTTTCACGTTCATACAACCCATGTTCTCAATCATGTTCATTTATTCATAACAGGCAGTTGTTAAATCAATTTACAGGCAGCTATTATTTCCTTTCCACATTTTCCAAGACTGCAAAATCTATATTCATATCACTAGTTTTCCAGTCCTAGGATTCATGCCGTACCCTAAGATCTATCATTCAATCTAGTTTTCCAGTCCTAGGATTCATGCAACACCCTAAGATCTATCATTCAATCTAGTTTCTCATTCCTAGGATTCATGCAATGCCCTAGGTTCTATTAATTGTTCCATAATTGTAACAAATTATGTTAATAATTTTTAAAGCCACTCTACCAGCTACAACGGGAGTACTGGGGGCGTGGTCGGAAATCCCGCGCGCCTCCGCAACCCCCGAGACTGCAATGGAACGGGGTCCTAACACAAGGATCAAATACAAGGAGTTTCTTAGAACAGTATATAATTGCTGTAAATGGGTAGAGGATTTTATTCCGAAAAGAACGCAACTCGAAACGCGGAAAACGGACTCCGAACAGGTCCTAAACGGGTCGAAAACGACGAAACAGTTCAAAATCAGACGTCTGCAACCTCTTCCAGACGTCTTAAAAGGTGGTTCAGATGATACCTTCGCTCTGTGTAGTCCCTAAGACGTCCAAAAGCCTGCGGGGGCGTCTGGCTTAATTCCTAGACGTCCGATGGTCAACCCAGACGTCTGGAAGTCCTCTCCGTCGTCTGGCACTGCGGCCAGATGTCCGATTCGTGTTGGATGGCGAGTCTCGCGCCCTCCCGAGCAGAACCTGCACACACCCACTCCTCGCTCTCAGTACAACGGGTTGCAGATGAAGGCGCGGCGGACGGCTGCATGGCCGTACGCGCGAAAAAGGAAGAAGGACAAAATAACTTACTTGCCAGACGTCTGGATCGTCCTCCAAACGTCTTCACCGTCGTCTGGTTGGAATCCCAGACGTCTGATTTTGGAAAAACTTCCAGAATTAGAGCTCGACTCACCCTCCGCCCGCGACGCACAGCCACGTCGCTCCCCGTCTGCCCGCTGCTCGAGCCGCAGCAGCCCTCCCGCGACACTCCACGCCCGCTGCTCCCCCGCCGGCCAGCTCTAGCTGCCCCGGCAAGCTCGAACCCTCATGGTCGAGCGTCTCCTCCCTCGCGCAACACCTCCTCCCGCACACTCGCCGTGGCTGCCGCTCGCTCGCTCGCGCTCTCGCACCGGCTGGGAGAAAAAGAAGAGGGAAGCGGAGGAGATGAGAGTGAGGGAGAGGGTGAGGGCCTTATAAGGTCGCGCGGGGAGAGAGGGAGAGGGAGCGCAGCACTGCGCCTGCAGGAGGAGAGAGGGAAAAAGAGGGTAGCGGGTGGCGGTTGCAGGTCTGCACGCGCATGCGCGTAAACGCAATCCCGTACTCTGCAGAAAAATAAATCCCAGACGTTTGGAAGGGATTCCATACGTCTGGTCAGACGTCTGGGCCACCTCCCAGACGTCTTAAAAAAACGTCTTGAGCCGCGTTCATAACATCCTCCCAGCTGAAGACCTTCACGAATGTGTTCATTGCGATCATTGGCACGGGAGTCCTTGGTCTCCCCTACACCTTCATGTGGATGGGGCTCCTCTTCGGCACTGTCCTCCTCATAGTGGCGGCCCTCACCTTCCACATGATGCTCCACCTGGTCTTCTCCTACCGTCGCTTCCTCCTCCAGTCCTCCAAGCCCATCTTGTCCTTAGATGACCTCACCCTCGCCGCCTCGAGCACCTCACCGTCGACCTGATGATCCTCCTCTCCCAAGCCAGCTTTTGCATTAGCTACCTCATCTTCATCTCCTCCATCCTCCACCACCTTACCAAGCACATCCCTAACTCCCTCTTTACGTGGCTCACAATAGCAAGAGCAAAGGAGAGGAGGGGCAGAGGAAAGGAGAGGGGGCCAAGGGAACAACTCGAAGGAGGAGAGGAGGTCAAAGGAGGAGCAAGAGGAGAGCGGGGGCAGAGGACAGGAGAGGGTGTTGAAGTGCTACTTGCAAGTAGGTAGGGGAGGAGGGGCGAGGGCTATTTTGCAGTAGAGAAAGGAAATAAGAGGGTATTTATAATTTTTTTAATTATTTAGTCTTCAAGTTTATAAGAATGTTCAAACAAGCAAATACATCTTTCTGAAGATAAATATGTATATACAAAACTGATGAGAATACATACATCCTTTCAAAAGTTTCACGGAGATACTATATGTAAATCTTCAAAATTACTTGTCATGACACATCAATGTATACTCCAAATCTATACTCTTCTCATCATCGTTTTTGACACCCGATTCTCCTAGGTGGGTCCAAGCATTTTACTTCTGAGAAATGCAAAATCCAAGAAAAATTTCAAACACCTCCTTGGTGGGCCCCACACATCTAATCTCCATTCTCCTCTTCCCTGGAATGGGCAGTGGAGATTAGTTGCGTGGATTTTGCAAGCGCGGTGGGGGGTGGTGGTGTTGGGTTGGGGCTGTGGGAAGGGAATATCAATAGAATATAATTAGGGTTGCATTCATCACTTTTATAATAAATATATATAATATAATAAATATCCATATGCACAATTTTTATGCCAATATCTAACAGATCCATATAATTAAATAATTCAAACAAGATTCTAAACTTTCGACATAAATAGTGAAGTCCCAAATTACTGTACATGTAACAAAGAGAGGTCACCTTTACTCAATTCATATTTTTAATTTACAAAATGCCCGCAATCACCCAACCCCCACCCCCACCCTCCCTCCACACATCGGGCCAAAAAAAAAAGGCCTAAGTTAATGTTCTCTCGTCGATTTGGCGCCTCATCCACAATTTCATGTAAGATTCTACATACAATATATAGAAAATCATATGGATGAGAGAGCATTGACTGGGATATGATGGGGAAGGCTTGAAATTGAGGCATGGCTTTTGGGCTGTACAAGGAAGAAAGAAGGGACAAGTTCGTTTAGGAAACAAAGCACATGAAATGGCTAGAAAGTGTCTCTCTTCTTCATGGGTACAAGAGTTTAGGGACCTCTTATGTGTTCATTTTTAAAATTTAAGACCCGACTTGAACTCCACCAAATAAGTTTACACCTATCTATATATAATTTATCTCTATAAGTGCACACTGCAATATGTTTAGGTAGGTTTGGCCACCGTGAACCTAACACCATTTGTAAATAGGTCAAATTCAACCTAAAGAAGAAACACTTGTTTAAGTCTAAAGAGAATCCAAGTATAGCAAGGTGCACCAAAAATTTTAAGGTTAGAGTCATAGTGGATTCAATTATAGAGTTGTGACTATAAATGGGTCCTTTGACTCAATATAGATTACAAAAGTTGGATTTAGATTGCAACAGCCATTCCTGATGTTCTCTATTATCCATTACTAAGAAGAAGGTTATTTAGTTCTCAAATTTAGGAGATGTTGTCTAACAAATTTTACTTTGAGAGAGGAACTTTTGGGTTTTGAATTAGTAAGATTTTATGGAATTTCTTTCTCGAATACATATGACATTTCTGTAAGGGACCAAAAGGGGTTAGGCCTCTCAAATATGAAAGGACCCATTCAATGCTACAAATTCTTCTATGCAATGCATAACTATTTTAAAAGAGGGAATGGACTCAATGTCTTCCTATGGAATCATAAGCTCACCGGGAGAGTAACTTCGGTGGGAAAGTTTTAGACCTTATTGATTATGTGGCCAACAAACCATTTCTATAACACCATCAACTCCTAAGATGCTAATTACCATGATAGGGGAAGTTTTGACATCCATGAACAGATAAAAGAATAAAGTAGAAAAATACTCACCAAATATAATGCAGATCAAGCATGTCCTTTTACTCTTCTTCCAAGTATAACAACCAAAGTAGACTACGGTAAAGCAAGGAATGACCATTACTCAGGAAGGAACCTGATGAACACCAAATGACCAAATGACTTGCCATTGTAGATCCACAGCATCACCGACAAGGTTTGTTTTACTTGTGGGAATTGCGGGAGTGAAATTGATGAAAGATAAAAATTGGGCATGGAATTTGTAAGTCTGGAAAGAAAATCATATCACATAAATCATCAATTTTCCATAAAAATAATAAATCACATGACCAATATTTGCGATTTGTTGACATTACAACCATAATCCACTAGAAAAATAATGGTTGATACATGAGCTTCCATTAGTAGGAGAAAAAGGATTATAAAGCTGAAATGAGAAGATTGTGCAAAAAGATGCCTTTTTTGTGGGGTGCTTAACCACCTTTTTATAGACTCGCAGAGGTGGAGCTCTGGTCATGGCCATTTGGATTGGGTCACCACTTGAGCTTATGGGTTAGTTTAAATTTATCTAGACATTGTCTAGACTCGGTTTGACTTAGTCAAACTTATCTTTCACCTTAGGCCTCATTCTGACTTCATCAATGGAGCTCTTTGTTTGGTACTTGGACTACGATACTTGGATCACATTGCATCCTGAAATTGTCAATTAGATTGGAAGTCAATACTAATTCAAATCGCAAGTTGAACAAGAAGTTGAATTGAAAGTCAGTAGTAAGACAAACTACAAGTCAAGATGGAACTCAGGCTGCAACTGGAACTCAAGCAGACTGGTTATTCTAGAAGCTTTCCAAACTTTTGCACATCAGACATGTTACGCGATGCCCCAAGGTCTCAACCCAAGCACACCACCTGGTTATTATCTAGTTAACATCGTTAAGCTACAGGCCTTTAAGGACTTGCCACCAATTGGCTCAAAATGCTTTATGCTCATGTTAACTAGTAGCATACCTTCACCCTTATATACCACTCGAAACTCTCTTCAGTTTCTCATGTGGTACCATCTTATGGGGACACATTGAAGTGCTTACATTTTTGAATGGCAACATCCTCGTTGCCGCTAGCCTAGATCTTCCTCCCCTAGTAGTAGTGGCAGCTCCACCTCAATGTACCTCGAAAAGATAGTATCACATGGAAAACTGAAGAGAGTTTCAAGTGGTATATTACAGTGAAAATATACTACTAGTTAACATGGGCTTAAGCATTTTAAGTCGATTTGTGGCAGGTCCTTCAAAGCCTGTGACTCAATGATGTTAACTATGTAGCAAGTAGGTGACATGCTTGGGTTGGGATCGGAGTCACATAATGGTATTAGAGCTTTTTGTCCCATGAGTCAAATGAACACCCATGTGTGACCACCCTACTTACAAGTTATGAGTGAACTAACCAAGGTTGGACAAGAAATCAATCATTGGGATTCTCTTAAAGTAAACCTTGTAAGACCAATAACTAAAAAAGGCAACCAATCATCCTATTAGCAACTCCACCTATAATCTTTGGTGGGCACAAGATGGGAAAAGAGTTCGTAAAACCTAAGTACGTGAAGCAATCCAAGGAGATTATAGGACTAAGTTCATAAAACAATTCCTATCCATTTGATCCTAGTGACTATGAAGATGATAGCCATCAAAAGTTTGAGTAGAGGACCAAGGATCGACATCAGGATGCATGTCAATACCTTACCACTCATGACCAGTGTTGATATAACAAACTAAGATATTAATTGTGGAAAGAAAGAAGGAACATGGAAAGTCATGGTTTTCTCATTAAAAGTGACTAGGTGGCCTACAACAAAGGCAAGACAAATGTTGAAATCTAGCTCTAGTAGTGCCCTAACCCACCCAACTTATAAATTAGGCCTATTAATTAGGCATTGCCATCTTAACCACATACCTGACTCAGGTGAAAACAACTTGATTTCCTTCAAGCCAAACCATAGGGTGGGGTAGAACTATCAAAATGAACAATCAGGCTACTTGAAGAACTATCCACTATGATGTCAACAGGCATTTGGTACACCCTAGGTACTGTGAGTAGCCTGAGCTTAGATATGGTCAATGTGACATGAAGACAACCATCTTATGTATGGACATGAACATCGAACACAGCAAAGATAGCTTACTTGGCCTAACAAGATACTATCGAAGATTCACCAAAGGCTTCTCACAAATTCCTTCGTGATGCGGGAAATACGCATTTTGTTAATAATGTGAAATAGTGTCGTTGTATGCATAAATCTAATTAACTCTTAAATTTATAAAACTTAAATAAGATTAGTATCTAGAGTCGTCCAATGAAGCCAAATTGTTGATCATATGAAATGATTCTCTCTCTCGACTCTCAAATCAACACTTGTATTTTTGTTATTTTAGTTTTTTTTGTTTTTATAGTTTTCAAAATATCTGGCACGAATGCGAGGATGGTATTACACTAAAGACTACACCTATCAACTAAACCTAAGTGGCAAGAATAAAACATTTTCTTCTAAGTCACCCTAAGCAAGTGTACCAAGGGTAATTAAAAGAAGAAGGTGTGGTGAACTAAACTACTAAGAACACGAAAAACACACCAACTAGAAAACATGAATTGGAAGGCAATTTGAAACTTGTATTACTAGCAAATGGAGTACATGTAGAGGAATGCTTCTTAACAAGAAAACAGTGAAACACTAGCTAATAGAAAGATAAAATAAAGATAGAAGAGAAGATAATCCTCCGACTGAAGCTTGGAATAATCTTCCTGTTGCAACGCTTTGTCATATTTTAAATCAGTCTCATTGCAGTATAGTCGAAAAAGCGTTATGAACAAATAAGAATTTATTACTCGAAGACCTAAGTATCCGAGGTCGAACTCAGGGAGCAGAATTGGTATTTTAGAAACTAAAATTACAACTTTGAAATTACTCAAAAGATGATGTTCAAAAATGTAATTCAATGTTTATGAAAGTTAAAGAGAGAATATGCAAAAAGAGGAGAGATTGGATGTTCTCTTCTTTCTTCTTCTCCTTTCTCTCTCCAATGTCTTCTTCTCTTGTGAATCAGATGTCTGATTCAGTGAATCAGACGTCTTAACTTGCAGTTGCTACAGTGCTTGATTTTTGTCTTCTCTTTCCCTCTTCTTTCTCTTTCTCTTTGCTCTGTGGCTGTGCATCTTCTGCTTTATTCTTTGGCTTCTTCTTCTTCTTTTCTTCTTAGTCTTTCTCTATCTTCTTCTTCTTCTTCTTCTTCTTCTTCTTCTTCTTCTTCTGCTTAGCTAAGTCCTTCTTCTGCAGTCTTCTTTCTCCTGTCTTTAGCTGCTCCTCATCTTCTTCCTTCTTCTGCGGCTTCCTCCTTGGCTTCTTCTTCTTCTCTTCTTCTTCCTCTATAGTCTTCTTTCTTTTGTCTTCAGTTGCTCCTCATCGTCTTCCTTCTTCTGCGGCTTCCTCCTTGGCTTCTTCTTCTTCTCTTCTTCAGTCGCGCTTCCTCCTTGGCTTCTTCTTCTTATGTTCTTTTCCTTCGACTACAGTCCTTCACTTTGGCCTCTTTCTTCAACTGCCCCTTCCTCTTCTTTCTTCTCTCTTCAGCAGCTACCTCCTCCTCCTTATTCTTCCCTGCATAACACCACGCAGCAAAACCCTACCCTCCCCCGTGTCGCTCTCTCTCTATTTCTCTCTTTGCTCTCTCAGAGTCAGTCGGGTAAACGGGTCGGGTTAACACGCCTGGGTCCAGGCGCACCGACGTGGGTGATGCACGAGGAGTGCTGAGTAATCGGGTCAGGCAGCCAGGTTCGCGGAGCGTAGGTCGCGGACGAGGCGGGTAAGTGGGCGAGAGGACCTCACCCTGTGATCGGAGGCAATCAAGCTAAAACACAAATTCCATTTATATCGCTCACCGCACTCTAAACTTTCTGAGGTAGGACTAAAAGTCCCACCTGCTTCGTTGGCACCCGTAGGAGGATGGTCCGTGTAATTGGAGTATCTAGGAGCTTTGCTGGGCTAATTGCTCGGGAGTGTGCATGCACGAGACCTACCCGTGTCTTCTGGACCTGGGATCCTGTAGCGCTAGAGCCTGGAACAACCTCGCAAGCTCCTTCACGTCGTCGCTAATGGCAGCGGAGGCTCAGACCTGCAATCACTGAACATGGCCTTTCGGCCCCATTATAGCACACAGGCAGCTTCGCCGTGGCACGACGAAGGTAAAGCAGTGGGTGGCCGACTGCGGGACGGCCTAGGCGTGCGTTCCTAGGTCGGTCTGTGGCCGTGGTGATGGGTGTGGTCGGGGAGCGATTGTGGAGGTTGTGGCAGTCGGTGGAGATGGGGAAAGTGATCAGTGGATGGTGGTGGTGCTTCTGAGGGGTTTGGCAAGGTGGATGGGTGTGGGGAGGTGACGGAGACACTTCGCCGGTGGTTTGCTGGAGGTGGAGAAGATGGTGGTGGTCTGACGGCGATGAGGAGGGGGTCGGAGAAGCTTGCGTGGGTACGGCGCGATGCGGAGGAGCGAGGCGGGGATGACTCTACCACTAGTATGGTGGCAGAGTGACAAGAGAAGGGAGGACAGATCGCCGGAGCTTGCGGGCTGTTGGCCAGAGGTGAGGGAGGACGGATTTAGGGGTTTTCTCAGGCCAAATCATGCTTGGAGAAAGTGGCTGGACCTGGAGCTTCATTTATAGGCACAGGCAGAGGGTGGCAGGCAAAAATCCTCACCGGAGGTCATCGGAGGTACGATACCCATACCTCTCGAGCGTTCGCATGAGATGTATGAGGTGATTTAGGGCATGGGGAGTTGCTCAGGCAGTAGGAGGTTTCGCAGAGGACTCTCCTTTCAAATCTGAGAGTAGCTTCCTGGGGATGTGAGGAGAAATCCTCCTCGAAACTTCGCCGGAGTTATAGGTCTCTACTACAATGGCAGAGGGACCGGAATGCGAAAAGTGATGAAGAAGTTGAGGGGGTTTTCGCAAGGGTTTTCAAAAGTTAGGGGTCAGACTGTAATTAGGTGGACTATTTTGCAAAGTAGGTCAAGATGACCTTCCCTTAGGTAAAAATTTTGATACAAACCTAATTTATACCTAAGGATTCCATTGGTGAAGTTAGATTTTAGATTTGACCACGTTTGACTGGATATTTTGTACAAAAACCCAAATTAGGTCAAATATTGAGTTTGGACCCCAATCTAGGTCAAAACAGGTTCCAAAGGCCAAATTGAAGGTTCTAAACCCTAGGGGATATTTTCCCATGAATTTTAGAGGGTTTAGGTGATTTTTATCCTGCCTGGAACCTTGTAAAATTAAGTGGATTTGTTTTAGGGTTACAGAATGCCATTTAATTCTTAAATTTCACAATAACCAATTTCTGACTGAATCATCCCATTTTTCTCTTATTAAATCCAATTGACTTATGTCTAGACCCTGAGAAATCTCATTGATGTACTGCAATGGTAAAATTACAGTTTTACCCTTTGTTTCATGTATTCTTTTCAGATTAGTAATCTCTTGAGTTAGGCCTTCCTTTAAGTTATGCAGGAGCTTTTATTCACTTTATTAGGTCAAAATAAGCTAGTTAAAGCTCATGATGAGGTTCTCATCACTTCCCTCCAAGCTCGACAGCTCCCAGGCTTGAAGAGGATGTTCCCTTGCTCCTTCCTCCAATTGGTTATCCTCTAAGGTGCTCCTCTAAGGGTGGACGTCCACCCAAGATTCTCCTCAATGCTTGGTTGTCCTCCTTGGATGAAGAGCTCCTCCTCCTTGGGGTGGCATAAGGGAGAGAAAGAGAGAGGAAGAAGTCACCAAGGGGGCGGGCTCTTCTTCTCCATCCTTGGCCGTGGATATGGCAGATATAGGTAGAGAAATGTGGCAACCAAGGATGGGAATTATGTGGTGGTAGGGTAGGGTATTTATAGGATGGGAAGGGGAGTGGTTATGGTATTTTTTTGGAGGGAAGGGGTGCTTGGATATTTTTGGAGGGAAAAATGGGAGGGAAATGAAGAGGTGTCTTGGTTTTCCCTCCAAAAATACCTTCTAGAAGGTGTTGATTTTGGAGGGAAAAAATAAAGGGTGGAGATGGGTTTTGATGGTGGATGTAGAGTGGTGATGGAAGGTATAGTTGGCACCAAAATGAAGTAGGAATAGGTGGTCTTTTTGGTGGAGCATAGGTAGTAGGGTAGTAGGCTATGAAGTAGAGCTAGGTTGAGCTGAGCTAAGCTAACTTAGCTAGTAGAGTATTGGAGGAGTAGCTAGGGTTTGGATGAGGAGCTGAAGTTGGAGTTGCATGATCTTCCTGGAGCTGATAGTAGCTGAAGTTGAGGTGCCTGAGAACTCAGAAGCTAGCTTAGCTAGCTAGTTTCTTGCTAATAGCTAAGCTAAGCTAATCTGAGCTGGCTTTTTCTAGTTTGGAGATTAGGTGAGTTAGAGCTAGTCCTCTCGAAGGCTACCCAGTTACCTGAGATAGCTAGCTTAGGTCAAGTAGCTCAGCTGAGTCTTCAGGAGCTGGAGTTGAGCTGACCTGATTTTGTTGAGAACTTCTTCAGCCGACTAGGCTTAGCTAGTTGATGGCAGTAGCTAATTCTAGTCAGATAGTACTTCCAGGAGCTGGATGGAGCTGAAAGGAGCTGGGATCAACTAGGTTGAGCTAGCCTGAGCTCCTCCTTCTCCCACACGCTCTCGCGGTGGCCATGCGAGCTCTGCCGAGCTTCCACTGAAGCTCTTCGACCTCGGCCTCCTCCTACTTCCGCACTCTCCTCCTCCCTCTCACTCTCCCTCTCTCGCCTCCTATGACAACCCGGTTTCTGAATCTCTACAAGACACGAGGTCGGACCGACTTGACTGATCCCAAGACTCAGTCGTCCAACGAGAAAGTAACCAAAAAGCAGGAAAGTAAACCACATTTACTATGCTAAGCAACTAACAGTAGAAAGGTGCAGCAGTAAAGAAGTAAAAACTGCTATAGTACATATCACCACCACAATAGTAGAAAAATAACCAGGTACAAGAATATAAAGTACAGAATGTAAGAGTGCAAAACATAAAGGTACAAGAATCTACTCATTACTACAAAGAGTACAACAAAAGAGCTACAGCTATTGAGCTCTACTGGGCCCAGCATCCTCTGCAGCCGTAGGCTCTGGCTGCTCAACACCTGGACCTGAAAAGGGTTATGAGTACACGAAGTCAGCGAACGCTGAGTAGAGTGGCAACCAACTAACTAAAGCAGTAAAAGTAGACAGGTAGCTGTTGTTTTCCAATTACATTATTTCACAATTTATTTCTTTTCACCCATTGGTTTATTTATCAGATCTCTTTCTTGATCTCGAATGTTCCCCGTAAGAACGATCTTGATTGCAGTCTTTTCCAAAGAGTAGAAGGTACACGTGGTGCTCTCCTGGTCGGGAGAGTCCCCCGTGGTGATCCTACACCCAGTCAACCACTCCAAGGTCATAGACAGATGTAACGGTGACTACGGCATGCACGATAAGCGCACAGGTAGCTACCCCGCACTGGCACACGGTCAATCGTTTCCGCTAACGGGTGCACCCAAAGTACAGCACGGAATAATATAGGACTTAGCCCTCTCAGTAATAGGGGTCTGGCCCCTCTCAGTAACCAAACAGTGGTCTCGCCCCTCCACAGTCCGTGAACCCTCGCCTGACTACCCTGGTTTGCCCGGTGGGCTTAACAAGTTGGTGTAGGGCAGCTAGCTGAACCCCGGGCCCCGTGGGGTGGCTAGCTCTCTCCCTACACTAGTAGCTCTCCCCGGTACTGTGTACGCGAGGGCCAAGAAGTTGGTATAGAGTGGCCAATCTTAACCCCAGGGTCCCAACCCAAGGGCGGCTAGCTCCGCTCTACACTAAACAGGGGGACAGTCGCTCTCCTTGGTACTCCGTACTCAAGGGCCAGCTCACTTCCCCACTCTTATTTCCAGATCCATTCCATTTATTTCCAGGAGCTCTACTCTTAATTCCCCGTAGGGTTCATGCTCATATTCCTCATGTCATTCCATACCAGGTTTCATCATTTCTATTTCCATTCTCAGGTTATACACATGCAACTTGTAATTCTATCGTTCACATTTCCATACTCAGGTTATACATAGATATCTCATATTTCCATCATTCACATTACCATTCTCAAATTATATACATGCAACTCATATTATGTCATTTCACGTGTACAACAGGAAAGTTACATACAACAGTTAACTAGCACAAGTACTACATATTTCGCAGGCAGCTGTTATTCATTTACAGGCAATTATTATCATTCTATCTACTCATTCAAGACTGCAATTCATTCATTCAATACAGACATTCCAGTATTTCTAGTCCAAGGATTCATGCCATACCCTAGGTTCTAATCATTCATTCCACACATACATTCAGGTTTGTATTTAAATTAGGGGAAGCCACTCTACCAGTAAACCCAGGAGTATTGGGGGCTTGAACGACAGGTTCACATGCCTCAGCAAGCCCCAAACTTGCAACAGAATGAAGTCCTATAACAAGGAACAGTCACAAAGGAACATTCAGAACAGTATAGAAAGCCTTCTAACAAGTAGATGAACTCACAAAGAATACGTCGGTATCTTATTTGCGTAAAATGGACCTCAAACCGACCCTAAACGGGTCAAAACAGGGTTACTGACGCAAAATCACACATTTGGAACAACTTCCAGACATCTTAAAAGTGTCCAGTATCGTACCTCAGTCTCTGCGTCCACCCCAGATGTCCAGGAACTCTTCTGGACCTTTTGGACCCAGCTCCAATCGTCCGACCACCTCTCCGGACGTCTGGAGGTGCTTCCAGCCATCTGGTACGTCGCCCAGACGTCTGAAATGCGTGGGAGGGCGTGTCCCGCACCTTCCCGAAGCAAATCCTACACGCCACCACGCAATCTTCTCAAAAGGGCATGCAATAGGGTATCAGCGGAGCGGCCTGCATGGCCATATCCGCAAAGAGGACATACCTTCACGAAACTCTCACCCCAGATGTTTGGAACCACCTCCAAACGTTCGCTTCGTCGTCTAGATGTTGCTCCAAACGTCTGATTCTGGGAAAAACCCAGAACCAGAACCTGCTTCTTCTCTCCCGCGCTGCGCGTGGCCGCGCCTCGCCCCTCCTCGCCTACAACTCCGGTTGCAGCAGCGTCAAGAAGGACTCCCTCGATGCACTCCTCGCGCACGTGCCGCTCCAGCCGTGCGCTCACCGGTGAGCTCCCACGTGAGCTCGCGAGCTTACTCTCCTCCTCTCCTCACGCTGCTCCTCTTCGACGCCGCCCGCGCGCTCTCTCACTCACGTTGCCTCTCTCGCTGAAGGGAAGAAGAAGGAAGGTGGCTGTTGGCTGAGAAGTGAGGAGAATGAGAGAGGAGGAGGGGGGGTTTTATAAAGTTGGGGTTAGGGTTTTCTTGGAGGCGAGGGAAGAGAGAGAAGGAGGAAAAATGAGGGGGGTACTATCTGCGCGCAGCCCGCACGCAGACGCGAGCTCGTACTCAAAAATTTTGATTTCCAGACATCTGGGAAGGTGTCCAGATGTCTGACCCACAATCCAGACGTCTTAAAAGGCTCAAACAGCACGGGTCTTAACACCTCCTCTCGCCACTCCCGCACAGCTCTGAAGGTGGTGGTGGTGGCTAGTGTGTGGAGTGGAGAGGAGAGGAGGGGGGCTTATGTAAATGGCGTGGAGGGCTTAGGGTTTGGGGGTAGGAAGGGAGAGAAAGAGAAGAAAAGGGTTCTACGCGCTGCTCGCGCACAGTGTGCGTAAAAAAATTTCATTTTCAGATGTCCGGGAAAGGGTCTAGACATCTGAACAGATGTCTGACTGAGACTCTAGACGTTTTAAAAGGCTAAAAGTGTGACGGGTCATTACAGCTGAGATCAGCTAGCCACAACTAGGTTAAGCTGGAATTGAGCTGAAGTTTACTGAGTTAAGTAACCTTGAGCTACCATCCAGCTGAAATGAGCTAAAATGAGCTAATCTTAACTAAATAGAGCTGGAATCCAGTTGTGATGAGCTGGATTTAGCTAAGATGAGCTGGATCTAGTTGAGATCCAGCTTATATGGACTTCTCTTTCATCTTCTGCCTACCAGAGTGCCAAGGATTGTGGGATCTGACTATCTACCCATCCCAAACACTCAAGTAAATGTATCAAAAATACAATAAAATGCAATACATGCCTATCCCAAGTAAATGCCTAAATGCAACCTGAAAATCCATTTGCAGAGTTAAAACCCTAAGAGCTGGATCAGTTTCAGAGCATAAAAATGATGATAAACTGGCATTTATCACTTTGTGTAATGACTTGTTACATTTTTAGCTGGATAAGACGTCTGGAGTTTCAGTCAGACGTCTGGACACGTGTCCGGACGTCTAAAAGTGAGATTTTCGTACTACGATTTGCGCTCTATGCGTGAGCGACGCGTGAGGTCGCTCTCTCTCTCTCTCTCCTTCACCCCCCAAACCCTAACTTCCCTCTATATAAACCCTCTCCCTTCTCCTCCCCTCTCCTCCTCACACCACTCAAGCCACCGCCACCTCCACCTTCTCCGTGACAGCCACATTCCCCTCCCATCCCTGCTGTTGCAGCTGGGGCGAGGAAGAGAGGAGTCGGCGAAGGGAGAGCGAGAGGAGCGAGAGTGAGAGCGGGGGAGGAGGAAGACGACCGCGGGAGATCGGTGGAGCTCGAGGAGTAGCTCGTAGGAGAGAAGAGGATGTCGGCGAGGAGCTACTCAAGCTCCTGTAGGTAGAGGGCGAGCAGAGAGAGTGGCGTGAAGAAGTTATGATGCTGGAAGTTTCTAGTATCAGACGTCTAGAGTGAAGACCAGATGACTAGCGAGGCACCAGGACATCGGGAGTTGAGGCCGGACTTCTGAAAGCACGTATTGCGCGAGGTACGTACGTTCCTGCGCTGATTTCCGCCATGCAGAAGATCTCAGCGCAGGAGTTGTTGGGCTAAAGTCGTGCCTGCATTTTCGTATGCAAGGCAGGCTTTGTGAAGGCATGTGGTGTGCATTCCCAAGTACTTTTGGACGTCTGATCACGTCACCAGACGTCCGGAGGTGCTTCCAGACGACTGAAGACCTTGTCTGACGTCTGGAGCTGCCCGCAGATGGTTGTAGAGGGAGTCTAGATGTCTTATCAGCTGCAGGAAACCAAAGGTGAGTTCTGACGTCTTTTAAGACATCTGGGATTAGTTCCAGACATCTGATTTTGATCAGTAATCGCGCTTTTGGACTGTTTAAGGCCCAAACGGAATCGGATTTCCGCAAACGAAGTACCGTTGTTTTCCACTTGAGTTCCTCTACGTATTCGTATTGAGTATCTACTGTTTTGAGCTTGTCTAATGTTCATTGGTAGTTGGTACAAGTTACCAACCAATGGCGTGTTCGGGGCTCGTGGAGACGACGAGATCTGCGGCACAGGCCCCCATTCCTCCCGTGATACCCGATAGAGTTATTTAAATCAGTTGTTAATATTTAAATAAGAATGTACTTGGTTAGAATAGTCGAATTGAACTCTAGGATGTGGAATGAACCCTAGGGTAGAAATGAATGAGCATGTTTGAGCTGTACTATTTACTTGAATGCATGGTTAAGATAAATTGCTAACAAATGCCTTTAATATAATTACAAGATGCATGTTAAAATACAAGCTGCCTGTATGTAATTGAGAAATTGCCTGTGAAACCGCAAGTTGCATGTTATTAAGAATTGAATTATAAAAACATGAACTACCTGTATATGGATGAGGAACGAATTATGAAACATGAGATCTGGACCTGGATAAATGAGATGAATATGAGTATGAACCCTACGGGGAATTAGGAGTAGAACTCCTGTGTATGAAAGGGATCTAGAAATGTAGACGAGAAGTGAGTTGGCCTTTGTTTACGTAGTACCAAGGAGCACAGTGGTTCTTTTAGTGTAAAGCGGAGCTAGCCTTCCTTGGTGAATTAGGAGTAGAACTCGTGGCTCCTGAGGAGGATCTGGTCAAGCTCTTTGAACAGATCCATATAAACATCCCCTTGATGGATGCAATCTGCCACGTACCGGCTTACGCACGATTTCTGAAGCACATGTGTACACCCAAGTGTAAGCTACGAACCAAAAGTGAGAGTCTGATCGTACTGTCAGAGCAAGCCAGCTCTATAATTTTGAGCAAGCTCCTACCTAAGGCTAAAGACCCAGGTACTCCCCTAATTTCATGTACCATTGGTGATACCCGATTCGACAGAGCCTTATTAGATTTAGGTGCCTCCATAAACCTAATACCTACAACCCTCCTTGACCACCTTGAAGAATCTGAGCTTAAACCTACAGAGGTGACATTGCAGTTAGCTGACCGATCCATTAAGTCACCTAAAGGAGTACTCAAGGATGTCATCATTAGGGTACGGGATTTCTTTTTCCTGGTGGATTTTATAGTCTTGGATATGGATGCACTTGAAAACCCAAGGGATACACTAATTATACTAGGGAGACCCTTTCTAGCCACTGCTAGGGCCAATATAAACTGTGAGGATGGCCAAATTGAACTAAAATTAGGGAACCAAACACTAAAAATTGACATCCTTAAGGCCCAATAAGGGATTAATTGCGGAGTTATAGAACAAATATGTGATATCAAGGCTATGGTTGATGAACCGTATATCGAGGACAACCTGACTACTCCCGATCAACCACAAGAGGATCAAAACCTGCAATCAGAGGAGTCTGACCCTGATCTAGATACACCCTTAACTCCTTCCCTTGCTCCTGACACACACCCTGAACCGCTCGCTACTGCTGATAACCCCGTTCTAGAGCTCAAGCCTCTTCCCGACCATCTGAAGTACGTCTTTTTGGGTTCCAATTAGACGTTGCCTGTGATTATCAACTCCAGACTCACACCTGACTAGGAATCCCGTCTGATTACTGTTCTCCAGCAACATCGTAGAGCCATCGGATGGACTCTCGATGATTTGATTGGTATCAGCCCCTCTTACTGCACACACTGTATCTACACCGAAGAGGGTACATGACCTTCCCGTGAAATGCAGAGACGTTTAAATCCTAATCTGCAGGAGGTCATGAAAAAGGAGATCATTAAGTGGTTAGATGCAGGGATCATCTACCCGATCTTCGATAGTCGGTGGGTGAGTCCAATCTAGGTTGTGCCTAAGAAGACAGGACTCACCGTTATCACGACTGAAATTGGAGAACTCATATCGACTCGTGTGGCGAACTCGTGGAAAGTCTGCATTGATTACAGAAGACTAAATTCCTCCATGAAGAAGGATCATTTCCCACTACCGTTTATTGATCAGATCCTTGAGAAACTAGCGGGAAATATGTTCTTCTGCTTTTTGGACGGGTACTCCAGTTATAACCAGGTGGCAATCCATCCTGAGGACCAAGAAAAGATCACTTTCATCTGCCCCTTCGGGATGTATGCGTTCC
This sequence comes from Thalassia testudinum, assembly GCA_037157565.1. Lineage (NCBI taxonomy): Eukaryota > Viridiplantae > Streptophyta > Magnoliopsida > Alismatales > Hydrocharitaceae > Thalassia > Thalassia testudinum. Next base: position 12,916,273 of record JAZHRO010000010.1, read on the forward strand.
GAAGAATGCCGTTCGATCTCTGAAATGCACCCGCTACTTTTTAGCGGTGCATGCTTGCCATATTCTCAGATATGGTAGGTGATTATTTGGAAGTCTTCATAGATGACTTTTCAGTATTTGGAGAATCATTTGACGATTGTCTCCTGCACTTGGTCCAAATTCTCAGGCGGCTCATTGACGTGAATCTGGTTCTTTCCTGGGAAAAGAGCCATTTCATGGTGCCTGAAGGAATTGTCCTGAGACATCTTATTTTAGAAAAAGGCATCCAAGTCGATCGAGCCAAGGTGAACTTGATTTCCAAACTCCTTATGCCTAGCTCGATCAAGGACATCTGATATTTCCTGGGGCACGTCGATTTTTACAGTTGATTTATTCCTGATTTCTCGAAAATCACGCGTCCCCTGACCTCTCTACTCTCTAAGGATGTATCTTTCGAAATCTCCAAGGAATGCACTTGATGAGAACCTTATCATGAACCCTAATTAGCACAATCTAACCCAGATATGTAAGAAAAAGCTCCTACATAACCCAAAGAAATCAGAGAATTCTGAGTTTAAGAAGAAAATAAATCATAAGGGGTAAAACTGCAATTTCACCAACGCAATTTTCAAATAGGGTAATTAAGGGTCCAAACACATGTCAAACAAGCCTAATAAGAAGGAAAGTAGGATGGTCAGATCTAAAAAGGGTTATAACAACTTTAGGAAATTAAATGATATTCTGTAACCCTAAAACAAACCCACTTCAATTCAAGAGGTTCGAGGTAGGATAAAAATCAACTAAATCCTCTAAAATTCATATAGAAATAATCTCTAGGGTTTAGAATATTCAATTTGGCCTTAGAAACCCATTTTGACCTACAAAGAGAACCTTGCCCAATTAATGATTTAATCTGGGTTTTTGCGTAAATTAGTCGGTCAAACATGGTCCAACCTAGAAATAAAATTCACCATTAAAATCCTTAGCTTCAAATTAGTCTTGTATAAAAACTTGAGCCTAAGAGGAGACCTCCTTGACCGACTTTGCAATTTGGTCCTCTTCATTTACTTTTTGACCCTTATCTTTCGAAACCCTTGCATTTTGGCCCCCAGCTTTTTCATCGTTCTTTGTAGAACGGTCCCTCCTGCAAAACTCTGTGTAGCACCACGCTCCGGCAAGGCTGGCATGTTGCCAGCCCGCGCCTCCCTTTGCGCCAGCCCCTTTATAAGGACCGGCACCTCCTGCCGGTTCCTCCAAGCTCTCTTTGACGGAGAACAACCCCCCACTTCATCCCCTCCTCCTCCGTCAGGCGGCCCGCAGATTCCTACGACTCCCTCCTCTTCCTCCTCGTCACTCTGCCGCCTTACCTGCAGCAGGGTTCTCCTAGCCCTCTCGTCTGTGCCATGCTGCACCCGCCGGCACCCTCCACCTGTTTCCTCATCGCCGCACTTCTCCTCCAGGGCCCTTTCTTCCCCAGCTTCGACAGGTACGAGCCGATGGCTTCGCCCTCCCCCTTCGTCCAAAACCTAAGTAATTAACTTCCTCTCCTCCTCCCTTACATTTTCCCTCTCTCAATTTATCTTTTTGACTCACCGCACACGACTTCCACCTCCGCCTGCTCTGTCTCAGACCACCCTCTCCGGCTAGCTCATCCCACCTCCACAGACCTTCTCACCCCTCGCCGACTACCCTAAAAGCTTCCCCTCACTCCACTCAACAAATCCCCCCTTCCCATCCACAGCCAGGCGCCACCCGACGACCCCCCGAACAGACCCATCTCTCCGGCCACAGTCCGACTTAGGGCTACCACCATATGCCGCCTCACGCCTCGCCACCACCCATACTGCCTTTGCCGCACTCCGGCGAAGCTCCCTGCATCCTCTGATTGGGCCGAGAGGCCGTTTTCTTGTTTTCAGGTCGACGACCCTTCACCGCCATTACCGAGCTTCTGAAGCTCCTTCACCTGCAGTTGCAAGTGCTCTCTCGCCCAGGCTCACAACCCAAGATGCGCGGCTTTTCTCCGTGAAGCATCCCAGGCCTGCAGCTGGGGCGAAGGCCTCGCGTGCTGCTGCAATTGCCTGCAGCTTCCTCAGCTGTAGGCGCCAATTTGGGTGGGACATTTAGTCCCACCTCGGCAGTTCTGGAAGCGCCGCAGCCAAGTAAATGAAAAAGTGTTGTAGGCTTATCGCCTTCGAACACAGGGGTCAGGTCCCTCACGCACGCCGCACGCCGCGCGCCACGCGCTCGCCCTCGCCCACGCTCACGCCCCGCGGGTGTGGGCCGGATCCGATTACCCTAACCCGCGCACTCCTCGCCCACCACCGCACGCGGGTGGGCGTAGTCCCGGGCGCGATACCCGTACCCGAATACCCGGCTCTGGGAGAGCGATCCTATGAGAGAAATCTGAGAAAGAGAGAGACACGGGGAAGCATAGGGGTAGGTTTTGCTTTCTGATCCTTGTGTGAGCGTGTAGGAGCAGAAGGAGAAGGAAGGAAGGCGGCCGAAGCCTTAGCCGCTCAAAGCAAGAGAAGAAGAAGAAGCAAAGAGGAAGAAGAAGAAGCAAGAGAGAAGAAACAGAAGAAGAGAAGCACTGTAGCAAACCTACAGTTAAGTCGTCTGACCGCTACATCAGACGATGGTTGAGCAACGGCCAGAGGAGATAAAGCAAGAGAAGAAGAAGATTGTCACAGCCGCAAAAGAAGAGAAGAAAAAGAAAGAAAGAGAAGAACGAAGAAAGAACAAAAGAAGAAGAAGAAGAGCTCTACGGAAGAGAAGAAGAGAGAAGACACAACCATGAGCAGAGAAGAAGAGAAAGAAGAAGAAAAGAAGAGCAGCTGAAAGAAGGAGAAGGAAAAGGAGAAGAGATGAAGAAGAAGCCAAGACAAGCTCCCTCTCTCTCTCTTTCTCTCTCTCCCTCCCTTACTTTTGTAATCTAATAGAGAACCTTTGTATTTCTAGAATTCCAGTAGCTCCCTGAGTTCGACCTCGGGAAAATCATTTCCGAGTAAAAATTTTTGTAATGATAACCTGGTAGCTGTCTTATTATTACAACGACTGTAACTTGACATATAACAAACGCAAACAAGCTAACCAGACAGCAAAACCCACGACGGTCATCATTTCAAGCATTTGAAATCCTCCATGACCGAGTTACACAAGCCCTGATCCTACAGTCCCCTGATTGGTCTCAACCCTTTAAGATCATGTGCGATGCATCTGATTTCACTGTAGGAGCGGTACTTGGGCAGAAAATTGATGGGAAACTCATGGTCATCTACTACGCTAGCAAGATACTTGACGAGGCTCAGCGTAACTACATAGTTACTGAGAAAGAGCTGCTAGCCGTAGTATTTGCCCTGGAAAAATTCAGATCTTATCTCCTGGGTTCCCGTGTTATCATTTACTCGGATCACACAGCTGTGAGGCATCTCCTTGCGAAGAAGGATGCGAAACCTTGATTAATCCGCTGGATCTTGCTGTTGCAAGAATTTGACCTCGAGATTCGCAACAAAGCAGGAAAATAGAACATGGCAGCTGATCACTTGTCCCGCCTTCCTTCTAAAATCATCGACCCTTCTGGACCCATCACGGAACATTTTCTCGATGAGCACCTTTTGATTATCAATATAGGGCTTCCATGGTTTGCTGATATAGTAAACTACCTGGCATTACATCAGATCCCGTCTGATTGGCCGAAGGCCAAGAAGGACAAATTGCTTTCCGATGCCAAGTACTACTTCGGGGAAGATCTGTATCTTTTCTGCATTGGTGCTAATCAGATTATTCGACGATGTGTCGCGGAAGTGAAAATTCCAGACATATTATCTTTCTGCCATGACCAGCATGTAGTGGACATTTTTCAGGTCATAAAACCGCAGCGAAAGTCCTCCAGTGTGGCTTCTATTGGCCCACAATTTTGAAAGACATATACAATCACTGTAAGGCATATACTCGTTGCCAGACCTTGGGCAACATGAGCCATCGTGATATGATGCCTTTACAGCCGATTCTAGTATACGAAATCTTCGACATATGGGGGATTGATTTCATGGGACCCTTCCCTCTTTTGGACCGTTTCGAGTACATTTTTTTCACTGTTGACTACATTTCCAAATAAATCGAAGCCATTTTGACTCGAACCAATGATCATAAAGTGGTTATCAAATTAATTCATCAGAACATCTTTTCACGGTTCGGGATTCCACGTGCTATAATTTCAGATGGAGGGACCCATTTCACTAACGCTCAGTTCAGGTCACTGATGACCAAATATGGGGTGTCACACTGAATCTCTACTCCTTACCACCCCCAAACTAATGGTCTAGCTGAACTATCAAATCAGGAGATCAAGAAAATCCTCTAGGTTACTGTTCGACCTGACAGGAAGGACCGGTCATCCCAACTTTCGGAAGCTTTGTAGGCTTATAGAACCACCCACAAAATCCAATTAGGTATGTCTCCCTTCAGATTGGTGTACGGGAAGGCATGTCACCTTCCCATCGAGTTGGAGCACAAAGCCTATTGGGCAGTATGGAACTGCAACCTAGATCTTTCTAAGGCAGGAACCCATAGAAAGCTTCAAATGAGCGAAATCGATGAATTACGCCACGATGCGTATGAGAACTCACAAATTTACAAAGAGCGGGTTAAGGCCTTTCACGACAAGCACATATCTAGAAAGATCTTCCGTCCTAGTCAAAAAGTCCAACTCTTCGATGCCAAGCTTAAACTATTCCCAAGAAAGCTACGATCAAAATGGATCGGACCATACCTAGTCCGACGAATCTTTGGAAATGGAGCCATTTAGATCAATCCACTCAGCCACGATTTCGAACCTTTCGTCGTGAATAGTCAGAGATTCAAATCGTTCATTGACTTGATCGATACAAATTTGGCTAAGATATCCTTTACCCTTCATTCTCCTTGAGCTCATTGCGCCCAGCCGATGGCGTAAAACTTAGCGCTTAACGAGAGGCAACCCGTCATTCTCGAAAAATCTGAAACCTTTCTTGACATTCCTATGCTGAATTCATATTGCACTTTAGGGTTCATCCATTAGAACAGCCGACTCTACCTTAGGTACCTGTACTTGAGTCCAGAAATCGTTTGCAATAGTCACCTTGACCCGTTCGCCCACCTAAAACCTATTCTAATGAATGATCTAAGCTGAATTCGAACCCACCTAATTTACAATGGGGACATTGCAAATCGTAGGCTTGGGAGGGTATGAAAGTGCAAAACACCATGAAAACTCATCTCACAGGAAAAGGTTTCAACAAAAAAATCACATATCACAAAAAAACCAAAAAAATGAAAAAATTCTTGAAAAAGACCAAAAAAATACTGAGGAGAGAGAAAATTTTGAGGCCATACAAATCATACGGAGAAAATGAGGAGGAAAAGAGCAAATGTCAAAAAAAGGGAGCACATAATGAAAAAGAAAAAAAAGAGAGTTATTAGTAAGAAATTAAGGGATTAACCGAGGTTCTAGACCATATCAAGAAAAAGAAGAATGAAGGAAAAAAGTGCTAATGCGACACAAAAGAGACTCGTAGGAACACTGATCTTAGGTCTCTTGGGCTAGACTCTTAGGCTTAAAAATTCAAGTATCCGCTAAGATCTGGATAGTCCTCAAGAGGTTGGGGAAAATGCGAAGTTTAAGTATTAGGTCTAAGGCTTAGGGAGTATTCGGCCTCGTTAACTGACCTTTGGTTTGTGGGACTCGGTAATCTAAGCACCCCAATCCACACACAGCCTGGTTCAGTGCGCATAACTATCAAAATCACACAAAAGCATCTAAATGTTCTAAAAAAAAGTCACCTAGATTAGGAGTGGTCGATCAACACAAGTTGATTTGGATGAGTTCCTGACGCGGAGGGCAGGAAATTCCCCTCGAAGATGCGTAATAGCATATCATCTCCTCGGTGCTTGTCTCTTAGGATATTTACATATCCTACTGGGGGCACGTAAGCATCCTGTGCTGGTTCAGATGCCATGGATGGCATTATCACGAAATGTCGATTGCTAGGGTCTGGATTTAGCTACAAAACACTATGGACGGGATTATCTCAAAATCTCGAAAGCCAGGGTTTTGGGGGTTGCCATGGGCAGTGCTATCATGAAGCATCGATTGCCAAGGACCCTTCGAGGATTGATGATGGGGACGAGGAATCTGATACATATCGTGTTGAGAAGCCAATCCAAAGCTAGAAATAAAAAGAAAAGAGAGAGAAAACTCTCCAAACAAATAAATCCTGTGTCTCTCTCTTACAAAAAACGTACTACAAACTGAACCGAGGCTAAAATATGTTGCAAGCACGGGTGCTTTAACCGCGAAGTCCAATGAACCTTAGGATAGTTTCTGTGGGCCTTAAAAACCTTCACGGAGGATCGAGGCTAGAGCTAGTTAGGTTCAGATCTTAGTTAATACTTGAGTACCTCTAGGCTTACTGTCAGCTTTCTAACCTAATCAAAAAGAAAAAATCACTCATCATAATTTTTGAACATCAAAGGAATTTATGGTGTTGAACAGAAGTTAAAACTTTAAAATTTTGCTAAGGGACTAGCAAAAGCTAGGCATGGGGATATGATGGGAACACCATCATGAGCCTTAACTAGTTCATTTTGACCCAGAAAAGGGAACAAAAGCTCCTACATAACCAAATGGAGGTCTTAACTCAATGAATAACCCTTCTGAAAGAAAAGCAAGAAACAAGGGTTAAAACTACAATTTTACCATTGCAGTGAAACAACGGGATTTCTCATGGGCTAAACACAGGTCAAATGGTCTTAACAAGATAAAAAGTAGGTTGGCTCAAACAGAAAAGGATTAATGTGATATTTGGAAATTAAATGACTTCTTGTAACCTTAAAATAGACCCACTTAATTTAACAAGGTTATGGGCAAGATAAAATTCACCTAAATCATCTAAAAATCATGAAAAAATATTCTCTAGTGTTTAGAACATTCAATTTGGCCCTTAGAACCTATTTTGACCTAAATTGGAGTCTCAGTCAAATGTTTATCCTAAATTAGATTTTTGTGTAAATTGCCCAGTCAAACATGGTCAAACCTAAAATACAACTTTACCATTGGATTTCTTAGGTCCAAATTAGGTTTGTACCAAAATTTGGACTTAAGGGAAATTCACCTTGACCTACTTTGCAAATAGGTTCAACCCAATTATATTTCTACCCTTAACTTTTGAAAACCTCTACAAAAACCCCCTAACTTCCTCGTTGTTCTTTGCAATAAGGTCCCTCCGCCATTACAGCGGAGGGAATCCTACTCCGACGAGGTATCAAGGGAAAGAAGTCCCTGATTCCTTAGAGAATCTCTTTCAAAATTGAAAGGGAGATTATCTGAGAAATTTCCTCTCAAGCTCTAATTCCTACTCAATCTCTCATGCAAATGCATGAGAGATTTGGGTCTCTCTGACCTTCCATCTCCGGCGACATGCCCGTGCTTGGAAGCTTGGCTTCCAAGCACAAGAACTCTTGCCAGGGCCTATAAAAGCCTTCCCAGATCATTCCGCACCTCCTAAGCTTGAATTTGGCCTGAGATACCCCTAATTCATCTCTTCCCCCTTTGGTCAGCCACCCAACAAGCTCCTGCGACTCTTCTCTCTCTCTCTCGTCGCTCTGCCACAATACCAGTGGTAGAGTTCCCTTTATCCTCTTCGTCCGCGTCGCGCCACACCAGTCGACATCTCTACAACCCCTCGTCATCGTTGTCCTCCTCCCACTAGTCCTTCGTCTCCTGTGACGGTAGTACAAGTCGGCCACCTCCTCTGCACCCCCCTTCGTCTATCCACCTTCAGTTAAGTTCTCTCTCTCTTCTCATCATTTTTCTACCATCTATTTCTGCAAATACGCCTTGACGCTCGCACACCACCGTCACCTTCTTCACCTCCAGTCAGACCTCTGGCAAGGTGTTCCCACCACTCCACGCCTCCATCCACCTTGCCAACTACTTCACGAGCACCGCCACACCTCACTGACCCTAACCCCTCACTCCACTCACCACTCCAAGCCCCCAGAACGCCCCCCGAACACACCAACCTTCGCACTCACTAGGTGACCTAGGCACACACGCTTAGGCCACCCCACGCCATGCTGACCACTGTACCACCTTCGCCGTGCTCAAGCAAAGCTCCCTGCATGTTCTGACAAGGTCGCAAGGCCGTTTTCTTGTTGATAGGGTGCGAGGCCTTCGCCGCCATTGACGAAGCACGAAGCTTGCTTAGAAGCTTCATCCAGGACTCCAGGCACCAGGCTCCAGGTCCCAGGTTGCGCGGATTCCCTTCGCGCACATCCTCAGCCCAGTAATTGGCTTCGACGCTCATGCAGCTACAACAGTTCAAGGAGACATATGCTGCGGGCGCTTGCGAAGAAGGTGGGACAACATAGTCCTACCTTGGAAGTGTAGGAGTGGGCGTAGTGATATAAAGTGAAAAAGTGACAGGGGCTTATCGCCTCTTGACCACGGGGTGAGGTCCCACTTGCCCTCACTGCCTCGTCTGTGACCCCACTACCCGCGGACCTGGCTCTGACCTGTATACTCGATTAGCCTGCACTCCTCGCCCACCACGCACACTAGTGGGCCTGGCCCTGGGCATGCATACTCGACCCGATAACCCGAGAAGGCTCTGGGAGAGCGAGCCTAAGAGAGAAGGAAAAAGAGAGATCGCGGGGGAGGGTAGGGGTAGGTTTTGCTCTCAGGAGAAGAAGTGGAAGCCAAAGAAAGGAGAAGAAGAGGGAGCCAAGGAAGGAAAGGGTGGCAGCCAGAGAAGCTAAGGAAGGAGAAGGCACGACTGAAGAGGAGCAAGGCTGAAGAGAAGCTGAAGTCAGAGACAGAAGGAAAGGAGAAAGAAGAAGAAGAAGAAGAAGAAGACAAGGGCCAGAGCAAAGAAAGAAATCAGAGAAGAAAGAGCAATCAAAGAAGGAAGAAAGAGAAGCCAAGAAGAATGAAGGTCGTCAACAGAAGAAAGAAAAGAAAGAAGAAGAAAGAGATCAGAGACAGACAACCAAGAAGCACTGTAGCAATTTCATATTTAAGACGTCTGATTTTGAAAATTAGACGTCCATATTATTTTTTGTGCTTCTATATACGTTGACATTATATTTCTTGCAATATAACCCTGCTATTTCATTGCATATTATTTCAAATTTGAAAGTTGTGTTCTTGATTTTCCTAAGAGAGAAGGAAAAAGAGAGATCGCGGGGGAGGGTAGGGGTAGGGTTTGCTCTCAGGAGAAGTGGAAGCCAAAGAAAGGAGAAGAAGAGGGAGCCAAGGAAGGAAAGGGTGGTAGCCAGAGAAGCTAAGGAAGGAGAAGGCACGACTGAAGAGGAGCAAGGCTGAAGAGAAGATGAAGTCAGAGACAGAAGGAAAGGAGAAAGAAGAAGACAAGGGCCAGTGCAAAGAAAGAAATCAGAGAAGAAAGAGAAATCAAAGAAGGAAGAAAGAGAAGCCAAGAAGAAAGAAGGCCATCAACAGAAGAAAGAAAAGAAAGAAGAAAGAGATCAGAGATAGACAACCAAGAAGCACTGTAGCAATTTCATATTTAAGACGTCTGATTTTGAAAATCAGACGTCCATATTATTTTTTGTGCCTCTATATATATTGACATTATATTTCTTGCAATATAACTCTGCTTTTTCATTGCATATTTTTTCCAATTTGAAAGTTGTGTTCTTGATTTTTGGACCCCAATTTGCTCCTTGTGTTCGACTCAGATTTACAATTTCGAGTAATAAAATTCATTTGTTTTCGAGTGATTTCAACTATACTACGACGCATTATTTTAACATTGATCTCAACTCGCAAAAACATCGACTCTTGTAGGCTCTCGCGTACGTGGTACCGAGGCATACTACTAGTGTAGGGAGGGAGCTACCTACCCCACAGGGCATAGGGTTAAGCTAGCCATCCTACACCGACTTTGTTAAGCCCGCTGGGCAAATCGGGGTAGTCAGGCGAGGGTACGCGGATTGTGGAGGAGAGAGACCCTTATTCTGAGAGGGTAAGGCTCTATACTGTTCCGTGCTGTACTTTGGGCGTACCAGCTAGCAGAAACGACTGACCACGTGTCAGTGCGGGGTAGCTACCCGTGCGCTTATCACGCGTGCCATGGTCACCGCTGTCTCGATAGTGACCTCGGGGTGGTTGACTGGGTGTAGGACTACCACGGGGGACTCTCCCGGCCAGGAGAGCACCACGTGTACCTTTTACTCTGCGGAAAAGACTGATATCAAGATCTTTCCGACGAGGAACATGCAAGATCAAGAAATACCTGGATAATTTGAGAAATAGATGAACCGGAAACACATAAATGAGATAAATAGAGATGAGAAATAAACCTGTTTATTATTTTTACTGTACTTGCACATAAATAATGTAAACATTGCTCTACTCAGCGTTCGCTGATTCTGTCTTGTCGTAACCCTATTCAGGACTAGGAGTTGAGTAACCCGAGTTTCCGGCTGTAGAGGGTGCTGGGCCCAGCCGAGCCCAGCTGTAGTTGTTTTTCTTTCCAGCTCTTTAGTTCTTGCTGTAATTGTGAGTACTGGACCCTTGAACTATTGTTTCTGTTACTTTCTATTTTCTTTCCACTATTGTTGATGTAGTGGCATGTACTATGTTCGAGACAGTTGTTCTACTTTTTTTACTGCTTCGTACTTTTCTTCTGCTTAGTTATATTGCATGTGTGAATGTGGTTTATTTTCCTATTTTTGGTTATTTCTTATTGAATGGCTAGGTCTTGGGATTAGTCGAGGCGAGCCGGTCTTGGATCCTTTAGGGATCTAGGAATCGGGTCGTAACACTTTGTCACTCGATTGACACAGAAAATGATATTGCTCATTTGGATCAATTGCAAGATTATGATTACATCATCGTTTACCGATTGGGAATCATTCTTGTTAGCCTAACTTCAAATATATGTAAATCGTCCTAAGTTCAGATGATAATGGAGAATTTCCTTGAGTAGGAAGCGAACTGTGAATTGTAATGCTGTTAGTTACTTTGTTATTTGGAGATGGACATGCTACTATATATATATATATTATTTTGCACATTATATTTTGATTAGTTATTTCATTTGATTTTGGTTATGTTTCTTATGTTTATGTGTAATTTAGGTTTGGATATGCAACTCGATATCGCTAGCTTTCGGGTCCCTGTAGGTTACCCCCATTTAGGGTGGAGCATTGGGTCGGGCTGGCCTGATCCTGACCCTAACCCGACCCAGCCCGAGCCTAAAGGTTATATAGGCCAAGCCTGGGCCTTAATTTTTTTAAAAATTTAGGTTTGGGCCCAACCCTGCCCGAACTTAAATAAACCCAAATAGACCCGTTCGACCCATTTATTTATAATTTTATGGTGTTATTTTGAGACATGTAATTTTATACGTGTAAGTTTCAAAGTATAATTTTTAAATAGAGATCGCAAATAGTTGAGATGTAATGATTATTTTGATAATATATAATTTTAGTTGAAAATTTGATATATTTATTTATTTTTCTAATTTGTGTTGAGTTTCTTTAATGTAAAATAATTATTATAAGTTAAAAAAAAGAAAGTTGCTTCATAAGACAAATTTTCTTTTTCAAAATTTCATTTGTTAAATAAATATAACCTAAAATTGTAAGATAATGTAATTAGTTGAATTATATTTCGTTCATAATAGTATATTTTATCCGTAGTAGTATATATAAAGTTGTAAGATTATCATAAAAGTATTATTATATTTTGAAATTATTATGATTATACACATCCAATTTCAACTTTAAATTAGGATTTAACGAGTTTGACTGAGCCTTATTTAGATAATAATAAAAAATTAACTTTAATAGACTTAGGTATGTCTTATTTAAAAATCAATGAAAATAGATCATAATAGATTTTTTGGACTTTAACAGGTGTTTTTGGGCCCAACCCAAAATCCCGACGCAAACAATGAAATCGAGCCCAGCTCGATCCGACCTGACCCTAGACTCATAAATATGAGCCTTGGATCGGGCCTAATCTTGATTTAGTAAAAATTTCAAACCTTAGGTCCAACCCAAGACTCAAAAAATAAAATAAATTTTCTTGGATTTAGGTTGGTTCGGATCAGGCCCAACCAAATTCTCCACCCTAACCCCACTCTTCTTGAGTTGGTGAGAACAATAATCTTTTATTACTAAGTTCCTGCACCAAAGGAAGTAAAGCGGAGTGCCGTGTTCATTTATGACAAAGTTTGAATGAATAAATCATAAGTGTGATAGTTTCAAGCAAACATGAGGAAATATCACTTATCTTTTTGCTTTGACCCTTGGTAATACACATCATACTTGTTGAAATAATCATAAACTTGATTGCATCTATATTCTTTACATCCTCTTTCATACTTCATTCCTTGTTTGCTGTACTTGTAAAAAATATTTGTTGGACCTCAAGGTTGTTTTTGTAAGCTTATTGGTCGTGTTGACTTTTTGTGGGCACATGGGCCTTTGGGTTATACAGCTATTTTTATTGAGATGTGTAAACGTCGAGTAGCTTTTACGAGTGACCTATTTTATGTCAAAGTTAATGAGTCCCATAGCCCATCGACTTTTCAGAACTTTTCACAAGTTGGCCTTCCTTCCCACAAACGCCACCCCCCCCCCTCCACATGAATATAGGCGTACTCTGATTATTGGGACTGTAGAGTGTAGTCCTCTTTTCTCAAACAAGAGTAGATCCTTTCTCCCCAAACTCTTATATCATTTTCGTTTTTTGATCATTGAGATCGTGTATATTGAGTTCTTAGATTATAGAGGTAGACATCTTCATGTTAAGAAGTACATATATCTTGCTTGTTGCTGTTTGCGTGTTATGATTGGTGAACAGAAGCTTTCTCAAAAAAGGTAGGATCATGCTCTATATCATATGTGTCCAAAGGAAATATATATAAAGAAAGAATAAGTCCTTGGAACATATATCCCCATATCTCTTCAAAATATTAGAATGTGACCCCTAAAAGTTACATGTGGGAAGACATAAAATTTCCTCGAATGAGGATAAATGTTCTTGAAATATAAGTATGTTTTCTTGAAAATAAATATAGATACATAAAGAGGAAGTCTATCTTTCATATGAAATAATCTTCTTTAGCTAATTGTCAAAAGCTAAGAAAGACATGTTCAAAAATTGCACGAAGCCTTTATACTTACAAACTTTCATGTTGGCTTGTTCCAGCAATTTAAATATATGTTTTCCCACCATCTTGGTGACAAGTAAGTGAAGACTGACCAACAAGAAACCGAGCTTAATTGAAACCAAGAACCATCGTGATACATGGAATGTAGACACTCCGTGATGGCTACAAGTTGAGTTTGAAGAAGGGATGCTGCCATCTAGAGACGTCATGTGGCAAGATCAAGCACAACCATTGAAAGATTCTTCATCATGTATAAAATTGGATATAAGTAAGAAAATATATTTTGTAATGTGTGATTAAGAATCAACTAGTTAAAAATCAGAATCAATCGATTTAAATTTAAGTAAATAAGAACATATCGGTTGGAAATTATTTTCAACCAAATAAAAATCAAAATACATTAGTTGAAAATCAAAATACATCGATTAAAAATAAAAATACACCGCTATATTTTACCTTTTCATTGGTAGAAAATAATTTTTTATTTAATCTTTTCACTGGTGGATAATGATTTTCACTTAAAACATGATTTTTTATATATAAGAAGTGATTTTTCACTTGAAAAATAATTTTTAATCGATGAAAAGTAATTTTCACCAATAAAAATAAAAAATACATCGATTAAAATCACCACTCTCATTTGTATATTCCAAAATATGTTGTAAAGTACATTTATTTCCTTTTTCCTTCCCTTCCATGTTATTTAGTAAAAATTAATAAAAATTTAGAAACAAAAGCTTAATCATGCACCAAAGTCGAACTTAAATCAAATTTTCTTCTGGTAAAGATCATGCATCAAAGAAATAATGATCATGCATAAATGCTAAGATGAACATTCTATAAAGGGATTTTTATATGTATATTCTTATAAATTTTCGATAAGATGTATATATCCTTATATTTTTGATATTTACGTATATACCCCTATAAACTTATTTCGTTAAGATCATATGCCCCTACTCCGTTAAATCCAACAAAAAATGTCAAAAAAAAATAAAAAAATAGAAAAAATTATATATACCTTCCTAAACTAGTTTTCAATTATTTGATTTGGCCCTATGCACTTTACTAAGATTCCTTTGTCAACCCTTAGCTACCTCAACCTCTCCGCCACCACCACCATGGCCCCTCCTCCACGACGACCATGACCATCGCCATACTCTTCGACAGCCCCGACATAAACTACAACTAGTTGGGTGACGACCTCCCTCCCCCTTTCGTCTCCCTCAAGCTCCTCCTTTCCCTCAACTGCCCCCTGCCCATGTGAAGCTCTATGACGCCAACCCGCTCATCCTCTCCTCCCTCTCCAACACAAAGATCATCATCTCCCCCATGTTCCTAAACTCCCTCCCCCCCAACGCCTCCCTCAATCCCTCCTTCTCCCCCGGTTGGTTCCGCCAGAACCTCCTCCCCTTCTGCAACTCCACCTACCTCCGCTACGTCCTTGCTAGCAATGAAATCCTCTCCAACAAGCCCTCCCTTTGGCCCCACCTCATCCCCGCCATGCATAGCCTTCGCCACGCCCTCTCCTCCCTCGGCATGTGCCACATCAAGGTCAACACCACCGTTGCCATGGACGCCCTCTCCTCCTCCTCCTTCCTCGACCTCTCCTCCTCCATCCTCCTCGACCTTTGCTAGCAATGAGGTTCTCTCCAACGACCCCTCCCTCTGGCCCCACCTCATCCCAGCCATGCGCAGCCTTCACTGCACCCTCTCCTCCCTCGGCATGCACCACATCAAGGTCGGCACCACCGTCGCCATGGATGCCCTCTCCTCCTTCCGCCCCAACCTCTCCGCCTCCATCCTCCCCAACCTTCGCCAGCAATGAGGTCCTCTCCAACGACCCCTCCATTTGGCCCCACCTCATCCCTGCCATGTGCAGCCTCCGCCATGCCCTTTCCTCCCCGCCATGCGTAGAACCATCGAACCATCAAGCTCGACTACGCCCTCCTCGACCCCTTCGCCGCTTCTTTGATTTTTACGAAGGAAGGGGGGAAGAGAGAGGGGAGAGTGGTGGGGCGTAGAGTGTTATTGTGTTGTGTGGGAGGGAGTATTTTATGAGATATATACAAAATTATAAGATAAATATAGGTAGGTATATATAAATTTTTCTATTTTTTAATATTTTTTTGACATTTTCAATTAGGTTTAATTGAACAGGGACACATGATTTTAATGGAGTAAGTTTATAAGGGTATATACGTAAATATTAAAAATACGAGAATATATATCTATATATATATAAACCCTTCCTATAAATGAAAAAAAAGGGATATTATATACCTATGTTTTTGATGTAGCCATATAGACTTCGAAAAGGCTAACGTCTAGTGCAGAAAAAATAAGGAACTTGTCATGTCCTAAAATTAAGGAACTTGACTAATTAACAAAATGATTTTGAGCACAAGTTAAAATTTGCGATGGGCAAGTTGAATCTAACCAACACTATTACTTAGCTTCGGTAATATCTCTTTCATAACCAAGTTCATAAGCAAATAAAGGCCATTACCAGTGTCCAAAAAGTCGGCCAGATAGACCACACAACGCACTTCATAGTTTATAGCCCAAGTGCTCGTCCAAACAATCATCGAAGTTTCAAACAGAGTGAATTTCGGTTTTTAATATAACAGCGTGATACCCCAAACATTATCTGCATGATACCAATATCAGAAACCAATAAACTTTTGGGTAAACTTACAACTTCTTACTAATGCCTTACTTTAGGATACTATGTTGTGGTGTTACTGCGTATTTTTTTCCTAAAATGTAGTTGTTCCTCTATTAATTATCATATTTTTATTTTAATGGTGATGTTTTCGTTTGATTGATATGACTAATGAGGTCAAACAAACTGCATGGCATCTCAGAAGTTTTCCATCAGATATGATGTTCATGATTTCAGCAAACATAAACAGCATGGTGAAACGAGATATACATGCAATTTTCACCGACAAACAACAAACGGTGAAGCATCAACCGATCAATGGCAAACGGTAAAACATATTCTTTGAAAAAACTTTCTCACCGCGAGCCCCCCTCCCTTCTTCACTGTACACTGTCAACTAGGCCTGATCGGCTATTTTCAGTTGATCGGGGCCCTCCAACAACTACTAGAAAAATAGACTTTCGCGATACTTTTGTAGTGACGGTCTTTGTTAAATCCGTCGTATATAGCAAAGTTCCTATACGATGGTTTGAAAACTGTCTTATTCTTCATATAATTCAAACCGTCATATATATTTACCGTGAATTCCGTGTAATAAGAGTGGTGGACCCACATATATTTATACGACAATTTGTATAAAAACCGTCGTATTATAGATGACGGATATATCTTGTAATTGTTGTCTATATTGATTGCAAATTTTGGTCGAGCAGCATTTTTCGTGCCATACCCGACTTTAAACTCGTCTAAAGTTCCTGTGCACTAAAACTAGCGCCCGACCCCCCGTGCACTGTTCATCTTTCTCTCGCGCACTCCTCCTGACAGAGCTCTCCTCCTCTGTCAACCTCTCCTCCTCCTCATAAGGCTCTCCTCCTCCTTACAGATCTCGTCGCCACGCGCTCCTCCTCCTGATCATCCTCCTCTGCACACACTCCTCCTTATTGCACCACCATCGCGTAGCTGACCGTCCTCCTCCCATGTGCCGCCGTCCGTCCTCCCATTCGCACGCAGTCCCAACCCCCCCTCCTCCTCATGCACCGCCGCTCCTCCTCCCATCCGTGAGCAACCCTAGATCCTCCTCCTTCTCCTTCCAGCAGCACTGCCACCACCTCCTCCTCAATCCCACTTGCAGAACCCTCCTCCTCCTTCCAGCAGCCGCAACCCCTCCTCCTTGCCAACGCCGCCCCTCCTCCTCCTCATCCCCAAACCCAGCTAGCCCCTCCTCCTCCTCCTCCTCCTCATCCCCATCCTCGATCAACCCCTCCTCCTCCTCATCCCATCCACATCACCCCATGCTCCTCCTCCTCTTATTTCTCCCCCTAATTACGAAATATTTTATATTAAGTAAATGTTAAATTTGATTAATTTTTTAAATTTATTTTAGTTATTTACTTATAAATATTTGTAATTTGACTTAGGTATCTCGCATCGTCGAACACCTTCTCTGTGATTTACATGCTTTATTGAGGTATAAAATTAAGTTATCTTAATTCATTTGTGAATGAATGTGGGGTGTGCCAACTTAGGTTTAGAATGTGGGGTATACTCACTTGATGATATTATGATGTGTGAATGTTTTTATGAATGTGGGTTGTGTCTACTTGATGTTTGTTTTTGAATGATTATTTGATTGTATTTCTTATGTGAAAATTTTTATGAATTTAAGAAGTTTGGAAAAAGTAATGTGAGAAGAGAGGGAAAGTGAAAGGAGATGGAGTAGGAGAGGAAGAGGGGGGAAAGAGATGAATAAAGAAGAATATGAATTAATGAAGGGAAGGAGGAGAGGAAGGACAGGGAGAAGAGAGGAAAGAGAAGATAAATAAATAGACAGGAGATTAAACAAAGGGAGAGGATGCATAGAGAAGAATATAAAGGAAGGGAAGGATGAGAGAAAGTGTAGGGAGAAGAGAGAAAGAGAGTAGAAAGGAAGTGGTTAGATAGGGAGATAGGAGAGGAGGGAGAGGAGGGAAAGAGAGGAAGAATCTATTTTTATTTTGTATATAATTATTTATTTTTATTGTAAAATTTATTATTTTAATAAATTCATAGATACACACACTTGCACAAATCTAGATGCACTTTAGGTCAAACAATAGGTATTCTAACCCCTAGGTTACAGGTTTTAGGAGGGGATAATCGTGTCAAAATATATATCTGTCGACACTTATAATCATGTTATACGTACAATGCAAAATGTTTGTATATTTCACTTACATTCACGAAGCTTTGTCTTTATAACATGCCATAAGAGTCGTCGTCCTTTATTCAAAGAAGTTCTAAACAAAGGGGGGTCTTTGAAGATTTGATCATAACTTAAGGTTACTTGTTACATGGAACCGATGTTCGGAGGAATTTCGGTAGTATCTTTTCGCTCTTCTGTGGTATACCAATTGATCTTATCTACGTTCCTAATGCACCCTTAAATGAGAGTTATTAGGAATGTAGTTAAGGTTAGTCTTGAAGGGTATACTGGAGAAGTACAAGGAGATGCTGCCGAAATTTCTTCAGACACCGATTATATGCAACAAGTAACATTGTGATCAAATCTTCAAGGATATGTTATTAAGTGAAAATCTTAATTAAAATACAGACACTGTTATGAAATCAGATTAATTATAATTATTAGGTGGTTTTATTTTATTTTTGTAGATTATCATGGATAAGTCTTTGATTAGTTTGAGGAATTTGGATTACTCTCGTTACAAGAATGGAGTAAGAGAGTTCCTTGATTGGGCATTTCATGACGATAGGAAGTCATTCAGACGAGAAGACAAGTTCGATAGGATATTTTGCCCATGTAAGAGGTGCTTGAATGGATATTCACATGATAGGAACACTATATACGAGCACACGATTTGTAACGGTTGGTGACAACATTATACTAACTAGATTGCTCATGGAAAGGATCAGAGAAAGGAAAAAAGGCGATCTCCGATAGATTTCGATGAGACAGCTGTTGACATTGAAGCTGATGACATCGATGAAATGCTTGATGAGATAAGAGCAGGAGTTGAAGATCTGACTAGTGGGGAAACTTTTAATTAGTTTTATGATGCTATTAAGGCAGCGGACAAACCTATTACTCCCAGTATCACGTCCATTTTTAAGTTGTCATTTCTTTCGAAGTTATTTCGGATGAAAGTTATGAATAGAGTGACCTCTAAATTGATGTATGATTGCACAACAATCATGCAACCTAAATCACCTGAATTAAACTAGATCTAGCATAACCTAGGAATAATGCATTCATAGGCATCGTAATTTGCACAATAGCTAGTTTATTAGTCATATAGATAATATCGTCATTTTATAACCTAAAAGAGAGATGATTTTAATCGCAGATGATTCAAAGCCACGGATGACAGATCATACTGGATAGATCTGATTAGAACGACAACGGGAGTCCAACGCTTTCGAAATAAATTCAATCAGACAACTAAGGTATCTTGTGCAGTCCATAAAAGAAAAGAGATCATAAAGCCAAAAAATAAAGATCCAAGCCTCAGATGAAGAATCCAATCGCACAGGTGAATCTGGATAAATGATTGCAGTCCAACGGTGGAAAAATCAACCCAATCGGAGGTCTACAGCACTAGATACAAGGAAAAGAAGATGGATGGCCACGATGGTGCCACGTGGTGCTATCACAGTCGCTCCCTCACCACCGCCCCATCTAGGAAGGCCACCTCGCACACTGTGGGCCATTGGATCTTCATCCAATGGCCATGAGCACCCCACGTCACCCGTCCAGCCGAATAAGTACAAATAGAAACAAATAAGGAACTATAACAGAACTTTCGCACAATGCGTTGGCTCACGCACTCGCGCAAAAGCGTGTGATGCGCGTTTGAGCAGCGCTGCATGAAATTGAAGGAGCAATGAAAGCGGGCGCTATTAGCCGTCGAATGGAAATCGACGCACTTAGACGCAGCCACGTGGGACGATTAGTGCACGCTGCTGCTGGACGCGTGATCCCACACGTTTTGCGAGATCAAGAAGGAAAGGCGAGCACACTCCAGCTGTCCGATCGTGAGATTGGATGGCTGAGGATCAGGCGCTGGAAAGAGCCTCGCAGGTGCACGCGTGGAGAGAGATTCGTTGCAGCGGGTGCGCGAGGAGGAAGCGGGCCCGTGCAATCTTAATCCAAGGGCGCAGTAGGTGCCACATGTCAGCTAGAGATTAAATCCACGCG
Organism: Thalassia testudinum; assembly: GCA_037157565.1. NCBI lineage: Eukaryota > Viridiplantae > Streptophyta > Magnoliopsida > Alismatales > Hydrocharitaceae > Thalassia > Thalassia testudinum. The sequence continues at coordinate 12,936,290 of JAZHRO010000010.1, forward strand.
ATGGAGGCGAATTTGAAGGTGTTTTGAGGCCAGATCTGATCCGTTGATCTCTCGATCAATGGATTTGATCAAACAAGAGTTGTTGCACGAGATAAAGGGGTTAAATACCCTTTTTGCCCTCCATAAAAGCTATTAAAGAAGGCCCAGGGCCCCCATTTGAAGCATCTCTCTTCCATCAACTCCAGACATCTTCCACCTTCTCTGCAACTCTCCGTCCCTTTGCAACTCCTCTCCGACCTTCACCCCGGCGCTTTGGATCTGAGGTGCTGTCGCACCTCGCACAAGCTTCCTACAAGCGGTGTCGTCTCTCTGCCACTTTCTATCTCTCTCTCTATCTCTCTATTGAATTCTAGTAGCATTCTTTATTGTGAAAACTCTATTTAATTGCAATAAGATTCTGATCTTCTGAATGCATGATATCTGATTCGTATACATATATACGTATATAAATATCTGTTTAGAGCAAGTTTTCTTGAGAGCTTATGCAAAAATCGAGATCGCCTCCCTGTGAACGGCCTAGTACTCACCGATTTTATAAATTTATTTGTCGACATGTTTTCGCATTATAATACAACTGAATTAACTTTTAAAATGCGAATTACACGGCGAACAAGTTGGCGTCGTTGCCGGGAAGGCAACGGAAATTTTTGAAGCTTTCTTTGGTGCGAATTTGAGATTTCTAACTTGTTATTTTCGTTGATTTTGCATGTGCAGGAAAGTAAGGAAATCAGAATGAAACACGACAACTAGAATTGCGGGTTCGAATCTCAGGTAAGTGCCCGTAGTTTAGATTAGTTAGATTTAGGATTTGCTTGGACCCTAGGATTAGTTAGAATTTATTTTCATATACAAAAATTTCTCTCTTGATTTTCAGGCTGAAATAAAGTTTTATCTTAAAAATTTAATTCCCGGATATCCATACATCTAAAAATTCTCAAATTCTTATTAGACGTAGATTTCAAAGTCAGAAACAATATGTCCAAATTTTAGCGCAAATCAAAGTTATATAAAAATTTTAAAAATTCATGCATTGATCTATTATCAATAAAGTTATTGTTCTTGATTTTTCGGAATTCAAAATATTATAGGAATTTTTATAGAACTTCGATTGACTTGAAATTTATGGCACTGAATTTCTGAGATAATAAAAAATCTAAAGAAATTATTTCTTGCACGTTTGATTGCATAGATTATCCAATCACCATTCGAGGGTCAAAACAGACTACAAAACTCCCAGTACACTTTAAATCAGAAAAAAATAGAAAATGTGCATTAAAAATTCTTAAAAAATATTTTTTCAGTGCCTGGTTAGTGGTGCAATAGGACCAATTGATTGCATTGCTTGGGTCGCACCACTCATCTTATTTTGAACTTAAAAGAACCATCTAGAATTATCTATGTTTAGGGTCTACATTAAGGATATAACACACCTGCATCTCCATATTTAAGGGAAATATATCAAACAAATTGGGATTTGTAAAACTCTTGTGTGCCTCATCAAAATCTTGATTGAAAAAATTAACTCAAGTGAACCTTAAAATGCATTAACACAAGCATTTGAATCTTAAAATTCACTTCATCATAAAAAAATTGATTATGAACCCTATTTGCCTGAGCACTTCACACATTTCAAAATCAATTTTTAGGGGCAAACACCCCCTAACACCCATCATATTCAAAAAGCACATCAAACCCATGCCTAAAACTGAGTAGATGTGCCCTAGGCAGGACTAATAGACTTGGGGACTTGAAACTAGATTGGACTAAGGTCAAGGCCTTATCTACTTGGACCCACTGGTGACAAGAAAGGTCAATGTGGTAACTACGTTAACCTTTAGTGGTGTCCCACCGAAGTGTCCTAATGGGTCCCACCCTTCTGGCTAGCCAAGTAATTCAAGGGTTGATATAACCCATCGTGCTTTGGAGAGCCACGATCAGGTCTAATTAGGGTTGATACTCTAAGGACTAGTTTGATTGCTTGCATTAAGAGGGAGGGATTTTCTCTCATCTATCTTCTTCTTCTCATCTATAGACATTCTTCTGGTATATGCAAGGTAGTAGATCTCAAAATCCTGGTTTAATACCACCATTAGAAAGAAATCCTAGGAGAAAACCTATTTATCCAGGATCTGAATCTAAACCCTCTACAATGGCTAGTCATCACGAGGAAGAATAGATCGATGAATAAAATTTGGATCCTATGACTCTCTTACAAAGGCAGATCACTAAGCAGGGCCAGCATCATGACCGACAGATGGAAGTCATAGTGCAGGCCATCACTCGACTCCAAAATGGAAGGGTAGACCAGCCCCTCCATGACTTTTATAACTATCCTAATGCCCAACCTGAACCCTTGGTTAGGGTACCTCAAGATGGGGAATATTTTGAACTCAAATCTCAGATCATTAACTTGATTCCCCACTTTCATGGCCATGAGTCAGATGACCCCTTCCACTACCTTGAAGAGCTCCTACACATAGGAAGAACCTTTGGCCCTAGGAACATGAATGAAGATACCCTGATGATGAAAATGTTCCCATTCTCCTTGAAAGATAGAGCTGCACATTGGCTGAGGACAATTGGTAGACTAATCCTAACTTGGGAAGACCTGAGAAGCACATTCCTAAAGAAATTCTTCCCCGTAAAAAACTCTAATGCCTTTAGATGTGCCATAATAACCTTTAAGCAGAACTCCAGAGAACTACATGAGGCTTGGGAGAGGTTCAATGATTTAGCTAGGAAATACCCTCATCATGGGATTCCGAAGTGGCACTTGGCCCATATTTTCTATTATGGGTTGAGTGATAATCTGAAGAATTTTGTTGATGCGGCATGTGGGGGCAATTTCCTGAGTCAAGATGCTGAGGGAGCCTTTCAATTGTTTGAGAATATGAGTGAAAATTCCCTCAACAATGCCTCAATGTCCGCCTTTAACAAAGCTAATCAACCAAGGAGCGGAGTTTATTAAGTTAACAATAGTTCAAACTTGGTTGATTTAGAGCTAATTGCACAACGATTAGATAAGGTGGAACTCGTGGGAAAGAATGTGGAGAATTTGGATAAGAAACTGGATAACCTTCTAAAGGGCGGGAATTCCTTAGGTACACAATCCAGATTAAATCCTATGCCTACCCAAGGAGTGCCTATATTAACCCACAACCAATTCCCCAACCCACTGGGTTAGGAATTAATGCATAACATTAATGATGTAGCCATGGCTCCACCTATGAGCCAACCGTGCTTGGACCCATCTCTTTTTGGGTACCAAGGAGGGACCTTGATGCCCTCAAATTCTGAACTAGGCCGCTTGATGCCTAGATATCCTGAGGATGTGAATGCACTCCAGGGTTATACTAGAAATGAGCCTTATTCAAACACTTACAACCTAGGTGGCACAACCATCCTAACTTTGCTTGCTCAAGTCAGAAACCTGCCTAGGGTCCTAACTTGACTAACCAAACACTTATAGGAAAACTAGTAGGTATACACAACCACGCACGTACCAGCCACAACCTACTCAGGAAAACCAGCCCACTGATTTGAGCTTGGTCCTCAAAGAAATGAGAGAGATGAATCTGAGACATAAGGAAGAAATGAATCAATTGAGGATAGAATTGATGGGATGTTAGCGAAGTACGCGGTTCGTATAAAAACATTATCGTTGTTGTAGTATATGTCACAAATACAAACCGTTTTCGCATCTATTTTATTTAATTTACATAATTTTTACTGGTTTATTCCAGGCCATTCATTGGGAGGCAGTTATTGATATACATCACTCTCTAAGTCCAATACTACTCTTTAATTCCAAAAAGATCAAGTTTATGTACAATCAAGAATGGATGGATTAATGAATCAACAATGAATGAAATGATAGCTTAATTATGTACAAAAGAATCTATTAAAAATACTTGCAAACATCTAATTACAAACAAGCATCAAACACTGCCATATATACTCTATACTAATTATTTATAACTTATATTACTAGTACTTACATACATATATAATAAGTAATAATACATACTATACTAACTTAACTTAACATACTAACATTTATAGTAACATATATAAGAGCTACAGTGACAGATGCAAACATCGCTAAACCCCAGAAAAACTATGCGCAGACTCTTAGAGTATAAACTAAGGTCTATAGTAGCACTTATTTTACCTATAGTGATAGTTTATTATGTCAGTAAAGATACGTAGTTATTTATATATACATATAGCTTAAACACTCTTATACTACTTATACATATACTTATTATTTATGGTGTACTTATTTACATTTATATATATATTTACACTATATATTATACGAATACTTCATTATTCTCTTCTATTCTCTTTTATCTTTCTTCTTCTTCTTTACGTTTGCCATACTTAGCTTCTGTGTTCTTCCTTCTTCTCACTTCTCTTCTTTCTTTCTTAACTCATTACGGCCTTCACTAATCCAAAAATTAATGTTTAATTGGCGGGCAGCACCATTCGAGGGATACACAGCACCCGAGGATCGAGTGGGACTAGACCTCTACTAGGTGCCGCCCTAGTTTCTTGATTAGGCCGGTTAATCACAGTTTATGCTCATATTTAGGCTTAATCAAGTCCTTTGCACAGTGCATGGCTCTCAGCCACACAACGCACACCAGTATCATCACATCACACATCACACACAATGCCATAGCCATTCATATGCTCAGGGGAAGGGGGTTGTTTCGGGCGCCTGGCGCCCGTGACGATTGGGAAGGCTATAGAAGGAATACAACTTATAGCACATAACACGCTCCATTGTTTACGATGAGGCGCTATGTTAGCACCATTTCTGCACTGGAAATCCAACGCCCTGTGTTGGTTTCACGATTTTGGCCTTCAATTCGAGGGTCATATTTTATTATAAAATAAAATAAAATTATATGATAATAAAGTATTTACATAGTACTATACAATTATACAGTTGATTTAGAAATTTAATTATATTTACTATATAAATAAATTAGATAAACTATACAGTTTATACACACTTAATTTTAGATTTTATTCCTTAATTACATATAAATTAGTTAATATACGGTCTAATTAACCTTATACAGAGTTAGTATATATATTAAAGTATTTAGTGCAGATTTTTATTGTATTTTACAAGTTTTATTTCTATTTTATTTACATTTAATTAGTTTATTTTGGATTGTTTTGTTTATAAATTAAGTTTAAATAGTATTTACATTATAAATTTACTTAAATTAGGTTACTTTAGTATCATAACTATGTTTATAATATATATATAAATATGTATTTACAGTATCATAACTAAATAAGTTTATTTTTAGAGTTTATTAATTTATATAGCTTATTAGTACATATAAGTTAGTTTAATTAATAAATAGTTATATAATTAAGATATATAGAGTATAATCTAACTTAAATACTTAGTTTACATACTACAATATATACATAAGTTATTTATACCTTATATATGTATAATTTACACTATAGATATATTTCTACTCACTAAATAGCTTATATTTACACTTATATACATAATATACAGTGGATTTTTGGTATTTTTGAAGTTTTTTCGCTTTTTATGATTTTTAAGTATTTTATGGAGGTAAGAGATGAGATGGAAAGAAATAGATGAGGAAAAGAGAGTGTTTTTGGTATTTTTATGTTTAGTTTATTTTATTAAATTCCATGGTATATAGAACCATCGGCTGATATGTTTTATCAAACCGAGGGTTGGGAGTACCATGAAACTTGGTATATACTTAGAAAAATACCTGATCTTCACCAAGACGGGTTTATTTTATTTTTTTGAATTTTTATATGATTTTTATTTAATTCCAAAGTGAACACATTCTAAGCCTTACAAAGGATTTTCTAAGTGGGTTCTAAGGCTAAGAATGGAACTTAAGTGGGTTGAGAGGCACTAGATTGTCTCAACCGTCTCAACACAATATATAGAAAAGATATAAACATTTAAGCACGCAATTCCACATGGATTTCATTTAATCAAACTGAATGAATAGTTAGGCATTAAGACAACTAGCTGACAAAGAATTCTAACAGGATTACAAGCATTCAAGTGATGTTTAAAGATACATTAAAATTACATGAAAACTTGTTTACAACTCAATACCCATATGCTACATATCAGCCAATTATAGAATTTAATCTACACCTCCTGTCCACTGATTTTTCTACTACTGCAGCAGCAATAGATAACTAGCAATAGGAAATGCAGTAGCAAAGCAGCTACTGAACTCTCAGCAAACTACACATCTAGCAATCACTAAGACAGCAGCAGTAGCTGCTGAACACAATCATTGCAGTAGACCAAATTCTTCTTCAGACGGCTTAACTGCTGCTGCAGTTAGTCCATCTGGAAGAAAACTAAGTCTGCAGCAGGGAAGAACCTAAACTCAGCTACTTATCTCCTAATTCAGTCACTTATACCCCAAATCAGATTCAACAGAACCTAATCAAGAATACAAAATAACTGATTCAGGAATTACTTAGCTGGGTTTAGTGGGAATGTAGCTGCAATTGCAGCAATTTGCTATGACTCTGGGATTTATAAACACAAAATAGAAATTCTATAAACGCCATCTGACAAGGGTTTAAATTCACAAATCACAGAAAAGCTACTCGGGAATGCAACTTAAAATCAAGATCCCTTGTCGATAAATTCTCATCAAATCATATCAGAAAAAATATTGATCTAACTCCTTCTAATGCTATAGACAGCATGTAGCAAGGGTTAGAATCAACACAGTAAATCCAAAAAAACCTTGAATCCTAGGACTCTGAAACCTTAAGGAATATTGAGAGTTCCTTAGGTTAAGAATCAGAACTGTACTTTAAAATCAACTAATGAATACAAGGTAGAGTTTCAAATTGACAAAGTTGATTTTCATTAGCTCAACCATGCCTTAAAAGCATTCAAATCCTCACAAGAATTCAGATCAGATTATGGCTCATCTGAGATGGATTCTGATGTCAGAATTCATCTTAGATTCCCAACCAAATAGTGAATCAAACAAGAGTGTCTTAGTTTGCTCGATTAGAAACCATTCAAAGCTTAGATGATAAAAAATCTTGTAATTTGAAATCCAAGAGAATCTGGCAAACTGATTCTATTTAAAGCTCAGATCAGGGGCTTTTGTGAACTAAGTGGGACAAATGAGAAGCCCCTAAAATGGTTTTTGATGCTAATTTCAGATCTGAGGTTGGAAACCACTCAGATCTGAAATTAGATTTAATGAATGGGTGAATTGTGGAATAAAATCGATGGAATTAGAAGTGATTTGAAAACATGTTGAAGAAAATAATGAACAGTGATTGGGGAAATCTTCCCCTCTGATCTGGAATGATCAGAGGAAGTGAGGGGTGGGTTTTAATCTAAATCTACTCATAATGCTAAACTAACACGCACAACAAATCTGGATTACTTCTAACTCTAATTATACTGCTAATCTATCTAACTAATGTTACAGCTAAACTACAAAACAGTAAATCTACTCTAACAAGAAGAATGGGACCTGTGGGTCCTCAGCTGGTGGCTAAGGAGGAAGAATGGAGGAGGAAGAGGGCTCCAGCAGAGGGAAAAGCTTTCTGGTGAAGCTTCAGGGTCGTCCTCAGGCGTACGTCATCCTTAGCGAGGAGGAGAGTCGGAGAGAAGTCGGAGTGTTCACAGCCGGTGGCTGTGAAAACTGGGGATTGGTGGGGAGAGGTGGCTGGAGTGGACGAATGGACCGTTCTCAAGGAAGTAGGAGAGGAGGAAATCCCTTGAGCGTGCGTCCACTAAGGTGCGTAAGAAGCTCACACAGTGAATTAAGGCACCGCGCGAGTGAGGTTAGGCGACGAGGGCACCGACAGCAAAGATGAGAGAAGAGAGTGTGCGGACTGCCAAAACAAAAATTGACCGTAGATGAGATCTGGGTTGCGAGGTGACCACACACGCTGATTCGCACGAAGGTTCGAATCAAAATGAGCCGCAGATCAAGAAGTAAGGGGAGATCAACGGTCCAGATGGCCCGTGTTCATCACATGAACAGTGCTTGGCGGGAGCTGCAGGTGTGTTGAAATCTGTTGGGACATTTGCACGGCAAGCCCTTTTGCGAAGGGGTATAAAAATTGCAAAGGAGCCCATAAGTGATAGAGAATGGCTACGGAGTGGTCCTTTAGGGCTTACAAAGAGGTCCTTGCATGTTACAAATAGGTCCTAGGAGGTTTTCCAATGAATAAAATGTAATGGATAAAGAACCTAAATGTAAATCTTTGATTTCAAGGCCTTAATGATGTCCAAATGCTTTCAAGTTTTTCTATAAGCTTAATTGAACTTTTAAGAAGTTAATTATACTTTTGATTTGACTTTTTAAACTTGTTTGTGTGTTCAATTTATACTTGGATCATCATTTAACCTTTTCCATAAGAATATCTCGTTTAATAACCTAATTATGCAATTTTAACACAAAATTAATGTTTTCGATCTTTCTCTTTAATTCCCACACTTAACCATTTTTATGTGTTAATTTGACATTGTTTAACCTAGTTTCTAGCTTAACTTCAGCTTTTAGCTATGATGAGTAACCACTCATCACGGGACGATTGGACTAGCTAGTAGATGCTAGACAACATGGGATGCTGCCATCCCAACCCATCCCAAACCCAAGAAATTTCAATAGGGTTAACCAGTACAACACAAGAGAGCAACAGGCACATTTAGTTCAACCTGCTCCCCAGCACCCACCTGGTTTTGCTAACCCTAATCAGGCTCCGCCTATTTTGCAGAACCCACCTCAACTTTCCAACCCTAATGCTTTTGCTGGTGCGGTAACCTTGAGAAGTGGGAGACAGATCTAAGATCCTTACCCTTCTAAATCTAAATCTAAGCAAGATCTTGAGGAGCCCGAATTTGACTTAGGAGATCAAGAAGACAAGGATCAGGACCTAAACACTCATGATTTCTCTCAAGCTCCCTTTCCTGAAGCCTTGAATAAACCTAGAAAAAAGAAAACCAATCCATCTGAGGAGTAGCTTGATATTTTTAAACAAGTCTAGGTGAACATACCACTCCTTGAAGCTATTAAGAATATCCTAGCCTGTGCGAAACTTTTAAAGGAAATGTACACACCTAAATGCCAGGCCAAATCAATAAAAAGGGTAGTGTTATCTGAACAAGCTAGTGCAGTTATCCTTAGAAACCTACCCCAAAAACAAAAAGATCCAGGAGCCCCTCTGATCTCATGTGTTATTGGAGATACTACTTCTGATAGGGCTCTGTTAGATTTAGGTGCTTCCATAAATTTAATCCCCACTATGTTATGCAAAAAATTTAACTTTGGAGAGTTAAAACCTACTGAGGTCACATTACAACTGGCTGATCGATCTATGACCACACTACTGGGGATTGTTGAGGATTAATTGTCAAGGTCTGGGATTTTTATTTTCCTATGGATTTCTTGGTCCTTGACATGGAGGTACCAGAGAACTTGAAGAACACCATGATAATTCTAGGACGACCATTTTTAGCTACTGCCAAGGCAAATATTCACTGTGAATCTGGCAGTATGGAAATCAAATTCGGGGATAAGAAGACAAAAATTAACATCTTTAAGGCCATCAAACAATTTGAGGATTGTGGAATGATAAAAGATTCTGAGGACAATACCATTGAATATTGTATGGAATTAGGAATATCCCAATCCAATTTTACAGGCCTTAACACCCAAACTGATCAAGAGGTCAGCCCACCAATCATTGACTTGATTCCCAGACCTCTTGAGGGTGACTATGATCCACCATTGGACCCTTTATCCCAAGGAACCAAACCTGAACTTAAACCTCTTCCAAACCATCTAAAATATGTTTTCTTAGGATCTGATCAGACTTGCTCATTAATCATTAGCTCTCATCTAACCTAGACTCAGGAAGATCAATTGATTCAGGTTTTGGGAAGAAACAGTAGAGAAATTGGTTGGACATTGGATGATCTGAAGGGAATCAGTCCGACTTACTGCACCCACAGAATTTATACTGACGACGGATTGAAACCCTCTCAAGAAATGCAGAGACGGTTGAATCCTAACATGCGGGAGGTAGTGAAAAAGGAAATAATCAAGTGGTTAGACGCGGGAATAATCTACCAAATCTCTGACAGCCCATGGATCAGTCCGGTACAAATGATTCCTAAGAAAGCCAGGTTGACTGTGATTACTAATGATAATGGGGAATTGATTCCAACTCGCACAACTTCCTCTTGGAGAGTCTGTATTGACTATAGGAAACTGAATAGTGCAACCAAGAAAGACCACTTTCCACTTCCCTTCATTGATCAAATCCTGGAAAGACTAGTCGGCCAACAATTCTTCTGTTTCTTGGATGGCTATTCTGGCTACAACCAAGTAGATATCTACCTTGAGGATCAAGAGAAAACCACCTTCACATGTCTCTACATAACATTTGCCTTCCGTAGAATGCCTTTTGGATTATGCAATGCACTAGCAACCTTTTAAAGGTGCATGCTTGCAATATTTTCAGACATGGTGGGTGATTTCATGGAAATCTTCATGGATGATTTTTCTGTGTTTGGGGACTCTTTTGAATCATGTCTGATCAATCTAGAGAAGACTCTACAAAAATGTATTGAGGTGAATCTTGTTCTATCTTGGGAAAAGAGTCACTTCATGGTCAAGGAGGGCATAGTCCTTGGCCATGTTGTGTCTAAAAAAGGAATTGAAGTGGATAAAACCAAGGTGGACACTATAATCAAACTTCTACCACCTTTGACGGTTAAGCAAGTAAGATCGTTTCTCGGACATGTGGGATTTTACCATCGATTTATTAAGGACTTTTCTAAGGTGACGAGGCCATTAAGCAACTTGTTGGTAAAAGATCAATCCTTTGATTTTGATTCAAATTGCTTAAAGGCTTTTAATCAGCTAAAGGAGGCTATTACACAATCACCCATCTTACAATCTCCAAATTGGGATTATCCCTTTGAAATCATGACTGATGCCTCTGATTATGCCATCGAGGCAGTCTTGGGACGAAAGGTAGACAAGAAACTGTCTGTGATTTTCTACACTAGTAAAACTCTGGATGAGGCTCAAGGAAACTACACCACTACAGAAAAAGAGTTGCTAGCCGTAGTATTTGCTCTGGAGAAGTTTAGACCTTATCTACTAGGATCTCATGTCACAATCTTCATAGATCACACTGCATTAAGGCACCTGATGTCTAAAAAGGATGCAAAACCCAGATTAATCAGATGGATCCTTCTGCTGCAAGAGTTTGATTTAGAAATCAAAGACAAATTTGGTGCTCAAAATGTAGTAACAGATCATCTCTCCAGAATCCTTGTAGACTTTACAACTCCTCGACTCTGTGATTCTTTCCTTGATGAGACTCTCTTGACTATTTGCAAACTACCTTGGTTTGCAGATATTGTCAACTATTTGGCTATCGGAAAACTACCCATAGATTGGACTAAGCATAAGCGGGATAAGTTGATTTCCGATGCTAAATACTACTTTTGGGAAGACCCGGAGCTATTCAAAGTTTGTGCAGATCAGGTTATCCGCTGTTGTATTCCAAACGAGGAGATCACAAGTGTACTAGAATTCTGCCACACTTTTGCTTGTGGAGGTCACTTCTTAGGAAAAAAGACGGCAGCCAAGGTACTGCAGAGTGGATTGTATTGACCGTCTTTATTCCGTGACTCGTACAATTTTGTAAGTCATGTATCAATTGCCAAACTTTAGGAAACATGACCAAGAAGGACATGATGCCCCTAAACCCAATCCTTGAATTTGAAATCTTTGATGTTTGGGGCATTGATTTTATGAGACCTTTTACCAATTCATTTGGTTACTTGTACATTCAGGTGGCAGCTGATTATGTGTCCAAATAGATTGAGGCCATCCCGAATCGAACCAATGATCATAAAGTGGTCATGGATTTTGTAAAGAAGAACATCTTTAGTCGGTTCGGTGTGCCCAAAGTTCTGATTAGTGATGGTGGGTCCCATTTTACTCACAACCAATTCAAGACCATACTAGCCAAGTATGGAGTCACTCATAAAATCTCTACTCGATACCATCCGTAGACCAACGGACAAGTCGAAATCTCCAATCGATAAATTAAAAAGATCCTTCAAAAGACGATCTGCCCGGATTGGAAGGATTGGTCTACCAAATTGGATGACTCTCTCTAGGCCTACCAGACTGCGTATAAAACTCCAATTGGAATGTCTCCATTCTGTCTGGTCTATGAAAAATCTTGCCATCTGCCCGTTGAGCTTGAACATAAAGCTTATTGGGTAATCAGAACATTTAACTTGGATCTCGATTGATCTGGACGACAACGAAAACTCCAATTGACTGAATTGGATGAAATCCGGAATGATGTTAATGAGAGCGCGAGAATCTATAAGAATAGGACAAAAGCTTTACATGATAAGTACATCTCTAGAAAAAGCTTTGTCCCTAATCAAAAGGTTTGGTTATTTGATGCACTCCTGAAGCTCTTTCCGAGAAAATTAAGATCAAAGTGGACAGGTCCCTTCATTATAAGAAAAGTCTACCCTTATGGAGTTGTGCTTATCCTGGATCCCAAGACCGGCAATGAGACAAAGGTGAATGGTTAGAGATTGAAGCTTTTTATCATGCAGAACTGTGATCCCATTCCTGATGTTTACATCAACCTTTTGGAATCTTCTTAAAGCTGAACTGAGTTCGGCAAATGATGTTAAACTTGGCGCTGGATGTAAGGCAACCTAGTACTCTGTACAGGTAGTTCTACATCCTCTGCATCCATACTGACTTGGATTAACAAGCATAGTAAGTTGATATCTCATCGTCTTGCTTATTATATTTTGATTTTCATTCATACATTTCAATGAGGACATTGTAATGAATAGACATGGGAGGGTGGACATTGCATGTCTAATTTTTATGTAAAAAAAAATGCATTTAGGCATAAAGAATTTTTATTAAGGTTTTATTAGGGATTTATTCTTAAGTTGATTCCTAAGCTTAGAATCCAGTATAATTTCACATTTACACATAGAATTTGCAATGGATCCTCTGTGAAGATAGATAAACATCTTTAGTTTGTCGAGAAGAAGTAATGCTTCTTATCCTAAATCCTTGGACAGTAATTAAGGAGTCAGGAAAACTATCTTCTAACAGATCCACCAAATAAGTGTGAGGTGAGAGTAGAAAGTTTACTGGTGCTTTAAGACTAGTATGAGGAATCTTATACTCTGGATAATGAGATAATGATGCTCAGAGTTAGGCATAGTTTTCGCTCTCGATTTCTGCGTGCAAATTCTTAGTGTGAATTTCTTGAGAGCCACCAAATAAGACAAATATGCAGAGAGCGGGTTCTGATAAAACTAGTGTTGGTGCTAGAGCACCACGATCATTTATTTTGATGATAACAAAACATATGTCTTTTAACATTTGCATTTGAATTCCAATTTTCAGGTCAAATTGCAAATGGAGACGTGGTTAGACGGAGTTCGAGCTCGCATCCATAGCAGATTGGAGGAGCTTGATGGAAAACAAAGGAGCTTTGCGAGAAGTGATAGTTTGAAGAAGGAAGGAGATGAAGAATATGATAGATTTCCTTTCCTTTGTACTATGTATTTTTTTTCTTAGATTCATGTTAAAGAGCCTCAAAGAACCCTAACAGTTGTCCTAGGAACACCTACACTACCCTAGGATACATAGGTTTTCTATAGAGAATTTAGAAAACCAAAATAGGGATCAGACAGCCGTTTCAGACGTCTAATCTGAATTTCAGACATCTGATAAAAACTTTTAAGACGTCTGACTGATGACTCAGACGTCCGATTATTTAGGCTGGACTTAGTTCTGTCTGATGAAATCAGATGTCCAGACGTCTGATGCCTTTGCCAGATGTCCAATTAGTGGACCGTTGGCTTCCTTATCAAACGTTGAGGGAATGACCGTTAGCCTCGTATCAGACGTCCGTAGAGGACACCAGATGTCTGATACATGACCTTTTTGTCTCGGCTGACCCAAAATCTCTTCTCAGAGATTTTTTAGCCGTTGTACTCCTTTGGGAATCCATTTCCGCAGAAAAATAGGTTTCCAGACATCCAGACCTTGTGCCAGACGTCCTGTATGTCGTCTGATGGACATGCACTAGAACCTTGTTTAGATTTGCTTCAAGTTAGGAAGGAAACCCACCTAAAATTAGACGTCTGACTTAGTTCCCAGACGTCTTAAACGAGTTTTCCAGACATCTGATGCTAGGACCAGACGTCTGATAACCCTATCAGAATCATGATTAATTCTGACTATGGCCTGATTTGCTTTGGATTTGCACTCAACGGCTATGGAAGCCTTCCTAGGCCCTCTATAAATAGAGGATAACCCTTTAGCTTGAAAGACACACCATGACACACTAAGCAAATCACTTTCCACATCTTTTGTGTCCAAGAGAAGTAGTTGAAGCTCTAGCTCTCCAAGCTTAGTTCTACATCTAGAGAGCTTAATTCCTATGCACCCGCTCTCTCACCGACATTACGAGAGCATTGCTATGCCAAAGCGTGGTTCACGCACCCATGTTAATCCAACGCACTTCCACCAAAGGGAAGGTTTCTAACTCCTATAGAAGCTAGGTTTAAATATTTGAGGCTCTATAGGATTTTTGTACATTTTATTGTCTTTGGTTGGGTATTCGCTTTGCGAATTCCCATCTCCTTCGTGAGACAAATTCCTTCTTGTGAAGAGAAGGGGTGTTGAGATACACTACCCTCGGTCCAAGTAGTGTGGTTGTAATTAAGGTTCAGTCACACTCGTTTAAGTGACTGGGTTTAGTGGATTTGATCGACTAGGTCGATCGGAAAATCCTAACTCGAGAGGGTTAGGTGGCGATTTTTACCTGGTTTGGGTTTCCACCTAAAAATACTTGTGCCCTTTGTGTGATTGGTTATTTTGTGAGATTGTCTATTTTAATTTCGCAATTTCTTTTTATTACGTCACGCATATTTCACCTCCTTCAACCAAGGAATTACAACTAGGACTGAGGTGGATAGTCACGACCATCTTTTACGGAATCTTCAGCTGAAGGAGGGTATTAATGTCAAGGTCAGAAATACATTGTCTTAACCATTCCCTTCCCGGTAACAAGAATAGGCACTTCCACCAAATAAGCCATCCGATATCCTCTTGAACACCCATAATTCTGAATAATGCCTCGTAAATAAAAGTTCGTATGCTGCGTTGCGTTAGTAGATACTTGGAAAAAAAAAGAGAGAGAAAATAAAAGAAAAAGATATATATATATACATAGAGAAAAATTTAGAAAGAAAGAAAAAGCAGAAAAGAAAAGAAAAGAGTTTATAAGTGTTTTTAGAATTTATTTCAAATGTAATGAGCAACAACACCTACCACATTCACGATCCACCAAATACAACTTTGACCTACTTTTATGTATTTCTGGCCGCCTGAATACAGGTTGAGGAATTCTGACTTAGTCTTAGGTTATCAAAACCTAATCAAAATGTTAATACCAGGAGAGACCACCGAATATACTAATAAATCTCGTGAGATTGTGTGCTCAAAAAGAAAGAAAAGAAAAGAAAAGATAAGAAAAAGAAAAAGGAAGAGAAAGAGAAAGAAAGAGAGAGAATGAGTACAAAGGAACTAAAGAGAGTACAGTTTCTCGCCTCTCTCTAAGTTGAATTATTTCATAATATGGAAATATAGGTTTTAAAGTACTAGTCTATATGTAGTACTAGATGAGTGTGAGCCATCAAATACAAAGCTATTTGACTCAGAAATCAGCCAGGGCTGAATATACAGGTTAATTTATAACCTAGAGGGAAGCAGTTTGCCTATCCCAATAGTTTTTAACTAAGGGTCAAGTAGGAGTTTTAGATGAGGATTGGCTTTCACTTGGATCCGTTACATAGGCTACAACAAAACAAAATCACGATTATTTGGATTGTTAAAGCTTTGGATGAAAACAAAAGACATAAACCTCTAGTCAAACTCTTGATAAAAATTATTCATATAGGACCATTTTACAATTAATCTTGCATTTGTTAGGGACTAGCAAGATTTAGGAATGGGGGTGTGATTGCACAACAATCATGCAACCTAAATCACCTGAATTAAGCTAGATTCTAGCATAACTTAGGAATAATGCATTTATAGTCATCGTAATTTGCACAATAGCTAGTTTATTAGTCATATAGATAATATCATCATTTTATGACCTAAAAAAGAGATGATTTTAATTGCAGAAGATTCGAACCTGCAGATGTCAGATTAGACTAAAGAGATCTGATTAGAACGACAACGGGAGTCCAATGCTTCCGAAATCGTCTCGATCAGACAAGTAGGGCATCTTGTGCAGTCCATAAAAGAACGAAGATCATAAAGCCAAAAGACAAAGATCCAAGCCTCAGATGAAGAATCCAACCGCACAGATAAATTCAGATCGATGATTGCAGTCAAACGGTTGAAAAATCAACAAGATTGGAGGTCTACAGCACCAGATACAAGGAAAAGAAGATGGACGGCCACGATGGTGCCACGTGGCGCCATCACAACCGCTCCCTCACCACCGCCCCATCTAGGAAGGTCACCTCGCACGCTGTGGGCTGTTGGATCTTCATTCAACGACCACGAGGGTGATGTAGATCCAACGGCCACGAGCATGCCACGTCGTCCATCTAGTCAGATAAGTACAAATAGAAACAAACAAGGAGCTATAACAGAACTTTCACGCAGCGCGTTGGCTCACGCGCTCGCGCGAAAGCGCATGACGCGCGTTCGAGCGACGCTGTGACAAATTGAAGGAGCGATGAGTGCAGATGCTATTGGCCGTTGGATGGTGATCGGTGCATGCAGCCGCATGGTGCGATCAAAGTGCGCCACGGCCGGATGCGTGATCCCATGGGCTTTGCGAGATCAGGAAGGCGAGGCGAGCGTGCTTGAGGCATCTGATCTGAGGATCAGGCACTCAAAAGAGCCTGGTGGGTGCGTGTGCGGAGAGAGATTCATTGCAACGGTCACGCGAGAAGGAAGCGGGGCCGTGTGATCTTGATGCAAGGGCGCAATGGGCGCCACATGTCAGCCAGAGATTAAATCCGTGTGATGGAGGCGAACTTGAAGGTGTTTTGAGGTCGGATATATGATCAAACAAGAGTTGTTGCACGAGATAAAGGGGTTAAATACCCTTTTTGCTCTCCATAAAAGCTATAAAAGAAGGCCTAAGACCCCCTAATTGAAGCATCTCTCTTCTATCAACTCCAGACATCTTCCACCTTCTCGGCAACTCTCCGTCCTTCTGCAACTCCGCTCCGACCTTCATCTCGACGCTCTGGATTTGAGGTGCTGCCACACTTCGCACAAGCTTCCTACAAGCGACGTCATCTCTTTGCCACTTTCTCTCTCTCTCTCTCTATCTCTCTCTTTATCTCTCTATTTAATTCTAGTAGCATTCTTTATTGTGAAAACTCTATTTAATTGTAATAAGATTCTAATCTTCTGAATGCATATCTGATTTGTATACATATACATATATAAATATCTGTTTAGAGCAATTTTTCTTGAAAAGCTTCTGCAAAAATCGAGATTGCTCCTTGCAAATGACCTGGTATTCACCGATTGTATAAATTTATTTGTCGACGTATTTTTGCGGTATACTACAGCTGAATTAACTTTTAAAATGCAAATTACACGGTGAACAATGTCCGAGGTGCTTGAATTCATTGTAAGGCTTTTAAATGATCCGAAAGGTTATCCAAAAACATGGTATGAAACAAAGAAACAGATTCGTTGACTTGGTTTAAATTGTGAGAAAATTAACGCTTATCCAATTGATTGTGTTATACAAAAATGATTATGTAGAGTTGAGTAGTTGTCCACAATGTGATGTTGAGAGATTTAAAGTGGGAAATCCACTAAATACAAGAGCCAAAAAATAACCAGAGAAGGTTTTACGTTGCTTTCCATTGATTCCTAGGCTTCAATGCCTTTTTATTTCAAATAGAACTGTAAATTTGATCACATGGCATAAGGGTAATATGTCACGAAATGGTCGCATTCGTCATCTTGTAGATTTAGAAGAGTGGAAAAGGTTTGACCGCACTCATTTAGCATTTGTAGAGGATGCAAGGAATGTCAGATTGGGTCTTGCAAGCGATGGATTTAATCCTTTCAAAAACATGTACCCATCCTATTCAATTTGGCCAATCATGATGGTAACTTATAATTTACCTGCGTGACTTTGTATGCGATCGTCGTTTATGATGTTGACCCTCTTCATCCTCGATCCAAAGCAGCCAGGAAATGCAATTGACGTTTATCTTCAACCATTGATAGATGAATTGAAACTCTTGTAGTGTAACGACATTCGTACATATGATGCACACAGAAAAGAATTCTTTGATATGCATGTTGCATTATTGTGGACCATTAATGACTTCACCGCATATGCAAATTTGTTGGGATGGAGTACAAAGGGAAAGTCTGCTTGTCCAGTATGTATGGATGACACTCAGTATCTTCGACTACCTGAAAGCAACAAGTTCTATTATTTAGGACACCGTAGATTCCTGACAGTTAAGCATAGATGGTGAACAACAATGTTTAAGGAGAAGTTCGACGGTAAAAGTTGTCGGTATTCTTCTAATAATCCGAGGAATAAGCTAAGCATGAATTTAATAAGGTTGTTAGGTTTTCAAATAATGGAGAAATTACAACAACTTGGCAACATACAATTAGGTCGTCTATTTAAGAAAGATCAAATAGCTTTCAAACATACGAGTTTTAAAAAGAAGAGCATTTTCTTCATAAAACTCCCGTATCAGAAAGATTTAACTATTCGACATAATCTTGATGTGATGTATATTGAGAAGAATGTCATGGAAAACATTTTGGATGCGTTCAACTTAACGGATGGTCCGAAGGATATAGTGAAAACGAGAAAAAACATGATAACTTTAAGCATTTGCCCAGGATTACATGTTATTGAAAAAGAAGATGAAATTATGATTTTCCAGAAACCATTTACAACTTAAACAATGATTAACGAGAGAAAGTTCTCACCTTTTTTAAAGAAGTACGGGTGCTAGATGGCTATTCTCACACCTTTCTCGATGTGTAAATGAGGCTCAAAAGAAAATTAGTGGGTTAAAGAGTCACGAATGTCACATTTACATGCAAGTCTTGTTTTCACTAGCTATTCGTGGAGTGTTACCTGATTCAGTTGTAGATTCAATTACAGAGATGAAGGTCTATCCTCCACACAGAGTACAAATCAATCTCTGAAATTGATCAGCGTCTAGCTCACTTGTACATTCTTAAGCAGATTCTAGAAGTTGATGTATTTTATAATATATTTAAGGAGTGTTTACATCTAGAAACACGTGAGGTCGACTTTCTCGAGTGGTTTAAAGAACGTGTTATGCAAATGAAAGAAGAGAATGACCCACGATGGTTAGAGGACTTCGACATAATATTGGATCAACCGTTGAGTTATGGACATTACCATTCAGGTTACATTATAAATGAATTCAGATTCAGAATAAAATCCATAGATGATACGAAGGCCACACAGCATGCTGGTGTTGTTAGTTGCGATTTGAACATTGGTTGTGATGGCTACTACGGACATATCGAAGAAACCGTTGAGATGAGCTTTAGATACGACCGTAGAGTTGTTCTTTTCAAGTGTAATTGGTTCAATGTGTTTAAAGAAGGCATTTGATTTAAACTTGATAAGAAGCACGATTTTTTAAGTTTAAATAAGAATCATCAAATTCTTCTTTCTTCAGAACCGTTGACATTAGCATGTCAAGTATCTCAAATCTGCTACGTCCCTGACAACAGTAGAAATGGATGGATTATACTCGTACGGACAATTCCACATGAATATTTTGATGCGCAAAAAGATGTCGAAAATGATGTAGAAGCAGATGCTTATCAAGAACACTTACCAGATGTTGGTGTAGGTGCAATGGATATTGATATGTAAGGTATAATTATCTTTACAACATTGATGCCTTCTTATATCATATTTGCCCATCTCCATGCCCTCTTCGAAAAAAAAAAAAATTCCATCTCTATGCTTGCAACAATGTAGGTGGAGGAGCCATCAAAGTATGGTGTTGTGGTCATGGAGGAGAAGATTGGAAAAGTGGAGAAATTCACGGAGAAGTGAAAGATGTTTGTGGGCAATAAGATATTTCTTCTGGGCTCGTGTTGTCAGCTTTAAGAGTCCAATCTATCTATATAAATTCATCGATTTATGGTAAGTTTTCATAATTACGGATAGGAAAATGACTAGCAATCATCATTTAGGGGTATATAACCCAAATTAACTTCTCTAACAAAACAATGGTTTGGAAAAAGAACAAGTTACTTTTATGTTTATATTTATGTTGGAATAATATTCAAGGTGCTTTTTTCATTCATTATATTTATGTTTATATTTTAAATGTTCCATTATGTTTATGTTTACGTTTTACTGTAGAATGTGTCATTTTCTTTTTACAGAATTTTGGAAAATATCCGTAATATAAGGGAAACTCTGTCGAATATTTTTCAGATTTTTTTTATTTTTGTTTATTTATTTCTTAAAATTTATACAAATACTAATTTGTTAATGTCTATGTAGATGAAATTCAAGAAATTTGCTAATATGGGTAATGATGAGTAGGTCACTTCAACGAGTAGGGATGAGACCCAGCCACCTTGCACGCAGCCCACGCAGCCCCCCGCACCTAGTAGCCTCGCACACAACCCACCCAGCCCCCCCACACCCAGCCACCCTTCACCCAGACTCCCCCATCCGTTCCTAAGTACATCCCTCTAAGTACTCCCCACGTACACCCAGTTGTCATGGTACCTAATTTCACATTTATCCGGCAGCGTGAATATGTCTGGTCTTGTGATTTTGCTCGACAGTACCAAAAGACGGGCAAGAGGTAGTTATTAATGTAGTGCGAGAGCCAGAGGTTACCACCCACTACCCTTACGATGACGAGGATGAGGACGAGGGTGACAGCGGCGACGATGATGAGGATGAGGAGGGTGAGGACGATGTTGAGGTACAGAGGCCACCTCAGCAGAACCCTTAGGCTGAAGCAAGGACCAGTTCCGCTGGTATGAATTGTTAGTAAAATCTTAATAAAATTTATTGATAATGTTTTAATTTTTGATATTTATATTTTTCTTATCAGGTAATAAAAAAAAAGGAAGGGATCTAACAAGAAATGCACATTTAGATGCACTTCCAGAGAGGACGAGAATCAAAGTGCATATCAACAAAGCTGGAGAAGATCCAGATTATCCTCCTTTCACCAGCAGACTATCTAGGATGGTAAAGGAGCTCATCCCCCTTTGTTCTTTTAACTGGAGGTCGGTCTCCGAGGAGATCAATAGGCAGCTTATTCATAATATAGAGGCAAATAATTAATTATTTATATTTATAAGTTTACTTTATTAATATTTAATTTATTTATACGATTTATAATATTACAGGCGATCTTTGATTGAGGTGACGATATGAATGTCACCAAGTACATTTTTCATAATGCTACGAGACAACATTGTGATTGGAGGATGATAACGAAAAGAAAGGTGAAGTTTGTAATATTTCTCATTTTTTATTATTTACTTAATTAATTTCTTTTGACGATTTATTTCTATAATTTAGTATTATAATTCAATGTCATCTAATGATGAGGTATTAAGGAACGTGCCTCCTACAATAGCAACAGATGTGTAGAGAGAATGCTGTGAGCATTGGAATAAGCCTGAGATAGAGGTAATTACAATTACTTTTAATAGCATTTGAAAATAAATTATTCAATTATTTTCCATTACAATATGTTATATATACAGGATCAGGCGAAAAGAAACAAAGCAAATAAGGCCAAAGCTCCACCATAGACCTACTGTTTGGGTTGAACCAGTATAGATAGAGTTAAGGCTAAATAAGTAATTCCTCGTAATTTTGTTACTTTTATGTTTTTAATTAAAGTTTTAATTACAACTATTACCTGCAAATTTTTGAAATATATTTACAGGCATATTCACACAATGGTGCCACACTTGATCGGGTTGGTATGTATGAGGTTACTCATAGCAAGGCCACCATCGATGGCGGGCGAAAATAGATACATGAGACATACCAAACAAAACATGTAAGTAACATTTATTTATTTAAATTTTTATACTTACTTTAATATGGCAATAAATTATTGTAATTTATAGGAAGAAATATGAACTTAATCAACCCCCCTACAAGCGTCGCTTCCAGCACTCGCAGCACCCTCCTATGACACCTGAGGAGGCTTTTAGGAGCACCATTCCTCCGGAGCATGGAGGCTTCGTTCGTAGTGGGAGGAGTCAGACGATCACTAATTGGTATGGGTGGAAGGGGTCAGCAACAGCAACCGTTGTTCAGCAGATGCAGATACAACTCCATGATGTTACCTCATAGCTCCATTATGTCACCTCATAATTTTGCCAGCATACTCAAGCTTGGAAAAATGCCAAGAAATTCATGGAGGAGCAGAGAAAGGAGATGGAGTAGCAAAGAGCAGAGATGAGAGAGATGATGGCGTTATTACGAGGCAACGGTCGGGATCACAATTCATATCACTACCCGCCTCGTAGAGATGACGACGACCTCAGAGGTGGTGGAGCAGGACAGGGGGTAGGAGCTGAGGCATAGCTTTATATTATTTATCTTTTGTTTTGTTTGATTTTGTATTTTGATAGTATGATATACTTTTATTATTAGGTTTATATATATATTTGTTGAATGTTGAATGTTTTATGTTCCATGTTGTATGTTGAATTCTTATATTGTGTGCGTTTTGTATGTTATATATGTTTTAAGGTGTTATAAGATTCTAAGATTATAATATCTTATAACCTTAAATGTTATATTAAAAAAAAAGCATACATATATACACGACGGTTTTAAGAATAACCATCGTGGTTATAAGACAATGGTTCTCAGAGACCCGTCATTTATACAACTATACGGCGGTTGAAAAACCGTCGTCTAAGGTTTACGTATACCATAGATGACGGTGATCCAAATCGTCATTTAGAGCTTATTGCCGACAGTTTGTACAAGAACTGTCGTCAATAAACGAGATGACGGTTTATAAAACCGTTGTCTAAAATACAACGGTTTTAAATAAAACCGTTGTCTAAAATACAACGGTTTTAAATAAAACCATCGTGTGTACACTGACATGACACATACTTTCGGGATGACATAATACAACGATTTGCATGCAATAGGCGACGGTTTTCAACCGTCACGAAAACCATTCTTCCCTATAGTGAACCTCCGATTTTTCCCTGCTCCCTCCGACGACGCTCCCTCGACATGTTCGGAGTAGATCGTTGACATGCATGGCCTGTTCGCTGCTCTTCATCGCCGTTTGGGGCCGTCGCTGTTCGTCTGTACAAGCTCCTCGCCACGAGGTCTTGCCTGGTGTCGTTTATCCTTGCCTGCTACGCGCCAGCTCACCGACCGTGACTAATCGGGGTGATCGTGATTTCGTCGTGGCTGCGATCGTGTTGGTTGAGTGCTTGTTCATCGTGCGGGGCTGGTGGGTGCGTGAGGGGCAACGACCAATGCGAGTGCTTGGAGGTGCGGTTGATGTGTGACCACTGATCGGTGCCCTGGTGGCCGTTAGCACGTTGTAGCTTGGCGGTGATCGGTGTGTCTATGGCTGTCGGTTGAGGTTGTGGCTGGCTTGGTGTTGAGATCGTTGTGCAACCAATGAAGCATTGGGATTGAGGCGCTTGTTGTTGTGCCCACGTCGCGTTGCGGTCGTGTAGACGTGTGCGGTGTTCTTTGGGTGGGTGATGGCAGCGGATGGTCGCTTTTATGCATGTTGTTGTGATTTGTTTCGTTTTGTTGATGTGGCGTTGTCATTCTTTTTCTTGCTTTTGTTAGTGTAGTCAGTTTTGTTTGGAGACCACATGTGACCTTGTGCAATTTACGGAAAAAATTCCTGACAAGAGTTAGGGTACGATTCATTCGATCTCTTGTTGTTCTACGAGCGTGGGGTCGTTTTCCTTCGGAAGATTGTCCAGTTCCCAATCTCGAGACGTTTTTTTTCTTTATCCTTTGTTTCTTATCTTGTTGTTTTATGTTTTGCCGTTCCCTCATTCTACGAGGTATTTTTCTTCCCTTTTTGAGGGATAGGTGCTTCTGTCTTTACCTCACGTTTCTTGTGTTGGATTCTTCCCCTTTTTTTTAATGAAAGATAATTTCGCAAAAAAAAAAAACTGATCAATGGCAGACCATCAATCCATTGAACGTCTCAGATTCAACTTAGTAACAAGAAAGAATAACTAATCAGGATGTGTTACCTTCCAAGGACGCAGGTTGTGAGCTCCTCGTGCACGATCCTCACTCGATCGAGCAACAGTAACTCCTCGATCGAACCAACCTCACAAGGATTGCAAGTTTGTAAATAACAAACCAACTGAGGAGGTTACAAAATAAACAAACACAAACAAGTTATAATACCCTCTTCCTTCTCCAAGAACAACTCCAACACAACTCACAAAATACCATCTAAGACCCACGACTCCCATTTATAGGAGCCCCTTCTCCTTATCCTCCTTTGGATTGAATCCCATTTATCACTACTGATGCAGCCACATGAAAACAAATAGGGTCTCAGGGGGATCATGGAAGTCAAGAGCAAGATCTGAGAAGGAATTTGATGGTTTCACCCTAGCCACAACCAAGATGAAACCCTAGGAAGCAAATCAATTGTATAATGGCCAAATGGAAGCAAAACTCAATAGCGTCACACAAACGGCAATGGTATTGAATGGCAAGAGGGTGATCGGAGATATGGAAATCAATGGAGTATCCCACTAACCACAGGAAGGGT
The DNA here is from genome assembly GCA_037157565.1 of Thalassia testudinum. NCBI lineage: Eukaryota > Viridiplantae > Streptophyta > Magnoliopsida > Alismatales > Hydrocharitaceae > Thalassia > Thalassia testudinum. Next base: position 12,961,212 of record JAZHRO010000010.1, read on the forward strand.
GACGATAGCATATCCCGCCAACAATAGCAAATAAGCCAAGAAATAAATTCGAACACCCAAACACTAGCTTTGTTGCACAAAGAGGACGTCAGGAATCCACACATAATTGAGGTGAGCAACATGACATCAACGACGTTGCAGAACCCTAACCACCACACGACAACACAAGCCCAACCACCATATGACAATGGCGTCACAAAACTGATAAACATACATTTATTTAGCATAAAATGTATAAACCACTGGTCCATTCATGCATGTACCTAGGTTAGTTAGATGCATTTAGTATTGTAAATATCACATAGTAGCACATTCATGCATTTAGAATAATTTTGCTAGTTTGTGTATTAATTTATCCCTTTTTAATGTTAACATAAGGTGACACACAAACAAGCTTTGAATGACAAATCTAGCTATACAGATGGGATTAGGGTGACGATCGAAGTCCAATGGGTCCGAAATTGCCCCAATCGGACATCCGTAGCATCATCTACAAGCATGAGAAGATGGACGATCATGGTGGAACCACATGACGCCACCACAGCTGCCCACAACACCTGCACAAGCTCCCCTCATCCGCGTCCTCACATCTCAGCTGTTGGATTCTCATCTAGCGACTGAGATCACGCGCCTTTACAATTTCAAGGGCACGCCTCATCACGCGTGCTAGTCGTTGGATTGAGATCCAACAGCTACGATGAGGCCACGTCACCCCTCGCCACGCCCCCAGCTCTCAAAGCGCGACGCCTCAACTGATCTCGACTGTTGGATCACAATCCAAAGGTCGCACTCAAGCCATGCCCTCACCTCTCCTTCAAAAACCATGGTAGTTGGATTAAGATTCAATGACTCGCTCACACCACCCCTTCACATCCTCAACGCAAGAGCAATGCGTGATTACCACCATTGGATTCGAGATCAACGGTTGCAATCTAACGATGCCTGTGATAGTGCAGCAACAGCGAAGCGTGCTCATAAAAATGAGGTGCGTGATCGAGGTGCGATGCGCAGCCCCTCATGACTCACCTACATCTAAATTCAACCACTCGGTTGCGAGCGAGTGGTTGTGATGTAGCCATGTTAGCTGAAGTGAGGATGAGGTGCGATGCGATCGTGCAATGACCGATGGAGGATGAGCCACATGTTGAGATCGCATTGCAGGCGTGCCTACTGCATGATTTGTGAAGCGTGACCAACATGCTCTCTTGATCGTGCGATTCTCATTGTACGGTGATAAAGTGGCCACGTCTGCATGCAGATGGAATGAGGCACGCTATGCGTGCGATCGTCAGTCGTTGATCACGCGATCAACCTTCATTGATCACGCGATCAACAGCTGTCGTGAGGCGTTCCCAGCATGCATGTGTTGTGCACATGCATTAGGTGTTGTGCGTGATTTGAGCCCCCCTTAGGTGCTAATTGACCGAACCAACCCCCTCCTCACCCCTATATAAGTCCTACTAAACCACTCTTAGCCTCTCATCCCTTCCTACTTCCACCCCTCCCCCTTTAGAGCTTGAAAACTTCTTTTGAGCTCAAATTCTAGTGTCCCAAGCCCTTGGGAAGCTCCACTAAAGTTTAAAAAATAATTTTTAGCCCTTCCTCTCACCCCCATTTGTGGAGCTCTCACCGACCGTCCTCTAACCCCGGTTCAAGGAAGTGGATCACCCTGACACCGCCCTACCTCCTATCTTCTTTCGCCAGCTCTGTTATCCTTCCTCTGTACTCGACCTTCGTCGTTTGAGCGCCGTTCAACCATCCCTCTCCTAAGCAGTCATCTAGGGAGACCCTCTCTCCCCTCTATCTTTCTAGTGTAGTTTTATTTCCCACAGAGTTTCAAAAAATCACAGGATGTGAGTCTTCGATCAAACACAGGGAAAGAGAGATCACTTGTTGAACACAGGGACTCACATCTCGTCAAAAAAATCGCAAAGAAAGAATTAGGGTTTCAAAAACCCACGTCGTAGTATTTGTTAAGAATCCGAGATCAAATGACTCCTGGGTCGAACACAAGGAGGCAAATGTTTAATTTGTAAAAATCGCACGTTGTTTATGTCTTTTTAATATTTTCGCCTTTTTTTGTATTGTGTATGGGTATAACAAAAATTAAGAGCGAGTCTAAACTACACAAAGAATAGCTAGGTGAAATAATAGAATGTAGAAAGAGAGAGAAAACAAATATATTGAAAGCAAGATAATGTTCGTTACAATCAACTACACAAAATAAATATTAATGTGAGAAATAAAACTATCTAGAAAGAAGGAAAAGATAGAGAGGAGAGAGAGGATCTCCCTAGACGATTGCTTGGGAGAGGGATGGTTGAACGACGCTCGGATGACGAAGAGCGAGGATGAAGGAAGGAGAACGAAGCTGGAGGAAGAAGACGGAAGGTAGGGCGACATTAGGGTGATCCACTTCCTTGAACGGGGGTGAGAGGACGATTTGCGGGAGCTCCATGAACAGAGGTGATAAGAGGGGACTAAAATTATTAGTTTCTTCTAGTCAAGCTTCCCAAGGGATTGGGACACTAGAATTGGAGCTTAAGATGGTGTTCCAAGCTTTAGGGAGGTGAGGAGTGAGGTAGGAAGGTATGAGAGGCTAAGGAGGGTTTGGTCGGGCTTATATAGAATGGAGGGGGGGGGTTGGTTCGTCCAATTAACGCCTACGGGGGGCTTAAATTGCGTACAACACCTAATGCGTGTGCTGTGAATGCCTCGCAACAGCATTGATCGCGCAATCAGTGGCTGGCGATCGTGCGTGTAGCGGGCCTCATCCGATTGGCACAAAGATGTGGTCACTTCATCACCATACGATGGGAATCGCACAATCGAGCGAGAGAATGCGTTGGTCGTGCTTCACAAATCGCGCTATAGGCGTGCCTCTGATGATATCTCGACACATGGCCCATCCTCCACCGGTCATTGTGTGATTGGATTGTGCCTCATCCACCCTTCAGCTAATGTGGTTGCATTACAATTGCTTGCTGGCGATCAAGAGGTTGAATTTAGATGCGGGTGAGTCGTGAGGCGTTGCGCATCGTGCCTTGATCGCGCGTCTCGTATTTTTGAGCGTGCTTCACTACCGTTGTGCTATCAAACACATCGTTGGATCGTGATTGTTGATCTCGAATCCAACGATGGTGATCACATGTTACTCTTGCATTGAGGACGTGAAGGTGTAGCGTGAGCACGTTTGAGCTGTTGGATCTTAATCCAACGACCATGCTTTTTGAAGGGGAGGCAAGGGCGTGCGTGAGCACAACTGTTGGATTGCGATCCAATGGTCAAGATCACTTGAGGCGTCGCACTTTGAGGGTCTGGGGGCGCAACGAGGAGTGACGTGGCCTCATCGTAGATGGCACACATGATGAGGTGCACCCTAGAAATTGTGAAGGCGTGCGAGAGGAGGTTCGATGTAGTCGCATCTCAGCTGTTGGATGAGAATCCAATGGCCAAGATGTGAGGACACAGGCAAAGGGAGCTTGTGCAGGCGTTGTGGGCATCTATGGTGGCGTCACCGTGTCTGTCGATCTTCTCATGCTTGTCTATGACGCTACATATGTCCGATTGGGACGATTTTGGAGGCATTAGACTCCGATCGTCGCCTTGATTCCATCCGTATAGCTAAATTTGTCGTCAAGGCTCGATTGTGCATCACCCTATGTTAATCACTGAAAAGACATAAATTAGCAAAATTGTTCTAAATGCATGAATGTGCTACTTTGTGATATTTACAGTACTAAATGCATCTAACTTAGGAACGTGCATGAATAGGAATTTTATTATAAATAAATGTATGTTTATCAAGAACATCAATGGTGTTGATGTACACATGCACCCACCAAACGACAAGGACAAATAAGACGACTGGGTACCCTTATTAATCGATCAATGCAAACCTTATTACGATAAATCAAAACTGACAAAAATCAAAATTGAAGCGATTAAAACACCATAATAATCAAGGGCAACTTTGTCGACTCATTTGCGGTAACCACAACCACCAAGAAAGTTGGTTACGATTTGATGAAAGATAGCTCCATTGCCAGCATCACTTGACAGCGTCGTGCAGTTGAGGAAGCGAGATGAATGGCTGAGAACGGCGTTGTCTACATGAGGGAGGGGGCATCGAGGACATGGAAGAGTGGTAGCAGAATGGGAAACTGGATTAACTGCAATTCCATCCCCTATGAGGAAGATATTTCCACTGGCATAAATGATAAAACATTGACTCTTCTCTATACCGACTTATCTAGGCCCAAATAGGGAATGGGCCATCCTATTCCCCTAAACAAACGAGTCCTAAAAAATGGAACAAAGAATGCGACTCCTAAGCCTAAGTGGATCAAAGAAGGCCGAGAAGAGGCCTATCGGGGAGTTACCCTCAAGTCCCACTAGAAAGAAGAAAACCAAAGAGGGGTCCAAGCTGAAAGGGTTAAGGAAGGTTGGAGGTGAAGAACGTCCAACAAAAGTTGAGCTTGATGACATTTTTGAAAATTTGGAGGAATCAAGAGAAAAGAGAGAAATACTGATGACATTGTTGACTCCATTGTTGGCAACAATGAAACTTCTAGGGTTAGTTTACTTGGGGGATTAGCTCACGTTTACTTAAGAGGTTAACCTGTATAATCTTAACACTTATTTTGGAAGATTAACACATGTTTTGCTAACATGGTTAACACCAGTTTCATATTTTTTTACAAAAATTTCCTAACTCTAGAAATAAAATAGCCCTAATGACAGGTCCATAGGTGGCTTATCCACTCGAGATCATGACTCTACTTCATAGAACAAAGTAGGTAAATTCATAACTTAACTAGCAAAAACTTTTCAATGAATTTGTCTAAAATACAAATATTTCATAATTCCTGCCTTGGGTGAAGGAACAGGCAACAAGAGGAATTCAAATGATGCAAACCCCGTTAGATTTGAGCAACTTTGAGACAAACTTCAACTCTCTCCAAGAGCTTTTATTGAGGGGAGGTGTTAACATATAATTGTATTTGTTGTACTTACATGAGTTTGTTGTAACTTCCATTTAGTTGTTGTAACTAATTCCATGCAACAAACTTCAATTCTCTCTAAATACATCGGTGTGAGAGTTGTAGAGAGTATCCTCTCTCTTACAACCTTTACACCCATTCAACACTTATTTACCAATTCCATCTCGTTCGTGGCGTAGATCGTGTAGAAAATTAACGCGTTGTAGTATAGCGCGAAATACGTCTTGAGCAAATAAATTAACGGAACTTGGTGAGTTCCGGTCGATCACAGGAAGGCAGAAAGTACTTTTAATTTCATGTGTTGTTCCAAATATAAATACTAAATAGTATAGACACAGTATATATATCAATCAAAGAGTTTGAATATGAATTGCATACATCTAACTAAACAAATTCTAACATAAACGTAAACTAGTTATGTAAGAAAACGAAGGCACCACGGGTGGTTCGTGGTGGCCTCTTGGAGAGGTTGGGAAGAGCAGCGACGATCCGTCGGGGGGGCCCAACGGATACTTCAGACGGAGGTGCAGAGACGGATGCAGAGAAGATGGGAAGAAGAAGAAGAGGGGTTAAAGGAGGAAGAAGAAAAACAAAAGAATGCCTTTCAATGGGAGCCCTTAGGCCTCCTTTTATAGCTTTAGTGAAGGGCATTTAGGGTATTTGGGTCCTTAAATTCGTGCAAAGGCTTAAGATTAATCAGATCCGTTGATCGGGAGATCAACGACCCTGATTAAACCTTCCAAATCCTTCTTTTATCCTCGGTTTGTTCTGATGTAGCCACGTGGCGCTCTGTGCGCCCTTGGATCAAGATTCGACGGCTCTCGCTCTCCTGCACACCTGTTGCTTCGCCCACTGCTTGCCGCTTAGCGCTCAAACGCGCCTCAACTCCTAACGCTCCTTAGTCGTCCGATTTCTCGATTGGATAGATTAAAGAATGCGCTCAGCACTCGCTGAATCCTAAGGGCACGCATCATCGTGCGCGACGACATCCAATGCTTCTGCGCCCGCCACATGTTTGCTGCTGATCCGCCTGATGAAGATCCGACAGTCAATTATGCCCGCGCTCGCCACTTCTCCTGATTTCACGCCGGGCTCGCCTCGACCCCGTGTCGAGCTTTGTTTGTTAAGCGCACCCTCCACTGCGCTACGTGTGCGGATTGTCACGCTTTCCAATTCCTGTGCGGGTGCCCTCGGCTGTTGAATGGGAATCTAACAGTCGAGATCTTGCCCGTGCGTGAGGAGGCAGCTGGAGGGGGGTGACGTGGCTGCATCGCGACTGTTGGATGACGATCCAACGACCCACGACTCTCCTTTCCAGATTGGGGTGCGGTGAGGGGTGGCTGCAATGGTGCCACGTGATGCCATCATTGCCATCCATCTTCTTCTCCTTGTATCTGATGATGTAGCCTCAGATTGAGTTGATTTATGCGCCGTTGGACTGTGAACATCAATTTGGATCCATTCGTGCGGTTGGATTTGTCATCTGAGGTTCGGATATTCTTCAATTTTTTCCTTGGCTCCTGCTTCTTCTGTGGACTCCCTAGGGTGCTATGGGAGTCTGATTGATGCGATTTTGGAAGCATTGGACTCCCGTTGTCATTCCAAACAGATCCATAAGGTTGGATATGTCATCTGCAACCCTGGATTACTTGCAATTATTAATTCCTCTTAAATAGCACATTATTATGTATAAAACATATAAATCATCTAAGATGCAAAGTACGATGTGTATGCATGCAGAATGCCCATGTTAAATTAAGTTCTACCTTAATTCAGGCGAATTAAGGCCTATGATTGTTGCATAATCACATCTCCATCGATTATTTCTTATTCCATTCAACATGAAATCCATGGATACTATTGGAGGTTTTCCTTATTCCACCTCTCCCTCTTTAACAAATCTATTCCACCTAAGTTACCCTATATTAATTACAAAGTATAATTCATAGTGTTAAGAATAGGATGTGACTTGAAAATATCAATATCGACATCATAACTACCTTCACTCAATTTATTGCATTAAACTCGCTACATTCCAAGGCTTAATACCTTTGGGATAATGGCATTCCTTGCAGGTGCATTTTCCACCACCAGAGACCAAAAATGGAATAATCATTAAGCATTCCGTTCCATTTTTCACCCATATTCTTTCCTCTCATATCCCAACATTCGTACCAACTCTCGTGAATGGCATCCCTTCCAATAGCTAATATTCCAAAGTGGCACAGCACAGCACGGCGCACCGCCACAAACTCATCCACCACCATCCTCTCTATCTCCATGGTAAGATATATCATCTTCACTCACATGCCCCGAGCCCCCCACCTGCAATCCCATGCAATGAAAGAGCATCACCACATCGGCTAGCTGTTCATGGCTTTTACCGCATACATGTCCGCCCCTCCTTCGCGTGCACTCTCTCTCTCTCTCCATGATTAATTAATTGCATGCCCCTCTTGATCCCTGCATACCCCAAACCACTCCAGTCTATATATAGAGCAGTTGCAGCTCATTCTCACCCGCACACAGGAGCAACCACTACTACAACACTTCATAGCGAGCTCACAATTCCAACAATGCCAACCACATGCACTTCATCATCCTCCTCCTCCTCGGCGCCACAGCAACCTTTCATGTTAAGGTTAGCACAACCAATCAACCCTTTCTCCCCGAGGTTGCACTCCTCAGGCAGTGGAACCACCTCTTCCCCTTGGTGGAGATGCCTTCCATACTCCTCTCCAAGTTGTCCCCATTGAATGCGATGCAGCTCGTGGCCTGCTCCTCATACCTCGACTCCTGCAAGCTCTCCTGCCACCTCCCATCCTTCTGCTTCCGCTGCCAACCTTTTCTGTGACCTCAAGGCCCCCTCCAACGTCACCCACGACCTCCAAAGCAACGCCAACTTCAAGAGCTACAGCAACAAGATGTTCAAGAGGTACCAGAGCGACGTCGTCTCCGATGATGACTCCTTCAAGAACTACTCCATCGACGGAAGCGTCACCCGTGACAGCTTTGCCCGTTATGCGCAGGCCAGCAACGATGGCATCGACAACTTCTCTAGCTGCAAGCTGCAGGTGTTGGATTTGAGAGCCTAAATGGATCAATCGGGATGCAATTGTTATATGGTGACACAGGAATTCATGTTGAAATCAATCAGATTTGGGAGAGGTTTTTAGTCTCATACTGGAAGTTGACAAACCTCTTGGTGGGTGTAAAAGACTTCTGCCTCCCATTGCTTATGTAGCAAAGAGTGAGAGGTGGGGCTCGAGACCTTGCACGCACACGCGCGCGTGCACCGCCTAGGCTTCGGCTCTGGCTCAGGCTTGGGCTTAGGTGAGAATCAATTTGGAACTTGGAACTTGGACTCATTTGCTACGGATTTTTAATCTCATGATTTTGACCTGCATTTGTTAATCAAAAGATAAAATTGGTCGATCAATTATTTTAATCTATCAATGAGTTAAGTTTGGTCGGTCAATTGGTTTGGTCAACCAAAGAGTTAAGTTTGATTGATTAATTAATTTTGATCGAACCATGGATTTAATTTGTCGATCAATTGCCGTATTTCCATAAAATGGGAATTTTCATAAACGTCTGGTCGTAGCTCTATATAAAGGCCATGAGGGGGCTCTCATTTGACACACAAAGAGAGTAGAAAAGCTTTCTCCCCCTCTTTCTCATTCTTGTCTTTCTTTCTTAGTGTGTTCGTTCAATTTGAGATTAGTAGAAAAATCTTCAATCACTTTTGACGATCTTACACAAGGAGATTGAGAGATTTACGAGAAGTTTTTGGTTGATCAAACCATTAAATTAATATATTAATAAGGAATTTGGTTGGAAACCAACTTGTCTCGGCTTCATTCTCCTGAGGCGATTTTCAAGAATATCCAAGATCGAAGTGTGCCGAATCTTGGAGGTGGATCGTCATATCCTAGGATAAGTTTGTCAGATCCCGACACATCGGTATTGTGTGGGGTGATATCTTCTCTAAGGGAAGTCTTTAACAAGCGCTTCGACTGGAGTAATCTCTAACCTTTATTCATTTTGTTTATTTGTGCTATTGCATTTTATTTATTTTTTATTTTATTATGAATCTTGCCAAATCATGTTTGACTTAATTTAATATTTTTTATCTATGCGAAAATGTTGGAAATGCATATATTTTTATTTATTTATTTCCTTTATGTGTTTATTTCAACAATCTTAGAGAATGTATCACTTAGATGTAAAATATTTAGGATGTCGGAAATGACTTTTAAATCACGTGTAGACTTATCTGGTATGCCCGAGAAATTTGGTGGGCAAAATTTCAAGTGTCGGCAACAACGCATGAGGATTTAGTTGACCACCATTGATTTAATCTCGACATTGGAAACCAAATGCCCAATTTTGGATAAGGAAAAATCCACTCCTAAATGCTAAAAGGCAGTAGATGTGTGGAATGAACACAACCGCATTTGTCATGGTTGTATCTTATTGGCTTTGTCCAATGTGTTGTTTGATGTGTCAATACATCCACATCGACTACGAAGGGATTATAGGAGGAGTTGGATAAGAAGTATAATACCGAGGATCTTGATATTGAAAAATACTCTGTTATAAAATTCCTTAAATTCCAAATGGCTGAGAGTAAATTGGTATCGGAGTAGGCACACGAATTTCTATTATTGTTCCATGGTTTAATAGAGGCTAAAATGAAGCTTCTTGAGAAGTTTTAAGTTATGTCTGTCATTTAAAAATTTCCTAAATTTTGGGTGGATTTTGGAATGACTCTCAAGCATAAGAAGAGAAACATTTAAAAATTTCCTAAATCTTGGGTGGATTTTGGAATGACTCTCAAGCATATGAAATAGAAACCTGTTGTACCTGTGGAGTCTAAGGTGAACGTCATGACATCTAAAGGTAAGGAGAATAAAAATAAGAACAATAAAAACAAAACGAAGGCCAAATTCAAGATCCAAAAGAAATCTAAGAACAAACCATGCTGGCACTGTGGGCAAATTGGGCACTGGAAGGACTATTCTAACAAAGCTCAACAAAAGATCATGGAGAGGAATCCTTAAGTGAATGTGATCACTGAGGAAGCCGACCCTAGCAATGAGTATGACTCAATAAAATTTGAACTCTATGTTATTCATGATCCTACTGAATGGCTCGTGGATACTGGAGCTAATATACATATTTGTGATGCTAGATCGTTCTTTTCTTCCTATTAAGCCTGCAGTGACATGACTGTGAAGATAGAGGAACGATTCTGCAGCCAAGGTAGTGAGATCCAGATGCGTGGACTTAAGGTTTTCCTCGAGACGAGTCTAGACATTGTGTAGGGTATTTCACGTTCCTGTTATGAAAAAGAATGTTCTTTCTTGTTCCTTATCAGTTAGAGAGGGTTTTGAGCTAAACATTAAATGTAATAAAGTTATTTTTGGAAAGGGGTATTTGGTAGATTTTGATTTATTATTTAGAGTGATGTGATGTGGATGTATTATTTAGAAATGCTCTAAATAATGTTAGTTTTCATTTGATTCAATCTGCTTGTAGTAATATAAAATCTTGTGATATATGGCATAGTAGATTAGGTCATATAAATTTCAATTCTTTAAAAAGAATGATGAAATTAAATATGATTCTTGAAAATACCATAGATAAAACTAAGAAATGCAAGATATATGTGTAGGCTAAACAAATTAGGAAGCCTTTTCACTCTATTACTAGAGATACAAAGGCTTTAGATTTGGTGCACACGGATATCTACAAGTTTAATGGTGCATTGACTAAGGATAATAAAAAGTATTTTACTACCTTTATAGATGACAGTAACAGATACTGATATGTGTATTTATTTAAGTCCAAGAATGAGGCATTAAGTAAATTCCTCATCTTTAAGGAAGAAGCAGAAACACAAATTGAGAAAACTTTTAAGAGATTGAGGTCAGATAGAGGAGGAAAATATACACCCAACTTATTTGATGAATAGTGCCAAGCTTTTGGTATAGTTTATGAAGTGATAGTCCCATATTCCTCTCAATCTAATGGAATAGTAGAGTGAAAGAATAGGATCCTAACTGACATGGTTAACGCTTGATTGTGCAGCACTCATAGGTTTTAATATACCTAAATTAAATTAGATCCTAGCTTAACTTAGGAATTCTGCATACATACGCATCATACTTTGCATCATAGTTGATTCATTAGTTTTGTAAATAATAATGTCATATTATGATCTAATTGAGAGGTATTAATAATTGCAGGTAATTCGGGGCTATAGATGACCGATCCAATCATACAGATCTACTCAGAATGACGATGGGAGTCCAACGCCTCTGAGATCACATCGATTAGACTCCCGTAGCATCCTATGGAGTCCGCAGAAGAGCAAGGGCCAAGGGACAAATAGGTGGAAATTTGAACCTCAGATGTCAAATCCAACTGCACGGATGACTCCAGATCAATGATCGCAATCCAATGACATTTCGATCGGAGACCTAAAGCACCATCTACAAAGAAAAGAAGATGGATGGCCATGATGGCGCCACGTGGCGTCATCACAGCCGCCCAACAATGCCACCCAACCTCTGAAGGAAGCGCCCCCGTGCATTGTGGGCCATTGGATCATCATCCAACAGCCACCATACGCCCACGTTGCCGCTCCAGGCGCACCTCATCAAGGAAGGTCAAGATTGAGCCATTGGATCTCCATCCAACGGTTGAGAACAGCTGTGCGCGGAAATGGGAATGAAGCAATCCGTGCGCCTAGTGCAACGGTTAGTGCGCTGGAGCAGAAGGGCGAGACGCGCAATCGAAGCACGATCCATGTGAAATTGAGGCGGTAGCGACCGTAAGCGGAATCGCATCGTCGGATCTCCAATTGACATCAATGGCGTGACCGCGTGGCGAGCGGAGGAGAGTTAGATGGCCACGCGTGCGATTACGCGCACCCAAATGTGCGCACGTGCATTTGAAATCTAAAGGTGGTGCGGGCAAAGCGTTTAAGTCGTCCATCGCGAGATCGGATGACTAAGACTTGAGCGGTGATTAAGGCGCATGCGGTTAAAGAACGTGAAGGTGGTGTGGGCAAGCATGGGGCACAACCGTGCGATGACAATCTGAAGGACAAGGGTGCGCCACGTGTCAGCACCAAAGCACATCCGAGCGTTGGAGGCGTTTTGGAAGGCCTTTTGAAGCGCGATCTGATTTGTTGATCTCCTGATTGACGAATCTGATCAATCTGAGGTTGTTACACGAGTTGGAGGGCTTAAATGCCTACTTTGCCCCTCAATGAAGCTATAAAGGGAGGCCTAGGGCCCCTAGTTGAAGATCATATCTTCTACAACTCTCTTTAGACCCTCTCCAACTCTCCATATCTTCTTCTCTAGCTCTCTCCCTTTGAAATACCCACTAAGCCACCTTGGTGCACCGCTGCTGCTCTCCCCAACCTCTCTAGAAGGCCACCACAGACAACCCATGATGCCCTTATTCTGTTAGATTAGATAGTGATTTTGTTCATGTTCTAATTTATTTCTGTAACTCTATTAGTCATAAACTCTAGTTCTATTTGGCACTTCATGATCAACCAGCTTACTTGATTTGCTTTATATATATATTAGTTTGTAAGTAGTACCATGCAATTCAAATTCAGTTTATGAAATCAGAAGAGTTTTCTGCCTCCCTAAGTTCGATTGAGACTTACCTCTCGTTAAAATTATATTTGTTTCGATGTATTTCGCACTATACTACAACGTATTCATTCTTTTAAACGCGATCTACGCCTTGAACAATGCTCTCTTGCAAAGCTCAGGATTACCTACTTACATGTAGGGGGAAGCTTTGGATACGGCATGCTATATTCTAAATAGAGTTCCCCTCAAGCATAAGGTAAGTAGTCCATTTGAGATTTGGAGAAATAGAAACCAAGTTTGAAATACCTCAATGTGTGGGGCTACCTTGTAAAAGTGGTTATCCTAGAACACAGAAGGAAGAAGCTTGGACCTAAGATAGTTGACGTGGTCTTTTTGGGTTATGTTGATAATAGCTATGCCTATAGATTTTTTGTTATAAAATCTGAGATTTCAGGGATAGATGTCAACACTATTGTTGAGCTTTGTGATGCTACATTTTTTGAGGATATTTTTCCTATGAAGATTGGATTACCTCAAGGTATGACTTTAGATGATCTAACCACCACATCTGGTTCTATTTTTGATCAAGTGGAAAGGATGGCTAATGTGGGGGATAGCTCTTCCCGTTCTAAACCGAATCAAGTAGAAGAGTTTGAACCTAAGAGAAGTAAAGGACTAAGAATTGCCAAGGATTTGGAAAGTGATTTTATTATTTATTAAATTGAGGATGATCCCCCACTTATCATGATGTGGCTTCTTCTGAAGTTAAGCACTGGAAAGATACCATTAAGATTGAGATGGACTGAATCATCTCTAATAGCACTTGCGAGTTGGTTGAACTACCTCCAAGGTGTTCTACTATTGGGTGCAAGTGAGTGTTTACGAGAAAACTCAGGCTTGATGAATCTATTGAAAAATACAAAGCTAGACTTGTTACCAAGGGGTTTAAGGAAATGGAAGGAATCGATTATTTAGATACTTATTCTCCAATAAGTAGGATAACTACTATCCGAATGCTTATTGCATTGGCTTCTATTTATGATCTCATTATCCACCAAATGAATGTGAAGACCACCTTTCTTCATAGCGATTTTGAGGAGGAGATCTATATGAGCTAGCCTGAGGGATTTGTAGCTACTGGAAATGAGAAAAAGGTTTGCAAGCTTGTTAAATCTCTTTATGGTTTGAAACAAGCACCCAAGCAATGACATGAAAAGTTTCATAAGACTATGCAGTCTTTTGGTTTTGTTGGTCACAAATATGACAGGTATGTCTACTTTATAATTAAAAGTGATATGTGTATTGTCTTATGTCTATATATAGATATATTATTGTTTGGATCAGACATTAAAATTGTGAATGAAACTAAGTTATTCTTGAGTAGTAAGTTTGAGATGAAGGATATGGGTGTCGCAAATGTAATCCTAGGCCTTAAACTGATTCGGCCAGCAGAGGGGATACTTATTTCTCAATCTCATTATGTTGAGAAGGTTGAGAAATTTGGCTATAAAGATTGTAAGGTTGTAAGTACTTCTTTTGATTCATCAAAAACTCTTTATAAGAACAAAAGTGGAACGCCTGTTTCACAACTAAGATATTCACAGATTATACGAAGCTTGATATATTTGGCTAACTGTACAAGATCAGATATTTCTTTCTCTGTGTCTAAGTTGAGTAGATACACAAGCTGTCCTAATTATACTCATTGGGATGTCTTAGACCGAGTACTTAGGTATTTAAAGGGAACTGTTTCCCTTAATTTGCATTATAGTAAATATCATTTAGTTTTGGAAGGATATAGAGATGTAAGTTGAATCAGTCAAATGAAGAGTTCCGGGAGTAGCAGTGTCACAGGGTATGCCTTTACCCTTGGAGGCGATGTAGTCTCCTGGTAGTCTGCAAAACGGACCATTTTAACTCGATCTATCTTTGAGGCTGAGCTATGTACTTTAGACACCACTAGAATTGAGGCTGAATGGCTAAAAGGACTTCTTACAGAAATCCCTATGGTGGGTAAGCCAATTCCTGTGATTTCTTTGCATTGTGATAGCATTATTGCTATAGCAAAGATTGATAGTTTAAAGTTTAATCAGAAAACAAGAAGACATATCCAAATCAAACTCAAGTCTGTAAGAGATTTAGTATCTCAAGGAGTGATTGCTGTGAAATTTATAGGATGAAAGGATAACACAATAGATCTGTTTACTAAAGAATTTGATAGATCTTTAGTCCTTAAGTCTAGGCTTGGGATGAGACTGAGACCCATTAGGAGTTCACCCGCAACAACAACCCAACCTAATTGAGTGGAGATCCCACAAAGTAGGTTTAATGTGGTAACAAGTTATATGGGGAACTGGTTGACAGTTATTGTTAGATGTTTTTGCATTTAAGTCCAATCATTAGAAGCCTAAGTACTTTAAGTTGCAAATTTAGGAAGAACAAAGGCTCTGAATGGATTCAAACCTTTATGACAGGATGTGAGCAGTGCATCTTTGGAGAACACCACCTATGTGAGTGTCTTTTTTCTTTTTTGAAACATTGAGGATTGCTATCAAGATCCGATAGCAATCCGGAGGGTAGCATATTCCATAACAAAAAAGCAATTACAGGTAAGCCCAACTATGTATGAGAGACCAGCACTCCTTTACAATATTCTCACATCTCACCGATCTCTCCTGAAAAAGCTTATCATTACGCGCCCTCCATACACACCACAACACAGCTGCCATAGCCCCCACGGGCCGACCAGGAGTGATGCACCTCTGCCATACTGCATCCCAGGAGGGGAGGGGTTCTAAACAAACCAACCTCCATATCTTATCCGTGATCAAACAGGAAGAGAAAATGTGTGATGCACTATCAGAATGAAACCCACAAAGAGGACAGGCATTTAGCATCGTCCCCATCCTTCTGTGTCTTAGATCACCAGTGATCAACCCATCACGTCTGCATAGCCATAGGAAGATCTGAACCTTTAAAGGAACTTTTAGGAGCCAAATCTTTCTGTCAATAGGGTCCCATTCCACCTCACTATTGGCTCTAATAACTTTCTTATACGCTTGCTTCATTGAAAAACCACCCTGCCAACAGTATCTATCCCATTATTCACAAGCTGCAGTTGCTGTAGACTCGCCATCATTTTCTGCCTCTCCTCCCACAAACGAGTGCCCGGCCTGCACTGCTGCAGTCCTTCCAGCCGCCAGCATCCTTCTTCTTGAGACCATAGACAGCAAACTGTGGCTTCCTTATCTGCAGCAGCATCATACACCCTCGGATAGACCTCTTTTAGCAAGCCCAAGTCAGACCATCGCTCATTCCATAGGTTGAAGCCTCTACCATCTCCAAGCTTTGGTTGCAGCAGATGCAATAGCTGGTGACTGCAGCAATCACTGAGCGCCAAAAGGGAGAAGGCTTCTTCGGCTGAAGCCTTCGCAAACTGCTATTAGATTCACCATAGCAGTCCCTGATCAGGTCCTCCATCAGCCCCTCCTTGCCATACAGAATCCTGATGGCCCATTTCAGCAACAAGGCTTCATTGAACTCCTTAAGAGCTTTAATTCCCAGCCCCCCAATCTCCTTAGGTCTGCAGATACGATTCCATCTGATGGGCTACATGAATCCGCCCTCATGACCTGCACCCTTCCAAAAGAATCTCTTCCAAATACATTTAGGGGCCTTAAAAATGCTGAAGTAGAAAACCTGTATGGCTGTATGGCTGTTATGACTGAATTAAGTAGGATTAACCTTCCACCTTTGGAAAGAAATCTACTACTCCAGCCCTGCAGCTTACCAGACACCCTCTCAAAAAGAACATTCCAATCTGACTTTTTCAGTTTTGTGGCCCTTAGAGGTAGACCAAGGTATCTCAGTGGCAATTTAGCACGGGGTGACCCCAAAACACCCTCCAGCTCCCTCTACTCCTGTTCATTCATGCCAAAGCAAATCAAAATCGATTTATCCTTGTTTAGACATAATCCTGAAATGTCACCAAAAATCTTTACCAGTAACCCCAGAACATGTGCCTCAGACCTGGATCCCTCAACAAAAAACACCGTGTCGTCTGCATACTGTAAGATGGGGGCTAGGTTTCCCCTGTTAGACAGTGAGTATCCTTTAATAATTCCCACCTCAGCCAATTTGCGAGCATACCTTGCAAGTCCGTCCACCGCAAGGTTGAAGATTAGTGGGGCTAAGGGGCATCCTTGTCTAACCCCCCACTGGGGTTGGATCCATGCTCCACATGGCCTACCATTGACCAAAGGGGAAAAAGAAGCCGTAGTGATACATCGTTTCATCCATTGGGTCCAAAGAGGAGGAAAACCTCTTCTTTTAAATATCTCCCACAGGTACGACCAAGAGATCGAATCATAGGCCTTCTGGAAATCCACTTTCCACATGAAAGCCTTGCACTTTCTTCACCATTAACCATTTCCTGAGCCAAAAGGAAGGATTCTTGAAGAGATCTGTTGGGCAAGAAGGCACCTGCACTGGATGAATTAGATCCTGTAATACAACCCTCAGCCTATTAGACAAGGTCTTGCTGATGATAAGATAGATGGAGTTTGAGAGGGAAATCAGCTTGAACTCAGAGAAGTGCTCTGCACCCATTGATTTAGGCAAAAGAAACATGTAGGACTTGTTAATCCTCTCAAAACCTGCATTCCCCACCTCAAAATCTCTGATAACATCCATCACCTCCTTACCCACCACACCCCACATCTCCTTGTAAAAGAAAACCTATACTCCATCCGGGCTCGGAGAGCCTTCCACATTTAAATCACTAATTGCTTGCAAGGTCTCCCATTCAGTAATAGGTGCTGTCAATAGCTTAGCCTATTCACTCGACACCCTAGGACCCTCATTTCCTGCCATTCTCCAATTCCCCCTCTTAGATGCCCGAGATGCCTCTCTAAAATATTTGATGGCTTCAGATTTAATCTCCTGATTAGAAGAGACTCTATGTCCATCACAAAGAACAGAGGATATAAAATTAGCACGTCTCCAAGAACTAGCTGCAAGATGAAAAAACTTTGTATTGGCATCCCCCTCCTTAAGCCATAGCTGCCTGGATCTCTCCCTCCAATCGATTTCTTGTTTTAGGTCTTCATCAAGAACCACACCCTGCCATATTTTTCTTTCAGCCAACTCATCTTCCGACAACCGGTCAACTTCTTCCTTGGAGTCTAGCTCTTGAATTTTCCCCAGAGCT
Organism: Thalassia testudinum; assembly: GCA_037157565.1. Classification (NCBI taxonomy): domain Eukaryota; kingdom Viridiplantae; phylum Streptophyta; class Magnoliopsida; order Alismatales; family Hydrocharitaceae; genus Thalassia; species Thalassia testudinum. The sequence continues at coordinate 12,979,043 of JAZHRO010000010.1, forward strand.
TCCCTTTTCCTCTGTCCCCTCAGCAAACCAACAGTAGATCCATACTCTTTCAAGATCATGCGTAAACTAGCCAACTTGGCTGACAGCCTGACAGTGGCAGATCCCTGGACCTTTTTAGCTCTCCACCAAGAGCTGATCATCTGGTAAAAACTTGGTTCAAACAACCACAAGCGTCTCATTTTGAAGTAGGATCCAGTCTGATTTTCTTCCCCACTATCCCATACCAGCGAGGTATGATCTGAAAAGGGTCGGCTCAGCCCACTCACATTCGACAACTAAATCTAACAAGGATGTCCACATTCCCGAAGAATCTATCCAGCCTGGAAGCCAGCCCCTGCCCATTTCGCCAAGTAAATTTCACACTTGAGGAGGGATATTCATTCAACTGCAGAGATTGAACCATCATTTGAAACCCAATACTCGAACTGTCCATGCTGCCATTTGGCCTATCAGCCCCTGTCAACACACAATTAAAGTCTCCACCTGTCAGCCACATTCCCCCCTGCACCAAATCAGCCACCGCAGACCACTCCTACAGCTCTTGCCTGGCAGCTGCATTACAAGGACCATAAACACTAGTAATCCAAATATATTCCTGCCCCTGTTGAATCTGGAATTTGCATGATAGCATTTGTCTAGCTTTGTGAACCTCCAAACAGTGAGCCCACCTCTTCCTCCACCAGATAGCAATGCCACCCGACCTCCCATTTGCATCTGTCTGCACACAACCATTCATCCCTGAGGCTATCAAGTCGGACCACAGCTTGTTAGAATTCCCTTCAATGCGTGTCTCTTGAATGAGCGCACAATCGATTCCCCATTCTCTCAAATATCTCATCAAGGGCGCCCTCCGGCATTTATCGCGCAACCCACGGACGTTCCAAGTGAGGACCCTCATCAATCCTCACTGGAGCTCTCTCTCTCGAGGGAATGGCATTTGCACACTTGCATGACCTTCGCAACCTCATCTTCATCCATCAATATAATAGCCTTTGCTTTTCTCTGCCGCAGACTATACGATGATCTCCCTTGCCATTCTTTGCGCGAGATCCCCCTTCACATTTATGGTTTTCTTTCTCCTGCAGGTCCTGCTGTTCCCTTACAGACTCAGGCTGCGCACCCACACTCCCCTACTCCTCATTCTCCACACCATCAGACAATACTTCCCCTGCCATTGTGGGCGACGATTCTGCCATTTCCTCTCCACCCATTTCCTCCTTTTCTTCAATCTGAATCCCCCTCATCTCCCCTTCACAGCAGCCCTTCCCAGCTTCGGCAACTAGAGGTTCATTGCCATGAATCGAGCACAGCTCCTGAGCCATCGCCTCCTCATCAGCTTCAGATCCAGACGACTTAAATCGCTCTGCCACAGTACCCCCCACCACAAATTTCAGCCTCAGCATCCAGGAGCTACCACCGCACCTCAAAATTAGATTGTCAGGTATGGAACCAGCGATGAAGACAACAACCTTCACACTCATCAGACGTCCATTCCCCTCTAGCACTCCAACGTTCGCATCCTCTACCACTGTTGTGAAGCTAGAAATCATCGTCGACACAACCTCCTTTGACCTCAAGTGCAGAGGCAGACCCTCGATCTCTAGTTTTCCCTTTCTGTTTCCCACTCTCTGGGGAGGTCTCTCCGGCAGTGCTCCGTCAAAAGGAGAAACTAGTCTCCAGATCACCGTGCAGCCTTCGTTGCAAGATGTTTGAAACCGCAGCTTCTCGACGTCCCCCATACCCAACCCATAGAGAACAAAGCGTGTATCTGATAGAAAAGAAATCTGCCACGAGTTGGTCGAAAGGGATAGAGAGGTTACCAGGGTGCGAACATTCTCCGCTGACGGGCTTTCAGACATAACCTCTCCCACCAAAGCTCCACGCAGGGCCATCTCCGTAGCTTTGATGTTCTCCATCATCGGTACCTCCACATCAGCCACAAGCCCCACCGATTGATGCAGAGCTGGGGGTGGAGGCGGAATCTGCGCAGCCCTAAAATTCAAATTTCCCGAGGGCGGGAAAGGGCGAGTAGCCCTCTGTGCCCCCCACCTCCTACACGAATCCCTTTTGTGATCGAAACCCCCGCATCCCAGACAGACCACAGGGAATCGGCAGGTGGCGGCCATGTGTCCCCGCCACCAGCATTGAAAACACATCACCTTGCCGAGCAGCTTTGCACCTCTTCTACCAGACCACCGCTCCTCCATCCCCCTACCACCGCAAGTCGCAGACACCCCCCGCTCCTTCCTCCTCCAGCCCTTAGGTCTCCAAATTTGCCAACCTTCCCCTACCCTACTCCCACCCGCTGTCACCCCAAGACCGCCTGGTGTCGTGACAGCCATCGGAGATCTAGAGTTATTTGAAATGATTTTTAATACCCAATTTGACCTATCTCCTCTACATTGTCTATCTACTCTTTAAGTTTTACAAGCACCACCTATGTGAGTGTTACTGTGGGCCGCAGGTAAAGGAATATGATCTTTCCTGGTTACACTCATGAAACAGGATAGAGTGCATGAGCACCAACCCTGAATATTATCACCAAGAACTTCATTCCGTTGTCACCACTATACGCCCCATATCAAAGGTCTAGAGTTTAAGACTAGTTTCACTTTATTCCTATGGTGGTGAAGATGGATGACTTAGGTAAGGGTTAAAACCGGAAGGTACCTTTACTGAAAGAAGAGTGTGGTAGCTAAGGAATTTATCGTTGAATTTCAACGATGAATTTGTGGGGGAATGTTGGATTTGAGAGCCTAATTGTATCAATCAGGATGCAATTGTTATATGTTGATATGGGAATTCATGTTGAAATCAATATGATTTAGGAGAGGTTTTTAATCCCATATTGGAAGTGGACAAACCTTTTGGTGAGAATGAGTTATGTTTAGTCAATCAATTAGTTTGGTCGAACAAAAAGTTAAGTTTGATTGATCAATTGATTTTCATTGATCAATGGATTTAATTGGTTGATCAATTGTCGTATTTCTATAAAACAGGAATTTCCATAAATATCTGATCGTGAGCTCTATATAAGGGCCACGAGGTGACTCTAATTTAACACACAACAAGAGTAAAAAAACTCTCTTCTCTTTCTCATTCTTATCTCTCTTTCTTGGTACGTTCGTTCGACGTGAGATTAGCAGAAAAATCTTCAATCACTTTTGTCGATTTCGCACAAAGAGATTAAGAGATCAACGAGAAATTTTTGGTTGATCAAATCATTAAATTGGTAGATCAATCAGGAATTTAGTTGGAAACCAAATTACCCCGACTTCATTCTACTGAGGTGATTTTTGAAGGCATTCAAGGTCGGAGTGCATTGAATCTTGGAGGTGGATCGTCGTATATTGTGAAGAGTTCATCAGGCCGCGACGTACCGGTATTATGGGGGGGTGATACATTCTTTAAGAGAAGTTCTTAATAGATGCTTCGATCGGAGTAATCTTTAACATTTCTTCATTTTATTTATTTGTGCTATTGCACATTATTTGTTCTTTATTTTATTTTGGATCTTGTCAAATTATGTTTGACTTGCTTGATTTAATATTTTTTATTTATGTGAAAACGTTGGAAATATATATGTTTTTATTTATTTGTTTCCTTTATGTGTTTATTTCAACAACAGGTCCACCTGACTATCACCTCATGATGATATTCTTTATATATTTGATGTAGGATAGGAGTGCCATATTGATTTGAAACTTTATATATAACATGCTCATATTGAGTGATTTTAATCTTTGAATTTTCATTTCAGAACATTAATTATAGTAGAAAATATTAAGTAAACTTTACCTAAATTATGTATCGGTAAACTTTGCACTCATTTTATATATATATATATATATATATATGGGGGTTGAGAGTACACAGGTGATCCGCATGTAAGTTATATACAGATGTGATAATTTCTTCCACTATGAATAATATTTTCGAATGAAATTTGAAGATTGAGATCACTTTATATGAAAATGTTACGTACAAAATTTAAAGCCAATCTAACACTCTTAGCACATATATCGAAGGAAGCTTATTTTATATGGCTAAGTATTATGAAATTTAACCTTGATGGACGTAGGTGTTAAGAGTGTCAATTAACTTCTAATTTGATGCATAATATGTTCATATAAAATGATTCTAATTTCTAAATTTTCAATCAATATATTACATATAATAGAAAATAATGCTCACCTGTACATAATTTATATACAAGTCAAAGAGGGGCTATGTACCGATGATGAACGTACGATCATACGAACTTTGTAAAGCTACTACTGCCATAGGCCACGTATTATTTCCCATTAGGTTGTGATCAGAACCATGAGTTTTGCTTTCACATCCAGATGGTTCCATGTGTAGGAGATTGAAAATGGTCAATAGATAAGATCATTTGGCGACAATTAAGGCTTAGTTTAATTGAAAGGTTGATCCTAACAAATAGGGATAATCTTCGATTACTTTGTTGATTAAAATCATCTTCTAAAATTTATATTTTAAAAAGAAATGGACACGAGTACAGAAATACATGGTGTAATGTATTTTACAATACATGTGTAGAGGTACAACAAAAAATGATATTTCACAGGTGGTAAACCATTCTATTACATGGAAAGTACTTCCCTACAACTAAAAAATCATTTCCCACCATTTTTAATCAGTGAAAAGTGGTATTCAACTGATAGAAAATAATATTTTACCTGTGGAAAGTGTATTCCACCCATGGAAAGCCATTCGTGCACGTGGAAAATTACTTCCCTCCATTTTTAATCACTGGAAAATGATTTTCAACAAGTTAAAAATCATATTCTACCGATGAAAAATCATTTCTCACTATTTTCAACTAATGAAAATTGATATTCCACCTGTTGGAAATAGTATTGCATATTCCATTTTTTCCACTCGTGATTTTGACGGTGGTGGTGGTAAACCCCACAATATCTGATTAATTTATTGGAGTGCACGATCACCATTACTTTTTTTTGATATCTCCACTAATGTGTTATAAAATGTGTTGTAGCATGCGTCTCATTACTTTTTTTCAAAAGAAAATATGGATTTGGCAAAATGTGAATTCACATTAATGTTAAGATGAAATTGGTGTTAATAGGGATGAGCATTAGGTTGGGCTCTTACAGGCTAGGCTAGGCTCGACTCGACCTAAGCCCATTTAATAAATGAGCTAAAAAGGCAGCCCAAGGCCCAGCCTAAAATAAAATTTCTTAGCCCAAGCCCAACCCGACCTAAAAAACAATGGACTTAGGTCGACCCATTTATTCATGGTCTAATTATTTATTTCAGTTATACCTATAAATCAATATCTATAGTGAGCTTCGTATCAATAATTATTTTAAAAGTATAAAAGATAATATGATTTTGTACAAGTAAGAAAAAATGACTTTTAAAGGATAATTATCTTTTTTTAGTTATGTAAATGGTGGGGTTATTATATTTGTCTTTTGTGTGTATTAAAAAAATTTTAAATCTTCGTAGGTGCAAGTCCAACCAAAATGATCCAGCTACTTGTATTGTAAATATTTAGCTTGAATATTCAACATACATAACATATACCAAGCCAACCAAATGTAATTAAGGAAAAATTATAATAAAAAATAAAAATACCAATCTTATGTGTTCATATTTAGTTCGAATCTGGATGTTGACGCTTTCTTTATGGCAAGAAATCAATGGTTCATATCTAATTCGAACAAAATTGTAGAATTACACTGCACAAATTACAGTTGTAGGGAGTACATGGGTTAAAATTTTGTTGATTAAACAATAGCAAGAATGGTCAATGTTTATTTAGTGTTTAATGTATGATACATATATGATATATATTTTGATAGACAGTATGAATATATATTCCTATATGATATATATTAATGCAACTGAGCCAACAGGCTATACTTTAAGGCAACCCCATAAATGAACCAATGAACTAAGCTGGGTTTAGGCCACCTCGACCCAAGACCCAGCCCATTTAATAAATGAATCATATTTATAACCTAAGCTTGGCCCAAGTTAATTTCCGACTTGGGCTTAGGCCAACCCAATTAGGCTAGGCCTCAAGTTAGGTTGAGCCAACCTAATGCTCATCCCTGGGGGTTAACCCTCCTTTTTTTTATTTCACTTTTCTGACATCATACGTTAACAAATGTTTCAAATAAGCAAAAATGAGTGTTAACCTCTCATACAAAGTAAACAAACAAGAGGGTTAACACCCCCTTTACTTTTGTAAACTTTATTTTTATAAAATCTTAAGACTAGTTTACTAGAAAGGTTAAGAAAGTAATATTAAGAAATGTGAAATTAGTGTTAACCATTAATTATATTTACTTGTAGAGTTATATTAATACTAGTTTGTATTTACAAGAATTGATGTTAACTTATGGTTTTAACCTTATAATGTTTACTTGATAATGGTGCTATAGAGATCAAGAGAAAGGGAGGTGATAGGTGTTAGAGAGAAAGGGTTGCATGTGACTTTAACACAAGTTTAGTTAATACCAATGATAACCGAGGTTAGGCAATTTGATGTTAGAAGAAGAAAACCAACGTTAAGTAAAGGGCGGTTAAGTAGTGAAGTAAACATGAGTTAACCTGTCTTTAGAGAGGTTAGCCTCCCAAATAGACTAGACCTCCAGTAAATTAGCCTTAAAATTATGCTTTGGACGTTATTTTGAGAGCAAAATCAAATGAGGATACAGATATTGATGGGGGTTTTAAAACTAAGGGCTAGTTGACTTCTTGGATTAACTGTTGCTTATTTCTCACCTTAACCCCAATTTGCAAAACTTGATTTGAGGTGTGAAAACATGTGTTTTGCTGAAATCAATTCATACCAATGTTAGGCAAACACAGGTTAACAGCATCTCTCATCCCCACATCTCTAACACGTCCCCTTAATGCCCAAATGGACAATCACCCTCCCTCACCCAAATCACCTTTGTCATGGGCAACAAATGCTAGCTCCATCATGGCCCCCTTGAATAATATGATCCCTCCATCAATCAATCCAGTTAGTTAAAATTAAAAACTATAACATCTTGATCATATTGGGAATCGGGATAGCAACTTAGAAACATAATACTACATGCACTCGTTAAAAATCGAATATCATTAATATTATTTGTTATAGTGCAACGATAATATTAAAAAATCTTTGATGATATATGATTTAAAATTAAAATTTTTAAGTATCACCAAAATATTTAGTTTAAATCTGACATATCACATATTTATACTTAACAAGCTTAACTACCTTGTAAAGATAAAAGGATCCTATTTATAATTTTAATATCACTATCAAGTAAATACCACAGTAATCATAGAACTTAACATTAACTTAAATAAACATAAATTGATGTTAATACAATTAAGTAAATGAAAATGAAAGTTAATATCAGCACTATATTTTTCAACACTAATTTCTTAACTCCTCAAGTAAGCTAATCCTAAAAGTCAAGACTACTGGCTACCCTATCTGAGTTCCAAGAAATATTAATAGAAAAATACAAAGTCAGGAAGGCAATTGCTCCCTCCTACGCTCCAAGCTCCATGAGGTGTCCTCTGGCCTCGACCCTATTCAAACTCCATTCGGGGATTCTTCCGAAAACGTTGCTTTCCCAATCGTGAATTTTAGATGCCATTTGAATAGGGCCAGGGACAAAAGCTCTAAATCTTTGTTTGTGGAGTTCTACTAAAAAATACACGTATTTTGAAGCTTTGTGTCCATTACCGATATCAAAAGGACTAACTAAATCTAGATATCCTATGATATGATTCAACCGATATTTGTCATACTTTTATCACATTTAGAACCAAGTACTAATTTAATTAGTGAAGGTGACGTAGTTATTAATTGTATATGTTAAAAACAAACAGGAATACCATGGTACGTAAGAAGGAACAAGCTGCAATTTGTTCTTTCATTAGTTTCTAACTTTTTGCTTATTGATTAAAGGAAATTAAATTACCATCCTGTAAAGATTCATCCCACTTTTAACCTTTTAAAATATCTGGAGTCTTAGTCAGAGGTCTGTTCAGACGTCTGGAATATTTCTCGGATGTCTGAAAATGAAATTTTTGTACGTACTTTGCGCTCTGCACGCGGGCGACGCGTAGAACTCCTTTTTCCTCTCTCTCCTTTCCACCTTCCTGCCCGAACCCTAAGCTCCCCACTCCATCTATAAAGACCCCTCCCCTCCTCTCCTCTCCACTCAACACACCACCACCACACCCCACCTTCACCTTTAGAGTTGCAGGAGTCGTGAGAGGAGGTGAGCGAGGGAGAGCGGGAGGGCGCGAAGAAGGAGAGTGCGGGAGGAGGCCGAGGTCAGCAGCTTCGGTAGAAGCTCGGCGGAGCTCGCACGGCAACCGTGGGCACGTATGGGAGGAGGAGAGAGTCCGGAGAGGCGTCTTCGACCACCTGCAGCGACTGGAGCTGCGACGGCGCGTGGCGGAAAGCGCTGGAAGCGGGTTTTAATACTAGAAATTTTCCAATATCAGACGTCTGGAGTGGAGTCCAGACGACTGGCGGAGCATCTGGACATCTGGAGTCAAGACCAGACATCTGAAAGCTCCTTTATCACGAAGGTACGTTCTTTTCGCGGTTACAACCATGCAGGCCGCACCACAGAAGGATTTGTCTGCCTAATTTTGGGTGGCTGCGACTGTCATACGCAGGAGCAACCTTGGGAAGGAGCGCGGAATGCTCTCCCACGCACTTTCGGACGTCTGATCAGCTCACCAGACAACTGGAGGTGCTTCCAGACGACTGGAGTAGTGGTCCAACATCTGAAACTACCTTCAGACGATCGCAGAGGAGTCCTAGACATCTGAGGACACTGCAAGGACTTGAGGTGAGATTCTGTATCTTTTAAGACGTCTGAACTTGTTCCCAAACGTCTGATTTTGGTCAGTAGACACATTGTTGACAAGTTTGGGGTCCGATTGAGATCTGTTTTACTCAAACAAATTATCTGTAATTTCCTTGCGAGTTTCTCTACGTACTAGAAACCTTTGTACACTGTTCTAAACCTTTCTTTTGTGATGTATTTCCTGGTATAGGGTTTCGACCTGCTGCATGTTTGGGGCTCGCAGAGACGCCTGGGTCTGCGGTTCGAGCCCCCATTACTTCCGGATTGTCTGGTAGAGTGGTCTCCTTCTGTTAATCATATTAAATAAGAATGTGCCTGTGGAATTAGCCAACTGGAATCCTAGGATGTGGCATGAATCCTAGGACAGAGAAATGAATGAACCATTTATACTACATGACTGAATTTGTACACATGATTAAGTTAAACTACTAACAATTGCCTGTAATATAGTTGTGAGCTGCCTGTTAGAATATGAGTTGTCTGAGATAAATGAACAATTACTTGTGAAATCATCAGTTGTATGTATTGAATTATGTAAACACGAGCTGCCTGTATATAAACGAGCACTGAATTGTGAATGGTGGAATCTGGATCGGAATAATGTGGCGAATATGAGCATGAACCCTAAGGGGGGTTAGGAGTAGAGCTCCTGTGGTCAGATGGAAATCTGGAATGTAGATGGGAAGTGTGTTGGCCCTTGAGTACGTGGTACTAAGGAGAGCGACTGTCCCCTTTTCGCGTAGAGCGGAGCTAGCCGCCCTGGGGTTGAGACCCGGGGTTAGGATTGACCACTCTACATTGACTCCTGTTGGCCCTCGTGTACACGGTACCGAGGCGAGCTACTAGTGGAGGGAGAGAGCTAGCCACTTCACGGGGTTCGGGGTTACGCCAACCACCCTACATCGACTTGTTAGGCCCTCTGGGCAAACCGGGGTAGTCAAACGAGGGTGCGCAGACTGTGAAGGGGCAACTCCCCTGTTTCGTTCTGAGGGGCGAGGCCCCTATTTCTGATAGGGGTAGGCTTTATACTGTTCCGTGCTGTACTTTGGACGTACCCGTTAGCGAAAACGACTGACCGCGTGTCAGTGCGGGGTAGCTACTCGTGTGCTTATCACGCGTGTCGTAGTCACCGCTATGTCTTGACAGTGACCTCAGGGTGGTTGACTGGGTGTAGGACTACTACGGGGGATTCTCTCAGCCAGAAGAGTATCACGTGTACTTTCTACTCTTCGGAAAAGACTGCAATCAAGATCATTCCCATGAGAAACATACAAGATCAAGAAAATCTGAAAGTTTGAGGAAAATAGGTGAAAGAAAAAATAAATACATATAAAATAAAATAATTAGAAAATAAAATTAAACGTGTTATTTTTACTGCTTTAGATAGTATACATACTACTCTACTCAGCGTTCGCTGACTTTATCTTTTTCATAACATTGTTTAGGATCAGGAGTTGAGTAGCTCGAGCTTCCGACTACGGAGGGTGCTGAGCTCAGTCGAGCCCAGCCGTAGTTTCAGCACTTTCTCGTTGTTTCCTCTGACTATTGTAGTGAGTTTCAGACTTTTAGCTGCTGTTCTTGTTACTGTTACTTTTGCTTCCGTTGTTTCTGTTGTTGTGGTGGTATGTAATGGAACAACTGTTTTACTTTCCTTTACTGCTTTGTACGTTTTTATTGCTTAGTTATATTGTATGTGTGAATGTGATTTACCTTCCTACTTTTTGATTATTTTTTGTTGAACAACTGGGTCTTAGGATTAGTCAAGACGATCCGGTCTTGAGTCCTATAGGGATCCAGGAACTGGGTCGTAACAAGATGGTATAAGAGCAAGATCGTCCCAAGAAATAAACCAACTGACTTGAGAATAACCGTTCACGTGCATGTAACTAGGGTAGTCACCACAACGTATCGCTTTAATATCCATTCTGAATCCTTTTTCGAAAAAATTCGATAGCGTTGACCATTTTGTTCTGTCTTTCGCATCTCCTTGTAGGAGATACCTCGTCGGGGAGTTCTCGAGGCAGGTCGTGGTCGCGGCCGTAGACGAGGTCGGAGGGGCGGACGTGCCGGGCCTAAAGTTGATCCACCTCTTCTGTCGGACGTTCAGGCCCAGGATCTCGCCCAGCTAATTAGAGACATAGTGCGAGAGGACCTCCACCAGCTTACACGGGCACCTCTCCCCGAAGACGTGGAGGGGGAGTCTTCGGTGGGACAGAGAGACCGCCGCAGCACCGGACGAGTAGGAGGGGGTGGCCCATCGCCCCCACCGCACTCTGACACTTTCGAGCACGAGCCCTCATTGCTTGGAGGCATGCCCGTTGCCCCACTGCGTCTATACCACGAGCTTTTTGGACAGTTCCGGAAGCTGAAGCCCCCTCCTTCAAGGGGGATGAGGACCCGTCTGAGGCAGAGGACTAGCTGGAGCAGATAGAGAAGGTGTTTGACACCCTTCGCCCTCCTGCGGAGTGCTGTGTGGCCTTTCCCACGTACCAGCTAGAGAGAGTGGCACACAGGTGGTAGAGGGCAGTCAGAGGCCAAGAGAGGGGAGAGCCGATGTGGGACCAGTTCGTGACCCTTTTCTGCGAGCAGTACTTTCTGTAGATTTAGTAGGACTAGAGGAGGCGAGAGTTCCACACTCTCCGCCAAGGGACGATGACTGTTAGTGCGTGTCACACGCGCTTCCTGGAGCTGTCACGTTTTGCTTCGACAGCCATGGCTGCAAAGGAGTGCCTATGGAGGTTTACTGAAGGGCTCTGACCTGCTATTCGAGGGTATGACAAACCCCTGAAGCTGCCCACCTTCTCACGAGTAGTTGAGGCAGCCATGATTTACGAGGAGACCAACCTGACCGCACGAGATACCGACAGTGGACGGAAGATGCCTATCAGTCAGACTACTCTCAGGGCCGTCGAGAGAGGAGGCACGCGGCACCCGCAGGAGAGCCGTCTCGTTTTGCAGGATAGTCAGTGGCCTTTGGGAGCCCCAGGCAGGGGCCAGCTGCCAGCACTGGGCCCCCGTCCAACCCTCAGCAAGGACCTATCGAGGGAGGGAGTCGAGTTCTCCTCTGCTACCAGCATGGCCAGTTGGGATACATTAGGAGGGACTGCTCATCTAGGGTTGGAGCACAGCAGATGCTCCTCGCACAGAGCACTGGAGGCCGAGTTGGTGGTCGTGGTCCCCAGGCGCATGGGGGAGGGCAGCAGTCACGAGGAGGGTACCGACCAGCGGTTGCTCGCCCAACCCAGAGTGTAGCTACTTCGTCTGCCATCGAGGGCTGAGGGGCATATCAACGCCCTTATACACAGAGATGCCAGGGTTTCCGGTTTAGTAGTGGCAAGTATGGTTACTGTTTCCGGCAGATTAGTGTACATACTTTTTAATTCCGGTGCCACACACTCTTTTGTTGCTGTGAGTTTTGCTGCCAATTTAGGACAGGACAGTGTGCTGTTAGAGAATCCGTTTGTGATAAGAGACCTAGGTGGCCAGTTGTTTGTAGCTGAGGAGGTCTATACGGACTGCGAGGTCAGTATAAGGGGGGCACAGCCTCCCTGCTGACCTGATTGTGATACCGATGGAGGATTTTGGCGTGATTCTAGGGATGGACTGGCTGTCCGCCTACCATACCTTGGTGGACTGTTCAGGAGGAAGATCATCTTCTCCATATCGGAGTTGCCTCACTTTGAGTTTCACGGATAGCCGGTGGACGAAGATTTCAGATGCGTTTCTGCACTTCGGCAAGCGAGGCTTTTTAGCCTGTGTAGTGGCAGAGCCTAGCCTTGTGGCTGACTTTCAAAATATTCTAGTGGTTTGTGAGTACCTCGATATGTTTCCAGAAGAGTTGTCAGGGCTACTGCCCGAGCGTGAGATTGAGTTTGAGATCTCACTGGTACCGGGAACCAGCTCCATTTCTACTGCACCGTACCGGATGGCACCACTTGAGCTACGAGAGCTCAAGTCACAACTATAGGACCTGTTGGAGAAGGGCTTTGTGAGGCCCAACGCATCTCCGTGGGGAGCCCCTGTGTTTGTGAAGAAGGATGATACCCTGCGACTTTGTGTTGACTACAGACAACTGAATAGGGCCACTATCAAGAACAAGTATCCGCTGCCGAGGATTGATGACCTTTTTGACCAGTTGCGAGATGCCACAGTGTTCTCCAAGATAGATCTGAGGTCAGGCTACCACCAATTGAGGATCAGGGAGACTGGCGTCTCCAAGACCGCTTTCCACACCCGGTATGGGCACTACGAGTTCTTGGTCATGCCGTTTAGGTTGACCAATGCACCTACCGCTTTTATGGATTTGATGAACCGGGTTTTCAGACCGTACTTGGATCAGTTTGTGGTGGTATTCATCGACGACGTGTTCATTTACTCACGGGATCAGGCACAGCACGGGCAACATCTACGGATGATTCTGGACACTTTGAGGCGACACAAGCTGTATGCCAAGTACAACAAGTGCGAGTTTTGGTTGAGACATGTGACTTTTTTTGGCCACATGATCTCGGGGATGGTTTGGCTGTGGACCCAACCAAAGTTGAGGCCGTACTCAGGTGGGAGAAGTCACGTACAGTGACAGAGATACGTAGCTTTTTGGGACTGGTAGGTTATTATTTGCGGTTTATCAGAGGATTCTCGCAGATTGCATATCCTATGACATTGACTCGGAAGGACGTGCCCTTTGCCTGGACAGATGCGTGTGAGGCATATTTTCAGGAGTTGAAGGAAAGATTGACTTCAGCTCCTGTACTTACCATCTCGGAAAGTAGTGGTGGCTTTGTGGTGTACACAGACGCTTCGTTGTATGGGTTAGGAGGTGTGCTCATGCAGCGAGGTCACGTTGTCGCTTATGCTTCGCGGCACTGAAGCCCCATGAGAATAGCTATCCTACCCATGATTTAGAGCTAGCAGCTGTTGTCTTTGCGCTGAAGACATGGAGGCACTACCTTTACGGTGAGACCTTTGAAATTTTCACAGATCATAAGAGCCTCAGATACTTGTTTGACCAGAATGAGCTTAACATGAGACAGAGACGTTGGTTAGACCTCCTGAAGGGCTACGACTGCAACATCTCCTACCATCCAGGGAAGGCCAATGTGGTGAATAACGCCTTGAGCCGGAAGGCGCCCGCCCACTTGGCTAGTCTACAGGCGCAGGGTTGGAGGCTCATGGAGGAGTTGGGCAGTTAGCGACCCCGGGAGTCACAGGGGTATTGTGAGGCAGTGACAATGACGCGGCAGACGCGACCAAGCTAATAAACCGCATCATCGTAGGGCAGATGACAGATCTGCACTTACAGATGCTGTGGGATAGAGTGCTGTTAGGGGAACCAAGTGACTTTTCTTTTACAAATGAGGTACTGCGCATGAGGGGACGTTTGTGCGTTCCCAGGGACGAGGGGTTGTTGAGAGAGCTCCTGACAGAGGCACACAGGTCCAAGTTCACCATACATCCCGGGAACACAAAGATGTATCATGATCTGAGATGCGACTTTTGGTGGAGAGGGATGAAGTGAGATGTTGGTGAGTTTGTGCAGCAGTGTTTAGTGTGCCAGCAGGTGAAGGCCGAACACCAGAGGCCTGTTGGACCGTTGGAGCCACTTGTGCCAGAGTGGAAGTGGGAGAGCATCACCATGGACTTTGTGATGAGCCTACCTGTTACCTAGCGAGGACACGACGCAGTCTGGGTGATAGTGCACGGGTTGACGAAGACGATGCGTTTCCTGCTGATCTGAGTCACCTTGAGACCAACACAGTTGGCAAAGAAATACATTCGCGATGTGGTACACCTGCACGGAGTTTCGCATGAGATTGTATCTGATAGGGATACCCGTTTTACTTCCTAATTTTGGGCTGAGTTTCAGCAGGCTTTGGGGACATATTGAGATTTAGAACCGCGTACCACCCCAGACGAACGAATAGTCAGAGCGCACCAGACACTTGAGGACCTTTTACACGCCTGTGTACTGGACTGGAGAGGCTCCTGGGAGGAGCATTTATCCCTGGCAGAGTTTGCATATAATAACATTTACCACTCGAGCATCGGCATTGCACCTTACGAGGCTCTGTATGGACGGAGGTGTACTGCACCCTTGAGTTGGGTCGAGGTGGGGACCAAGTGAGAGTTTGGCCCCAAGCTGATCCGGCAAAGTCAGGAGGTGATAGAATAGATCCACAGACGACTTCGCAATGTCAGGAGCAGGCAGAAGAGTTATGCTGACCGAAAACGCAGGGAGGTGTAGTTCGAGGTTGGGGATCACGTCTTTCTCCGCGTTTCACCGATGAAGGGCCTGCAGTATTTTGTGGTGAAAGGAAAGCTTGCGCCGAGGTTTGTGGGGTCCTTTGAGGTCCTGGAGCGGGTATGATCCGTTGCTTATCGGCTTACCCTTCCAACCTAGCTTTTTGGAGTGCACGACGTGTTCCACATGTCCAACCTCAGGAAGTACGTCGTCGATCTCAGTCATGTTCTGAGCCACGAGAGCATCGAGGTGGGTGACAACCTGACCTACCCCAAGAGATCAGTGCAGATACTAGACAGAGCCGTCTGGAGTTTGAGACGGAAGTAGGTACCACTGGTGAAGGTCTTATGGAGAAGCCAGTGGTACGAGGAGGCTACCTGAGAGCATGAGGCGGCGATGCGGGAGCGGTACCAGAGCTTTTTGAGGGTACGCCTTTTCGGACCTACTTCGGTGTTTTTTAAGTTTGTTATACTTTTTATGTTCCTTTTCCGCACCCTAGCTAGTGGAAGTTTCGGGGACGAAACTTCCTTTAAGTTTGTTATGATGTAAAGACCCGTCCCACTTTTAGCCTTTTAAGACGTCTGGAGTCTTAGTCAAACGTCTGTTCAGACGTCTGGAGCCTTTCTCGGACGTTTGAAAATGAAATTTTTGTACGCACTTTGCGCTTTGCGCGCGGGCAACACGCAGAACTCCTTTTTCCTCTCTCCTTTCCTCCTTCCTACCCGAACCCTAAGCCCCTCACTCCATCTATAAAGACCCCTCCCCTCCTCTCCTCTCCACTCCATACACCACCACCACACCCCACCTTCACCTTCAGAGCTGCGGGAGCCGCGAGAGGAGGTGAGCGAGGGAGAGTGGGAGGGCGCGAAGAAGGAGAGTGCAGGAGGAGGAGACCGAGGTCGGGAGCTTCGGTGGAAGCTCGGCAGAGCTCGTACGGCCACCGCGGGCGTGTGCGGGAGGAGGAAAGAGTCCGAAGAGGCGTCCTTGACCATCTGCAGCGACTGGAGCTGTAGCGGCGCGCGGCGGAAAGCGCTGGTAGCAGGTTCTAATACTGGAAATTTTCCAGTATCAGATGTCTGGAATGGAGTCCAAATGACTGGCGGAGCATCTGGACGTGTAGAGTTACGACCAGACGTCTGAAAGCTCCTTTATCGCGAAGGTACGTTTTTTTTGTGGTTACCGCCATGCAGGCTGCACCACAGAAGGATTTGTCTGCCTAATTTTGGGTGGCTGCGACTGTCGTACATAGAAGCAGCCTTAGGAAGGAGCGCGGAATGCTCTCTCACGCACTTTCGAACATCTAATCAGCTCACCAGACGACCAGAGGTGCTTCTAGACGACCGGAGTAGTGGTCCGACATCTGAAACTGCCTTCAGATGATAGTAGAGGAGTCCTAGACGTCTGAGGACACCACAGGGACTTGAGGTGAGATTCTGTATCTTTTAAGACGTCTGGACTTGTTCTCAGACATCTGATTTTGGTCAGTAAACACGTTTTTGACTCGTTTGGGGTTCGATCGGGATCCGTTTTAGGCAAACAAAGTATCTGTAGTTTCCTTGTGAGTTTCTCTACGTATTAGAAACCTTTGTACACTGTTCTAAACCTTCCTTTTATGATGTATTTCCTGGTATAGGATTTCGACCTGCTGTGTGTTTGAGGCTCGCAGAGACGCTTGGATCTGCGGTTCGAGCCCCCATTACTCCCGGATTGTCTGGTAGAGTGGTCTATTTCTGTTAATCATATTAAATAAAAATGTGCTTGTGGAATTAGCCAACTGGAACCCTAGGATGTGACATGAACTTTAGGACAGAGAAATGAATGAACCATTTATACTGCATGACTGAATTTATACATATGATTAAGTTAAACTGCTAGCAATTGCCTGTAATATAGTTGTGAGCTGCCTGTTAGAATATGAGTTGTCTAAGATAAATGAACAATTACCTGTGAAATCATCAGTTGTATGTATTGAATTATGGAAACACGAGCTGCCTATATATAAACAAGCACTGAATTGTGAATGATGGAATCTGGATCGGAATAATGTGGTGAACATGAGCATGAACCCTACGGAGAGTTAGGAGTAGAACTCCTATGGTCAGATGGAAATCTGGAATGTAGACGGGAAGTGTGCTGGCCCTTGAGTACGTGGTACCAAGGAGAGCGATTGTCCCCTTTTCGCGTAGACCGGAGATAGCCGCCCTGGAGTTAAGACCTGGGGTTAGGGTTGGTCACTCTACACCAACTCCTGTTGGCCCTCGTGTATGCGGTTTCGAGGCGAGCTACTAGTGTAGGGAGAAAGCTAGCTACCCCATGGGATCCGGGGTTCCGTTAGCCACCCTATGCAGACTTGTTAGGTCCTCTAGGCAAACCAAGGTAGTCAAATGAGGGTGCACAGACTGTGGAGGGGCGACTCCCCTACTTCGTTTGAAGGGCGAGACCTCTGTTTCTGAGAGGATTAGGCCTTATACTGTTCCGTGCTGTATTTTAGACGTACCCGCTAACGGAAACGACTGACCGCGTATCAGTGCAGGATAGCTACTCGTGAGCTTATCACGCGTGCCATAGTCACCGCTACGTCTTGACAGTGATCTCAAGGTGGTTGATTGGGTGTAGGACTATCACAGGGGACTCTCTCGACCAGGAGAGCACCACGTGTACCTTCTACTATTCGGAAAAGACTGCAATTAAGATCGGTTCCACGAGGAACATGCAAGATCAAGAAAATCTGAAAGTTTGAGGAAAATGGGTAAAAAAAAAGAAATATGTATAAAATAAAATAACTAGGAAAGATAATTAAACATGTTATTTTTACTGCTTTACATAGTATAGATACCACTTTACTCAATGTTCGCTGATTCTGTCTTTTTCATAACATTGTTTAGAATCAGGAGTTGAGCAACCCGAGCTTCTGACTGTGGAGGGTGTTGAACCCAGTCAAGCCCATCTGTAGTTTCAGCACTTTCTCGTTATTTTCCCTTACTGTTGTAATGAGTTTCAGACTTTTAACTACTGTTCTTGTTGCTGTTAATCCCACTTCCGTTGTTTCTGTTATTGTGGTGGTATGTAATAAAAACAACAGTTTTACTTTTCTTTACTGCTTTATATGTTTTTACTGTTTAATTATATTACATGTGAATATGATTTACTTTCTTACTTTTTGATTATTTTTTATTAAATGATTGAACATTAAAATTAATTGAGTTAAATCGATCTCGAATTATATAAAAAATCAAAAATTGAATCGTAACGCATCGTAAGTTGATTCTGCCCCCATTTATATGTGACCAAAAAATATACCACACTATCGAAGGAAACGAGTGGGCTCCCACTAACGTACGCGCGACATACACTTAAATAATCAACACCCATTCACATACGCAGGAGGGTTAGTCACCACTCAAAATAATAATAAAATAATAATAACTCGCCACATAGAAAAAATCTCAAAACATGCAAGTGAAAAATTTAAATATATCATTTAAAAATTATAATTTTTCACTTATTAATTTTACACTTTCATTATTGATAATTAAAATAAGACTTGAAAAATAATGCAGACGAGATTACCAATCCGATCCTCCACCTAAAAGTTATGCTGTTAATTGTCAACCCATGACTTTCATTTCTTATAAATGAGAAATCAAAATATATTAATAAAAAATAAAAATATATCAATAAATAATTTTTTTTACCTGAAAAGTATATTTCATCCGAAGAGTATTTTTCACAAAAAAAAATAATTATTAAAATCACCAAGTGCAATGTAAAAAACGTGAGTGAATGCATGACTGAAAAACCTATGCGTTGTAAAATGTATTTTCCTACCGACATCCATTTCTTACCTACTTCTCCGTGTCATGGATGTCTTACCTTACCTGAAAGTGCATGGCCGTGCATTCACACCCTGCATCTGATGGTGATGTCTCAAAGCAAAAGCCATGCCAAAAGCTGCATTCCTTCTCCGTCTTTCAAGTAGTGGGACCCTATGCATGCGGATGTTGCGCTGAGGGGTCATCAATTTAGTACCGTACGTTCCACGACGTGTTTAGGGCTATGTCAGGAGCTTCAATGACAGCATTTCAAACAAAAAAATCTCTTTAACCGAGTTTTTAACTAAGATGAATTCACCTGTACATAAATGCAGGAACACGATAACATGTAAATAGAGGAAATTCACCTGTACATAAATGCGTTTATATCACGTTTTCTTAGCAACAAATACCAAAGCAACGATAACAATAGGGGTTTTTACCCAATGTCCATGAAATCTTTTGTAATTACATGTATATTCCTCCCTACCTTTATGTTTTCATAGATACCCTTTTGAAGATTGAATTATTTATGGGCATGCCCTTGATCGGTAATGTGGATTCAAACTTCAAATACTTTTGTGATTTTATTTCGAGTTTTTTATATGTGTCGCTGCCAACAATGTGAAATTTACATGTTTACAACTATTTTCCTGTATTTACTTCAGCACCACCTAAATAAATACGCCATTTATGCAAGCCCAGTCCATTTATGAACGTCATTAAAGAGGTTGACTTAAAAGTATGATTTTTTTTAACCCTATGTTATATATTGCTTATCCCTTCTTTCTTTCCACCTCCCTCAGCTCTCCTTGCAGCACATCTACTGTGAACAAAAATGGGCATCTGGCTTTGCTTGGGGAAAATACTTTTTTTGGTTGAATGATCGTGTTTCACTAATAGAAAAGTTGCAAGAGTATGACCAATCAGATAAAAAATTAGAAATCATCTCGCAAATTTCATATTTCTTGTTTCTTATACTTTAGTCAAATTTGCTAATTATTTTAGTAAAATTGGTCAATAAATTGCAGACAAGTGTCGCAAGCTCCGGGTTCGAGAAGTATGGCATAGATTCAAGTGCCGTTTCGTTGCCCTTCAACAGTTACAGTAATCAGGGCAACGTTCAACGGCAGGACTTCACCACCTATGGTGGCAACAGCAATGGTGCAACACTATCCTTCACTTCTCACTCCAAGGACTCCAATGTCGTCAGGAATGGCTTCGACAACTATGAAAAAGATGCCAACGGTGCCGCAAGCCCGTCTATCGGGTACTCGACCAGCTCAAATGCCATCACTAACAAGTTCAGCAACTATGCCGATGGGATTAACGTGAGGAGCAACGATTGAGCTAGATGGCAATGGTGGGATTGATCGGTTCACCAGCTATGGCAATGATGGTACGTACGCACGCTAGTTGAGAGAAACAAAATTACCATGAAGTAAATTGGGCCGTCACTAGCCAATAGTGTATTTTTACACTTTAAACTTTATGACATTGAGAGAATACCTATACGAATTGTAGAAGCCAGTGGAAATAAACAAAATAAATGACAATAATTTTGTTATAAAACAAATGATGTCAATTTTATTCACTAATTTTGGGTCCGTTACAAATTTTCCGATCTCTCTTATTCATATCTTATGCTTGGAAAACAAACTAACGTTTCCCAACGGCACTAATCCTCCACCAACTGGCAGCTAACCGGAGACAACCTTAACAAGTAATGGCAAGGGAACAAACGCCTTCTCAACATCCTCCACCAACTACGGCCACTCCTCCTTCCCTACAAGCTCCACCACTTAATTCATCGAGTACGACAAGGATGGCAGTGGCGACACGACCTTCTCCACCTATTCCGGTGGCGCCAGCATGTCCTCCTTCAAGGAGTACTTCCGGGCCTCCACCACCTTCAACGAGTACCAGAATGATTCTACGCTTACCACCTCTGCTCATCTAAGAGTCGAGCCCGGCAGGTTCTTCCGGCAGTCAACCCTTGTCATGGGCAGCGGCATCCTGTTCCCCCGACATCCGGGATAAGATGCCCAAGAGGTCCTTCCTTCCCTAGTCCCCCCGAAGACAAGTTACCTTTTAGCTCTAACAAGCTCACTGAACAAGTGCAGGTACAAGTACTCATTCATTCAGGACTGGTCATGCGTTATTTGTTTCCAACTTTCCAACTATTCCTTGTTTTGATCTTTAACGCTTTTCCTAATGCAAGAAATGGCCTAGGTTCCTGGGGCCCCTGAGTTGAAGGGGATGATGGCTCACACCATATCAGAATGCGAGCGTCCTGCAGCCAAGGACGAGATGAAACAGTGTGTTACATCAGTGGAGGCCGTGGCAGAGTTTGCCATGTCCATTCTAGGGCCATCTGGCCGGGTCTCCGCCACTGAGAGCACGGCAGGTTGTGGGGAAAAGTTGGTGGTGGGGAAGATGACCCCAAAGAATGGCGGGAAGGAGACCAGATCCGTATCTTGCCACCACAGCCTGTTCCCTTATCTTGTTTACCATTGTCACATGGTGCCACGTGTCAAGGTGTATGATGTGGAACTTCCGATTACAATGGATGGGGGTAAGTTGAACCAGGCAGTGGTGATATGCCACTTGGACACAGGGCAATGAAGTGCGAAGCATGCAGCCTTCATCGCATTGGGGCCAGCGCCGGGGAAGATTGAGGTGTGCCACTTCATCTTCGAAAACGATCTTATTTGGGTTGCACGTGATTGACAACTTCAACTACTTCAGGGATGGGGTGGTTTGCCAATAAGGCCTATCTTTTGAGGACCAAGTCTGTGTGGACTTCTATGTGTTGAGCTTTTGAGCTACCTTGTTTGGATTCTCCCAACCTTGTTTGTATTCTCCCATCTTTGGGATGTCATCTAGGTGAGCGGATCTTCTCCTTGGAAAAACAAGATTCAGTGTGCTACATCAGGTTATTCATGTAATGAAGTAACATGAAAAGGTTGAATGCATTCCTTCATCCAGGGATGGGGTTCATTATGATTCTCAACCACGCACTCGTTTTATGTTCATCTCCACAGGGGGGCTACCCAGATGATTCTATTTCTTGTTCTCTCTTGTTAGGTTTCTGCCCGGTGCCTTTGGGCTTGATGTAGTAATAAATGTCCTTGTTCTACCATTTGGAACAATTGAAGTGGCTTTCATAAGATTGAGAGGAAAAAGAAGAGAACCTAGATCCCAAGGTTCGGGTGTGCATTTTTTCCCCCACACTTTTCACACGAGGTGTGCATTTGAGAATCTCATGTGCCGTGGAAAAGTGCTGATTTGAGGTGAAGATCTCTTCTCAAATAATTAGCCTGCGTCTTTATTCTTCTATTGCAAGCTTTAAAACTTACAATAATGACTTGGAGCTAATAACTGATTCATTTCAGCTATACAAGTAAGAAAACCAAATTACGCCAAGGCAGATCTTAGTGTCCATTCTTCTTCGAGGAAATTAACAAAAAAAAAAAAAAAAAGCATAGCAAGACATAATAGAGCAAAGCAAAAAAAGGGGGCAAAAAAACATACCACCCAAGTAGAATATAAACCTGCTCATAAGAATACAAGATAAGGATCCGAATCCTTAAAATTTCCATATTTCGGCACCCTAATTTTTCAGGAAAACAATTTAGTTCCCCGACCATTTGAAACGGAGATAAAGCAAAATAAGTGGATAACAAAACACACCACCCAGGTAGAATATAAACCTGCTCAAAAGAATATAAGATAAAGGTCTGAATCCTTGAAATTTCCATCTTTCAGCACCTAAATTTTCATTAAAACAATTTAGTTCCCCAACCATTTGAAACGGATATAGAACTTAAGATGGAGCGTGGTTTAGTAGTCATGAGTAGTTCACTTGTAGTGGATTACAAGGCACATCCCATGAATAAGGAGTTGGACCTTTGCCTTCCACCCAGTCTTCTTTCCCAATTGAAGAACCTAATGAGGGATAATCCATGGCAACCAAAGAAGCACGTGATAACCACATGACCACACCTCTTTTGAGAGGTCTACTAGAGGCAAACAGGCAGACCTACCCGAGACCCTCTAAAAGAAATGCGGAGACCTGCCTAAGAAGGCGGGTCAAAACATCCAAGCACTACTACCTTGTGCAAAGACTATAGGAATTGTGTGCACCCATGGTTGATTAAGAAGAAACTGGAGGAGCACTTGAGAAAGACAAAGGCACTTGAAAACAGTTGGCAGCTTGACAAGCTAGAAGGCACTAGATATACGATGGAGCAGGGGGCCTTACAGAGAAAATCCTTTCAACAATTGGTTGGTGCTAAACAAAGATAAAAAGGTGGAGGCCCAATGGAGACCATGATCTCATCAGTTGTGGCTAAAGGAAGGTGACACAAAAACACATGCCTTTTCCACACCGTAGCAAATGGGAAACGTAAGATGGATCATATTGAGACCATATGGGTGAGTGGCAGGGAGTGCAGGGGAAGGGAGAACATTGGTCCAGTTGTGGTAGAGCACTTCACGGCATTTACTGTGAGGCAACCCAAGGGAAGGTAGAGATGGACTAGCGGAGGGGCTTCTTTATTTGTTGTGCAATGCAAGCTTCTTGCGTCTCCATTCACAGGAACAGTGGTTAAGGCAACTCCTACAAGCTTGAATGTGGGGGTTTCACCAAGTTCCAATGGCTTACCAGCTTTGTTCTAGAACGAGTTTCTGGAACGTGGTTGGTTCAATTGGATGTAGGTTGATTAGAGTTTTTGTGGAGGTATGGGCTTTGAAAGTATTAACAAGCCCTTACTTTTCCTCCTCTCCAAAAGAGAAGTGGCAGACAAGATTGAAGACTATAGATCTATCTCTCTTTAA
This sequence comes from Thalassia testudinum, assembly GCA_037157565.1. Classification (NCBI taxonomy): domain Eukaryota; kingdom Viridiplantae; phylum Streptophyta; class Magnoliopsida; order Alismatales; family Hydrocharitaceae; genus Thalassia; species Thalassia testudinum. Next base: position 13,002,817 of record JAZHRO010000010.1, read on the forward strand.
TATAGCCTCTCATCATAGCAAAGATCTTGGTGATTAGGCTAAGGAAGCTATAGATGATTTATTAGTCCAAGCTAGTAAGCCTTCATCAAGGGACACCATTTGGTGAATAGTGTGGTCGTGGCAATAGAGACTGTTAATTATGAGGAAGGCATTTGTGGTTTCCTTTGGAAGGTATTTTACAAAGGCTTATGACTCTTTAGCCAGGCAGTTTCTATAGACTAGTATTAATAGAAGAGGACTTTTTGACTAGTGGATTGCATGAATGAAGTGGTGTCACAATTTGTTGATTATTTTGGGACCTTGTAGGGGTGAACTCTCATTGGGTCTTCCTTTATCGGATTGACCATTGAGAGTTCACCCCTAAAAGACCCAATGAGAGTTCAAGTGAGAATTACAAGCTTGATGGGACCATTGAGAGATTCAAGGCCAGACTTGCAACGAAGGATTACGCTTAGACTTATGGTGTAGATTACTTTAATACTTTTTCTCTTGTGGCACAACTAAACTCGATTCGAGTTATTCTTTCGCTTGCAGTAAATAAGGCATGGCTCATGTATTAACTTGGCGTGAAAAATACTTTCTTGTATGAAGATCTACAAGAAGAAGTCTATATAACCCAACCACTTGGCTTTGTGGTTGAGGGGGGGAAGTTTGTAAACTTTTGAAAGCTATCTATGACCTGAATCAAAGTCCATAAGCGTAGTTTGAGAGACTCGGTTCAGAGATTTAGAGGATTAGATTTCGCAGGACTATGTCTGACCATTTTATTTTTGTGAGATGCAAGGAGTCTGGTGTTGTGATCCTTGCAATGTATGTAAATGATATGATCCTTACTGGTGATGATGCCTTAGGGATATAAGAGACAAATAATTTCTTGCAAACCACCTTTGCTATTAAGGTACTTCCTTGGCATTGAGGTGGCTTGGAATTCACGTAAGATATCTTTGTCACAGAGAAAGTATGTACTTGGGCTTCTTGAGGAGACTGGACTACTAGGTGTAAAGCCTTCTTTTATTCTAGTTGAGTCACAAGGAAGACTTAGTAAGGAAGATGATCCTCTCTTTGAAGACAAGGTAAGGTACACGAGCATTTTTGGCAAGTTGTTATGTCACTGTTACTAGACCGGATATTAATTTTGCTATGACCATGGCAAGTCAGCTTATAGAGAATCCACATTACAGTCACTGGTAGGAACTAGGAAATGTGACTCATTCTCAGGTATCTCAAGGGCAGTCTAGGGGAAGGACTTTACATGAAGAACAATGGGTATGTTGATCTACATGCCTACTATGAAGCTAATTATATTGGTTCTATTGAGGACAAGAGGTCTACTATTGGATGTTCCACCTTCCTTGGTGACAATGTGGTTACCTAAAGGAACAAGAAGCAAAGTGTGGTTTTTTATGTTTAGTGCAAAGGTTAAATATAGAGCCATGGCCCATGCAGCTTGTGAGATCATGTGGTTAGTTCATTTCCTTTAGAACCCTGGGGTTTAAATTAAGCTTCTGATTCCTATGTTTTGTGATAATAGGTCTACCACCTTTATTGCATCAAATTCCATCTTCCATGAGCGTACTAAGCACATTGAAGTGGATTGTCACTTTGTACAGGGTATGGTATTTGCTGGGAAGATATGTATTCCTACAACTTCAACAGAACAACTTGCAGACATTTTCACTAAGACTCTCTCCAAAATGCGACATGAGTTCTTATGTTCCAAGCTGGACATGTTAAACATATATGCTCTAGCTTGAAAGGGAGTGTTGGAGTTATTTTCTTATGTAGGAGTGTTTTTGGTATTTTTAGTTTTATTAAGGGCATCATATGTAAATTTCTCAAAAACCTCTCTCTATATAAAAAGACCTAGGGTTTCTTTTTCAATAAGACATTCCATTCTTCTCCCTTAACAGAGAGAAAACATGTATTTTTTCTATACATAGGGATATTTAGGGTTAAATCCCTTCTCCAAATGTACACCCATATCGGGTGGAACTGGGTTACCTGTCCCTTGTTTTCATGTGATGATTACTTATTTTTATTTTTCTTCACTTTGTTACGTTTCTCACGTTCTACAATTTTTTTGATGGTCTTCAGTGGCCTCAACGGTGGCCTTTGAGGCCTATCACTTTCTAAGGAAAAGAAGTTTTGCCTTTCCAACACTCCAACCTCCACTTGATCTTCTGCAAAGCCACATCCTAGTCTAACACTCAATGGTCAATTCGATAAAGGAAGACCCAATGAGAGTTCACCCCTTAAAGGTTTCAATATTTGCGACACTTCAATGAGAGTTCACCCTTAAAATACATGCTTTCTCTTTGTTGAGGGAGAAGAAGAATGGAACGTCTTATTGGCCTCTTTATATAGAGAGAGGCTTTTGAGAAAATTACATATGATACCCTCAATAAAACTAAAAATACCGAGAACACTCCTACATAAAAAGATAACACCAATACTCTCCATTGGGTTCCTCTGGGTTTGCCCCCCTCATCATCGTAGGTGGGGGAGTCATTTTATAGAGAAAAAAAATGGGCAGTTAGACTTTTGGAGAAGTGTAACCGCTAAGGTAGTGAACTCGCGTAACTGCCAAGAAAGTGGAATCGACTTGCATCTCTCTCAACCTCTCCCCCACTAACTCCTACACCATTGGCACCCTACCTTAACTAAGTTATCCTAAGAAAAATAGACTTCTCAAAGGCCTTTGATACCCCCGGTTGGGATTTCTTGTTTCTTGTTTGGCACCCGCCACCCTCCACCCTTCACGCTTTCAACTGTGACCAAACTTCTATATGCGTATGAAAGCCATCTTGAACATTGCACTGCTCATGTCTATTAAAATATATGATTCAATACAAGTCATTTTGCTCTAAATCATGGAGTAAGGAAAGGAACCCCAATCTCACCCCCTTCCCTCATGGTGATAATAAATATCCTTGATAGCTTGCTTAATCATCCTGTACCCTCAAAAAAAAATAAAGAGCTGTACTAATGCACAGTTAACTTTACATATAACTGAATATCCAGTTTGTTAATGGTCTAGTAACCTTTCTAGAAGCAAAAATCCAGAATACCATGACATTTAAAAGGATCTTAAAGACTTCACCAACACTATCAGACATTAACATTAAACCACGCTGCCTTGAACCTTTCTCCCTAGGAAACCTCTGAATTTCTTCAAGCATGGGTATTAAGTTGGGCTCTTTCCTCTTAGCTGCCATGGCTTTCCTGCTTTCTTCCTACATCCCAAGGAGAGAATATTGAAATTCTCAAATTATATATATATATATATATAGGGAAAAGGGAGTATGCAGGTGTGGCAATATCTCTCATCATGAGTATTTGGATTGAAAATTTGAGAATTGATATGTTATGCATCAAATTTGAAGTCAATCCAGCACTCGTAACACATACATCCAATATGGTCGAATTTTGTGATATTTAGGTCGTAAAAATGAGTCCCCTTTGATGTATATGCTAGGAGTATCGAATTGGCTGCAAATTTAATGTATAACATGTTCATATGGAGTGATCTAAATTCTTAAATTTTCTGTACAAAATATTATTCATGGTGAGAAATATTACTGCACCTGCACGTAACTTACGTGTAGGTCACCCGTACGCTCCCAACCCTCATATATATATATATATAGGTCTGGAGGCTTCCTTTCCTTTCTCAACCAGATGCATCCTAACAAACTCATACTTAACCCCTTTGCCAATGAATCTCCTCAACAACTGCAACATGAAAGTTGTATGGAACAAGACCTCTTTGGCCAATCGCTACAACTTAATCTGGTGGGAGAAATACTTGAAAAGTCAAGTCAAAAATTGATTGGGGTAACCGTGATCAAAATCTTAATCAAGCTGTATTCACCACTTCATGCTCGGGAATAAACTTGTTTGCAGTTGGTACTCCGACAAGAGGCCCCAGCCCCCCACAAACCACCCCACGCTAACGCATCTTAAATGCAGAGGGGTACAAATATTAGACTTCTTTTTGTCAGGAAATTAGTATATAACTGTTAAGGGTGACAAAGGTGGCCTCTTTGTGTCAAAAATGAAACTGACCTCTCTTATAAATGTTTTCTTCCTAAACCTTTATTTACTCAACCAACAATAATCATGCAAATTCACAGACAGTAATGTTTTTTTTTGAGTAAAAATAGGATGACCGTTGGCATTTAGTAGCCACCTAAAATTTATTAAAAATAATAATAATAAGCACAAAAATTAAAAGGTGTGGTAAAAATCACACCCCTCAGGACTCACCCAATTCCATACCAAAGATCAGGAACCAAACACATCACCTGCCCCCACTACATGCACCTTTAGCAGACTCTCACATCAAAAAATCCCCCACTCTCACACAAATAATTCACCCCCATGTACGACAAAATACATAAAAATCAATCCACAAAAAACTCTAAACAACCGCCCCAATAAAACCTACTAATCTGACTCCATTATCATGGCACAAAAAGTTATCCATCTGGGAAGAAAAAGTTCTTAACAAACTTGTGACTCACATTAGATGCTTTGGCCTTTCCCACCTCCTCCAACCCCTCCCTTTCTATTGCCACACACATTTGCTGTAGTTGCATCTTATATATGATTTGATTCTTATGGTAAACTGATTTTCAACTATGACAGATGAATCGAATCTCTTAATTGGACACAGACGTGAGATCGAAAGGTTTTCCCCCATCAAGATCAATCATTGGAACCCCATCCAAATTGACTTAAACATTAGGCTTTGAGCTTTCCTCGCTTTCCTTCTGCTGCATTTCACAAAGTACATTGTCATCACGTTATTTATTGCATTAGAAGTAGAGCCACCATCAACAGGTAATTTGCACCTAGCACCATCCTCATTAGGAAAAGTGCAAGAAGCAAAAAGACCTTCCATATTGTCCCGCATATTTAGAGGATTTCTAGCATTAGCACTCGCATAACACTCAACTGCCAATTCTGGAAACCTACGATGCACCTCATAATCAAAGGTGTTATTTACAATTGTTGGCAAATCAACTCCTCCCAAAATCGAATGCTCCATTTTAGGTGAGGAAGTTCTCACCACCTCAACAATTAAATTTGGAACCCCATTCAAATTTGAATTTGAAACTAGCTACTCCATATTTGGTGTAGGAGACCTTGCCACATCAACATTCAGATTTGAAAGTTTGAATTTTAAATTTTGAATCTCATGCTCAGCACTCTGACAAATCGATTTCCAAATGAAGCAACCATCCCTCTTCCCCACCGACAAGGCCATATGTAGTCCTCCAATCACTATCGTTGCTTTTGATTGCTGGGTTCCACTTGTTGACGACATCTCCTCCAACATGATGATCCAAGAGGAACCACCATGCTGAAGAACCAACTTAAAAGGGACTACTCAAGTAAAGAGTAGCTCACCTTCCACCACCTCAGCTCATAGATCCTCACCTTGGAAAGGAAGACCATGACACCTCTTGATCCTTGCAAATAAGGCACAAATAGCCACCACGACCTTGGCCAAATGCAGCTTTAGCAGAATACCGCAAATGCGAGCCATGAAAGGTCTCGATTGAAGTCTTTCATCCAAGGCTTCATCATGCATAAATGGAGACCTCCATTGGAGAACCGCCTCCCCCAAAACAAACTCTTTGAAATGTAGGGATTCCATGTCATGAATATCCAAACCAAGCAACACAACCTTGGGTAGGAGAGAAAGACGTGATCCTCCAATCCTAAGAGTAAAGCCCTCGATTCTCCACCTTCGTCCTAACCACCAAAAGAGGCATCGTCCCCACAATGAAATCTCCAACAAGTGAAGCATTTAGAGCTTACATCACATTGGACCACGATGCATCAAGCTCCATTAACAGAGGTTCAAAAGGTGGAGGAAGGAGAACCTCCTTGATTGTCGAGACTCTATGCAGGCAAGACCGTTGACAATGACCACATCCCTTGCATAGAACACACACAACAGAATCTTTGCAATCTCTTGCAAAGTGTCCTCTCACCCTACACTTGAAACATAAGACTCTTGTTGAGAGAATTGTGTGTAGTGGTCATTTAGTCTCACATCGTGTAATGTAGATTGTTGTGTGTGGTGACTTATAAATAAACATATACTCCTCACTTTTTTTGTTGAGAAGAGTAAAACAGTGATCAACCCTATCGCGACCTTCTCCCATGATTTTCTCTCCACTCTTTATGAGTAGGATTTTCATGTAAATCCAAGTATTTTATCATTTTTTATGCTTTGATATCTTGTTATTATACTTTTGCATATATTATTCAACATGATATCAGAATAGTTCTATTTTTAGGTTTATTTAATTATCACATTTTATCATTATCAATCTATTCTTGTCCTTAAAGTTCTCTTCCAAGAAGGATGATCTCGAGGAGGATCCATGCTATGCACACGTTGGTGTGCCATGAAGATTGAAGGGGACGAAGGTGCACATAAGCGCCTCCACTGAGATGACGTATCAACAACAAGGAGTGGTCGCGATACTGCTCCGTTGCGAGATCCGTAAGATCAACTGCAGCGCAAGGAGCTGCTCCAGAGGGTGGAGACACACCAGAGGTAGCAGCTCAACAATGGAGGCTTCAACCTCGAGCAAGGATTCCATGGCAGAGATCTCGTGCTCACTGATGGTGGCGTGGAGGACGAAGAAGGTGCTAATGCCGATGGCCCTCTTCCCTGTGTGGTGGATCGTGCGGATGTTGAGCCTCAGGTCAATAAGGAAGAGGAAGAAGAGGGCTGCAGTGGACGAGCAATCCCTCGAACGAGATCAAGACCAACAGAGATCTCGTCAGACAGCCCTTAGACTTGCCAGTGGCAAGGACAGCATCGACGATGTCAAAGAAGGCGCTGGTGATGCTTAGGGGAGCGGTGGCGGCGCTCAAGAAGCCGTACGAGGACAAAGAAGGGTTGCGAAAAGAAGGCGGCAACGAGATCTTGTGTGAGTAGCAGACTTGAAGATGAGCTTGGCAATGAAGGCAGCAGTGATCTACGCAAGGATTGCAATGAGCATCTTGGCGGAGATCTCGTGAGATCGCACAACGCGGAGATCCGATCATGAACAACGCCTCCAATGGTCACGCGATTTTTGGAGCTTTAGGTCATTCATTTGCCTCCCACCCTTGTCTCTTTTATAGCTGTTTTATTACAAAGGAGGACGCAAGGAGAAAAAAAAAAAAAAAGGATCAAACTCAATCAAACTTGGGGAAGAATTATTCAATTTCACGTTCATCAAAAGTTGAAGTAAAGGTAAAATTAGTGATTCAAGTGTCATCAAGTTCAAAATGCAATTCATTAACCTTACCTAAATCAATAGAGGGATTTTCATAAAAAATGAATTTCTCATAATCAAAACTAATTAATGTATGTATTATTCTCAAAATAAAATATCTTAAATTCATATTCTTTTTCAATATGAAAAACTTTCTTTTGCTTATATTATCCTTGAAATCTAATTCCTTTAGTAAGATATCTTCATTGATTTGCCTGCTTTGATCATGATCAAACATCTCAGATAAACAGATCTTATCTTCCTTGTTCTCCACTATAAATTCTTGATTCTCAAATGGTTTATCTTCAATTTTATTTGAATCAACGAGGAACTCTTCAAATGTGAGTTCTAATGAAAGGGGTTTTCAAGATTTGTTTCTTTAGAATCCAAGGTGCTCCTTTGATTTTCAACCTCCCCATTGAAATCATGCTTCTTTATTGTGTCATCATTAATTCTAGTAAGTCATGACCTATATTCTAGTGAAGGTCTTGTTAGCATCAACACTAGGAACACGCCCTCCATGTTTAGGCAACATTATTGTCCTAAATGCTTGCTCTGCGATCATTAGTTGTAGAGTTGTCTCTGAGTTCTCATCCATGATATCAATGGGTGGATGTATCAACTTGATCATACACTCCTATAATATGATTAACTTATTGCTAAGTTATCCTAATGGTTTTTTGCTAACCTATATTTAAATGATTTAGAAACCTCACATATTCAAACCCGATTAAGTTGTTCACCCTTATGAGTATCTACCTGTAGATGTGAGATAAATGGTTGTTTAAGTTTTCTAAATTGTAAGTTTTGTTATTGGTCTTGTTTTAATTAACTTGTAAGTTGTACAACTAATACTTTTGCTAAGTATAAAATGTACTACTAATTAATTTCCATACAAAAGAAGTAGAATTTGTTGTACACATCGATTTTTCTTTTAAGTTATCTATACTCATCTAACCTAAGTAGTGGGTCATTGACAAAGCTTTCACCCTATTGACTTTATTCTTCTTGGCCTACCTCTATAATAATAGAGTACTATAATTACAAGTAAATCATTTAACTTGGTAAGATAAATAACATAATATAGGAGAATATTAATTTACATGCATATCTTCCCGCATCTAGAGTTCGTAAGCCTCCTCCCAATATCGAGGGTGTACATCTAGAGGCATGTTCCTCAATGACTCCTCATATGATGGTGATGGAGTAAAATACTAATTCAAATGTAGAAGTTACAACAACATCTATAACCATATATGTACATAGATTAAATTTACATATATCCTTACATCTCATTTAAGCTCCTCCAACCATGATGTGCCTTTCCAACCAATTGGAGAATCCATTTAGTTGTCAATGGATTCATTCCTTAATCTACAATAATTTATACTATTGCTGTCGGTTGGAAACTGATGGCAAAGCCTATTTAACCGATGTCATTAAGCGACGCTGTTATTAGCATCGTTATTTCTTTTTCCCGTCGATTAGAGGGCACATCTGACATCAAAATATTATTCGACTACTAGACGGAATGGATATTTCGATGTTGTTTGACAACCGATGGAAATTGTATTTGTCGTCGCTTATAGAAGAAGCAACGACATGTGTATGTCACTTTTTCCTACCTTTACATGCCCTTTTTAAGTTTCACTGTCGTTTAAATAAATACACCATCGCTTATATAAGCAACAGTAGAAATATTTTTGTCATTACTTCTAATAAGCGACGACATATAGTGTTCTAGGAGAACCACACCTCTTTTTTGCCGTCGCTTATTCAAATAAGCGACTGTAAATGTACAATATTTGCGACTAGCGTTAAACTTTAATGCTGTCGCATTTTTCAAAATTGATGACAAATGTATATTATCCACAACAACTATTAGGGAGAACAATACAAAATTTGAATTGTTGTTGGAACTAGGCTTGACAAGGACTAAGCCCTCATTGGACTTAATCAAGACCTCCCAACACCATAAACAACCCTTACACTCTGTAATAGATCCTTGGCTCAGGTCTCTACTCACATACATTCTTTTTGGGGAGCATATCAGGCCATACATCCTTAAGTGGAATGGCGAGTGTAGATTGATGCTTGTACTCTTAGTCTCACCATTCAAGGGTTTGAAATAAGTATGCATATATCTTTTAATACCCTTCCAGCTTTGGAGGACCCTTGTTATCCTTTACTTATTCGATTTCGGGAGGTCCCTTCTATTGGAACCTACTTCCATCTCTCTTCTGTGTTTTGGTGTTAACAAAATCGTTTTAAAATCTAATGTGTTTATGAAGTATTACAGGTCAAAAGAATCTGTGGATACAAGCAATAAGATATCATATGAAGGAAGAAGACTAGAAGACTATAGTTTTTGTTGTATTCATTGTATTTTAGAATCTTTGTATGTTTCCTAACAAGTAAACCATAATCTAGGAGTTAAAATCAAAGTAGAGATAATCAGGGTTCAAAATATCGTTCATTCATTTGTTTCAAAACTCAAAATCGATTCTTTCAAAATAAAGTCGTATAGGGTAGATGTGATAACTCTATAATATTTGGTACTTGTAGCAAGTACCGATACTGGTCATAAATACCGATACATGCTAGGCACAGGTTTGGGCCTAAGTCCCAAACTGTGAATAACAAGTACCGGTACTCATCGTTAGTACCAGTACCAAGTGGTCACAGTTTGTGCACTTGATTTTGCCTGGACCTTACAAGTACCAGTACTAATCACTAGTACCGGTACATGTTGGTCACTAGACCCAAATCTGAGTCACAAGTACCGGTACTCATCATGAGTACCGGTACCTAGTGACTTAGTTGGGCTGACTGTAGGCAATCAATACTGGTACAAAAAGTTTAGTACCGGTACCAACTAACCGTTGTAACCAATCTGAACGGCTATTTTGTAATTAAACATATTTCTAATCTTCCTAAATTGCCCCCAACGGCTAATAATCATAGGGAAGGTGTTTAGTGATTTATATAAGTACTCTTTGAGTGTCTTTTGAACACAACTAAGAAGCCAAAAATAATATCCTTACCTACACCTCAAATTCTCAATTATTTAGCTAAAAAGGAGCTTGATTTGTTGCATTCCTCTCAAGGTCTCTCTCCATTTGCAACAAGTCATCAAAGGCGATCGTGTTCTTCATTGTTCAATCATTCGTTTATGCCTTAGTATTCTCGTTAGATTAATTTATATACTTTTATTAAGCAATATACTTGTTGGAGACTTAGGAATTTGTTGTAAACTTTTATTTGTATCTTGCTTACACCTATATCTTTATTTCTTTTTAATATCTTGTAATTGGGTTGAGGTAGCCCGTTAATTACCTCAGGTTTTAGTAAATTGATTCCCTCCGGGTTGAGGGAATCAGGTTAAAAATCCTAAGTCGAGAGATTTAGATAGTGGAGTACCCAAGTGAGGGGAACCACTATATATCTTGTGTGTTTTTGTGGTTTGCTTGGTCTTACAATTTTTTATCAACCACACTATTCATCCCCCTCTTCTAGTGTTCTTGAGCTTTATAGATCCTACAGGTGGTATCGGAGCGCAAGACAAGAATTGCACTCTACAAGAATGCACCCGAACTTTGCTCTTGGAGTCTAGGCTTCAAAAATATTTCTTGGCAGAAGCCATTAATATGGCATGTTATGTTCTTAATAGAACTCTCTTAAGGCCTATTATGAAGAAAACTCCATATGAGCTTTATTATGAGAAGTCTCCTAGGATTTCATATTTTAGGGTATTTGGAAGTCGATGTTATTTATTAAACACCCGTGATCAGCTTGATAAATTTGATGCTAAAGGTGATGAAGGCATTTTTATTGGCTATTCAGTAAGAAGCAAAGCTTATCGAGTCTTTAATAAAAGGACTTTTGTTATAGAAGAATTCCTGCATGTTTCATTTGATGAAACAAACTTAGGTGAACCTGAACCAAATCATTTAGATTATGATGATGAAGATACCCCCTTCATCGATGTATCAAAAATGGAAGATACACGAAATGTACATGATCTTCCAAAAGAATAGGTACACCATAAGGATCACCCTCAAGAATAGATCATAGGTGATATTGAACAAGGTGTAAAAACCCGATCTCACTTTAAAGCTGATTTTGTCCTTAATGCCTTTGTTTCTCAACTTGAACCCAAGAAAGTTGATGAGGGATTAAAGGATGAGTCATGGGTTGTAGTTATGCAGGAGGAGCTACTCCAATTTACAAGGAACAATATATGGAACTTGATATCCACTCTTGATGGTAATTCCATCATTGGAACCAAGTGTGTTTCGAAATAAATTGGATGAATCTGGTTCAGTGATCAGGAATAAAGTCAGACTTGTAGCTTAAGGCTATAACCAACAGGAGAGTATTGACTTTGATGAGACATATGCTCCTGTTGTTCGCTTGGAGTCCATACGGATGCTACTTACCTTTGTAAGTGCAAAGGACTTCAAGCTATATCAAATGGATGTCAAGAGTGCCTTTCTTAATGGTTATATTAAGGAAGAAGTTTATGTTCATCAGCCTTTCGGGTTCGTCGACCCAACACACCTAGAGCATGTATATAAGCTTAATAAGGCGTTATGGACTTAAACAAGATCCTAGGGTCTGATATGATAGGCTTAGGACCTTTCTTCTTCAGCACGGATTTAGAATTTGAGTTGTTGATTCAACTCTTTTTGTAAAAGAAGAAGGAACTGACATCCTATGGTTCAAATATATGTTGACGATATTATATTTAGATCAACTAAGGAGTCCTTGCGTCAACATTTCCATGAGACTATGAAGACTGAGTTTGAAATGAGTATGATGGGTGAACTCAGATTCTTTTTAAGACTCCAAGTTCAACAATTAGACATAGGAATTTACATTAGTCAAACAAAATATGTTCTTGAAATTCTCAATAAATTTGACTTTGAAAATGTAAATGGCAGAGACTCCGATTGCTCTATCTACTTCTCCTGGTGAAGATTTATCCAGCAAGAAGGTAGATGAAAAGAAATACCAGGGCATGATAGGTTTACCACCACTATATCTTACAGCTTCTAGACCTGATATTCTTTTTACTTTATGTTTATGTGCAAGATTCCAATCCGAACCCAAGGAATCTCATTTTAATGCAGTAAAAAGAATATTTAGATACCTAAACAGCACAAAAGATCTTGGTCATTTCTATCTTAAAGCACAATCCTTAGATCTATTATCCTATAGTGATGCATACTATGCAGGGAGTTGGACAGACCGAAAGAGCACAACGACACATGTCATTTTAATAGAGAATCTCTGGTCTCATGGTTCTTTAAGAAACAGACTTGTGTTTCACTTTCTACGACTGAAGCAAAGTATATTGCTGCTTCACTTGCTTGCTCTCAGTCATTTGGATGAGATAGACTTTGTCCGACTTTGGATTGATTTTTGTGCAATCCAAAATTTTATGTAATAATACAAGTGCAATAAATTTATCCAAAAATCCGGTACATCATTCACATACCAAGCACATAGATGTTAGACATAATTTCCTTAGAGTTGATGTGCTTCAAGGATCAATTCAATTAGAATTCATTGACACACAAAATCAATTGGCAGGCATCTTTACAAAACCTCTTGCAACAAAGAGATTCTGCTTTATAAAAAGAAAATTAGGACTTTGTACAATAAAAGAGATTCAAAACTAACAATTTGATTGATATGTAATTTGTTTGTATTTATAAAAATCTTTGAGGGCCTCACTGCAAGTTACCCATGCTTGCTTAAAAAAAAGGTGGTAAACTGTAATATTTCCATATGTCTGGAAATATCTGGGTATTATTTGCAATATGATTGCTTAACTTAAGTTAACTACATTATTTGTTCAACACTTAAGTTGTAAATTTCATTTCTCTCAACTATTTAAGTGGTCATGTGACTAGCACACGACTCATCCCATATAAAAAAGGCCAAGTGCAAACACTTGCCTCATTTTGTCTCAAGCAAACCCTAGTTCTCTTCATAAAAGCCTCTCCAAGCCCTAGCCAAGAAGAGAAGGATCATCTCGAAGCCTCAACTCTAGGTACAATCTTATTTTCTTGTCATTTCGTGTTTCTTGCCCTTCTCCTACTCCTCTTTGTCCTAGACCTCTCCAGGTAGCTTGCCAGATTATTTGCTATCACATCTTCTGGCGGGCATTTGGGATAATGCTGCATCATCAGCTTGCCAACATCCGAGGCTACTTGTTCTTTAGGCCTGCGCTTTTACGCATATTTTTAGGGCCTAGCTCTTTCTGTTTGGAACTAAACTTACAGGTTCCCTATAAGTCTGGCTGACGACATAAAATGCAGTGCTTGTTGGAAGGCAACCCAACGTCTAGGATAATGCCTTCATTAGGTGATCTCCTTCCTTTCTCCCCCTGTTTTAATTTTACAATGAGGACATTATAGGATTTAGGCATGAGGGGACGCATTTTGCATTTTTAGGTACTATTCATGCATTTAGATTAGGTGCATTAAAAAAAAATCTTGAGCTAAATTGGTTCGTCCCTAGCAGAAGATTGTTATCAAGAAGGTGTCATTGAAAAGTTTCTTCTTAAATTATTTTTAAGTTTAGAATCCAGTACATTCACTTGCACGTAGACTGGGTAATGAATCTTTTAGTTTGCTGAATCCTTTGACAGTTAGTAGGGAGTCAGGCAAACTGTCTTCTATTAGCTCCACCAAACATTTGTGAGGTGAAAGTAGAGTGTCTACCGGTGCACTAAGTCTAGTGCAAGGATTCTTAAGCTTTGGATAATTAGATGATGTTATATTAGAATTAGGCATAGTTTTCGCTCTCTATTTCTGCGTGCGAACATTGTGTAAATTCTGGAGAGTCACCAAGTAAGGCAGATAGATACACAGAGGTTGAGTTCTAATAAAACTATGACTATGGTGGATGGTTACGACCGTCCATAGACTCTTTGGCTGAAGGAGGGTACTAGTGCCAAAGGTTAGAAGTATGCTTGTCCTATCCATCCAGTTCTGATGTTAAAAGTAGGCACTTCTACCAAATAAGTCACACAATATCTTCTTAAATATCATTTTCCCCAATAATGCCTCATGAATAAAAGTTTGCATTGTGCTGTGTTAGTAGTTGTAAAAAAAAAAGAAGAGAAAAAAGAAAAAAATATATATAGAAAAAGGAAAAAATATTTAAAAAAATGAAAAAAAAGTAAAAGAAAAGAAAAAAAGAAAGAGAAGAAAAGTTAAAGTTGTAGCTATGTCTTGGTGTCGATTTTATCATGTGTTGATAGCATTAAGGCAACACAAAAACACCCATTGTGATCCACCAAATATGACCCATACCTACTTTTTCAGTATTTCTAATCGCCCGAATACTGGCTGAGGAATTTTGACTTAGTTATAGGATTATTAAGACTCTAATTAAAGTGTGAATACCATGTGAGACCACAGAACATTGAATATAGTTATAGAATTTGGTGAGATGTGTAATCTTAGAAAGGAAAGAAGAAAAAAAAGAGTGAGTGCTAAGGAACACAAAGAGCATAGTTTTTAGCCTCTCTCTAGGATGACTTATTTGATAATCTCGAGATCTAGAGTCTGCAGTATTAGAGTACATGTAGTACCAAATGAGTATGAGCCACCAGATATGAATCCATTTGACTCGGTATCTCCTACCTAAGCCAAAAAGTTGGGATCAAATCACAGATTATTTTTTGTTTTATCCTCGAGGGAAGAAGTTGCCTATCCTAATAGAATCTTTACCAAGGGTTAAGTACGAACTTTAAATGTAAATTGACTTTTCACTTGGATCTATTACCTAGGCTACTATCACTTTACATTTGTCTGGATCTTTAAATCTTTGGAATAAGAAAAGGAGAAATCTTTTGTTACTCCTATGATAGCATCAGACACCTTGCATTCATTTTTCATTTTTGCTCAGGACTAGCAAAACTTAGACATAGGGGTATTTGATAAGTCCACTTTAGTGGACCATTATTTGACCTAAGTACTCTTTAATTATCTGTTCTTAGTTTCTAATTGACTGGGAGTTGAATGGTAATTCATCTTAGTATGCATATAATTTTATGAGCCAATTTTACATAATATGGTTATGATAATCTATTTGGTGGATGCAGGCTAGGTGCAAGAAACATGAAGGCATCATTCAGACGTCCATTTTTCTTCTATAAGACATCCTGAGCTCAAATCAGACGTTTGAGAACCTCCACTTTTTAAGACGTCCAAAACTTAGCCTAGACGTCTGATGATGTTACTGCCAGGCTTATCTCGATGTTCCAACCACTTGCGATCTTCACCGAGTGGTTGGAGAAGCTTTCGGTCGAAGGAAAATAGACGGACTTTTTAAAAAGGACCGGTCGACCATTCGCATCATCTTCTCATCCTTACCCCTGGCGGGGATCCACCATCCATCACCGTAATCTTTGCTTGCACTGTGGACCCAGTGTGCACCGTGGCCTGAGCATGCTCCACCTTCGCCCTTGCCGTTGTCGCACACATGGGGACAGCGTGTGTGCGTGCCATCAGCAACATACCCACAACCATCAGCCGTGACTTTTCCTCTACTATTCATCGTCTTCATCCTCTCGTCTCCCCTATTTCACCACCACCACCACCTGCAACTCTAAGCAACCCAACACCGCTGCCGCCCCTTCCCCCCTCGCAGTCATCCACACACCACAGCCACCCACGCCTAAGCCTCTTCTTCTTCTTCTTCTTCTCCAAGCACCCCATCCTATTTACCATCCATGCATAAAGAGACGCAAACCTCCACCTCACGCAGCCACGTCGATCGACCTCCTCCAACCTCCAATCTCGACTCCAAGTACCACCCAAGCACCCTTGCCGACCACCTAGGACACGTGCAGCCATGCGCGGCTCACGCATGTAGCCCATAGCAGCACGCAGACACCTCGATGTCGCCGGCCTTCGGTGCTCCGGTCGGTCATGTTCGGCTACCATCGGCAGCGCCACAAACGCCAAAGCGAAGCCCACGCTCCGGCGCACCTTCACTCGCAGCAGCTCCTCCAACGATCCTCCTTTGCGTGTGCACAGAAGAGAAAGGAGAAATCCTTTGTTTCTCCTCTCAATAATATTTACGAGCCTTGCCATTGTGAGAAGCACTATTAATTTATTTATCTCATTATTATATTAAGATAGATTTGCATGAATATCCCTCCGGTTTATTCGAATTACGGATAATTGCATTTATCTCATGAATAATAGAGTATGGGATATTGGTTATAGGGAACAAGTTCTATTTTGATTAATATTGTGGTGTTTGTTAGTACCAAGATCACGATTCACGTATTTCCATGGTGGTGATTTTGCATGTGTGCACCTATATTCTTGATTAATTATCTAGATCGAGAATTTATGTTGGAAATGAGTGCACTAGTTAGTATGCGTACGTATGGAGATTCCCGAATAAATGAGGCACCACTCACAAGTTTAATAGACTAATTTCTCCCTGTGGAGACGTCCTAACTATTTTCGTGATTAGATTTTGAATAATTAAATATTTTGAAAAGCGATTTTCTATTACGTAACGAACTATAACAACGTTACATTTTATGTTTAAAATTTCATTGAAAACGAGAATCGCTCTTTCAGGGAGCCTGGTACCGGAGGGGTGGCTGAGCCTGCTATTGGGGGGTGGCTGAGTGTTCACGGCGTAGATCACGTAGAAAATTAACATGTAGTATAGCGTGAAATACGTCTCGAGCAAATAAATTGACGGAACTTGATGAGTCCTGGTCGATCACAGGGAAGCAGAAAGTACTTTTGATTTCATATGCTTGTTCTCAATATGATTACTAAAGAATGGGAATAATCAATCACAATATTCACATTACAAAGAGATTGAATTTGATATATGTAATAGAATGAAAACATGAAAGTAAACAACTACTAATGTAACAGAACAAGGGCACCACAGGTAATTCGTGGTGGCCTTTTGGAGAGGTTGGGAAGAGTAGCAACAATCTGTCGGGGTGGCCCAACGGATGCTTTAGACGGAGGTGCAGAGACGAATGCAAAGAAGATGAAAAGAAGAGAGAGAGGTTGGAGGAGGAACAAGAAAATGATAAGTGCCTTCAAAGGGGGGTCCTTTTGGCCTCTTTTTATCGCTTGAGTGGAGTGCAAAGAAGGTATTTGGCCCCTTAAATCCATTCAAATGCCTTGGATTAATCAGATCCGTTGATTGGGAGATCAACAACCCTGATTAAGCCTTCCAAATCCTTCTTTTATCCCTGATTGAATCTGGTGCTGCCATGTGGTAGCCTGTGCACCTTTGGATGAAGATCAGTGGCTCCCGCTCGCCCGCACTCGCCCGCACATCCGCGCCTTCGCCGCTCACCTCTTCTGAGCGCCCAATCCTCAGATCAGATGACTTAAACGCACGCTCAATCGCGCCTCTAAATCCTAAAGAGTGCGCATGCACATCTCCGCACGTGTCATTGCGCGCATCCCTAATCCAGCGCCTCCTCCACTCGATGCTGATCTGACAGTTGAATTTCCTCTATGAGCACACCCCTCTTGATTTCACTCCCGGCGCCGCTCGAACGTGCGCCCCTCGTCTCATGGAGAGAGCGCTAACCAACACGCTACTCCCACACGTTTGTTGCATTTACATTTTGTTGGCGCGTGTTCTCAGCCGTTGGATGAGAATCCAACGGTCAAGATCTCGTCCTCATTTGATGTTGCGGCTGAGGGTGAGTGGCGTGCTTGCATCGCGGCCGTTGGATGATGATCCAACGACCTGTGGTTCTTCCAAATTGGGGCGCGATGAGGGGCAGCTACGATGGCGCAACGTGGCGCCATCGTGGCAGTCCATCTTCTTGTATCTGATGACATAGGCCTCCGATTAAGTTGATTTCTACACTGTTGGACTGCGAATGTCGATCTGGATCCATCCGTATGGTTGGATTTTTATCTGAAATCCGAATATTCTTCAATTTTCCCTTGGCTCCTACTTCTACGCACTCCCTAAGGTGCTACGGGAGTCTGATTGATGCACTCTTTGAAGAGTTGGACTTCCGTCGTTATTCCGAACAGATCCATAAGGTTGAATCGATCATCCATAGCCCTAGATTACCTACAATTAATAATACCTCTCAAACAACACATTATTATGTATAAAACATATAAATAATCTAAGATGTAAAGTATGATGTGTATGCACGTAGAATGCCCATGTTAAGCTAGGTTCTACCTTAATTCAGGCGAATTAAGGTTTATGATTGCTGCGCAATCACTAAGCTTGAGGAGACAGATTGGGCTGAGTGGATGGTGTATCTAAAGGCGACCCTTTCTTTTCGATATTTTCTTAAACAACTTCACTTGTAACAATGAAAAAATGCAATAATTAATATAGTTGAAAATCATTAATATATAAATCATTAAAAAAAAAAGTTTGGCAAACATTAAAAAAAAAAAAATCGACAGAATTTCCCCTTAATTTGGAGGTTTCTCTATAAACCTATATATTAAAATGAAAGTGGGCACACCCTACATTAAAAAAATTACAAGGACAAACCATAAGAACTTGTATATTTATAACTCTATCTTGTTATACCGTTCATTAAAATAATAATAAGGAAATCAACAATAATTTGTATGGTTCATTAGCATAAGCTCTACTAGCTTAGGCCAAGTATAAGGTCATTGGCCTAGAAGTGAGTGGCTAGGTTCCTAGAAGTGTGGCCAAGTAGGTTTAGGAATGTATAATTAAGCTTATTTATTCCATGTGAACATGCCTCCACTTGTGTTCCCAACTAAACCTAAACCCACAACCGACTACCACCCAAAACACATCTCCACGCAAACACCACATCCTAAAACACATCTCCATGCAGCCACCCCCTCCCAATTCCCCCTCCTATAAAACACCTAAATCCCATCCATGCAAGCGATCTCTTCTCCTCCATCTTTGCCTCTCCTTCCTCTCCATCTTTTTCTTCCTCCTCCTCTTCTTCATCTTCGGTTGGGTTCCTAAATGGATAGGTTGGAGTGGTGGTTTCCTAGAGTGGGTTTGTCTAGGATTGTGAGAGTGAGGTGATTAACTGCATGACTAAATGATGTGGCAAATAACCGTCACCCCATATCTCAAAAATGTCATTTAAAAAATTTTGGCAGAATTTCCCTTAAAATTTGAGATTTTTTTATAAACTTGCATAGCACATACACTACAAAAAAAAAAACCTCTAGCAACTTGATATTTGCCACTATAGGCCTTCTATTTACCACCATATAGAATTAGCGACACTTAAAATAATTGCTTCTTAATTGTCGCCTTCATTAGCGTCACTAAAAGGTTAGTGGCAATTGTATAATTGCCGCTAAATCATCGGTATTAGCATTACTTTAATTGGCATAATTACTGTCGCTAATGATCTTTAGTGACAATTTATTTGCCACTATTTTGCCATCGTTGAATTATATTAGCAGTAATTTAATTGATACTATTAATGTTGCTATATACTTCATTTAATGACTTTTGTTTATGTCACTAACTTGCCACTATTTATTTGCTTTAATGACAATTTATTGTTGTTTAATTGCTACGATTGATATTATTTATCAATAATTATTTGTGTCTAAATTGCCACTATTGATTTACTTTAATGACACTTTCTTTTGCTATTTAATTGCTACTATTAATTCACTTTAATGACACCTGGTTATATCATTTAATTACATTCTTTAGTGAGAAATATTTTTATTTTAACAAGCTCAAAATATAAATGCAACCCCAATTTTATTAATTTTTCAATAATAAAGTACAATAAGATCCCTTTAAGGAAATACATAAAAAAAAATATAAAAAAAGTAGCAACAACCTCAACACCAAAATATTCCCCTCTTAAGGGTGATACAAAGAAATAAATTAAAAATGCAGAAAAAATTGAAAATATAATGAATCATGAAGACTCAACCACCAAAAGCAAAACATCTTCAAATCCTTACTATCCCAAGCAACTTCAATCTTCCAAACTTCAATTCAAAGCAAAAAAGCACCACCATGATCATCAATAACCATTGTTCAAACTTTAGTTCAATCAAAATAAAAATTGCAACCAACACATTGGCTTTGACAACAAGTTTAATCATTCAAATCCCCAGCAATACCTCCATCCCAACATTAATAGCTCTTCATGACATTCAACATCGACATTGACATTTAGCTTGTGAAGTTGCAAATCATCTCCAAAATAGGGAATGATTCACCCTACCTACATAACAGGAAGATGCAACTTAGTTTCTCCTAACACATATCTCCCCATGCAACTCAATGGTTAGTGCAAAAAGTTCATTCTTTAGGAAAATTATAAGATTGTGTTCTTTCTAAACTAATTGTTGAAGGAAGTTTGGTCTATTAAAAGATACTGAAATGAAATAACTTACTTCTTAAAGATACTAAAGTGGAAGAACATTGAAGACTTACCTATCCTATCAAAAGAGTATCTGCAGCAAGTTTTGCTAACACAGGCCTTGGCTTATGCACAGGCCAGGTCTATAAATAGATAACAACAAATTTAGCCATAAGAGTAAAGAAAATAATCATCCTTAGAAATCCAAATAGAAATGGAAGAAATCACAATAAACCTGAATCATGGTAACTTGCATCTTCACTCCCTGGAATTCAAGCTCAAGAATGGTATCCTACAATTAGCATAGGTGATATCTCAGAAAAAGAATCCTTAGGCCTAGTTTACGGAGGGGGTTAACCCTTCTTTTTGGGGGTCAACCCCTGTTTACCTTGGGGGATAACTCAACCCCTCTTTGGGTTGCTAACCCGTGTTATCCTAACACCGGTTTGAAGAAGGGTTCCCCCAACCCCCCACTTAACCCTCAATCTCTCTCTCCTTCGCGGTAGCCCTCGCGAAATTTTTTTCTCGATTCTACCCTTTTCCCCATTCACTCCCCCTCGTGATCCCCCTTTGTCCTTCGAGCGATGGCGCGAATGAAAACCTACACCTCCTTGTGTCGATCGATTCTTGTCGGCACAGTGGGAGCAAGTCATTCACGTTGTTCTTTGCCTTTGGCGTCATTCGATGTCGGTTGCGGTTACTTTGTTTCTTTGGATTCTAGATCTACAGTCACTTTCCCGCAAAGAAGGTTAGTAGCTGGGCATTAATCTCGTCTTTACCTTCGTTCTTCCACCATTTGTGAGATGGCTGGTTCCGAGGTGCTGGTGGTCTGTTTCCCGTAAATTCAACTAGGCTATCTTGTGAAAGCACAATCTGACCTCGCCTTTATTGATTTCAGTTGATTGTTGGTCTTTGGATGCATTCATGGACTTGGGTTGATGCATCAAACGCTTATAAAAGGGACCTCGATGTCATTCCTCCTCTTCACGCGAACTTGAAACCCTAGTCATGTTTGTTTCCCCCCTTTTCTTCATGTTTTTCAATGGGTTTGTTTAGATTTGCTTTGAGTTAATTATTTTCAATCTTCAAATTGAAGGTGACCTTTGCACATTCGATCTTGGGTTCTTATTTGATGGAAAAGGGGTTTAGTCGAGTTTTCCTTTGATCACGTACTTATCTATTTGCATGCATTTATTTGGGGGTTTTTTTTGTGTCGTTGAAGGAGTTGTTTGCTTGTTGAATGTCGTTTGAAGGTCTCTACTTGAAGTCTTGCATGATGAGGTTTTCCATTGTTGTTGAAGTTCTGTTTCTATTTTGCTAAAGTTGTGGTTGATGGTGCTGTACAATTTTTTGTTCGTGTTTTGCTACATGTGTTGTTTCTTCTTGTCTCCTTTGTTCTTGAATCGCCAAAAATCAGGTACTTATCTGAAGCAATGTTGTTTCTTAGGTTATAAGGTAATTGAGATTAAGTTTGAGACCTTTTATGATTTGCAACACCTGAAATGGGTCTTAAATTGATTACAGTTGAATTTGAGATTTTTTTGGGCACAAAATGTCAGGTTCTAAGTTGATATGAACGTTTACTAACTTATTTGATTTTTACTTGGTTATTTGATTTTTGATGTACAGACAGAAAGTTTTCCAATGATTTTTTATGCTTTTGTAGGAAAATGGAACTAAATTTAAGGAGATCTAAGTGATTTGAAAGTAATTTTGTTTCAAGTTTGAATCCGATCATTAATGTTGTTGTAATGTTTGTAGTGTTAAATCTTTCAATTCCAGCTTGTTTGCATGATTTTTATGGTTAGAATCTAGTGTTTGATCATTTTATAACCATTACCTAGCTCTTACTTGTCAAGACATGAAACATATAGAAAAAAATTTAAATAATTAAATTTACAAGAAGATATTGAATCTACAAGATATGTTGTTCATTTACTGATAGTTTATTGCCAATTTTTTGTTGCCAATTTTTATATAATATTCAAGTTGTGCTTTAATTTCAATTTGCTTGCTTTTTTTGTTCTTGTGTTGCCCTATACCTTATTTGAAGTTGTTCTTGTTGTGCTTTTTTGTTTTTGTGCTTGAATTGTTTTTGTGCTGTTGCATCTACGATTTTTGAAATGTTCTTTGTTCTTGTCCTCTACTTTTGTATACATAGCAAAGCTTTGTTGCATTGGTTCTTTCCATAAAAAAGAGTTGCTTATGATTTTTGCTTCCTCTTAGGCTGGATAAAGTACTTTTTACCTGATTGGTTTTTGATGAGGTGGTATTCATTTTGATATTCATTGACTTCTATTGGGTTATTTGATTCTTGATTTTCAGTTTCAATTTTTTTCTTTCTTTCTTTGTCCCCTTCCTTGAGGTTCTGA
This sequence comes from Thalassia testudinum, assembly GCA_037157565.1. Taxonomy (NCBI): domain Eukaryota; kingdom Viridiplantae; phylum Streptophyta; class Magnoliopsida; order Alismatales; family Hydrocharitaceae; genus Thalassia; species Thalassia testudinum. The sequence continues at coordinate 13,025,844 of JAZHRO010000010.1, forward strand.
CTTACAAAACATGTAAAATTACATACTAATCATCTACAAAGCAACACATCTTTAACAAAATACCTGTAATTTACTGAGTCCAAATATGTGCTTAGGGGAGAAAATAAAATGAATACAAAAACCACTTGGAGAGAGGACTAGATAGACAGTATGGCTACTCAAGATTAATAGTAATCCAAGGCTTCATAAAAGCAAAACCCAGGGTATCAAGAGATCAGAAAAGCTAGTAGTGTTAGTGCACCATGGTATAAGAAGATGATAAGTGATTTGGACACTGGACATCAATCTGTGAGTACACTCATGTCCCCCCTTCAATTGTAGTCAAATGGCCCAAAGAAAGACCACTATATTCACTCTTTGCCTTTGGAGCTCAATACAAAAAAATAGGCCCTTGGTCTGCTCACCCTTACCTAAATGTCCAACTCCACTATGAAGATTCAAAAGATGAATCAACCCAAATCAAGTTGAACAAACGAAGCTGTAGAGAAGTCCACCACTAAAGCCCACGAACAACACAAAAGCCATTTTGACAGACAGGGAGGGAAGGAGGGAGTGATAGCACTCAAATGGCTAATCAAGATCAATAGCCATCCAAGAATTCATTAGAGTAAGGTAAAGGGTATACAAATAATAGAAACACTAGAAACTCTAGGGCACCTAGTAAAAGATGGCAAGTGATTTGTAGTGGGCAATAGCACCTGTAGATACTCTTACCCCATTGAAAACCTCATTCCACTGAAATACATCCCTTGGTGCATAGTACAAAAAACTGTAGGCCTAAGGACTGGTTAACATCAGAGATGGGCAACCTTGCAAAAGAGGACTCACATTCACCAATGTCAGGATAGAGGACTCGAAAACAAAGGTCCTGACTTACAAAATAAGCCCCCCCCACCCCCCCAAAATGACTGCTCAACATTGCTGGTACAACATTGTCTTATAGTACAGCTTAACTATAGAAAATTAAGAACATAGAGATCAATCGTAGATTTCTCACACTTCTCGTTTCACACACCTTATATCCCCTTATTGTATCTCCAAATCCTAACCACATATTTGTAGTTCAAGGTCTATCTAAGTGGTGGCAAACTTGCAATTAAACTCCATGGAAGTACTATAGGATTCAAACTTGAAAATAAATAAGATAATAAATACACTGGTTAGCATTGTGTGATAAACTCCTTGGTTAATATCTTCTTCTAACTAGTAAGTCACCTTATCTTTACTTGGCTTGCCCTTTCTTAGTTCCAATGGATACCTAATCAGATAAAAGCATAAAATTGAATAAGAAACAAAGTTGACAAACAACAGTTACATGATGCCAAACCTCTTTTTCCTTCTAAAGCAGTTGAACTGCATAGATCTTTTTAGTGATCTCCATTTCATTTTCATTGATGCTAAACCTCTATTTTTTTTTTCAAAATCATCAATAAAATAATGTGTATGCAGTAAGTGACCCAGAACTTGTGTAGAAATATTCTTCTTCATTTCTGTCTCATTCAATCTCCTTATGAAAGTTTCCTCTTAAGAATTAGAGTTCCACAAATCTTCAGTTATCTTTGTTACAAAATCTGAACATTTATTTCCTTCACAAATAAATTTTTTAGTTCATTCTTTGTATCCTTTTCTTACATTTAAATTGAACATTTATGTGCCTTAGAATCTGAAGATGCAATTTCGCCTTTGAATTAAATCGATTTCTAACTAAAATGGTATTTATTTGGGATTTGTGATGTGGTCAATTGCCTCCTATTTGCCTACTATGCCATACTGAATATTTGAAATCATTGTTTAACTGAAATGGTTGACAACTGACTTAGCAAAAAACAAAAAATCAGGAGGGCAAGTTTATCCTTAATGTATTAAATACCATTTACTGTGGGTGACACTCTTATATGCTTGTGTTTAATGTGATCTCTTGATCATTTATTGTGGGTTTTGAATAGGAGCTCTTATCATTACATAGGTTTTCAATGTTTTGAAAAGGAGTGCTTCTAAACTTAGGTGCTATATTGATTAAATGATGAATAGGGATCTTTACCTTTAATATCATTTATGATCTTTTGCAAGTAAACATAATTATGGATGCAATAGCATTTAGATTACAATAGTTCGGATTACAATATCATTCGGATTACATTAATACCTTAGGATGCAACAAATACCATTTTGATTACAATAGCTCCACTTCTCAAGTATATGGTCTACTACTTACACATTATTGTGTTGTCTTTAACAACCGTAAACTATGTATAGGTGGAGTCTTTCTAGATTTTTGACTTGATTATTTGTCAAGGAAAATGGCAGATGCAAGTAGTCGTGTCAGCCATTATATTTATCCTAAAAGGGAGAGGACTTTTGAGGATTACCATAATCTCCTTATGAAATTGATTGTTGCAATTTCGCTAATGATCATTTCATCGGAGATGCAAGATGGTGACAACCATGATGTGGGGAAAAACTTACCAAGAGTAAGGTATAGACTTAGCATTTGTTGAGGTCTTACCACATCTTTCACATTTGAAAATTCTCCATCCTTCCTCACTCCGATTGGTTACCTACTTTTTTTTCCACGTGTAGGATGAATGGAGATGGTTCTAGTCGTGGCAAGGGTGTCCAGCATTCTCGCAAAGGTGGAGGCCCATGAATTGCCAATTGGACATCGGATCAGGATAGGTTTCTCATAAGGCTTTTGAATGACCATTATGATAATGATTTCGTAAATGGTTCATTCACTAGAACCAGGTGGGCTGAGATCGTTAACGAATTCAACTCGAAAAGTGGGTTATCCTATGTGAAGGATCAATTGTAGAACTGATTCAAGAATTTGAAGTTGAACACTTTTGTTGCCTTGTCTAACAGAAGTAGTTGGGGTTGGGATGATCGTAGAAAATGTGCCATCCCATATGATGACAGTGCATGGGATGAGGTTAGTAAACTTTCCATTACAATCGTATGTTATAGCGAAGACTGTGTTGTGTGTAATACATCGAAAATTCATGCAACTTCCAAAGCATCTGAAGAAATTACGAGGGAAGACATTTCTATACTATAAGGAGTTGGAATTCATTACTGGTAAAGAGTCTGCAAGGGGAGTCCATGCAACATCCAGTCTTAGTCATGGTGATGTTGGTGAATTCAATGAATGCGAAGGTCAAAGTGATGTGAACTTCTCGCAGATGGATTTCTCCATCAACGAGAACACGACAATGTCTTCACAAGCGCCCATCTCAAGGAACTATACTACTCCATAACAAGCACATACAGAATTTTCGATTCCTCAAGATGAGGATGTCAGTGTAAATGGTAGGGGTAGTATACCACCATCGAGGGTCACACACAGACCATCAGAGCACACATCAGGGAGTAGCGGGAAGCATCGTCATAGCGGGGCCTCCTCTTCGGAAGGTGTCGATAAGGTTGCGACAATGTTGGAAGAGTTCCTCACATTTAGCAAGAGCAAGCACCTTCGGGACTTTGAGAGGGAAGAGATAGACAACTATGTCTTAGGGTTGATGATGATGCTACCTGACTTGCCTGCCACTCCGAGGTCAAGAATGGTTGCTCGCCTTTTGGATCCAACATTTAAAGATATAATGAGGGTGTTCCTCCAAGGTAATGCGGAGGATATGGCTGAGTTGGTGAAGATGGTGATGAATGGTGATATATGACGTTCATCGCTATTGGTTGTTATATGTAGGTCATGATTCCGTTTAGCTCAAACTTACGAGGGACTTTGAAATTTATGGTGTCTAGTTAACATTTTTTTTGTCATTCTCAATGTAATCTCTTTTGTTCGCAACCTTTAATGATGTACTATCTTCCCTTCATAGTTATGTTGTCTTATAATCATTGAAATTGTTGAATTGAATGTTTCTCAAATGAAGGACTCCCTTTTTCATTTCTTATTTCTAAAACTTTCCAGTACATGGAACTTGCTAGACGTTCTGTTGATAGTGATGAGTTGGGAGATTCTATTGTAGAAGTCATGTTCAAGGAAACTATGTAGTACGTCACTTATGGAAACACCATCATGACCCATAACTAGCTCAATTTGATCTGATTAAATCATTAAATGCTCCTACATAATTGCCAAAAAGACGTAATTCACTGCAAATCCATTTTAAGAGAAATACAGTAAACCAGGTTTAATACTGTAATTTTACCATCATATCTTAAATTCAGAACAACCACGAGTTTTCTCAGGGTTTAAATAAAGGTCAAATGGTCTTAAGAGTCTAACAAGTGGGTTAGAACAGTCAGAAAAGGGTTTTTGCGTGTTTTGAGAATTAAATGACTTCTGAAACCTTAAAAACAAACCTACTTAATTAACTGAGGTTCTGGTCAGGATAAAATTCACCTAAATCCTCTAAAATTCATAGAAAAATATTTTCTAAGGTTTGGTACCTTCAATTTGATCATCAGAACCCGTCTTGACCTAAAACAGAGCCACAGTCAGACTTTTGCCTTAATTTAGGTTTTTGCATAAATTATCTAGTCAAACTAGGTCAAAACCAAAATCCGACTTCACCATTGAATTCCTTAGGTCCAAATTAGGTTTGTACCAAAATTTGAGGATAATCCGAGATCATCTTAACCTAGTTTGCAATTTGATCCTGTCTAACTCTTTTATCTCACACATATGCCCCTAACTTTTGAATCCTTTGCATTTTGATCCCTATCTTTATCATAATTTTCACAAACAGATCTCTATCGCCATGAAATCCTAATCCTACAAACTCTGGCAACCCTAATTTGGCAAAATCTCTGCGATTACTTGACGAATCCTTCTCAAAATTGAAAGGGAAACTCGTCAAGTAATTATCTTCCTTTTCAACCAGATCCAAAGCTCTAGATCTTGCCCAATCTCTCATGCGAATCCTTCAAAGAGATGGGTGTCCTATTTCGACGAACATTCAGAGCTTAAGCCCTATATAAGCACGCCCAGGGCTTGGTCGAACTTCTCATCTAGGTTTTGGCCAAAAGCCCTCTTCCTAACCCTACCTCCGGCCTCCTTCGACCTAGCTCCGGCGAGCATCCTCCCCCGTCATCCTATAGCCTCCCAACGGCCAAATTGGGAGTGTCGTCTTCCTCCCTGACTTCCTCCGCCTCTCGACGACCACATCAGAGGTGCCTCAGACCCTCGTTCTTTGCCGCCATCTCCCTTAGGAGTTTCATCTTCTACGACGTCGGCAATCACACCAGCATCGTATTCCTTCCCCTTTTGTCCCTAATATTAGGTTCCAACACTCCCTCATCTCCCCTACTCTTTTTCCCTTTATTCATCCTTCAATTTTGATCCCTCGACATGCCGTTCACCCTTCGTCTTCCCCGTGACCGGCCGAGCTCTGGCAAGGCCTCCACAATTCCATAAGCCACCATTCACTTCCCCACGACTCCCATAAGCACCGCCATGCTCCACAGACCAAAACCCCTCAAGAAATTGAGGGGATTGGTCCCTCACTCGCCTCACCGGACACGATCACCGCCGCACCGCCTTCTCGCTTCTGTTCGGCCACCACACACCCCAATCCGCCATGAAACCACCGCCACTACCTTCGTCGTGCTTCGACGAAACTTACAAGCTATTCTAATGTGGCTGTGAGGCCTTATTTCATGTTTCAGGTCATTGCCGTCCACTGCTATCGTTGCCTCCATCTCCAACGTCATTCAAGCTCCTCCGGCCGTGTTCTTCATCAATTCCACGTCCAGGCAGCACGGCTTACTCCCAGGAGAGCGTCTAGGTCCTCAATTGAAGACCACAAGAGCAGCAACCACTCCAATTGAAGACCCCACCACCTGCTTCTGTGCGAAGGAAGGAGGGGAACTTTAGTCCCACCTCGGAAACGGACAACCAAGTAGATGCGCATAAATTGATTTTCTACCACAGGCTTATCGCCTCAAGTCCCACAGGGGGGTGAGGTCCCTCACACGCCCCTCACACGCACCTCGCTCGTGACCCGTCCCCTGCAGGCCTGGCGTTGACTCGTATACCCGCCTAAGCCCTGTTCACACCTCGGCTGCCATTCACGGCCGACAGCCTTGGTCTCGGGTGCGCTCTACTTGAATACCCGATAACCCGGACCTTGGCCTTGGGAAGGCGAGAAAGGAGGAAACCCAGAGAGAAAAAGGAAAGAGAGAGCGGGGGTAGGGGTGTTTTGCTCTGAGGTTCAGCGGCTGACACTTAGCCGTTTGAAGAAGGGACCCTTCCCCTTGTGTGAGAAAAGAAGGAAGGCAAAGAGTAGCCACAGAGAAGAGAAGGAAGAAGGAGAGGAAGCCTGTGAAGAAGAGGAGGAAAGCTGCTACAGAAAAAAAGCCAAGGAAAGAAAGAAGAGAAGAGGAAGAAGAAGAACAATGCTTGTCTAGCACTGTAGCACCTGTTGGTTAAGCCGTCTGGTCATCAGACCCGACGTCTGATTTGAGGCTTGATACTTTGAATGATTGATTTAGAATTACTGTTGAAATATTTAAATTGGTTGAATGCTTGATATATATATATATATGCTTCGAGAGTAATTGGTGATTTAAAGCACCATTGTTTTAGCTTCTCTATTTTTTTATTGTCTCAAAATACATGAGAATTCATTGAATATCTAATGTGACAAATTAGTATTTATTGAATATCCTTATTTAGTTTAAGTTCTTGTGCTCATTTACATTATTTATTGAGATTAGCGATTGAATTCCTATTTGCTCCCTGTATTCGACCTCGGACTTTCATCTGAGTTATAAATTTTATTTGTTTTCAAGCAATTTCGACCCCTATATTACAACGCAGCATTTATAACCTCAATTTTGCTCGACAAACAGTCACAAATCAAATTCAACATTCCACACGTGTCCCATGTACACCAAAGCACATCAGCGATTTAAAGGGATTGTTTGGGTTAATAGAGTTTTGGAAGGACATGATGACCGTTCACTAGATATGTTTCGAATGGATAGCTCCCAATTCATCAAGCTACGGGATATGCTACTTGAGAGGGAATACTTGAAACCCACGAAGGAGATGCATCCAAATGAGGCCCTTGCAATTTTCTTATATGGTGCTGGATAGGGTGCTACAAATCGGAACATGCAAGGTCGATTTGAGAGATCATCGCATACTATGAGTAACTACTATAAGGAAGTTGCCAGAGCAATAAAGAAGCTTCAGTTTGAGTATATTGGCATGCTTGATGAATCTACACTAATTCCAAACAAGATAAGGAGAAACATGGACCTTTATCCATATTTCAAGGTTAGGTTCTTCATATCAACAATTGTAGCTTTCTTACTTATAAACAAAATTCAACTCTAAGACTCAATATTTGCAGGATGTGATTGGGGATATAGATGACACTCACATAGAACTTTGCGTGAACCTAACGTATGCCGGGAGATATCGAAATAGACACGGTTGGTGTTCACTAAACGTAATGTGTGTTGCATCAATGAATCTCTCCATTCAGTACATTGCTAGTGGATGGGAGGGATTCGCTGCTGATATGATGGTACTTTGTTAGGCAGTGCAAGATGACAATATTCCATTGGCACGGGGTCGAGTTTATCTTGTGGATTTGTGAATTATGGGTATGCTAATGCCCATTAATTCCTCACCCTATACAAAAATGTAAGTTATCATATCATTAAGTACAACGCTAGGGCAACATGTAACAAGTATTGTAATAAGGAGCTATTCAACCACCGTCACGCGAAGATTCAAAACTGCGTTGAAAGATGTTTTGGTGTCTTATAAAAGAGGTTCCTTTGCTTGAACCACCCCTCCTACTCCGTTGAAGTCCATCGAGATGTAGTCGTTGCTTGTTGCGTGGTTCACAACTTCTTACTGAGAGATGGGAGGCAGGATGAATTTTACAACAAGAACTTCCAAGCGTCACAGGCCGAAGATTCGACTGAAGAGATACGACCACCTCCTCGAACGGATAACACTGGTGACACTATCCCTGAGCCATCAGTTTCTTTAAGTCAAGCAGATATTCAAAGGGGCAATCAAATAGAGAGTCAATTACAGATTCAATGTGTGAGGAATGGCAAAGGAAAAATACACGATCATGAAGTTCGTGCATCGACCATTGTTTTGCACATTAAGTACCCATTTTGATGTTTTCGCTTCGTACTTCATGATATATGATGTTGTGAATGTATTTCATAATGAATAACCTAGACTATTTACACTTCATGATGCAAAGCTAGATATATTTTTGAACTTGCGTGTAATTTGTCAACTTCCAATATTGAATGTGTTAGGACGCAATTTTAGGTATGGAGACTACTCCTTACTACGTTGGAGACTGGTATTACGGACATCAATGCCTATGTTATGAATCATGCAATCTAGTTTTCGAATTGGAAAACATTCGAAGTCAAGGTTCCCTGGACCGTTTGTTTTATATGTGTCCTCGGGGGGATGGAGTAAGTGAATTGAGTAATCCCTTCATCCTTATAATATGGGTTGAATTAAGCTTGTGGATTGTTATTGATTTCAATCCAGGGTTGCAACTACAGACAACCTGCGAGAGCGAACTTTCCCAACTTTCATACACTGAAAGCTGAGCATAACTTCTCAGCTCACTTGTATGCAAAATTGGAGGCAAGAACTAGCTTAAGGTAGCGTACGGAACTACAGAGTGCATACACGGAGGTGGAACGTCTAAAGTCTGAGTTGCAGGAATTGAGAGCGAAGATAGATACTGTGGTCGATGATCTCGTGTCTTCCATAGAGCGCATTAACTACGATTAGTTAATGCATCCTCCTATTACATAATGTTGTTCTGTATCAAACTTAGTAAGCATTTCGGAGGTGTTAGTTTTCTTCATGACCAGCATCTTCTTGACGACTTGTTGTCATGATCTATTAAGGAAAATATCTCTTTGCAATTATGTTTCATTCCCTATTTTTAAATTAGTTATCTTAACTACTTAACTCACATGAATGTCTACGTCACGAGGATTAATAACAATTGAAAGGAGATGCAATTGTGGACACGTGGCGGAACTTGTCTTTGAGGAAGAAACAAGTATAGATAATATCTTAGATAGACTGAATTACAAGTGTCCTTACGGGAATAGCATAAGATACAGCTTCGAAATTACTAGCATTCAATTGAAGTTCTTGGTCAAATCCCACGTTAACTTTTTCGTTTTAGGGTCTCAAGTTCCAGCCAATGTTGAAATCTCAAAAGGTGGAGTTAACTTTCATGGCCTACATGTATTACGAAGTTTGCTGCGAGCACTGAGAGGAGAAAAGGAAGATGCTTGAATTAGAGCAGCAATTACATTTGTTAAGAAAAAAATAGAAAGCATTAAATATGAAGGTTAATTGTACTATCAAATAATTATGTGTAAATAGTTCCTTATAAACTAGCAAATGAAAATCTCAATGTACCCGATAATGTCACATACTGTATGATGAAGAGATTTCTGTAAAAGACCCAATCGCTGTTTAGGAGGACAATTTTTTTAAGAAATTTTTTCTTCTTGAGTAATTCTCGACCATTATCTAAGTTGGATGCCATTTTGAAAACTTTTTACCATAAGGATGTCATCTTTTAGAGGTTAGACAATTCAGAAGGATACATGTCTCGTCATAGCATTAAGAAATTTAAAATAAAATGGAAACTATGTTAACGGTTCTTTCACAAGAAGTGCCTGGCATTTTTTGAGGGATCACATGGAATACAATTTCAATTAGGAGATCCTACTTACTAAAATTATGAACCGCTGAAAGTTCCTGAAGAAGAACTATCAATTAGTCATGGAATTATTAGCTGATGAGACATAGACATGGGATATTGAACATGTCATTGCCCCAAATAATCCAACCTAATAGGAAAATGTAAGATTCCTTCCGCGTAGCATTCTTCTCTTTATTTATCTTCTTGCAAAGAAAGGTTTTTATTTTCTTTTCACTTTGTAGGCTAATGTCAAGTATAGAAGGTTACGAGGTCTTCAAGTTTTATTCTTGAAAATTATGGATAAGCTCGTCAATTAGTTTCTATGTCCGTTCTATCATTGCTGGGATTTATTCATTCTATAGTTTGACGACCGGAATCTATCTTAATTTACTAGTTATTATGTGACTAATAATTTCTTTTTAGCAACTTTAGATATTGTTTTTAATTTTTTTGTTTATTTTGCTTATTCAATGCTTATAAATGTTATGTGCTTTCTTTGGATATTGTTTTCTTTTAAAATCTCGCAACTTATGTGGTTTTCTTTGTATATATATTCTTTATTTATGTTCTAATATAGATTAATAATATATTATCTTCCCAAGATTTCTAATACGGTTGCAGGATGCATTGCAAAAAACTTTACTTGAGTTATATAGGCAATGATGAAAGCTTTCAATGCTTGAGGGCAAACCTATTAACCAATTGAATGGTGTTGGTTTGACTGCCTAGTGAAAATTAAATCAGGTAACCCCATTGAATGTGTTTGCATATGTAGAACGGTTACAATGCAGCAACACTATACAACACAAAAGGTGATAGTTAATTGTGTTTGCATGGCATGGATGGCTGCAATGTAGCAACCCCATGCAACACAAATTTCAAGGGCTAAATTTTTTAGAGCATCCATAGTTGATAGAATTTACCTGATGACTACCGTTAAAAAATTTCTACAATGAAGCGATCTGAGCCTACTGCAACTTTAACAATCCATGTTTATTGCCTACATAGATGTGCAATTGCAGGTTAGTAATTTTACACCTACAATTTCTCTTATAGATCAATGAATGAAGGTCTCTGATAATTTACACATAATGCATTTAAGTTGTTTCTACAGGTTTGATTTTCTTATTAATTACAAGTAACCATCAGTTTTTCAAGACGATACAAAAACTTTTCATGATTTCCCAGATAAGTTAACTAAAATATCCACTATGATTACTCAATTTTACATTTATTAAGGATTTTGACAGGAAGCCTCATAATATATTTCATCTTGTTTAAGGTCGTGGATTGCAACGCTTTCCTGATTGAAATAATTTTCCATGTTTGCTATGCCAAAGATGAAGACCTCAGATGTAGATTAGAGCTACTCATAACTTAGATTGTTGAAGGGAAATCCAAATAAATTTTTGTAAAGGAATATCTTCTTATTTACGATATTTTTATTTCTAAATGTAATATGTCATGCAGCAATACCACTTGTAACAAACTTTATGATTCACATTAATTGAGTAAGTAATGCATAATTGCAGAAATTTCATTCAAATGGTTCATTATCTTTTCCTTATTTCTGTTATTTATATTTGACAATGTAATATACGATGTTGTAATGTTTCTTGTAACAAATTTGATTAATCACATGGTAATAGAAAAAAAAATTTTCCAATACAAGTACATTTTCTTTTGTATTTTCCATTCAACCTTTCTAATTAAAATATTATTATTAAAATAAAAAATAACCCCAACTAATTTACCTATCATCCCAAGGGCAAACATATCTTTTGCCACTTTAACCTCCATTCTAACCCTCATTCCCAACTAAATACTCTCCTGTCACATCATAGGATAACCTCCATTCCGTAAACACAGACAGAGGTTAACCCCTATTTGTAAGTAAATACAAACAGGAGTTAACCTCTATTGCAAGTTTGCTAACCTAGGTTAGCTAACCCGTACCGTAAACTAACCCTTATAGAAGAAGGGAAGAATGGTATCCTACAATTTTCTAATAGTGAAAATTTTATTTTTTCACCATTGTAAATGACAGGACTTACAGCATATAAATCTCCACAAGTCAAAATATCTCCTACTCCTAAAGCATTCAATAGATGTAAAATGTAAGAAACCATAAGTGACAGATTTTTTCTGTTAGACAATTGCAAATTACTACTAGTACAAGTTTAAATTCATTATATTACCTAATTTTCTAGGCTTAAACAACCAGAGCATGCCCTTAACACAAGCAGGGACAACAACACCACATGGAATGTAGACAACTTTGGATCGTAAGGCAATAGTCTTCAATGGTCTCTATCATAGAGTGAAAAGTAGAACTTGTTTGAGTGCTTGATTAGTGTGCTATCTCAACCAAGTAACACACACATATATACATTTATACATATGAAAGATGTCAATATGAATGAAAATCTTAAAAGATATAATCTACATGAAATTATAACCTTGAACTTCCCTACAACAGAAATAAGAATAGAGCCAATCCAACGGTCAGAACAAGTCACTATTATAGGGGGGTATATAATCAAGGAAACCTTCATTCCGTCAAAAATAACTGGTGATCATGACTGCATTTGCAGGCAGCTTGCTATAATTAGACTTGGTGAACTGATTGTAGGCAAGTGCCATTGATATAGCTCCTCTCAGAAGACCAGCCCACCAAATTGTGACCTATAAATAACATCAGTTGATGCACCTATCTACACATACATTGGTATATATAAGTCTATACTATTAGTTAATCCCAATTATCACATACATTCATATGTAAGTCTATTTTTTGTATCTGCTTAAGACTAAATCCTGCTGGGGCAATTTGAGATTCGTTTTTTTTTTTTCTTTTTGGCATGAATCAAGATGACCATGTAGAAAACATAGAAGTATACACTGGTCATAGAAAGTAAAAGCATAGGAAAACACAAACTAGAAAATAAATGAAAAATTAAGCACCATTTTGAGTGGCATGAAGGATCTTATTTCAGTTCATTTTTAAAATGTAAGTAAATGTATACACAAGTTCCAACCCTCTTTCTGGCAATGCATTCATCTACAAGGTCCTAGAATTTTCAACAGCAACAAAACCAATAGTTCGAAGTGATGCATTGTTACTTAAATAATGCAATAATGTTATCATCAACTCAGATCTGTCGACAGGCATTTATCATCAGACGGCTTAAGTGTCTCTGGCACAAACACAAGGCTCTTCAGAGCCCCTCTGTTTCTTCTTCAGCTTCCTTCCTTCTTCACAAGCCTTCTCTTCTTCTTCACAAGCTTTCCCTTTCTTCTCCTTCACAGCACAGGGGACCCAACTCCCTTCAGCAACTAAGTGTCGCACAGGGACATACTTGCAGGAGCAAAACCCTCCCTCACTCTCTCACAAATCCTCCTCCTCTCTCAAACCCACCGTATAGTCGGATCCAGTCATGGGTATTCGGGTCAAGAGCTTGGACCAGGGTCACCAGGCGTGGGTGATGACCAAGGTGTGAAGTAGGCGGGTTGGCGGATGTGAAGGGGTATGAGGGACCCAACCCCTCGTGTTACTGAGCGAATAGCTGAGATCACAAAAACCTAATATGCGCTATTGCCGCTTTGTTTGTGCACAATGTGGGACTATCCCCATTGGTTTCCTTCGCGTGTGCCAGCAGGAGGAGATGCTACTCAATTGTAGCTGCTAGAGGCTTCATGTCTTCAATTGGTGCTGCAGCTAGCTATGCATGTGAAGTCCGCACCTCCTAGAAGTGGAATTAGAACCTGAGGTGGCTGGAGGCAGGCAGTCGTGGTCGGGGATGATGGCGGTGATGGTGGTCGGTGGATGAAGGCCTGAAACAAGCATACAGGCTCAAAAGCCCCAGTTAGATGGCTCACTAGTGTTGCCAGAAGATGTGGAGTGCGGTGGCGGTGTTTATGTGGCGAGAGCATGTGTGTTGTGGCTGGACAGAGGCGAAAGGGGTGAACGGCGAGGGGTGTATTCAGTGGAGCGATGGAGTGGGTTTTTGGTGAGATTGAATGAGGGGTTTTGTACGGTGAGGTGAGGCGGAAGTTCTTAGGGTGAAGTGGTGGTGTTTGGCGATGTGTAACGTCAGAGAGGCCACACCGGAGGTACGCTGAACGTGGGGAAGATGGAGAGGGAACAACGTGAATGGTGGTCGAAACGAGAGTTTAAGGGGTTGATTCTAAACTAAAGGAAGAGAGGGAGAGAGAGAGAGACCTACTTTATTGATTGAAAGGGGCAGGAGGGTGCCAACTTTGATTGGATGGCACTGTGGAAGAGAACTTCTCCGGTGAGAGGGCCGCGAGGAAGAAGAGGGTGTAAGGGACTTCTGCCGGTGTCGCGAGAAGCAGAGGAAGGAGGGGAGTTGTTTCCCTATGCCTATGGTATATGGCAGAGGGCGAGGAAGTCGGGGAAGAAAGCTCGCTGGAGCTGGTCGGAGGAGGCCGGAGGGAGGAGTTTTTGGCGAAGAAGTGCAGCCAAACCAAGTTAAGGAAGAGAGGTTGTGCACACTGGCTCTTTATAGAGCTTTAGGGAGAGCTCTAGAATAAGAAGGAGCTCTGATTGGTTCCTTAGGATTCAAGAAGAACCCCACTGATTTCGTGCATTCACACGTACGAATCAGAGTGATTTAGGAGTTAAGAATAATCCCAATAGATTCATCATGGTGTGAACATTAATCCCACCAAATTTGGTGGGATTTAATGGAGATTTGAGTAGGATTAGCTTAGGTCAAAGGTTTTCCTGGAGGTCGATTGACCTCCAATGGCAGCAGGGACCTGCGTGCGAAGAAGTAACAAAGTTAGGGATCAATCTGCAAGGATTTCAAAAGTTAGGGGCGTGTATGAGAGAGAAAGAGTCAGACTGGACCAAAATGCAAACTAGATCAAGATGATATCTAATTGGGTCCAAATTTTAGTACAAAACTAATTTAGACCTAAGAAATCTGATGGTGAAGTCAGACTTGAGTTTTGACCAAGTTTGACTGGCCAATTTGTGTAGAAACCCAAATTAGGGCAACTTTCTATCTAAGACTGTTTAAGGTCAAAATGGGTTCCAATGGTAAAATCAAGGGTACCGAACCTCATGGAATATTTTTCTATAAATTTTAGAAGGTTTAGATGAAATTTATCCTGACCAAAACCTCTATTATTTAAGCGGATCTGAAATTAGGATTTTGGGTTTATGAATCAATTCTTGAAGTGCGTGAAATCCTGTTTCTGTCTGCACGAACCCTCTTATTAGACTTTAATGAACATTTGACCTTAGATTAACCCCTGAGAAATCCCATGATTATTCTGCATTCATAATATGCTGTTAAAACTGTAGAATTAACCCTGATTTAATGCACTCTTCTTAGAATGGATATTCAGTGAATTACGACTCTCCGGCTATTATGTAGGAGCATTTCTCAATTAATCCTGGCTAATCAAAGCTAGTTATGGTTCATGATGATATTATCATCATAACCCCATGCCTAACTTTTGCTAGTCCCTTAGCAAAATCTTATGGAGAGAACTAGAATTCTAGACCATGCATTGAAGTTCAGATGCCAAATTTGTTTTACTCTTTTAGAAATTAGGTCAGAATGCTAATAGTAGGCCTAGAGGTACTCAAGTATCAATCAAGATCCAGACCTAACCATCTTTTGTCTGAGTCTGCCGCGAAGGTTTCTAAGGCTCGCAAAAACTATCCAGAGGTTCGTTGAACCCAGTGGTTAAAGCACTCGTGCTTAAAATGTAGCATGTCTAGGTTCAGTTTGCTAGTGTAATTTTTTGTAAGAGATAGATAGAAGGATTTTCATTTGGAGAGTTTTCTCTCTTTTTCTATTAGATTTCCCTAGATGCAGCCTCAAATTGGCCCTAAACACGATCTGTATCAGATTCCTTATCCCCAGCATCAATCCTCGAAAGGTTCCTGGCTTTTGATGCTTTGGGATAGCACCGCCCATGGCAACCCCCAGAACTCCTGGCTTTCAATACTTCAAGATAGTGCCACCCATGGCATTCTGTAGCTAAATTCAAGCCTTAGCAATCGACATTTCGGGATAATCCTGCCCATGACACCTGAATCAGCACAAGGTGTTTACATGCCTCTGGTATGATATTTAGATATCCTAAGAGGCAAGCACCGAAGAGACGATATATTATTACTCATCTTTGAGGGAAATTTCCCACCTCTCTGTGTCGGGAACTTGTCCAATCAACTTGTGTTGTTGAGCCACTCCTAAGCTAGATCTTCGAGATAACTTTTCAAAACATAACGCTTTTGGCATGATTTTTCTTTATTAAGTGCACTGAACCAGATTAAGTGTGTGATTTTAGGTGCTTAGGTTACCAAGTCCCGCAAACCAAAGGGCAGGCAACGGGGCTGAATAATCCCTAAACCTTAGACCTACTACATCATCTTCGCATTTTTCTCAACCTCTTGAGGACTAATCTGGATCATAACAGATACGTGAATGTTTAAGCCCTAAAACAAACCCAAGAGACCTATGTTTAGAACTCATACTAATCTCTTTGTCTCTTTGTCATCTCAGGACTTTATTTTTCTCTTTTCTTTTTGATTAGATCTAGAACTTAAGTAACTTCCATAATCAAGTGCTAATGACTCACTTTTGTTCTTGATTTTTGCTCCTTTTCGAAATTTGAATTCTCCTCTCTTTTTCTCCTCAAGAAAGATTTTCAATTTAGTTCACAAAATTCCTCCCCATTCTCCAATTCTTTTTTCTTTTTCAATTTTCTATTTTTTTATCATTTTTTTGAATATATATTTTTGTGAGAACCCCTCAAAGAATTGAATTTTCATATGTCTGCACTTTAACACCCTCCCATGCCTAAATTTTGCAATGTCCTCATTGTAAATCAGGAGGGTACCGAATCAGTTTAGTTCAAGGTTTGGAACAGGATCAAAGGGTGGGTGAACAGATCAGGATGATTGTTGTGGATGATTTCAAGCTTTGATACAAGTACCAAAGGTGGAGTCGGCTATTCTAATGATGAACTCAATAGTGCAGTAAGAGTGTAGCTCAAAAGGATAATTAGAAGGGTCTTGGGTTTTTGGAATGATGGGTTACCTCCTGTTAAGTGCTAAATTCAATGCCTTCGACCGAGCAGAAGGTGGTCAAAGAAAAGAGGTGGTCAAATCAGATGAGTTTTGTAGAACAAGCACCTTGATCAAAAGCATGGTTGGTTCAACCAGATGCTTGTTCAGATCAATAGGTTGATGATGCAGCCCAAACCCAATCAGTTTGGTGGGTTGACGGTTATGAATCAATAGATACGGAGCCCACCAGAGACTTTGAGGCTCAACCGGATATGGAAATGAAAGTCCAGGGTTTGGTCGAGTCGGCTCAGCCTGGTCAGAATAGGGATCCTCAAAAGAAAAATGATTTATAAAGAATGTAGGAACCCTACTAGTGTGATCAGAGAAGGATAGGAAGTGATTATCGGTCTGATCAATGTCAAAAACCTGATCAAAAGATGGAGGAGAATCATATGCAACCAGATTAGAGAGAGGTGAATTAGAGTACAAGTTGATTCTGGTGGCAGGTCGAGGTTGGGATCGGAATTTGGAAGGCTTAGTATGTGGATCAGAAGGTGTGGTTTCTTTGAGGTCTAAATCATTGTCCTCGGCATCAGAATTAAAGAATAGATCATGGATACTGAAGTCGTAAATCGGCTCATAATTGTCAGGAAACAATAGTTCTCCGAAAGTAGAGTAAGATTCGAAATCATCAGTGAATTTGCGAAGATTAGTTTCTGAACCTGATTCCAGATCGGGATTCCCACCATAGAATGAATCATGATGTGTAGAATCAACAACCTGACTTGGATCTAAACTAATTTCAGATTCCGAGCTTAAAAATGTATCATGAGGCATAGGCTCAAGTTCTTGGTTCCTACGATAGACCCAATCGAATCCCAACTCTTCCAACTCCTCGATTTCTGTATCATAGATCGGTTTAACTTCCGAAAAATCAATTTGTATCTCTGAGGAGGTTGAAGAAGTGTAATCATTAAACATTGGCCCATAATCATAGTCCAGATCAAAACTCTAATTCTCTTCAATTTGCTCCTCGTAATCATTCCAAATAGGCTCAAATCTAAATTCTAAGTTAAAGGTAGGACTTGGGTCACTAGAATCTGGGCTAGATTCTATTGGGCAAGATTTTGCAGTAGTTTGAGGCTAAGTAGGTGTAGCTTAAAAATAGTTACCTATCAATTAACTGTAAAGTTTCTTAGCTACTATATATGTAATCCCCAATCAATCACAAGAAACGCAAGAAGTATATATACATAATTTGTAATATAAGGAGAAAGAAAATCTAGCATAAATGTATTGAGTACCTATTTCGCAGCAATGATTGAATGCTGATGAAGACTTCACAAGAAACTTTTTTCTTTTTTTTAGGAAGCACCTGAGGTTCAGTAAAGTGCCAAAATACCATCATGAACATAAAAGAACCATCATGTTGGATAAAAATTAGAGGTAAGATATACAAAAGATGGTGTTTAGATCCAAACTTATTTGCCATTTTGTGCTTGGTCATGCTCGATGATTTCCAAAGCATCCTCCTTGGAAACCTCCTTGATGCAGTTGATTCTACTATGGTGAATGAAACCATATACTTTGTCAAGAATTCTCACTAGCTCTGGCCAGAATGCCATAGTTATGAGTTGTGTATTACCCAATCCTACCAAATTACTAATGAGAACACCATCATAGGCCATAACTAATCACTTTTAGTCAGGTTTGATTGATAAAAGCTCCTACATGATCATCTGAGGGTCATAATTCCATAATATTCTGATTTTAGAGAAGAATGGGAAATCAGAGTTAATTTTATAATTTTAACAGCACATCAAAAACATAGATTAACCACAGGGACATTCAGAGGTTAAATAAAGGTCAAATGATCTCTAAAGTCTAAAAAGTAGGTCAATAATGATAGAAACAGGGTTTCACACTTTTTGAGAATAGCAACTACACACAAAATCGTAATTTCAGACCAACTTAAATTAAAGAGGTTATGGTCAAGATAAAATTTATGTAAACCTCCTAAAATTTATAAAAAAAATATTTTAAGAAGTTTGGTACCTTTGGTTTAACTATCTAAACCTATTTTGACCTAGAACAGAGTTGTAGACAGAATTTTGCCCTAATTTGAATTTCTGTGCAAATTGCCTAGGCAAACATGGTCAAAACTAAAATCCAACTTTACCATTAGATTTCTTAAGCCTAAATTAGGTTGGTACCAAAATTTGGGTCCAATCAGAGCCCATCTGAACCTACTTTGTAATTTAGCCCTTTAAAATTCTATTTCTCACATTCACCCCCTCGACTTCGAATTATTTGCAAAAGGGCCCATAACTTCTCATCATTTACTTCACTTTGGTCCCTACCGCCATTGGTGGTGAGAATGCATCTACAACAAAGATCGAGGGAGGTTTTCTCCCTCAAATCATATCTAATCACCTCCAAACTTAGAGGGAAGATTCGTGAGAAGTTTCTTGATCTTCCAGACCATATCTCGACCTCCAAATCAAGCTCTTGAGCTCGAATGAACTCAGGATTTCTAGGGATTCTTTTCCCTAGAATTTTGAGCTATTCAAGCTCCTTCCCAAGCTTGGAGCTCGTCCTTGACCATTTAAAAGGACCCCATTCGCCAGACCGTGCTCCTTAGCGTGGTTTA
The DNA here is from genome assembly GCA_037157565.1 of Thalassia testudinum. Taxonomy (NCBI): domain Eukaryota; kingdom Viridiplantae; phylum Streptophyta; class Magnoliopsida; order Alismatales; family Hydrocharitaceae; genus Thalassia; species Thalassia testudinum. The sequence goes on from JAZHRO010000010.1 coordinate 13,045,219, forward strand.
AGGCTAGAAAAAGCCTCTTCTCCTCCTTCCCCAGCCTACTCCAACTAAGCTCCGGCAACCCCTCTGATTTTGCCTTCATCGCCCTCTGCTACATACGATAGGCAGAGGGAACCTTCTTCCCTCCGTTGTCCGCTCCTCGCCGTACCCAGCAAGAGCCCTCTCTCCCTTCGATGTTGCCGTTTGCCCTCATCGGAACGTTCATCTTCCTCGACGTCGGCCCATCTCAACTGGCATCGAGCTCTCTCCGTTCGTCTCCTAGCTACCCTAGATCTCTTTCTCTCCCTTTCCTCTTCATATTTATCTACCCACACTTCACCTTCGACCATCACACACATCACACCACCTTCATCTTCCATTATGCCGACGAAGCTCTAGTGACGTCGCACGAGCGCCACAGACCACCCAACCACCTGCCACCGAGTTCGCGAACACCGCCTCATCTTACAGATCAAAATGATCTCTCACGCACTCCACTGAACACACGCATTCACGCATACCTCCTCCGTCACCGACAGCACTCCACCGACCACTACACACCTTAAATCCACCACCATCACGTTCGCTACTACGCGGCGAAGCTTTTGAGTTGTTTTGATTGGGTCGTGAGGTCGTGTTCATGCTTTTCAGGTTTGACTGGAGCTCCACTGCAGCAGCCTTCTTCTCCGACTTCGCCCGCAGTTCTCCGGCCATCCCCAACCTAGCTGCTACCTCCAGGTGTCGCGGAATCTCTTCACGACTCATTCCAGGTCCTCAATTGAGGCAGCAGGTATCAGCTTCGACTCCAATTCGAGCACCACCCAACTGCAGCTCACGCAAAGAAGAAGCTTCTTACTTTAGTCCCACCTCAGGGATTTTGGAGCTCGCTGCAACAGATAAGAGGAATCGGTGCTGGTAGATGTTTGCCTTAGCACACAGGGTGAGGTCCCACTCACCGCATGTGCACACTCTTCACCCGCTACACCATGCAGGCGGGTTTGATCCCTGGTCCACTTACCTGGATACCCGTATACCCGGTACTATTCACCTGGGTCTGACTTGAGAAATAGGAAAGAGAATCGAGGAGGAGGAGGGAGGGTTTTGCTCTACTGCCTTGAGCATCATTCTCTCCCTCCCCTCTCTCAGCACTTAGCCTCTAAAGGCTTCGTGAGGCCCTTGTGCCTTGCTCTTGTGAGAGCCTTGTGCTACTCTACTACTGCTATGCCTTGGCTCCTCTGAGGTGCGAAGGTTTAAGGTGTCTGTGCCTTGGTTCTATCGACTGATTAGTTACATTGCTCCTGTGCTTGGTTCTGATACTACAGTGGATATACTATTAAAATATTTAAGTGGTTATAGAGCTTAAACATTATTTGATTACGGTTACTGTTGAAACATTTAAGTGGTTATAAAGTTTAAACATTAGGGTTAATTTGGTGATTCAAATCACCATTTTAACCTTATCTTTTTGCACTCTGATTTACGATTTATTGCTACAGTATTCTGATATATACATTAATCTATATTTTGATTATTCTTGCATATCTCTCTTGATTAGTGGATTAAATTGCCAATTTACTTACTGCGAACGATCTAGGACTCATTTCTTGATTTCGAGTTTTATAAATTTTAAGTGTTGTTGCGACTTTCGTCCTATACTACGACACGCATTTCTAAAAGTTGACTTTTGCATAGCAACAATTACTGATCATATTGACATAGCAGTTCAACATAGAGGATCTAGAGTAGCATCTATCTCATCAAATAGATAAAAAGGGGCAGTATTACATCTATGTATTACAAAAATCAATGTCAAGGCCACAACAGTTTTCTGGACAGCAAAAAGCTGCTTCATCGACGTGATTTCCCCTTGCCCAATAAAAGATGCCTTTACTTTGACACTGACATTTTGTCAACCCTACCGTCAGAATCTGGATCCCATGGTGTATCTTCATCTTGATCATCATTCGGTTCACCATCCTTCTTCCTTATCATAACTAAGAAGCCACCAACACTAGGAAATAGTTCAACAAATGCCTCGCAGAAATGCCTAGAAACAGCTTTAAATGTGCATTCAATTGATTCATCTTTTCTTTGGTAAAAAAACAAAGATGAGTTCTCTAATTTTCTCAACACCTACATCAAGTTGAACTTGTCTTTTCCACAATTCTTTTCTTTGTTCAGTGAAGTTCACATACTGATCAAGAGCTTTTTTGTTGACATGGCTAAACTACTTGAGTCCATTGCATTTGTGAAGCATCTTTTATAGTTCTTTAATTTTTTTTCGTATAGTTTTCAATAGCATCAGATGGCAATGGCCGTAAATCTCTGATCTTTCTTTCCTTCTCTTTTCCCTATCATCTATGCTTTCTAGGATTTTTTTCAGTTGACACGTTAGATCATCAAGGAAAGACTTAGATTCCTTCAACAACACCCTTTTTTTGTTTTCAATTTCTTCAGATAATGTTTCCAAGCCTGGAGATGAGATTATAAATTCCAATTCCCATTCTTTCTTCTTAAGATTTGTAGATGGATTAGTTTCTAGCTCTTCTTTTCTGTTTTCTATCTCTATTATGTTTGCTCTACAGGCAATAAGCTTTTCTTTGAGTTATGAGATCTCAAGATTTAATCATGAAAGAAGCGCTTTCTCCTCCACTATTAACTGATCAATAAGATCTATCCCAATTTCAGCTTTCTTTGTGGCAATAGCAGCTCTCAGCTGCTCAGCCTGACTCTTAGCACCGAAAAGTAATTTTAACTTCTTCTCTAGAGCAGACAAAAGTGATTACTACATCTAGTAAGCATGAGCAATATCCTGTTTAATCTGCTATAGCTCAGACATGGTGTTTCCACATTGACCGTCCAATTTCTGTTGTTCGCCAATGATCCTACTGATTTCTTGGTCAATCTGTCAAAGATTATTTCCAATTTGTTCCAATTCCAAAGTTTTCTAGTGAATTCAGAGCTTATTATCCTTAATAATCTTCATGAAGTTCAGTTTTGAACATTTAAAGTGATAAAACCCTCCAGTCATGCCACCCTTCTTGTTTACCCGGTCACCTTGCATGGTTATGCAATCAAGATCATCAATCCGAGTAGCTCATGCAGCAACATCCAAATCATGACAAATCACTGTTCAACCAAAACCTGAGAAAATGGCAGCAAGTAATCAAAGGAGAACTTCATTGTCACGCGGATATGTCACATCAGGTGCTCTTACATGATTCAGAGGAATAACGGTAACACGACCACCTTTATTTGCATTGAGAGGCCAAATTAACTTGGTTGAGATTTGATCTGTCTCAACCACAACATGGAATAAACAGTTTCTGGCAATGACTTTTACTGTTGTAAAATACTTAGCACCACAATCTATTAACTCTAAAATTGGACCAAATACTCCTTCGATGCCTTGCTCTTTAATAATCAGGCTGACAGAAGTAAGTCCCCTTCTGATATCACTGCAAGTAGAATGATCTAGACTTTTTTGATCCTTACAAAGTTTCAAACTATGTTTATCAGGTAGTTGGATCGAACAAAAGAAAAAAAAACTGTGGTCACAGTTGCCTAGCATAAAAATTAAACAGAAACTATGGTCCTGTCCTCAAAAAGCAAAGAATGAAAATTTTGGTAATATGATTAGAAGAATCTTTCTCAAGAAAAATATAACTGGGAGAACAACGCTTGTTGAATGGAGACAGGGAATACTCATTTCCATGTGGTTTTTTTTATTTTGTTTTCCATATGCATTCAAGAGTTGACACAGAAGTGTTGCAGCCATTTGAATGATAGTATTGGTGGTTTTACATGTATTTGCAAATAGAGAACGGTACCTTTCTAGTGGGATGAGGATGCAGTGGCCGCAAGTGAGTGGTCGGAGAAGAGTGGCTGAGGATGTGATTGGTGGCGCAGATAGAGTGGGAGAAAGAGGGGTGCAGTGAAGGACTTGACCCTGCTTTATACAATTAGTCAATCAAATGTGAATAACAAATGCTAGTAGAATTCATTAACAAGGGAAAGATGTAGATGTCTTCATTGTCCAAGTTCAGCAAACCTAAAACTCTGCATTTTAGAAAAATCAAGGAAAAAAGGGAACTCACTGAATAATTAGCAGATATAGCTAGCACATCGAGGACTCGACACTGCTTTATATCCAAAGAAGCACTACTAAGTAATTTTGAGTTCTCCGATGCCTCATGCTTTATATCCTTGCTATTCTCTGATGCCTCCTACTTTATATCCTTGCTATCCTTCATGCTCGAGGACCTGACCCTATAAACCAAAAGGCAAAAAAAAGAAAGAAACAACAAATCAAAATTAAGTATAAATGCTACCTAGACTAGCTTGTAAATGATTGGGGACTTAGATGGACCCAGCGTAGGTGTTGACAACGGCGGCGATTGGGTGGAATAGGTAGAAGGTTCGACGATCGAGTAGGGGAGGCAGACGGCGGAATCAGAAGAGGCGACGATCAGGCATCCTCTTTGAATGTTCTTCGATTCCGTAGTTGCAATGAGAATCAACGATCGGGCGGAGGAGTGGAGGAGGCGATTGAGCGGACAAACGGAGGATAGAGGAGGGGCGTGGAAGAGTGGAGGGCAGAGGAGAGAAGCGAAGGGAGGAGGTAATCGAGTGATAGGGCAGAAGAGCGGATGGTGGAGGAGGTTATCGAGCCCACTGCGTGAGAGAGGAGGAGGGGAAACGCGTGATCAAAGAGCGAAGAAGGGAAAAGAAGAGAGGGAAAGAGAATTTGTCGTACCGTTCTGTTGGGATTTTGTTGTGGGGGAATGGGAGTCGCAAGCGGGATGGGTGTGTATTTTTTTTTTTTGTGAGTGGGATTTTTTTTTGCGGATTGGGTGTGAGGCGCGTGGGAGTTCTTTTTGAGGATGAATGGAGGAATCTTATATTATTTAAGATAGTTTTACTTATATTTTTTTTATTTAAAGGAATTCTACTTATGTATTTTAGAAAGTAATTTATGATGCAGTGGAAGAGGAAAGACAATGGTGGGGGGGGGGGGGGCATGTGTAGTGTAGGAAAAGTAAGCTATGGAAAGGATTTTAAAGGGGATGTATTTTTTATGAAAATTGGATGGGGGAAAGGGCACCGGGAGGGAGTTATACAGTGCGAGAGTTTTTGTCGAAAGTGTTTGAGGGAAAGGTTTATAAAAAGTGAGATTAAAATTTTTCAACGATATATTAGTGTCTTCATTTTTTTTATTTTGTAGTAAAATGTCAAAAAAAGGTATCAATTTTGAGACAGTGACATTTACTGTCATGAACATTTGTCCTAAAAGATATATTTTCTTATAGTGTTAGGTGCAAGGGGATTGGGATTTAAAAGGATTCATGTGGGAAAATAGGTTTATTAGAGGCAAGGAATCATCACATGTAAAAATATTTTTTACAATTATTTTTTGATTTGTAATCATTTTTTATTATCATAAAAAATTATATGATTATAAAAATCACATTATTATTATCATAAAAAATAAATACTTTTGTAAAAGTATATTTTAAATTATATCTTGGTGCATTAATTAACAAAAGATTTCAACATTGCTGTCACATTGCTTGAATTCCTACCTGAATGTTTCGCAACACTAAATGAAATTACAAGTTTTTTATATTTAAAGAGATAAGTTTGAATTTAATTTTTTCCCTTTTACGTTAAAAAAAATGTTAAAGATGAAATAGTGACCTCCTTTTACCTACACCAATTTTCATTCAACAAAAATATTACACTAACGTAAATAAAAATTGCCACTAAATATAGTGGCAAATATATTTGTCACTAATGCTAACTATCTTTTAACAAAAATATTATAGTGGCATAAGAAACAATTGCCACTAAATAAACGGCAATAGCAGCAAATAAATTTGACACTAATACTAATTATCGTTTGACAAAATATTATACTGGCATGTAGAAAAAAATTGCTACTAAATCAAATGAATTAGTGGAAAATGAATTATGCACCACTATCTAATTGCCACTAAAGGCTATTATTTTTGTAGTGATAAGTGGGTACACTTTACATCCATTCAAATAAACGAAATATAAATCAAACAAGTGGTACACCCCACATCCATTTAAATAAAACAGCTAAACATGTAACACAAGAGGGTACACCCCACATCTATTCAATGAAATAAAAAATAATATGTGGCCATGCCCCACATTTAGCAAAAATCTATAATTTCATTGAATTAACTTGAAAATATTGAAATTATACCTCTAAGTACAATAGCCTTCGAGTATGCCCGTCACCGATAACCTGTAATTTGAAGAATAAAAGTAATTAAATAAAATATTATAAATGCTAGTGTATAGAAAATAAATAAATAAAAAGTATAGTTAGTAAGAGTAACATATTTTGAACATGTGTGCGTGATTAGGTTTAAGTTTTGGTATTTTTAGTATATAGAAAATGTCAGTAGAAGTTTAGGTTTCTTCAATTTGAATATGAATTTGATTTAAGCAGAAATGAAACAAAGCAAAGAAATTATTGCTAACCTTAGATGTCCACATCTATTGCATTTGAATCTATATGACCTTCTTCCGTTAATTCTTGGTATGGTTTAGACTGTAGGTCAAAATGATTGTGTAGTACTGTTCTTATTGGTATAACCCATCCCCTTTGACAATTATCGAGGACAGAGAAAACTTGTGCCGCTTGACATGTTAATGTGAATGATTCATCAAACTAAAGAATTTGACGGTTACGATTTAATATTAAGAAATTATGTTTCTTCTCAATTTTGAAACCAGTGCCCTCTTTAAAACATCAAAGACATTTAAATAGGATAACTCTACGATCATATCTGAAGTTGATCTACAAAATTTCTTTGATTTCACCATAGTATCCATTTGTACCAGTAAAAAGATCTGAATCAACAACTTCGACTTCTTGTGTAACATTTTTATTATTAATTTCTTTTATTCTGAATCTGAACCCATTTATTATATACCCAAAATAGTAATGTGCATAATGTAATGGTGCATCGACAATTACATCAAAATTTGGTATCCATAGTGAGTCTTTATCATTTTTCAATTTATTAACTCAATCTTTAAACCAATCTAAAAAGTCAAATTCGGATGTCCTTCAATGAGGTAATCGTTTAAATTTCTCATAAAATGGATCAATTTTAGGAATTTATTTTAAAATATATAGATGTACCAAACGTCTGTCATTTTCTGAAATTGCCTTGTACTTTGTATGAAGAATCGACCTTCCTTTAATATCAAAAATTGATAAACATTCTTCATCATTTCATTGTATTCCCCCTCATAGTTCCTTTGAAGTTTATTAAAGCGGTTGTTCATTTCATTCATGTACATGGAGATAAAATTTATACTTCACGAGATAACCTTCTACAATTGAGCCTTGCAGCTTTGCCTTATTTAAAACATAATCTTTAAACTTTTTAAAAAATTGCTCCATAGGATACATCCATTTGAATTGTATAGGTTCACCGATTCTCGCTTCATTTGCAAGATACAGCGTAAGATGAACCATTACATTGACGAAGGTTGGGGGAAGAATCTGTTCCATCTTACAGAGAGTAATAACTATTTGTTTATTCTAGTGATTCAGCATATCATTTTGTAGCATCTTCGAACAAATAACTTTGAAAAATCTGCTCATCTCTGTAAATGAATTAACAATTAGCTCAGGTAGTATCCCCCGTATCGCTAGTGGAAACAATACTTGCATATAAATGTAGGAGTCATGACTTTTCAAGTCAGATATCTTTTTTTGCGCTTCATTCACACAACGAGAAAGCTACAAAGAAAAATCATCTGGCACCCGAATTTCCTTTAAGAAGGAAAATAGTCTATTCTTCTGGTCCTAATTCAAGCTGTAAATAGCAGGTGAGAAGTAGTCATCCTCCTCATGAATATGCAGCTTCGGACGTATCCCCAAACTCTTCATGTCTTTTCTTATTTTCACCATGTCCTTTGGATCATCGGTTAGATTTAATGCATCTAAGATATTATCCATCACATTCTTTTCGATGTGCATAATATCTAAATTATGACGTATTGTAAGATCTTTCTAGTATAATAGCTCCATAAAGAAAATATTTTTCTTTCGAAATTTAGAATTTCTCAAGGCCGTCTGGTCATATTTGAATGGTCGACCCAACCGTATCTCTCTCATTTCCTGTAATCTCTCCATTATAACCTAACCTAGCAACCTGATAGAATATATACTAAGCTTATTCTTTAGATTTTTCTTTAAATACTGACACGTCTTGCCATCAAATTTACCCCTGAACTGCGGCGTTTGCCATCTATGTTTAATAGGTGGAAATCTGTGATGCCCTAAGTAACAGAATTCCTTACTTTCCGACAGTCGTAGGAGATGAGTATCTTCCATACAGACTGGGCAAGCAAGCTTTCCTTTAGTGCTCCAACCTGACAAATTATCATACGTCGAGAAGTCGTTTATGGTCCACAATAGTGCTATATGCATATTGTAAAATTCTTTCTTTTCTACATCACACATCTTCATGTTGGTGTACCACAACTATTTTAGTTCATCGATTAATGGCTAGAGATAAACATCTATTGTATTTCTTGGTTGTTTTGAACTAGGGATTAATAGGGTTAGCATCATGAATGATGATCTCATACACAACCAGGGAGATAAGTTATAAGTGACCATTACCACTGGTCATATAGAGTGCGATGGGTACATATTCTTAAATGGATTGAATCCATCGCTTGCAAGACCCAACTGCACGTTTCTTGCTTCTAAAGCGAATGAATTATTTCTTTCGTCAAATCTTTTCCACTCCTCTGAATAAGTAGGATGACGTATTCTTCCATCTTGAGATTTACAATCCTGGTGCCATGTCATCCACCGTACAGTTTTATAAAAAGGCATTGAAGCCTAGGTGTTAGTAGGAACTAACGAAGAACATTCTAAGTTTGTTTCCTCTTACTTTCATTTTTATCTTTCTTATCTCTCATGTCCACATTCAGGATAGTTGCTCAACTTTGCAAACTCATTTATAAAAAGAATGTAGTCATTCAGACATGCATCGATCTTCTAACAGCCCAAACAAAGCTTGCGAATCTATTTCCTTGCCTTGTATCATTAAGCCGGAAAACCATTAGGGTTATTCAACAACTTAGCAATAAACTGAAGTATTTTTTACATGAATTTAGAACTAGCTCTATTCATAACCTTCAGTTGAAACATCTTTAATAAAAATGACAACTTTGACATTTTCGTAACATTGAGAGCAATAAGATCCTCAACTGCTTTAACAACATCATAGAATGGATCTTCCTCATCTGTATTTATATCCTCTCCTGCTCTCATCTTGTTCAGCATTTCTTGTATTTCTTCACATCCACTATCAGCAATTTCTTTATCAATGTCTTCTTTAATAGTGTTTTCATTGTTTATGACTTTCTTAGTAAACTCTTCTCCATGAGCTATCTAAGTAGTGTAATGCTACCACCACCCATTACAAATCAAGTACTTGAGCATAGTATTACAATCATGCAAGGAACCATTCAAACATCTTCCACATGGGCAGAAGATATTATCAAGTTGATCTCCTCGCCTAAATATCTCTCTATCGTCATCAAAGGTCCAATTCAGAAATGAAATTACTTCATCCTTATATCTGGTGTAATATGAACCCTGCAATCTAACCCAACATTTATCCATTATAACCTAAAATTTAATGTAAATAAATCACTTATTAGGAAGGGAAAGGATTGAATGATGTGTATCTTGATCAAGACTTTCACTTTATAGCCCATCCTCAAAGATTTGATCACAACTTAGATTTGCTCGTTACATGTAACCTTAGTACGGTGAAAGTTCGGTAGCATCTCCTCGCACTTCTCTAGTGTGTGATTATTTGTTCCCTCATTCTAAGGACTAGGTAAACATTTACGGTGATCATATATATTCTCCCCAAATGAACATCCATTCTAGGTGAAATCGAATCACCAAATCCTTATCCTATGTGTGATTATTTGTTCTTTGAAGCGAACCTTTCCCCTATCCACAAACCCGATAGAGCTTAATAAAGAAGGGAGCCGGTCAATTTTCTTCCTAAGAATCATACTTGTAATTGGGTTGCAAGTTGTTCCCCTCATTTCTAGACCTGCAACTTGGGAGTCAAACCATGAAGGCCACTCTTAAATGGAAGACAAAAGGACAATTTAAGAATGATTTATCATGGATAACCAAGTTGAAGAGTACCTCATGCTTGAACAATCCATTAGTTGAGTGATTAACCTTCTACTTCAAATACCTTAGTTCCAAATCATACCGTTAATAAACAAAGATAAAAAAAAACAAACCCACGATCTGTTTCAAAGCTATTGAGACATCGATACACTAGTGTATGTGTTTCCCTCCTATTTTAGTTTCAAATCAAATTTCTAGGGCAAACCTTCATTCCAAAAATATTGTTCAAATGGATAAGGGTTAGAATACCTGGTGTTTAGCCTTACATACATCTAAACTTATGCAAGTGTGGGTATCTAACAATTATAATAAATATCACTTTAATTACAAAAAAAATTAAATAACTAAAACCATAACTATCACGACCCGATCCTAGATCCCTACAAGACCCGAGACCGGCTCGCCTCGACTAATTCCAAAATCGAGTCGTCCAATAAGAAATAACCAAATAACATGCATCGATCCACAACCACACAAGTACAGTAGCTAAGCATGAGAAATTGGCAACAGAAGGAGAAATAGAATAGTAAAACTACACTATTACATGTCATCAAGAACATAATACAGCCATCACAACGAAAACGAGTACATATAACGGAAACAAGACTATAGAAACTCACTATATCAAACAGTAGAAACTACAGCTAGACTCGACTAGGCCCAACGTCCTCAGCAACCGGTAGCTTGGGTTGCTCAAATCCCTGACCTGTACAAAATTATAAAACTGGAGTTAGCTAACGCTGAGTAGAGTGGTGACAAAACATAATGTACATTTATCAGGTAATTTAACAAATTACTTTCCGATTCAATTTATTCTATAACGATTTTCTGTGTAGAGATTGTTGGTGCTAGAGCACCACAATCATTTGTTTTGATGATAACAAAACACGTGTTATTTAACATTTGCACTTGGAGTCTTAGATTTCAGGCAAATTGCAAATGGAGCGTGACTAGACGGAGTTCAAGCTCGCATCCAGGATGGATTGGAGGAGCTTGATGGAAAACAGAGGAGATTCGCGAGGAGCGATAGATTGAAGAAGGAGATGAAGAATAGGATAGATTTCCTTCTCTTGTACTTTTTGTATTTTTCGCTTCTTCTGTTGATCTTTATTTTTGTTACTTAGATTTGTGTTAAAGAGCCTCAAAGTACCCTAACAGTAGTCCTAGGAACACCAGCACAACCCTAGGATACTTAGGTTTTCTGTAGAGAACTTAGAAAACCAATATAGGGTTCAAACAGCATTTCCAGACGTCTAATTCCAAGATCAGACGTCTGATAATATGTTTTAAGACGTCTAACTATTGATTCAGACGTCTGATAACAATTAGGTTGGACATAGTTATACTGTCTGATGAAATCAGACGTCCAGACCTTAGTCCAGACGTCTTAGAAGACGTCTGATGGACTTACCTGACATCCAATTAGTGGACCGTTAGTTGGATTACCAAACACTCAAGGATATGACCGTTAGAGCCTTATCAGACGTCCTTAGGCCTTTCCAGACGTCTGATAAATGACCGTTTGCCTCGGCTGACCCAAAATCTCTTCTCAGAGATTTTCTAGCCATTGCACTCTCTTGGAAATCCATTCCCACGAAAAAGTAGGTTTCCAGACGTCCAGACATAGTGCCAGACATCCTGTATGTCGTCTGATGGACTTGCGCTAGAACCCTGTTTAGATCTGATCCAAGTCAGGAAGAGACCCACCCAAAATCAGACGTCTGACCTTATTTTCAGACGTCTTAAAGTGATCTTCTAGACGTCTGATGCCAGGATCAGACGTCTGATAAGCCTGTCAATGTAATCATTGTTCCTGTTTTTGGCCTGATTCTCTTGGGCTTTGCTCCCAACGGCTATGGAGCCTTTCCTAAGCCTTCCAAAGCTTTCCTAAGGCCTCTATAAATAGAGAGGAACCTCTTGCACATCAAGACACACCTAGAGACACCAAAATACACTTTGTAATACACTTTCAAACCTTTTTGTGTCTCTTGATCCTAAGAAGAAAAGATTTTGCTCTCCAAGCTCAAGTTCTTCATCTAGAGAGCATCAAGCTGTTGCGCACCCGCTCTCCCGCCGTAGTTCACAAGAGCGACGTTGCGCCGTCGCGTGGCTCACGCACCCGCGTCATTGATTCGACGCACTCCTTGCAAAGGGGAGTTTCCTAATTCTTATAGAAGCTTAGGTTAAAAATTACTTTGTTGGCTCTATAGGATTATTTGCTATTTTATCTTTGTTATTTGGTTGGGTATTCGCTTTGCGAATTCCCGTCTCCTTCGAGGGACAAAATCCTTCTCGTGAAGAGAAGGGGTTGAGGAACGCTACCCTCGCACTTGTAGCGTAGTTATAATTAAGGTTGAATCACCCTCGTTTAAAGTGATTCGTTTAATGGATTTTGATCAACTTGGTTGATCGAAAAATCCTAACTCGAGAGGGTTAGGTGATGGTTTTCACCCGGTTTGGGTTTCCACCTAAAAATCTTTGTGTACTTTGTATGATTGTATTTTGTGAGATTGTTTATATTCTATTCCACATTTTATTACGTCACCCCCTCCTGGTAGGGAAGAATCTACAGAGATCTCTAACTAGGACTCATCTATTACTTAATCTTCTTGTTCCCTAAAGAAATAATTTTGCTTGCAGCTTCCCATGATGTAGGATGCACACGTGGCACTCTCCTGGCTAGGAGAGTCCCTCCGTGGTAGTCCTACACCCGATCTACCACCTAAAGGTCATGGTCATGACGTAACGGTGACTACAGCACACGTGATAAGCGCATGGGTAGCTACCCTGCATTCGCACGCGGTCAATAATTTCCGCTAGCGAGTATGCCTCAACGTACAGTGTGGAACAGTATAGGGCCATGCCCTCTCAGAACAGAACAGAACAGGGGTCTCGCCCCTCCTCAGTCTGCGTACCCTCATCCGATTATCCCAGTTTACCCAACGGGCTAACAAGAGTCGGTGTAGGGTGGCCATACCTAGCCCCGAGCCCCCTGGGGCGGCTAGCTCCCCCCTACACTAAGTAGCTTACCTCGGTACCACGTACACGAGGGCCAGCAAGAGTTGACGTAGAGTGGCCAAACCCACCCCGGGTCTCAACCTAAGGGCGGCAAGCTCCTCTCTACACTAAAAGGGATAGTTACTTTCTTCAGTACCATGTACACGAAGGTCAACTCACTTCCCTTAACAGCTGCCCGTGGGTGGCAATTTCTAGAACCATCTGGTTCTCTGTATTACGGTATTCTTGTTTACATTCCCCGTAGGGTTCGTACATGAGTTTTTCCATATCAGGGTTGGAATATACGGAACAAGCAGTTCAATTTCCATGTTTATCTCATTATGTGGTCCATTCCAGATATTACAGGCAGCTTTTGATTACTCAATCATTCACATGCATTTTTCTTTAGCCCTAGTGTTTGTGCCACCTCTAGGGTTCAAAAATATACTCTAGAGCATGCGTTTATTCCTTCCTAGGGTTCATCTCAAGTCTTAGGATTTACTACTTGCATGTATTAAGTTAGAGATTTGTGGTTATAACCACTCTACCAGGATAACTGGGTGGAATGGGGGCTTATACAGTAGCTCCTGATGTCTTCGTAGGTTCTGTACACCTAACGGACTTGAGACCTAAGACATGGATCGGTAAGCCAAAAAAAGTCAGAATGATACAGATAAGGTATCATTACATAGAGAAATTCGTATGGAAAATAGAGACATTTTATTTACAGAAAATCGATAACATTAGGGCCTTGTATGGGCCTAAAAACACACGGTCAAACAGAAATCAGATGTCTGGGAAAGGTCCCAGACGTCTTAAAACAGTTCTCAGGGATACCTCTCTTGGTGTGCCTCTATCAGACGTTTGGAATTTAGTGCCGACGTCCGAGGGTTCCTAAAGACGTTTGGAGATGCTCCCGACCGTCTGAAACTGCCTTGGTCCACCTTCCAACCTCTAACACATATATGTACACTGTCAAGACTTTGGCAGAGAAGAAATACGAAAGGTAGATCTCTATCAGGCATCTCACTCTACCTTCAGTCGTCTGGTAAGATGTCTGGATGTCGCTCCAGCCATTTGATTCTGCGAAAAAATGACTTCCGCGGAACCGTTTTGGCTTCCCTCGCCGCAGACGTTGCAGCAGAATAGTGCAGCACTCTCCGCTCTCGCGCTTAGACTCGCGATTAGCTCTCCACTCTTCGCTCTCTATTGGCTCCCTACTCTCTCTTTCGCTCAACTGTGGACGTGAGGCAAGGAAGAGGAGGAGGGTTTATAAAGGGAGAGAAGGAGAGGGGAAGGGTATGGGTGAGGTGTGCCGTGGAGTGACATCGCAGGGGAAGGTGTGGTGAGGCACGATGAAGGAGAAGGCATGGCGTACGTATGGTACGTGCTGAAGAGAAAAAATATTTTCAGACGTTTGTTGATCTTTCCAGACGTTTGGATAGACGTCTGGTGAACTTCTCAGACGTCTTAAATGACAAAAGGGTGACGGGTCGTTTCAATGACCAACCCAATCATATTCTTAGACCTTAACTGATGAGAACCTCATCATGAACCTTAACTAGCATATTTTGACCTACATAAGTGTACGAAAGCTCCTACAAAATCTAAGGGAAAGCCTAAACCAGGGAATTACAAATGTGAGTATAAAATAATTCACAAGGGGTAAAATTGCAATTTTACCAATGTAGTACATAAACAAGATTTCTAAGGATCTAGACACAGGTCAAACGGGCTTAATAAGAGAAAAAGTGGGCTGATTCAATCAGGAAAGGGTTATTGAAAAATCTGGGAATTAAATGACATTCTATAACCCTAAAATAAACCCGCTTTAATTCACAAAGTTTCAGGAAAGATAAAAATCAATTAAACCCTCTAAAATTCATGAAAAAATATTCCCTAGGGTTTAGAACCTTCAATTTGGCCTTTGGAACCTGATTTAACCTAGATTGAAATCCATACGCAATTTTTGACCTAATTTGGGTTTTTGTGCAATATATCCAGTCAAACGAGGTTAAACCTAAAATCAAACTTTACCATTGGATTTCTTAGGTCCAAATTAGATTTGTACCAAAATTTGGACCTAAGGGAAGGTCATTTTGACCTACTTTACAAATTGGTCCTCAACAATTACTTTCTGACCCTTAACTTTTTGAATCCTTGCGAAAACCCCCTCATCTTTATCGTCACTTTCTTCATTCAGGTCCCTTTGCCATTACAGCAGGGACCCATACCACCGGCTGCGTTGCGAGGTAGTTTTCTCCTTGCTTGCCTGGGGAGCTGCTCCCATATTTGAAAGGGGAGCTCTCTGCAAACCCCCTTCCACATGAGCAGCTCCCCATACCCTGAATCGCCTCATACCTCTTGTGCAAACGCTCGAGAGGTATGGGTATCCCCTCCGGCCATGCCTTCGGCGACGACTTTTGGCTGCCTCCTTGCGATTAACCTCCTGCCTATGCCTATTTAAGCAAGCCCAGATCATTCTGCAAGGCCCAAGCTTGATTTGGCTTGAGAATCCCCCTGAATTTCGTCCTCCCTCATCTCTAGCCATCTGCCCGCAAGCTCTAGCGACCTTCATCCTTTGCTCTCGTTGCCCTGCCACCATACCAGTGGCAGGGTTACTCTCACCATCGTCCACTGTGCCTGGTTGCACCAGCAGGCACCCTCCTGTCCTCCTCTTCGTCGACGTTATCTCCTCCTCAGGGCCTTCATCTCCGACGACGGTGAATACACGTTGCTCGCCCTCTGCCTCCCCCTTCATCCAGAGACCCACAGATAAGTTCCTCCTCTCCCCCTCTTCAATTCCCCTCTGTTAATTCACACTTTTGACTCCTCTACACCACTGTCCTCCCTCGCCATCTCCACCTCCGACCATCAACTCCGGCGAGGCCACCTCACCTCCACAGATAGATCCACCCCTTACCAACCGACCCCTGAGCATCACCACCACCCACTAATCACCCTACGACCCTCCACTAACCGCACCAACCCCTGTCGCCTCCCCCCGAACAAACCCATCCTCACGACCACAGAGCGACCTAGGCACGCAAGCCTAGGATGCCCCGCGGCCAGCCAACCCCAGCCTCACCTTCGCCGTGATACAGCGAAGGTTTTCCTATGGTCTGACAGAGCCGCTGGTAGATCTTGAATAGGTTGTGTTAATATGGTGAAATTATCGTTGAAGTTAGTATAGTGGGTTAACCTAAATCGAGCCTAACCATCTTTCGTAATTTTTTTTTTTAACCTGGCCTACTTAATTTTATCTTGGTCACTTTTAGGTCCAGGGTTGATCTCAGGGAGGCGGGAATTAAAGGTGAATAAGTTTCTACGCCTTTCCTAGAACGTATCTCTTCCGTGCATTTATTATGTTTTTATTTTTTTCTGTTTAAGATTTTTTTGTTGATAATATTGTCCTTGAGGCACAACCTCAAAATCAGGTCCTCGGCTTTAAGCCAAATTGCTCTTGGCTTTGAACCAACTTAGGGTTTCCAAAAGAACTGGCCCTGCTATTTGCAAGACCGAGTACCTGCAAGACAAGGATTATCTTTTCTCTTTTACTCTTTTTTTTTATCTTTTTAATAGCAGGGAACAAAAGAGAAATAAAAATAAGGTAGGTTGCTTATAGAGAAATAAATACAGTATATATATATATAGGGGTGAGGGTGGAAGTGGAAATGGCGTGTAGCACAGTATCGAGTTGGTCCACGTCTAGTAAGACGCAACTAACAAGATGAAGTGCCGCGTAGAGTGTAGGATGGATGTGTGGGAGTGTGTGCGGAGGCGCTTGCTTTACGTGGGTATCGGGGAATATCAGCAACTGGTGCAGATATTCCCCCGATATAATGCGTGGTGGAGTGACTAGTGCAAGGGCGTATGGATACAGGTAGGTATTGTGTATGAAAATATATATATATATATATGTATATATATAGGGTTATAACTATAAAGGTATATATGTAGTTGTATATATATATATATATATATATATATATATAGATATATATATGTACGTGTATATATATATTTATGAATATATATATATTTATAACTATATATATATATAGTAATATATGTATGTGTTATGTGTATATATATATATGTATATATGTATAAATATATATATATATAGATATAAATGTATGTATATATACTTATATATAGTTGTATAGGTATGAATATATATATATATATGTATGTATGTATAAGTATGTATAGGTGTGTACAAGTGAGTGTGTATGTGTACTAGTGTGTGTGTATGAGTGTGGGAGTGTACGCTAGAGGAGTGTGAGAGAGAGCGGGCGAGTTAAGTTGTCTGGAGGAAGCGTCCGTCGTCTGATCTCGCAAGGGCGTAGACAAGGGCGCGGGCGTAGAAGGGAATGCGTGCGCTGTCGTCATGTGCAGGCGGGTGCGGGAGTGTGAGAGAGAGGGCAACGCAGCGCACTATGTAGCGCAGCGCACAGCGTTGCGGGTGAGAGCAGGCGCGGGTGCAGATGCGGGTGTGGGCGTAGACGCGGGCGACCGGCTGGAGCGGGTTGCAGGTGAAGAGAGAGTGCTATGCTACTGGCTAAGTGAAAAACAAGCTGGTGGCTATAGTGTCACGCTGAGAGGCGTGAATAGTAGCTACAGTGCCGCATGGGAGCGGGCGACCAGTAGCGCCGATTCTACATGCGCGGACGCGCTGGGAAGCGCCTGCGTGCGCGGGAGAGCTTGCAGACGTCTGCTGGCGTGCGCACGGTGGCCTGTGCTGTTGCTGGCGGCCGTGGCTGCTACTGGAGTTTCCGACCTTGAAGCTCTTGCAATGGCGGTGAGGGTGTTCAGCAGTGAAAGTAGAAGGTGAAACCACCATGCCCACCTGCTCAAGAAGGAGCTGGGCGGTGGTGGAACTCATAGTGGTGGTCGTGGGACCACTGTGAGCTTTCTTCTACCCGCAGTGTGTCTCTTCAGTGGGAAGAGATACTACGTATGGAGAGGGAGAGGGGAGGAGATTGGCCTGGAGGAAAATGTCTGAAGGTGGTGTGTTTCGCCCCCTTGCGCAAGGGAGAGGGCAAGGCCTTTTAAAGAAGAAGGAGCTTGCCACAGCCATGCTGCTGGTGATGCATGTCCAGCCATGCTGCTGGGCAGAGGAATGGCGCGAAGAGGTGCATGCCCCTTGCCCTGAGCCGCGCGAGGGAGGAGAATTTCGAAGTCAAAATAAAAAATGAGAATGGTGAATTTGCAATGCAGCCCTTGATGAAGATGTCAATTAGATGGTCAATTATTCACATTATCCTCCCCTCTCAATAAATGCATGCATGTGTTTATTTACAAATGCAACTATAGCTACATAAGATGCAATGGTAGTGCTAAAAAATAACATAAGATGGCATAATTACTGGTGTATTTTTGCTGTGCAATCATACCCCCATGCCTATCTTTTGCTAGTCCCTAGCAAAACATTTTGTATTGTATTTAGAAATGATCTTAAGCTGAAGATTTTCTTCTGAGGCGACATGGGTGTGTTTATTTGTTGGATATTGTGAGAACCAATTGCAGAGAAGACTACCAGTACTTTAAGTCTTACGTGACATAGACCATCTCTCGACTAACCTGGACTCTTGATATTTAAATCTTAAGTACGATTTCCAGGACTCAGAAGGATTTTGCCATACTTGAGAGTTCAAGAGATTATGGTTTGTGCATACTGAAGGATCAAGACTGACCAGATAAACATTAAGACTTAAGCCCAAGGTTTCACGAATATTTAAGTGCAGGTTGGTCCCAGTTTCAGCTCGTCTTCGGATTGACCCTTAAGAAGATGACGGAAAACTCAACTCCCATTTTATTACATTTGTGGCTCAAAGAATATATGGTAGAAACAGGATATTTGTAACTTGCCCTAAAAAATTTTTTAGGGAGAAGAATTTACAGACATTTGTGAGATATACTGACTTATTTGTACAGATTTTTTTTTTTTGAAACAAGTGTCAGTATATCTTTTACAACTTTATTTGGAGGAGCACACTTTTTTGGTGGGAGAGTTCCTTTTTGGTGGAAAGAGTTTCTCCTAGACACAAGACTAAAGCCTGGAATAAAAAGTCTACCTGCGCGCACAGGTAAGGACTCCACCTTCCCTAATGAAAACTAGGGTTGGATCTCATGTTCACCTGGTCTTTCTTGATATGTGTAGTGTGAACCAAGATTACTTAGGCTCTTACGTAGAAGCAAACCAACGGATCCTATACTGATGTCTCAGGTACAAGAATACGTCCTTAGTTAGGAGAGATTCCGATCTATCTTGTCAATGCTCAAGTGAATTAAGCCGAGCCTGAGTGAATCAAGCTTCTATGGCCTGGAAAGTCTTCAAAACAGTGGTTGAATATCCATAAACACTTATTGTATTTTTGTTTCAGCCTTCAGATCATTACTAAACACCTTGTTTTTTTTTTATGTACATATTTGTAGATGGATGGAAGCTGCATGATACCATATAATACCCAGATCCTATAGATGCCTATCCACCCCCCCATGCCAAACGATGCTATGTCCTCATATGCATGCAGGGTAGGGTAGAGGAAGGTCCAAAGATCGGGGAACTAGAGCTGAGGTGCAAGGTATATAGTAGGGTGGTAGGGTAGGTGGATGGTGGGTGGTGAAGTGAAAAGGTGCGAAGTGAAGTGTGCGTGACAGTGAAGTGTTGCTGGGGTGCCTCCCAACAAGCGCTGAATTTAATGACCCCAGCTGAACTCAGAATGAGGCATGAAATTAGTTACCCTCCAGCAGGGCAACAGTTTCTCCAACGGGGGCAGGTTCATGAGTAAGATAAGGTTTTAAACGCTGCCCATTGACCATAAATTTATGCCCAGATTTGGGATCTTCAATTTCAACGGCCCCGTTGGGAAATGGTCTCGAGACCAGGAAGGGACCAGTCCATTTGGACTTCAATTTCCCTAGAAAGAATTTGAGCCGGGCATTGTAAAGCCAAACTTGCTGAGATGGCTCAAATTCCTTCCGCCGAATTCGACTGTCGTGAAAAGCCTTAGTGCGTTGCTTGAAAGTTAAGGTAGAATCATATGCTTCACGACAGAGCTCTTCTAGCACTTGGAGTTGGAGTTTCCTTTCTTGACCACACAGGTCTGGGTCGAGGTTACATTGGTGAACCGCCCAATAAGTAGGGTGCTCCAGCTCCACGGGCAAATGACAAGGCTTCCCGTAAATGATTCTATAAGGAGACATACCTAGGGGAGCCTTGAAGGTGGTTCGATACGCCCAAAGTGCGTCAATCAGCTTGTCGGACCAATCCTTACGGTCAAGTGGAACCGTTTTCTGGAGAATTTGCTTGATTTGCCGGTTCGACACCTCAGCCTGGCCATTCGTCTGAGGATGATACGGAGATGCGATACAATGGTGGACTCGATATTTCCTCAAAAGTGCCCGAAAAGAAGCATGGGTAAAATGGCTTCCTCCATCCGAGATAATGGCTTGAGGGATCCCAAAGCATGCAAAAATGTGGTCTTTGACAAATCGAGTGATATGACATGGTCAGCATGGCGCATGGGAATAGCCTCGATCCATTTCGAAACATAATCAATAGCAACGAGGATGTATTCGAAGCCGTTGGAAGGAGGAAAGGGACCCATGAAATTGGTTCCCCAAATGTCGAAGATTTCAGCAGCTAGGATCAGTTACAAGGGCATCATGTCATGACGTGACATTGACCCTAACGACTGGCACCTAGTGTAATGGTTGGCATAGTTGTGTGCATCCTGGTGAAGGGAGGGCCAAAAGAAATCGCACTGCAACACCTTGGCTGCAGTTTTCCTCCCAGAGAAATGGCCTCCGTAGGCCTAATCGTGGCAGAAGGATAGCACACTGGGGAATTCGCTGTTAGGAATACAGCGACGGATGATCTGGTTAGCACCTATTCGAAAAAGTAGTGGATTATCCCAAAAATAATACTTTGCTTCTGCAATGAGACGCTCGCGCTGGTTTTTAGGCCAGCCACGTGGAAGGAAACCAGAAGTAAGGTAATTGGCAATGTCGGCATACCAAGGTCCACTTGCCACATTAATTGCCAATAGGTGCTCATCGGGAAAGACCTCATTGATTGGCAAGGTAAGTCCAATGTGGTTAGGGTCCAGTCTCGAGAGATGATCAGCAACAACATTCTGGGCTCCGGCCTTATCGCGGATCTCAATGTCAAATTCTTGGAGCAGAAGGATCCAACGAATCAGTCTAGGCTTGGCATCCTTCTTGTGCATGAGATGGCGAATAGCCACATGGTCAGTGAATACAATAACATGCGAGCCCAGAAGGTAAGAGTGGAATTTCTCCAGCCCAAAGATGACCGCTAGTAGTTCTTTCTTAGTGGTAGTATAATTACGCTGGGCCTCGTCCAACGTCTTACTGGCGTAGTACACCATGAAGGGGTGTCTATCGCGTCTTTGTCCCAGGATGGCTCCGACTGCAAGGTTGGAAGCGTCACACATGAGTTCAAAGTCGAGGGACCAATCAGGTGGCTGGAGAGCAGGGGCCTTGGTGACAGCTTCACGCAGCTGCGTGAATGCTCGTATGCAGTCGGGGCCCATATCAAAGGGTACATCGGTCGATAAGAGATGAGTTAAAGGTCTAGAAATCTTGAAGAAGTCTTTGATGAATCTCCTATAGAAATCGACGTGTCCCAAGAAGGAGCGGATTTGTTTGACAGAGCTAGGCACAGGTAAATCAGCAATTATATCAAGTTTAGCTCTGTCAACCTCGATACCCCTATCGGAGATGATATGCCCGAGAATAATTCCCTCGTGTACCATAAAATGACTTTTTTCCCAGGAAAGCACGAGGTTCACATCAATACATCTCTGAAGGATACGGGTCAGGTTGGCAAGACAGTCATCAAAAGAGGGTCCAAAGATCGAAAAGTCATCCATGAAAACCTTAAGAAAGTCACCTACCATGTCATGGAATTTCACCAGCATACATCTCTGGAAAGTTGCTGGCGCATTACAAAGTCTGAACGACATCCTTCTAAATGCGAAGGTGCCGAAGGGGCAGGTAAAGGTGGTTTTCTCTTGGTCCCAGGGGTCAATTGCCACCTGGTTATATCTAGAGAATCCATCCAGGAAACAGAAAAATTTATTTCTGGTTAACCGCTCCAGGATTTGGTCAATAAAAGGTAGCGGAAAGTGATCTTTCTTAGTTGTAGCATTAAGTTTCCTATAATCTACACACACTCTCCAAGATGTAGGAGTACGTGTAGGGATGGATTCACCCCTGTCATTGACACAGGTGGTGAGTCCCACCTTTTTGGGCACGACATGAATCGGGCTCACCCAGGGGCTATCGCTGATTGGGTAGATTATACCCGCATTTAGCCACTTAATAATTTCCTTTTTAATGACCTCTCATATGTTAGGGTTGAGACGTCGCTGCATCTCGCAGGAAGGTCGAGCCTCCTCCTCTGTATATATATGGTGAGTGCAGTAGGAGGGGCTAATGCCAGTTAAGTCTGATAAGGACCATCCGATGGCTGCCTTATGTTCCATAAGGACCTTTGTTAGTTTGCACTCTTTCTCCCTGGTCAATTTTGAACTAATGGTTACGGGGAGCATGTCATTTGGTCCCAAGAAAACATACTTAAGCGTATCAGGCAACTCTTTCAGCTCGGGAGTGGATGGTGAAAGTTCTGGCATTTCTTGGGACGAGAGTGTCCCAAGCGGATCAAAAGAAAATAAGGCAGGAGGAAGAAGTTGGCCCTCAAATTGGCCAAGAAGAGGGGCATCTTGGATTGATGGATCCAAAAAGGGATAGCCCCAGTGAGCAGTATTTGGGCTCCAGGTCCCAGTATGGAGTTGCAATTCCGCCTGATTTGGCGGGAAAGAAAGGGTAATCCAGTCTTCAAGAGTGTGGACCGGCGGTGAGTAGCCCGAATATGACTCAGACCACGAGGTATGGGAAGCAGAGAAAACCTCGTTAGAAGTCTGGTCAGTAGAAGGTACGGGAAAAGGGAGGGATGGGGGAATGTCACAATATGCGTCGGTCAGGCAATCGTCTGTGTTTAAAGGCAATTCACAGCAGTCAGAAGAGGTCCCTATTAGTCCGATACACGCGCTGACGGCCATGTCCTTGTCAGACGTGTCATCCTCTATGCAATCGTAATCAAAGTTCTTGGCTACCTTGAAGATGTTAAGCTTGAGCTTCTCAGATCCAACGGCAATCTCAATATAGCCCAACTCGCAGTCGATATGGGCGTGGGCTGTGGCCAAGAAAGGTCAACCAAGGATGATCGGACAATCAGAAAGTGAGCTAGGAACTTCCATATCCAAAACAAGAAAGTCAACAGGAAAATAGAGACTGTTGACCCTAACCACCACGTCTTTCACCACACCCTTTGGTATTTTGACAGAATGATCTGCCAACTGTAACGTGACAGGGGTGGGTTTCAGATTTCCTAAGGCAAATTTCTCAAGCAAGATGGTTGGTATAAGATTGATGGAAGATCCTAGATCAAGTAGGGCACGGTTAAAATTGCAACCTTGGATGCTACAAGAAATAAGTAGTGTGCCCAGATCTTTCTGCTTCAGTGGTAGATTTGACAGTATAGCACAACTCGCATGAGGCGAGAGAACCACCGGATTCTTTGTTTTCTTTGACTACCCCTGGGTGTAGTGTAGTCTTTGAAAAATCAGGCGATAGTAGGTATGTGGTTGATATCCTCTAATAGGGGTACCTTGATTTCAACATCCCTGAATAAATTACGCAGGTTATCAAAGGCCTGCGTATCCTTTTTCTTGCCTTTTGGCTCCCTCAGTAGAGCCTCAGGGATGAGACCGATTCTGGCACTAGTTTGGATGTATCATCCTCTCGCGAATGCAGTGCGCATCCTGAATGAGAGGGCGATGAAAAAGATGGGCCAGGATCAGGTCGAGGCAGATCGACGGTTTGCTTACCACTCCTTGTAGTAATCGCATTGGACGTTGCGGGTCCAGTGGGATCATAAGGCGGAGGAGGGTTCACAATAGGGACATAAGGGTGAGGTGCTACTGTGGGATTAGCCTGAAATCCCGGTGGAATGCTTGGAGCTTACAGAATCTGATGAACCTACCCCTGAGAAGGTCGTACCTGTGGTTGAGGACCACGGGGTACGAAATTTCGCAGGTTGGGAATAGGTTGGGCTGGAAGAGTGCCCTGAGATCGAGTCGCCATGCATAGTTGACTGATCTCAGCATTCTGTTGCGCCAATTGGTGCTGAAGAGAGGTCATGTTCTCTTCATGGCGCTTAGACATTTCGGTCATCATTCGCATCAGTTTATCAAGAGGACTCGATGCGTGTTCTATTTGCGGTATGCAAGGACCCGATGGTGGATTCGTCACAGGATTAGATTGGGCCCTTGGGATGACAGGTGCGAATGGTCACATTGGCCCACCCGCAGGGTTTTGGCGCTGCGGATTATTGGACCATGCGAAATTAGGATGATTTCGCCACCCAGGGCTATAAGTAGTAGAGAACAGGTTGTTCCCCAGGGAGAAGCGTCTTTTAAGCCAGAAGACGAGTCCACATGTAAATATGCATTCGAGCACATGAAGGCTTGGTCCTCCGTGTCAAAATACTGGCTTGCAGAAGCCAAATCCATATGACTTACCGGATCGCTTGGCGTAACACTCGGTAAGGAAGATCTCACGGGGTTTTTGGGGATAAGCCTGGCGTTGGAAGGATTAAGATTGTGACGAAGTGGTGAGGTGGGGGTGTTTGCCATAGAACGGGCAGGATTGGCCAGAAGCTCGTCCAGCTTCTTGTGCACGACGGAGACTTCATCCAATTTTTGTGTAATAAGGCTAAGATCTGTCGATGAATGGGAGGGTCCTGTGTCAACTTCGTGAACATTACGGGGTAGGCTGGTATGATTAAAGGCGACAATGGAGGCATTGTTCATTGAATTTTCACTCATGTTTTCAAATAATTCGAATGCTCCATTCTCATCTTTATTCATGAAATTCCCTTTGCAAGAAGCGTCTGCAATCTACTTCAAAGTCTCATTTAGCCCGTAATAGAAAATCTGGGCTATATGCTACTTAGGCAGACCGTGGTGCGGATACTTCCCAAGGAGGTCATTATACCTCTCCCAAGCCTCATGAAACTGTTCACCATTTTGTTGCGTAAAGGAAGTTATAGCACAGCGAAGCGCGTTGGTTCGCCCGATTGGGAAGAATTTCTTGAGAAATGCTGTTCGCATCTCTTCCCAAGAATGGATGGTTCTCTCAAGGGTGCGTAACCATTGCGATGCTTTATCCCGCAATGAAAACGGGAACATTTTCATGAGGACAATTGATAACCTGATATTTCTTGGTTTAACCGTTTCAGCTAATCGGGCTAGGTCTTCCAAATGGAGAAAAAGATCTTCACTTGCAAGACCATGGAAGTGAAAGTTAATCAAGCCAATTATATTGGGTTTCAATTCAAAATCGTCCCCGCCCATGGGGACCCGAATTTTTCCTATGGTCTCTATAGTAGCGGGATTTTGATAAGAGCTAAGAGACCTAGGCTCCTCCCGTTCGGGAGGGTTCTGCATTTCCTCCAAGGTTTCCCTAATGGCTTCAATCTGCTCATTATACATTTCCATTTGGGCTTGGAGGCGGGTTATGGGGTCCATGGATCCACCACCTGGTGGGTTTTGAGGGCGGTTTCCTCCCTCAGGATTTGGGGGTGGGCGTGCAGCCACGTTTGTCGAGGAGGATGACAATTCGATTTCTTTTCTTCTAGAATTATCAGACAATTCAAACAATTCAGGGTTTTGTGACCTCCTCCCAAACATGCACTGTCGCAGGAAGAATTGGAGAGATAAGAAGGGAAAAGGGGATGGGAGAAATGACGTCGCAAAGGTACACTTGATGACAAATCAAGGAAATCAAAGTCCTAACCTCTACAATGTGCCCTTAGACCTAAAGATCTAAGTTACCTACTATCACAACCTACGGAACCAAATGCGAGCACCGCGGAACCACCGGGCTAGATTGAAAGGCCGTTTGCCTAAGTCTTAGACACTCGATAGCAAGCGGGAACCCGCACCATGTAGGCGCTACACGTAGGTAGTTAGACCTCCAATCCTTAATAAGGGTCAAGTTGCTACCAGTTTTAATTAGAGTCTTAGGATCAAGTGCTTCAGGAATGTGAAGGGCATTGTATACGGGTAATGCCCAAGTGCGTTATTTTTAGAAAGTGTGTAAACCAAGCATGCAATGGGAAAATCTCCCCGAATTGAAGTTTTAGTTGGTGAATGATTTTTAGAATTTCAGCCTTAAGTAGTATTGATTTTAAGATTTCACTGAGTTACCAATTTAACCAATCTTCGAGTTTTAAGAAAATACAAGTTCTATGCCCAACAAACCCTTCTTCAATGTGAGTTGGTTAATGCATACTAAAAATGCACTGGGCTTCCCTAGGTGAAAATTTCTATGTGTGGATGCACGAGTCAATTTTAGGTTAGTGTGAAAGGGAGCCAAAGCACTTCAATTCAAGTGCTCCCAATCACCAAAATGATGTTCCACACACAAGGTTCAACCACAAGATAATGTAAAGAAAATCAAAGTGTTGGGGTTGAAATATTCAGGATCAAATCTTAGACAGGTGAAAGGTTGTGATGGGGTTGGAATCAATTCAATTCTAAGTCTCCCCACCAAAAAAATGTGATCCTGAATTATGGATAAATGAGGCAAGGAGGGATGGCAATCAATCTATTTAATCTTGCCTCAAAGAATACTTCACACGACGAAAGATTCAAGAATCAAGATTCTTGGATCTTCGCTATGCGAAGTTTGGCGGGAAATCCCAGGGCGGTGGGGGTGGTAGCAGACAATCAAACAAGTGATTTTTAATCCACTTGCCCCAAGAAATCCCAAGAAGTGTTTTTAGGTTATTTATTTATTTATTTAGGTGATAAGTTAACCTAAGTTGCTAAGAGAGAGAGACCTACCTTTTCAGCAACGTGGGCGAAGCTCTAGTGTGGCGCCGGTGACTTCATGCTCTCGTTCCCACCTTGGATCTGCCCACGTCTCCGACTTCCTTTGCTTGCCTCTTCCTTGCAACTGGTTTACCTGCACACCAGCAAACAAAAACACCTGTGAAGAGAAGGGTGTGAGAAGAGAAAATCAAAGGAATGGAGTAGAAACTTACCTCAATGCGCACCTCCTCGGCAACGGTGCCAGAAAAAGCATGGTAGATCTCGAATAGGTTGTGTTAATATGGTGAAATTATCGTTGAAGTTAGTATAGTGGGTTAACCTAAATCGAGTCTAACCATCTTTCACAAAATTTTCTTTTTTAACCTGGCCTACTTAATTTTATCTTGGTCACTTTTAGGTCCAGGGTCGATCTCAGGGAGGCGGGAATTAAAGGTGAATAAGTTTCTACGCCTTTCCTAGAACGTATCTCTTCTGTGTGTTTATTATGTTTTTATTTTTTTTTGTTTAAGATTTTTTTGTTGATAATATTGTCCTTGAGGCACACCCTCAAAATAAGGTCCTCGGCTTTGAGCCAAATTGTTCTTGGCTTTGAGCCAACTTAGGGTTTCCAAAAGAACTGGCCCTGCTATTTGTAAGATCGAGTTCCTGCAAGACAAGGATTATCTTTTCTCTTTTACTCTTTTTTTTTATCTTTTTAATAGCAGGGAACAAAAGAGAAATAAAAACAAGGTAGGTTGCTCGTAGAGAAATAAATACAGTATATATATATAGATATATATATATTATATATATAGGGGTGAGGGTGGAAGTGGAAATGGCGTGTAGCACAGTATCGAGTTGGTCCACGTCTAGTAAGACGCAACCAACAAGACGAAGTGCCGCGTAGAGTGTAGGATGGATGTGTGGGAGCGTGTGCGGAGGCGCTTGCTTTACGCGGGTATCGGGGAATATCAGCAACTGGTGCAGATATTCTCGCGATATAATGCGTGGTGGAGTGACTAATGCAAGGGCGTATGGATATATGTAGGTGATGTGTATGAAAAAAAAAAATATATATATATATATGTATATATATAGGGTTATAACTATATAGGTATATATGTAGTTGTATATATATATATATATAGATATATATATGTACATGTATATATATATATATATATATTTATGAATATATATATATATTTATAACTATATAGATATATATATATAGTAATATATGTATGTGTATATGTGTATATATATATGTATTTATATCTATAGATATATATGTATATATGTATATATGTATAAATATGTATATATATATATGTATATATGTATAAGTATGTATAGGTGTGTACAAGTGAGTGTGTGAGTGTACGAGTGTGTATGTGTACTAGTGTGTGTGTTTGTATGAGTGTGGGAGTGTACACTGGAGGAGTGTGAGAGAGAGCAGGCGAGTTAAGTCGTCTGGCAGAAGCGTCCGTCGTCTAATCTCTCAAGGGTGCAGACGCGGGCGCAGAAGGGAACGTGCACGCTGTCGTTGCGCGTAGGCGGGTGTGGGAGTGTGAGAGAGAGGGCAACGCAACACACTGCGTAGCGCAGCGCACAGCGCTGCGGGCGGGAGCGGGTGCGGGTGCAGACGCAGTCGCAAGCGCAGACTCGGGCGACCGGCTGGAGCGGGTTACGGGTGAAGAGAGAGAGCGTTGTGCCACCGGCTAAGTGAGAAACAAGCTGGTGGCTACAGTGTCGTGTTGAGAGGTGTGAACAGTAGTTACAGTGCCGCGCGGGAGCGGGCGACCGGTAGCACTGGTTCTGCGTGCGCGGGCACGTTGGGAAGCGCCTGTGCGTGCGGGGAGAGCTTGCAGACGTCTGCTAGCGTGTGCGCGGTGGCCTGCGCTACTGCTGGCGGCCGTGGCTACTGCTAGAGCTTTCGACCTTGAAGCTCTGGCAATGGTGGTGAGGGTGTTCAGCGGTGAAAATAGAAGGTGAAACCACCACGCCCACCTGCTCACGAAGGAGCTGGGTGGTGGTGGAACTCACAGTGGTGGTCGTGGGACCACTGTGAGCTTTCTCCTGCCCGTAGTGTGTCTCTTCAGTGGGAAGAGATACTACGTATGGAGAGGGAGAGGGGAGGAGATTGGCCTGGAGGAAAATGTCTAAAGGTGGTGTGTGTTCCACCCCCTTGCACAAGGGAGAGGGCAAGGCCTTTTAAAGAAGAAGGAGCCTGCCACAGCCATGCTGCTGGTGATGCATGTCTAGCCATGCTGCTAGGTAGAGGAATGGTGCGAAGAGGTGCATGCCCCATGCCCTGAGCCGCGCGAGGGAGAAGAATTTCAAAGTCAAAATAAAAAATGAGAATGGTGAATTTGCAATGCATCCCTTGATGAAGATGTTAATTAGATGGCCAATTATTCACATTATCCTCCCCTCTCAATAAATGCATGCATGTGTTTATTTACAAATGCAACTATAGCTAAATTAGATGTAATGGCAGTGCTAGGAAATAACACAAGATGGCATAATTACTGGTGTATTTTTGCTGTGCAATCAGCCGTGAGGCAGTATTCTTGCTTTCAGGTTCTGTGCCCTCGCCGTCATTAACAAGCAAGCTTCGAGCTTGCTTGCAGGCTTGCTCCAGGCATCTGTGTCCCAAGTTGGAGTCCCAGGCCACGCAGAAG
The DNA here is from genome assembly GCA_037157565.1 of Thalassia testudinum. Lineage (NCBI taxonomy): Eukaryota > Viridiplantae > Streptophyta > Magnoliopsida > Alismatales > Hydrocharitaceae > Thalassia > Thalassia testudinum. The sequence goes on from JAZHRO010000010.1 coordinate 13,075,005, forward strand.
AGACTCATGCACGGTCCCAGGTCCCCAATTGAAGACGCGAGCCTCACGTATCGCTGCAATTGCGAGGACTTCTGCTACGGGCAAAGGCGCGGAAGCGGGTGGGACTTTTAGTCCCACCTCGGAAGTGTGCGAGCGGGCGCCTGCACATAAATTGATTTTGTGTTTCAGGCTTATCGCCTTGTAACACACTGGGGTGAGGTCCCTCGCACCCCTGCCATGCCTTGTCTGTGACACCTTCCTCGCGGACCTGGCACCCGGATCCGATTACTCCCTGCTTGTGCACACCTCACGCACCACCCACGCTGGTGCGCCTGGTCACGAGCACGTCACCTGACCTGCTTACCCGATTAAGGCTCTGGGAGAGCGAACCTTGGAGTGAGCTTAAGAGAGAGAGAGATGCAGGGAGGGTAGGGGTTAGGTTTTGCCTAACCTTACACTGTGCAGGGAAGTAGGAGAAGAAGAAAAGAGGAGCAGTTGAGGACTTAGCCGCACAGAGGAGGAGAAGGAGAAGAAGAAGGAGGAGATAGTGCAACAGCAGAAAAGAAGAGAAGGAAAGGAAGAAAAAGAAGAGACAGGAGCTGAAGTTGAAGAAGGAGGAGGGAGTGCAGCAGAGAAGAAGTAGAGTAGCAGCCAAAGAGAAAGGAAGAAGAAGGAAACATGCACTGTAGAAAATGCTACTTAAGACGTCTAATTCCCAGAATCAGACATCTGAAGACAGAGAGAAAGCAAAGAAGGAGAGAAAAGAAGAAAGAGAGAGATTAATTCCACTCTTATTCTCTATAATTCCTTTTTTTTTGTAAAACAATACATTATGGTGGATTGTGATTTTTATGCTTCTAGAATTAAGATTGCTCCCTGAGTTCGACCTCAGAATATTTGAAATTTCGAGTAATAAATTAAATTAAATTGATCATCGTTTTTCGCAACATACTACAACGAACATATCTTTAACACACCGCGAAAACTGCTCGATCGCTAACACAATGCAACCACCCTGAATTAAACCTAACATAACCCGAACCCTAAACCCTGTTACAAACGCGCAGCTTCAGACATTTTTAAGACGTCTGGGAGGTGTCCCAGATGTCTGGAACCCCTTCCAGACGTTTGGGATTCGGTTATTTTCGGCACGCGTGCTTCGTCTGCGCGTCTGAGCGCGTAGACTTGCGAGCGTCTCTCTCTCTCTCTCTTTTTCCCTCTCCCTCCTGCGCCCTCTATCCCGCTCTCTCTCTCCTCCTCGCGCGGCCTTAAAAGGCCACGCCCTCCCCCCTCACTCCCGTCACCTTCGCCCCCTTCCTCTTCTCCTTCCAACCGGTGCGTGAGAGCGAGTGCGAGTGAGCGGCGGCGGCGACAGCCGTGGCGGGTGCGGGAGGAGGTGCTGTGCAGGGGAGGAGGCGTCGGCCGTGAGGGCTCGAGCCTGCCGGGGCAGCGGGAGCCGGCCGGCGGGGGCGCAGCGAATGCGGGGTGACGCGGGAGGCCTGCTGCAGCTCGAGCAGCAGGCGGACGAGTCGCAATGCGGCCGAGCGTCGCGAGCGGAGGGCGAGTTGCGCCCTGTTTTTGGAATTTTCTCCAGAATCAGACGTCTGGACGTACAACCAGACGGCGTGGAGGACGTTTGGAGGACTGTCCAGACGTCTAAAAGGTGAGTTATTTCCATCTTTCTTCCTCTTCTTCGACTGACCGTACTAAGAGAGAGAGAGGAAATGGGTACGCGCAGGTTCGGATTCGCCATCCAGGGCGAATCAGACGTCTGGCTGCAGTGCCAAACGACGGGAGCGACTTCCAGACGTCCAGGTGACCATCGGACATCTGGGAACTAGGCCAGATGCCCCCGCAGGCTTCTGGACATCTGAGAGACCACGCAGAGCAAGGTAACCCCTGATCCACTTTTTAAGACGTCTGGAACTTTAGGGCCCGTTTGGAGTCTGTTTTCCGCGTTTCGAGTTGCGTGCTTTTCGGAATTTAATCCTCTACCCGTCTACAGTAGCTATATACTGTTTTGAGAAACTCCTTGTGTTTGATCCTTGTAATAGGATCCCGTTCTGTTGCAGTCTCGGGGGTTGCGGAGGTACGCAGGATTCCCGACCACGCCCCCAGTACTCCTGTTGTAACCGGTAGAGTGGCATTTAAGTTTATTGGTATAATCTGTTAAATTATGGAACCATAAATAGCACCTAGGACATTGCATGAATCCTAGGAATGAGAAACTAGAATGAATGGTAGATCCTAGGGTGTTGCATGAATCCTAGGGCTGGAAAACTAGATTGTATGATAGATCCTAGGATATGGCATGAATCCTAGGATGGGAAGAACTAGTGGAATATATGAATACTGCAGTCTTGGAAAATGTGGAAAGGAAATAATAGCTGCCTGTGAATTGAATTAACAGCTGCCTGCTATGAATAAATAAACGTGATTGAGAACATGGATTGTAAGAACGTGAAACTGGAAAGTGATACTTGGATGTTCTGAGTTAAAAGAGCTGGAACCCTACGGGGAATTAGGAGTGGAACTCCTGGAAAGAGAAAGGAATGGAACTGAGAAAGAAAGACGTGGTAGTGTGCTGTCTCTTGGGTACGTAGTACCAAGGGAAGTACCTATACCTGTTTAGTGCAGAGCGGAGCCAGCCGCCCTAGGGACCCGGGGTTAGGACTGGCCACTTTGTACCGACTTGCTGGCCCTCGCGTACGTAGTACCGAGGAGAGCTACTAGTGTAGGGAGGGCACTAGCTACCCCACGGGCCCCGGGGTTCTGCTAGCCTCCTACACCGACTTGTTAGGCCCATTGGGCAAACCAGGGTAGTCAGGCGAGGGTGCGCAGACTGTGGAGGGGCAAGGCCCTTGTTTGGTTACTGTGGAGGGGTTGGACCCCTGTTACTGAGAGGGCTCTGCCCTGTATTGGTTCCGTGTTGTGCTTGGGCGCACCCGCTAACGGAAACGACTGACCGTGTGCCAGTGCGGGTTAGCTACCCGTGCGTTTATCGCGCGTGCCGTAGTCACCGTTACGCCTGTCCGTGACCTTGGGTGGTTGACTGAGAGTAGGATCACTACGGGGGACTCTCCTGGACAGGAGAGCACCACATGCTACTTCTACTGTTTGGAAAAGACTGCAATCAAGATCGTTCCCACGAGGAACATTCGAGATCAAGTGAAGGATCTGAGAAACAGATAATTTTTGAAACAATAGAAAGACGTAAATAAAGGAAGAAAGAAAATTAAAACAGCTACTGTACACTTTACTGTTTCTTTAGTTTAGCTGCCACTCTACTCAGCATTTTGCTGACGTGTTACACTCGTTACCTTTCAGGGCCAGGTGTTGAGCAGCCAGAATCAGCGGATGCAGAGGACGCTGGGCCGAGAGGGTCCAGTAGAGTTACCACCATTCTCTTGTACCTCTTTTTGGTTCCACTGTAGTGAGTAGTTCTTGTTTCCGTTGTACTTTTCTTACCTGCCGTTAATTTTTTGTTATGAATGTTGTTCTACTGTTGTGGTGGTATATACTGTAGTGGTTTCTTTCCTTACTGCTGTATTTTCTTACTGTTAGTTATATTCATGCTGAATGTGGTTTATTTTACTGCTCTTTTGGTTACTTCCTCGTTGGACGACCAGGTCTTGGGTTTAGTCGAGTGGGTCCGATTCTCGTGTCTCGTAGGGACTCGGGAATCGGGTCATTACAAGATGGTATCAGACCAAGGTCATCTCGAGAAGTAAATCAACTGACTGGAAAATAACCAATTCACATGTTTATAACTAGAGTAGCCACCACAACATATCTTTTGACATGAGCTCTTAGACGTTTCCGTTTGGTATCGTTCCGTAGTGACGTGTTCCGTTTTGTTTCGCGTCTCCTTGCAGGAGATGCTTCGTCGCGGGACTGGCGAGGTGGGCCGCGGGCGCGGCCGAGGAAGAGGTCGGCGAGGTGGGCGTGCCATTGTCGACGCCTCAGTGGACCAGCTACTACTCCCGGGTGTCCAGGTCCAGGACCTCGCCCAGTTGATACGGGATATTGTGCGAGAGGAGCTCCACCCACCGCCCCGAGCGCCTCCCCCTGGGGCTGCGGAGGGGGAGTCCTCTGTGGGACCACCTGACAGACGTGGCACTGGTCGCGGGGGAGGGGATGGGCCGCCGCAGCCCCCACCTTCCTCCGACACTTCTGTGCACGAGGCACCGTTGCCTGGAGGTGCACCAGCATCCCCACTGCAGCGCCACTCCGAGCTCTTCGGGCAGTTTCGGAAGCTGAAGCCCCCCTCCTTCAAGGGGGATGAGGACCCGACCGAGGCAGAGGACTGGCTCGAGTAGCTGGAGAAGATTTTCGACACCCTTCGCCCCCCGGTGGAGTGCCGCGTGGCCTTTTCCACGTACCAGCTGGAGAGTGCGGCACACAGGTGGTGGAGGGCGGTCCGGGGACAAGAGAGGGACGAGCCGACCTAGGATCGGTTCGTCGCCCTCTTCTGTGAGCAGTACTTTCCCCAGACGTGGCAGGACCAGAGGAGGCGGGAGTTCCACACTCTCCGCCAAGGGACGATGACCGTGAGCGCGTACTGCACGCGTTTCCTGGAGCTGTCCCACTTTACAGCGACAGCAGTAGCCACTGAGGAGGAGCGCCTTTGGAGGTTCACCGAGGGGCTCCAGCCTGCGATTAGGGGGTATGTCAAACCCCTGAAGCTGCCTACGTTTTCGAGGGTGGTGGAGGCAGCCATGACTTACGAGGAGACCAACCCGTCCGCACGAGACACTGACGGTAGGCGGAAGAGGCCCTTTCAGCTAGACTTTTCACAGGGCCGGCGAGAGAGGAGACACGTGGCGTCCGCAGGAGAGCCGTCACGTTTTACAGGGCCATCAGTGGCCTTTGGGGGCCCTCGACAGGGGCCAGTCACCAGCACCAGACCCCCGCCCAGCCGACAGCAGGGACCCACTGAGGGCAGGAGCCGAGTTCCCCTCTGTTACCAGTGTGGCCAGTAGGGCCACATCAGGAGGGACTGCCCGTCTAGGGCAGGAGGTCAGCAGATACTTCCCGCGCAGAGCACTGGAGGGCGCGCAGGAGGCCGCGGTTACCAGGCGCGAGGAGGAGGACAGTAGTCACGAGGAGGGTACCGACCAGCACCTGCCCGTCCGACGCAGAGTGTGGCTGTTTCGTCCGCACCTAGAGCTGAGGGGTGTATCAACGCCCTGACACACAGGGATGCCAGAGCTTCGGGCTCGGTAGTGGCAGGTATGGTTTCAGTTTCTGGCAGACTCGTTTACACACTTTTCGATTCCGACGCTACGCACTCGTTTGTCGCAGCCGGTTTCGCAGTTAGTTTGGGCCAGGATTATACGCTATTAGAGAATCCGTTCGTAATCAGAGGTCCGAGTGGTCAGCTGTTTGTAGCTGAGGAGGTGTACACGAATTGCGAGGTCAACGTCGGGAGACATAGCCTGCCAGCTGACTTGATTATGATACAGATGGAGGACTTTGGAGTGATTCTAGGGATGGACTGGCTGTTCGCTTACCATGCCTTGGTAGACTGTTTTGAGAGGAAGATTGTCTTCTCCATGCCGGAGTTGCCTTCTTTCGAGTTTCACGGACAGCTAGTGGACGGAGGCTTCAGGTGCATTTCGGCACTTCGGGCGGCGAGACTTTTGAGCCAGGGGTGTGAGGGCTTCCTAGCTTGTGTGGTGGCAGAGCCCAGCCCTGTGGCAGACTTCCAGAGTATCCCGATGGTCAGAGAGTACCCTGACGTGTTTCTAGACGAGTTACCAGGACTACCGCCCGAGCGCGAGATCGAGTTTGAGATCTCGCTAGTACCAGGGACCAGCCCCATCTCCACCGCGCCATACAGGATGGCACCGCTTGAGCTACGAGAGCTTAAGTCTCAGTTGCAGGACCTTTTGGAGAAGGGTTTCGTGAGACCCAGTGCGTCTCCCTGGGGAGCCCCGGTACTGTTTGTGAAAAAGAAGGATGGTACCCTACGCCTTTGTGTGGACTACCAACAGCTGAATAGGGTCACCATCAAGAATAGATATTCGCTGCCGAGGATCGACGACTTGTTTGACCAATTGCGGGGTGCCACGGTGTTCTCCAAGATCGACTTGAGGTCGGGATACCACCAGTTGAGGATCAGGGAGACCGACGTCTCCAAGACAGCTTTCCGCACCCGGTACGGACACTATGAGTTTTTGGTCATGCCGTTTGGGCTGACCAATGCTCCCGCTGCTTTTATGGATCTGATGAACCGGGTGTTTAAACCGTACTTGGACCAGTTCGTGGTGGTTTTCATAGATGATGTACTCATCTATTCTAGAGATCAGACGCAGCACGGACAGCACTTGCGGATGGTTCTGGACACTCTGAGACGACGTAGGCTGTACGCCAAATACAGTAAGTGTGAGTTCTGGTTGAGGGAGGTGACCTTCTTAGGTCATGTGATCTCTGGAGACGGCTTGGCGATGGACCCAGCCAAGGTCGAGGCAGTGCTCAGGTGGGAGAGACCGCGTTCAGTCACTGAGATTCGCAGTTTCCTGGGACTGGCAGGCTACTACAGACGATTTATCAGAGGTTTTTCATAGATTGCGCGTCCTATGACACAGTTGACCCGGAAGGACGTGCCCTTCACTTGGACAGATGCCTGTGAGGCATGTTTTTAGGAGCTGAAGGAGAGGTTGACCTCGGCTCCCGTGCTCACCATCCCTGATAGTAGTGGTGGGTTCGTTGTGTAAACGGACGCCTCCTTGTAGGGGTTAGGAGGTGTGCTCATGCAGAGGGGTCACGTCGTTGCTTACGCTTCGGGGCAACTGAAGCCCCATGAGCATACCTACCCTACCCACGACCTAGAGTTGGTCGCTGTTGTCTTCGCGCTGAAGACTTGGAGGCACTACTTGTACGGGGAGACCTTCGAAATTTTCACAGATCACAAGAGCCTCAGATACCTTTTTGATCAAAAGGAGCTCAACATGAGACAGAGACGTTGGTTGGAGCTCCTGAAGGACTACGACTGTAGCATCTCCTACCACCCGGGAAATGCCAATGTGGTGGCTGACGCCTTGAGCCATAAGGCGCCCGCACACTTGGCCAGTTTACAGTTACAGAGTTGGAGCCTTTTGGAGGAGGTGGGTAGTTGGCGACCCCTGGAGTTACGGGGGCACTATGGGGCAGTGACGGTGACACGACAGACCAGGCCAGAGCTGATAGACCACATCATCACATGACAGATGGCTGATCCGTACTTGCAGTCCTTGTGCAACAGAGTACTGTCAGGAGACCCAGGGGACTTCTCTTTCACAGACCAGGTGCTGTACCTGAGGGGACGGTTGTGCGTTCCCAGAGACGAGGAGCTGTTGAGAGAGCTCCTGACTGAGGCACACGGTTCCAGATTCACCATACATCCCGGAAACACGAAGATGTACCACGACTCGAGACGCGAGTTTTGCTGGAGGGGGATGAAGCGGGATGTGGGTGATTTCATGCAGCAGTGCTTAGTGTGCCAGCAGGTGAAGGCCGAGCATCAGAGGCCTGTAGGGCTGCTACAGCCGCTTCCAGTGCCAGAGTGGAAGTGGGAGAGCATCACCATGGACTTGGTGGTGGGCTTACCTGTTACCCAGCGAGGGCACGACGCTGTCTGGGTAATTGTGGATAGATTGACGAAGACGGCACGATTCCTGCCGATCCGAGTCACTTTGGGACCAGCACAGTTAGCAGAGAGGTATATCCGCGACGTGGTACGACTACACGGAGTTCCGTGGGAGATCATATCCGACCGGGATACCTGCTTTACGTCCCAGTTTTGGGCTGAGTTTCAGCAGGCCCTGGGGACGTGGTTGAGGTTTAGTACAGCTTATCGCCCCCAGACAGACGGACAGTCTGAGCGCACGATACAGACACTTGAGGACCTTTTGCGTGCCTGTGTACTGGACTGGAGGGGCTCTTGGGAGGAACACCTGCCCCTGGCGGAGTTTGCATACAACAACAGCTATCACTCGAGCATCGGCATGGCTCCCTACGAGGCTCTGTACGGATGGAGGTGTACGGCACCCTTGAGTTGGGTTGAGGTAGGGACCAAGTGGGAGGTTGGCCCCAGGTTGATCTGGCAGAGTCAGGAGGTAGTCGAGCAGATCCATAGGCGACTCCGCACTGTCAGGAGCAGACAGAAGAGCTACGCGGATCGGAAACGCAGAGAGGTGCAGTTTGAGGTTGGGGACCACGCCTTTCTCCGTGTTTCGCCCATGAAGGGCCTGCAGCGGTTTGGGGTGAGAGGGAAGCTCGCGCCGAGGTTTGTGGGGCCCTTTGAGGTCCTGGAGCGGGTTGGACCCGTTGCTTACAGGCTTGCCCTCCCCCCGTAGCTTTCTGGTGTGCACGACGTGTTCCACGTGTCCAACCTCAGGAAGTACGTAGCCGATCCCAGTCACGTACTGAGTCACGAGAGCATCGAGGTGGACGACAACCTGACCTACCCCGAGTGGCCAGTGCAGATTCTAGACCGAGCCGTCCGCAGTTTGAGATGAAAGCAAGTGCCCCTGGTAAAGGTTTTGTGGAGGAGCCAGCGGTACGAGGAGGCTACCTGGGAGCCTGAGGCGGCAATGCGGGAGCGGTACCCGGAGCTCTTCGCGGGTACGTCTTTTCGGACCGGCTTCGGTCCTCTTTGAGTTTGTTATGGTTACTATGACGTTTTTCCCACATCCTAGTTAGCGCAAGTTTCGGGGACGAAACTTCCTTTGAGTTTGTTATATTGTTACGAACGCGCGGCTTCAGACGTTTTTAAGACGTCTGGGAGGTGTCCCAGACGTCTGGAACCCCTTCCATACGTCTGGGATTCGGTTATTTTCGGCACGCGTGCTTCGTCTGCACGTCTGAGCGCGCAGACCTGCGAGCGTCTCTCTCTCTCTCTTTTTCCCTCTCCCTCCTACGCCCTCTGTCCCGATCTCTCTCTCCTCCTCGCGCGGCCATAAAAGGCCACGCCCTCCCCCTCACTCCCGTCACCTCCGCCCCCTTCCTCTTCTCCTTCCAACCGGTGCGCGAGAGCGAGCGCGAGTGAGCGGCGGCGGCGATAGCCGCGGCGGGTGCGGGAGGAGGTGCTGTGTGGGGGAGGAGGCGTCGGCCGTGAGGGCTCAAGCCTACCGGGGCAGCGGGAGCTGGCCGGCGGGGGCGCAGCGGACGTGGGGTGACGCGGGAGGCCTGCTGCAGCTCGAGCAGCAGGCGGATGAGTTGCGGTGCGACCGAGCGTCGTGAGCGGAGGGCGAGTTGCGCCCTGGTTCTGGAATTTTCTCTAGAATTAGACGTCTGGACGTACAACCAGACGGCGTGGAGGACGTCTGGAGGACTGTCCAGACGTCTGAAAGGTGAGTTATTTCCGTCTTTCTTCCTCTTCTTCGACTGACCGTACTAAGAGAGAGAGGAAATGGGTACGCGCAGGTTCGGATTCGCCATCCAGCACGAATCAGACGTCTGGCTGCAGTGCCAGACGACGGGAGAGACTTCCAGACGTTCGGGGTGACCATCGGACGTTTGGGAACTAGGCCAGACGCCCCCGCAGGCTTCTGGACGTCTGAGAGACCACGCAGAGGAAGGTAACCCCTGATCCACTTTTTAAGACGTCTGGAATAAGTTCCAGACGTCTGATTTTGCACTGTTTCGTCGTTTTCGACCCATTTAGGGCCCGTTCGGAGTCCGTTTTCCGTGTTTCGAGTTGCTTGCTTTTCGGAATTTAATCCTCTACCCGTCTACAGTAGCTATATACTGTTTTGAGAAACTCCTTATGTTTGATCCTTGTAATAGGACCCCATTTTGTTGCAGTCTCGGGGGTTGCGGAGGTACGCGGGATTCCCGACCACGCCCCCAGTACTCCTGTTGTAACCGGTAGAGTGGCATTTAAGTTTATTGGTATAATATGTTAAATTATGGGACCATAAATAGCACTTAGGACATTGCATGAATCCTAGGAATGAGAAACTAGAATGAATGGTAGATCCTAGGGTGTTGCATGAATCCTAGGGCTGGAAAACTAGATTGTATGATAGATCCTAGGGTATGACATGAATGCTAGGATGGGAAGAACTAGTGGAATATATGAATACTGCAGTCTTGGAAAATGTGGAAAGGAAATAATAGCTGCCTGTGAATTGAATTAACAGCTGCCTACTATGAATAAATAAACGTGATTGAGAACATGGATTGTAAGAACGTGAAACTGGAAAGTGAAACCTGGATGTTCTGAGTTAAAAGAGCTGGAACCCTACGGGGAATTAGGAGTGGAACTCCTGGAAAGAGAAAGGAATGGAACTGAGAAAGAAAGACGTGGTAGTGTGCTGTCTCTTGGGTACGTAGTACCAAGGGAAGTACCTGTACCTGTTTAGTGTAGGGCGGAGCCAGCCGCCTCAAGGACCCAGGGTTAGGACTGGCCACTTTGTACCGACTTGCTGGCCCTCGTGTACGTAGTACCGAGGAGAGCTACTAGTGTAGGGAGGGCACTAGCTACCCCACGGGCCTCGGGGTTCTGCTAGCCTCCTACACCGACTTGTTAGGCCCACTGGGTAAACCAGGGTAGTCAGGCGAGGGTGCGCGGACTGTGGAGGGGCAAGGCCCCTGTTTGGTTACTGTGGAGGGGTTGGACCCTTGTTACTGAGAGGGCTCTACCCTGTACTGGTTCCGTGCTGTGCTTGGGCGCACCCGTTATTGGAAACGACTGACCGCGTGCCAGTGCGGGTTAGCTACCCGTGCATTTATCGCGCGTGCCGTAGTCACCGTTACGCCTGTCCGTGACCTTGGGGTGGTTGACTAAGAGTAGGATCACCACGGGGGACTCTCCCGGCCAAGAGAGCACCACGTGCTACTTGTACTGTTCAGAAAAGACTGCAATCAAGATCGTTCCCACGAGGAACATTCGAGATCAAGTGAAGGATCTGAGAAATAGATAATTTTTGAAACAATAGAAAGACGTAAATAAAGGAAGAAAGAAAATTAAAACAGCTACTGTACACTTTACTGTTTCTTTAGTTTAGCTGCCACTCTACTCAGTGTTTTGCTGACGTGTTACACTCATTACCTTTCAGGACCAGGTGTTGAGCAGCCAGGGTTAGCGGCTGCAGAGGATGCTGGGCCGAGTAGGGTCCAGTAGAGTTACCACTGTTCTCTTGTACCTCTTTTTGGTTCCACTGTAGTGAGTAGTTCTTGTTTCCGCTGTACTTTTCTTGCCTGCAGTTCATATTATGTTATGAATGTTGTTCTACTGTTGTGGTGGTATATACTGTAGTGGTTTCTTTCCTTACTGCTGTATTTTCTTACTGTTAGTTATATTCATGCTGAATGTGGTTTATTTTACTGCTCTTTTGGTTACTTCCTCGTTGGACGACCAGGTCTTGGGTTTAGTCGAGTCGGTCCGGTTCTCGTGTCTCGTAGGGACTCGGGAATCGGGTCATTACAAACCCTAACCCAAACCAAACATCCAAAACATAACCCAAGTCAAATCCTAAATCCTAAACCCTAACCCAAACCAACCGTCCAAACCTTAGCCCAAGTCAAATTCTAAACCCTAAACCCTAACCTAAACCAACTGTCCAAATCCTAGCCCAAGTCAAATCTTAAACCCTAGCTTAGCCCAACCACCCTAACCCTCGCCCAACTCAAACCCTAAAACCCTAGCCTAAGCACCCTATACACAACCTAATACCAAGCCTAAACAATGTATATTAAACCCAACTCGACACAAACCAAACATCATCCACCCAAACCCCAACCTCATGCTAAACCCCATGCAACCTCATAGCCATCATCCAACTCCATCCCATTCCTAGGCATCATCCTATCCAAATCCTAACAAAACCTGACTATAACCTAATAAAACCCCAACCAACCAATAAATTAAACATTAATAAATTTTAAAAATTTTTGATAGAGTTTCTCCTTAAACATTTCGTTTCTCACATAAAAGTGTATTTGGAAACATCACACCACCTAATAAAAGTGGGCACACCCCACCGTAAAAGTGCAACAAATAAAATGCATAAATGGATATGAAAACATATAAAAGATAATATGTGGGCACACCCCACATCTATTAAAATCCTAAATTTCCATTCAAAATACAAATAAAAGTGGGCACACCCCACCATCAATTTAACAAAAACATAAAAGGAAATATGTGGCCCCACCCCACATCTAACATGATCCTAAAATATCACGAAAATAACTTTAAAAAATTAAAAATATATCTTTGAAGCATCCAAGAGTGATCGTTTTCAACTACCTACAATTTCAATAACAAAAAATTAATTAAATATCTACCTATCATGGTTTTAATAACTTAAGTACTTAATTTAAAATTTATGAGAAGGAAATTAAGGAAGAGGAGATGGAGATGGCAGGAGGGAGGGTATGATGGGGAGGGTGGCAGTTGGGAAGAGGAGGAGAGGGATTAGGGAGGGGATGATGGGGAGGGTGGCAATTGGGAAGAGGAGGAGGAGGAGGAGGAGGAGGGAATAGACAAGGAAGAGGAGGAAGGGAAGAGGGGGCAGATTATTATAGGAAGAGGTGTGGAGGAAGATGAGGAGGAGTAGGCCAGGAGGGGGAGGTGGAGTAGGAGGTAGGGAGGAGGACTTGGAGCAAGAGGCAGGGAGGAGGGGGCGGAGGGGTTGGGGAGGAGGAGGAGGGGGTAGCAGGAGGGGTTGGGGAGGAGGAGGGGGGTTGTAGGAGGGGGAAGAGGAGGAGGAGCAAGGGGATGGCGAGGAGGAGGAAACCGTCGAAGAAGGAGGAGGAGGAGGGTGTCGGGGAGGGGGAGAAGGATGACGAGGTCGTTAGGGAGGAGGAGGAAGGGCAGGAGGTGAGGACGACTAGTGAGGAGTGGCGACATGCGAGGAGCAGGAAAAGGATGAAGACGAGGCGGAGGGGCAATGGTGAGAGCTTCAACGACGTGAGGAGGGTTTTGAAGAAATGAAGTGATGGGGGAGGAGAGGGGTGCTTGCGTGCGGATGTAGATGATGGACTTTTGCCATCGCTTGAATTAGAAAGTGACATCAAATGTCAAACCAACTTTTTGAATGAGCGCCCAAATTAATTTTGGTTGGTGGTTATGTCTATTCCTCGTCGCTTATTGTATAAAACGACGACGATTATCTATATTAACTTTCGCCTCAAGTGACAACTGTTCTTCTCCTCATCAAGGGATGCAGCTAAATTTTGAAGAGCTATTCACCGTCGGTTAATAAAATAAATGATGGAAAAAATAATATCATCGTCTTTATAAACCAACGGCAACTAACCGATGGTGAATGCCATTTTTCTAGTAGATGTCCCCTTATGTGTGTCGACGCTCAAGTCGTAAAAATAGAATACTAGACTTAAATTTCAACTTAATTATTTTGCAAATAGTGTGAGTCGGGTCGAATCCACAAAGAGGTTATGCAGTTGTCCTCTATGATCAATTAGACAAGTTCAAACAATTTTTTGTATTTTTGAAAGGGTTTCACATTTTTTTTGGATTTGTATTTAACAAGTAGGGTAGAAAAATTATTTTGACCCTACTTGCTTGTGATGATGTAACGTAAATCTACTGACCCCAATCAAATATGGCAACTTTATCTCAAAAACTAGACTCAATAAGGAAACTAATGCCACTAATTTCATACAATTTGAAGTTGTAATTAATTCTCTAAAATTTCAACAAGGTAGAATTTTTAGGTTTTATTTTTAGTTTGATCCTAGAGTAATGCGTAGATTTTATCTTTTTTTCCAAAATGAATTAGGACATTAAATTTGGAATTTTTTTTCCTCACTTAATTACAAGCTATAGACAAAATTTCAAGATTTTTGGAGCTCCGTGGACTACCGAACAAATTTTGGAAAATGAAATATAAAACTAACGCAAACTCAAAAATGCGAAAGAATGCGAGAAGTTTGTATCAATGCAATAATACATGTGAGGTTTTGGGAAATAGAATCGATAATTAAAAAATGATTTGATCAATCGAAAATGGATCAATGGTCTCTTCTCTTAGGCTTGTCCCATCCTAAAATGACCCCAGGGATTGTCGAGAGATTTTTGAATTCCCCGAGGTGGTTGAAATTTCCACATGACAAATAAACACCCAAAGGTCACTTTTTCCTAGACTCTCAGGGGTTTTATCGTAAATTACATGTGTAAATTACATTGTCCATGGCTCTAAGGAGTTTTCCTAAACTTTGCGGGCCTCAGTGCAAAATTTTGTGCACCAAGAAACCTACATAGGGGCCTAGTGTGTGTTTCTTCTTGAAGGAAGGTGGTGGCCTGCAAATGTTACACCCCCACATTTTGAATTAGGGGACTCCACATGAGAAATGAAATTTTGGGGGGAAACATCGATAAATTTCCCGACCCCATCGCATTCCTAATGGACCCTAATGACCTAAACCTAGACCTATAAAATTCGCTCTCCACCTCGGGGGGCGCGACCTCATCCCGCAGCCCTTTTTGAGCAGCGGCGTCCACCAAAAGAAAAAGGAGAGAGAGGGAGGAGAGGTGCTGCTGCACCTCATGACTCGTGAGGGAGGGGGGACGAGTGGCTTGAAGCCTCTTCTTCCCTCACTCTCTTGGCATACGCATTACTAGGGGAGGAGGGTATAGCTCCTCACGTTTGCTCACTACCCGAGGATAGTGGGGTGGGGTACCTATACAATTTTCCAACCCCACGCTGCACGTGAGAAATAGAGAGGAGGGGATTCGCGTGTCTCCCGCGAGCCAAAGGAGAGGAGTGGGGGCGCGTTGACCAGTACGTTTCCCCGCTCGCATGTAGCGTGAGGCAGGCATGGCCGGTGCGGTTTCCCACGTTCGCACGCAGCGCGAGGAGAGGTGTGGGAGCACGAGTCGGTCCATTTGAACCGGTTAGACCAGACCGGTCCAAGCCGGTTCACGTGAACCAGAGGTCATTTTTGGCTTGGTTTGGGGTCCATACGATCTCCAAATTATGCGTTTAAGGTACCGTTGGAAAGTTTGTTTAATTTCCTATGTTTTGGGTACCCTATTTGTTGCTGTTATCTTGTGTTTTCATTATTGAAAATTTTGATTTAAGCACCTAATGCTTGGCTTGACCCTTAGTTTGGCCTAGGTGCTCCCTCCTTGGGTGACTCGACGTCGACGGAGGCCTTGCAATGTATATTGGAGCGACGGATAGACCTAGTGTGGCCCCATATCTCCCAAAAAATCTAGGCAGAGTGGTTTCTTTCCCTTTACTTGCTGAACTTACAATAGAGACTCAAATCGTCGTTCTCTAGTAATATTTTTAAAGAGAAAAATTTATCCTTTTAATTCTTGTGCAAATGTTGTACTAATGGTACTAACCATTTTGTGGATGTATTAAATGCCCCCCTCCCCGTCGGGTCTTTTAGCAATGCTATTTCAAAGGGAAGGTTTAATCTACATATTTTTGGTTGAAGGTAGCATTGGATGCCCTATTTAATCATGTGGTTTCATTGAACACCCCCTTTTGGTCTTTTGTAAAGTCATTCACAGAGAACGATTAACTTGCATATTTTGTTGTTAAATGTAGTATCGAATGTACTAATCATTATGTGGTTAGATTTCACACTCCTATACTTAGCAATAATTCTTGTGTTTTGACAATGAATCCCACCTAAGGACCCTTGGGAAACATTTTGCGAGGAATAAAATTAGGAGTACTCTTAAAACCTAAGGAAGGAAAGATATGCTCTTATGAAATTAAAATGTGGTGCTAGTAAATCTCAAACCAGTTAATAGCCAAAGTATGAAATGTAAAATCCTGGGGATTAATGACGAGATGGGAATGAGAATGTGGGACCGTGACCGACCAAATGGGTACTAGTGTTTTGATACTAGCATGTGGATGAGCTAACTCTCGAGCGTACGCACATCAAGGAGAGCTAATTGCCCTGTTGTGTGGGGAGGAAGTTGACCTATCTGACATGTTTGTGATGCCAAATCGGTATTTAAAAGTATTGCGTTGTAGTACAGCCGAAAAAGCATTCAAAACAAATACAATTTATTACTTGAATATATTTCGAGGTCGAACACAAGGAGCAAATGGAATTCACGCACTAATCTCAATAATAAATGCAAATTGAATACATAATACTACTCAAAATCTAATTAGAAGTGTAAAGCTTGAGTATATGAAGAGTAAAAATAATTGTAACTAAAATAATGGAGAACTTATGAAAATTGGACATCTAATTACAAAATCAGACGTCTTAAAAGTTGTGTGCTACAATGCCTGTTTCTCCTTCTGATTTCTTCTCCTGATTTCTCTTTTGCCTTTGCGAGCCCTCTTCTTCTTTCTCTTCTTTCTTTCCTTACCTTTCTTTGTCTTCTTCTTCCTTGTGCTCTGTCTTTGGCTTTAAGCTTCCTTTTCTTCTCTTTCTGTCTTTAGCCTTCTCTTCTTCTTCAGCTTCTTCCTCCTTTCTCTTACTTGATCTTTCTACCTTTTGCCTTCCTTCAGCTTCTTCCTTCTCTGCCATGCCTTAAGCTTTGCGGTGCTCCTCTTCTCCTCTTTTCTGCTTGACCTCCTCTTCTTCCTCTTTGATTTGGCTAAGTGTCGCACTAAACTTTCCAAGGCAAAACCCCCCTTCCCCTGCATAGCTTTCCTTTCTTTCTCTCCTCTATTTCAGGGTCGCTCTCCCAGAGCCACAACCGGTTCGGGTAATCGAACCTAATGGAGACCCGGGTCCAGGCTCACCGGTGTGGGTGGTGAGAGAGGAGTGAGTCAGTCAGGTAAATGGGTCGTGGCGAGGTCCGCGTGGGTAGTGCCGTGAACGAGACTGTGAGAAAGGGGGGAGGAGGACCTCACCCTCAGTGTTGGAGGTGATAAGCCTCTAACACAAAATCCTTTTATGCCCACATGGGCCTCCTTCTAGTTCTGAGGTGGGACTAAATGTCCCACCTTCCTTTGCATGCCGTAGCAGCAGATGCATGGCTCAATTGGCGAGGCTGCAAGGGCTCTTGACTCCAAATGAGAACCTGAGTGCGTGTGCGCCTCAAGTCCACACCGCCAGGGACTATCACTTGGAGCAGCAGCACCTGGAGTAGTAGCATCAAGCTCGCTTCAAGCTCGACAATAATGGCGGAGGGGTGCCTAAACGTGAAAACATGAGAACAGCCTCGCGGCCACGTCAATTTGCTTAGGGAGCTTCACCGGAACACGGCGGATGTGATGGGTGTGGTTTCGTGACGTGTGGGTGGCTGTGGTGGCATGTCTAGGGTTCACTATGGGCATGTGAGTGGGTGTGTTCGGTGGAATGTTTGGGTGGGTGGCGTGGTGGTATGAGTGAGGGGATGTGATCAGGGAGTCTAGGCGAAGGTCGTAGGGTGGTTGGCAAGGTGGATGGAGGTGCGGAGTGACGGGGGCATGTTGACAGAGGGCTTTAAAAGTAAATGATGCGTCGTAGTATAGTTGAAATTGCCTTGAAAACAAATAAATTTTATTACTCGAATTTTAAGTTCGAGGTTGAACACAGGGAGCAAATGGAATTCATATACTAATCTCAATAGATGCAATTTGAACACATAAAATTACTCAAAACCTAATGCAGAATGTAAAGTCTGAAGTTATGAATAATAAAATGTAGCAAAAGAGAAAAATTGGGAAGAATTGGATAAAAAGTGTTTGATTGCTTCTTCTCTTTGACTTCTCTTCTTTTTCTTCTTTCTGCCTTGGCGGTTGTTAGAGTTATGGGTTACTACGCAATCGTATTTGGTTTTGAAAATCTGTCATTGTAGTTTGAAAGCCAAGAACTCATGTTCAACAAATAAAATTTACACCAGAATAGAAATCCTGGGTCGAACTTAGGGAGGCGGATTTTGATTAAAAATACGCGTTTGTTTTATTTGTCACGAAACAGAATAGCTGATTGAAAACTATTTAACAAATAATAAATAGGAGAGATAGAGAGAATATTACAAATAAAAGCAAAAGGGATGTAGAATAAACATGGATTTCATTATCAAAAATTGTTCATTACACCTCATTACGACTAGAAAGTGGGAAATGATTACACTAGAAAGCAGTAAAGCTACTCTAGAAAACAGTAAAAAGAATGGAGAGAGAGATATCCTCCTCGACGATTACTTGGAGGACGAGCCGGATAGGATGACACCTGGAAGAAGGGGAACGGAGCGGGAAGAAGGAGGATGAAGCGGGAAGAACGGAACGAAGTAGCACATCATCGTCGTCGCGGGATCCACTTCTCGAATGCAAAGAGAGGACAACCGTAGGATGCTCACGAAGGGGGACAAAGGTGGAAAACTTAAGATTTTTACTCTAGAGGAGCATCCCGGGTTTGGGACAAGCTCTTAGAGCTTTGGAAGGGGTGAGAGAAGAGAAGAAGGGATGAGAATTTTGTATGGAGGGGGTCTCCTTTTATAGTTGCAAGGAGTGAGGGCAATTTGGTAATTACAAGTTGAAAATCATTAATTCAGGACCTTTAGTGATGGATAAATCCGTCACTAAAGGCCTGAACGTGGTCGTAGTGGGCGGCTCGCGCGCACCCACTCACCTCCCCACACCTCAACGCGCGTCACGTCCTCCTTGTCTTGGCCGTTCGATCGTGAGATTGAACGGCTGAGAGCGCTCCTCGCCGCCCCTCCTCTACGCACGCATACACGTGCGATCTCGCATCACGCAGGGGCATGCGATGGCGCGTGGACGCTATCGGGCTCGCATAGCGGCTGGATCTTCATTGGGTAGTCGATCGCGCCCGTGCGCCCACTCCAATTAAGGCATTTCTCACAGCTCGAACTCGTGCCCTATCACAATCGAACGCCTTATCCACTGCGCTGCATGTGTGGATGGGTGGGCAGTGTGCGTTAGTGCACGCAATCTGGACTGTTGGATTGAGATCCAACGGTCGAGGTTGCATCTTCAATTGGGCTTCAGAGAATGAAGGTGCTAGTTGGGATCCACTCTCAGCCGTTGGATCTTGATCCAACAGCGGAGAGGCATGGGCTCTAAAGGCTTCAGCGGTTGTGTGTGGCCGGTTGGGCGACCAAGGTGGCGCCACATGGCACCATCTTGGCCGTCCATCTTATGGATGATGTAGATGGTGCTACGGGTATCGGATTGAGTCGATTTTTGCGCCATTAGGCTGCGATCGTCGATCCGAATCCATTCATGTGATTGGATTTGTCATCTGAAGTGTGGATTCACACCATCTTGGCCCTTGATCTTCTAGGATTCCTCAGTCTCTATCTGATACTACAGATATCCGATTAGGGCGATCTTGGAGTCGTTGAACTCCAATCGTTGCCCTGATCAGATCCGTATGGTTGAATCTTCGATCCGAGGCCCCAATAAAAAGGCGCCCTGTCCCTGAACATAAAAGGAGACAATTAACCTCCATTTTATTCAAACTAATCTAAATGCAAGATGATGCATGCTATGCAATATCTATAGTATGTAATGCAATTCTATACTTAAGAACATGCATAAATAGACATTTTATGTAATATAAACATGTTTACATCACACCCCCATACCTATCTTTTGCCAGTCCCTAGCAAAATTATATGTTATTTATAAAAGAATTAGGTTGGATTATTTGGGTATAAGTTATTTTCAACATTAAGAAAATGTTTACTTAGGATCTGAACTTTCAAAGACACAACAGTGCTCGGGTTTCTACCAAAATGCAGACCACCTCAAGCCCTCGCGTTATTCAAAGAAAAATTTCTTTTTCTCTTTTTCTTCTTTTCTAATTTTTTTGGGTTTTTTGAGTTTAGTGTTAAAGAGTGGCTTTCTATGGCCATTCAACTCACCCAAGATTTGATGAGGACCCTAAGTTCTAAGCATCTTATTGTGAATGTGATAGACTCGTTGATCAGCAATTAAAATGGACTTCGGGTTTCTACACCTCTAGGTGACCTTAAAAAGAGAGTTCTACCTAAAGGTGTATCTTTTCAACCGGTAGCTTTCTCCCTACTTTTATTTTTTTATGGAGTCAACACAAGGGTGAATCCAGTGTATATCTCTCCAATTTATTCTACTTCTCTGCTTCTTCTAAGTGTTTTGGGAATTTTCAGTGCATTTCTTGAGCTAGGTTCTGGACAACCAGTTGATGAGCTGTTACCACCGACAACTTGTCAGCTATATTCGTGCGGCGAAGTGTGGCTTATTTCTTTTGTTTTCTTTTTTTTTTTCTCCTTTTCTTTTTCTTTTTGATTTTTTTTTTTTAAGTAGGTGGCTTCCCTGGTCTATGATTTACCTAAAGGCAGCAAGAAGAGAATGATCCAGTGACTGGGCTCTGGACAACCTACCTATGGGCTGTTACCCATGATAACTTACCAACCATATTACCCTAAAAGATTCATTAGCTATCCAATTTCCATTAAAACCGTCGATCAACAAGTCAGTGGAAAGAAAGTGTGTAGATGCTTTAGACTTAAAGTTCCATCAAATCAGAAGGTGGGTTGATAAGTCGTATACTTATCACCCAAACTTATTTAATTGAATTAAAATAGAATTTAGGTTGGTGAGGGCTTGAAAAATAAATCCACATTTTAGTAGATACATGGGCTGATTAAGCCCAATGACCTGAAGGGTCTTTGTGTTTATATCCTAATGTAATCTTTCCTAAGATTGAAAAGTCCTAATGTCCAAGTATTCTTTCCTAGTTCCATAATTTATATATATATAAATAAAAGAAAAATAAAATGAATTCATGGAGCTGACGAATTAATTCAGAGATGAATATCCACCCCCCATGCTTATCTAATGCAATGTCCTCATTGTATTAAATAGACATAAAACATAGTGGAATAGAGTAGAAAGCACCTGAATTGTATGAATGATGGGTCTGCTCTGAGATAAAGAAAAACTGTATATGTGCTGAATTCAGTGCCTTCAACTAGGCACACTATACAAAGAAGAGAAATAAAGAATTTACAGGTGCAAGTCAGAATCAGAACAAAAAGATGAAACCTCTGACCTGTCAGCAGATGTCCACAAATGTGGACCAGAATGTGGTGCAGACCCATACCCCATGATTGAGAATATCTCAGGTTCTGGATAAAAATTACCCAAAACCTAAAATCAGTATGCAAGCGGGGTCGGGCCTGCGATTTATGAGGATGCAACCCAAGACCAAAAAGTCGGGTTACAGAGAAATCAAGCTCCAAAGGATAATCAATGAATGTGTGCTTGGATTGGACATCCTCAGAATAAATGTCGTAAGGGTCCTGATTTGATGATTTCAGCTTCATTGGAACCCTTAGACTCGATCTTCTACTTCCTCCAAAGTTTGCTTCCCAAATTAAAATTTCCCAGCTCCTATCCTCCTTCAGAATGTCAAATTCTGGGATCTCCTGCATATTAATCACCCCGTCTGAAATTTCTAAGTCTAAAAGATGTGGCTGAATCAGAATTGACTTGGGTCTAATTATCTCAAAAACAGAATTATCAGTAAATTCAATGGGGTGTTACTGACAATCAGGGCATTGGATTGCATCCTCCAGAAAATGCGATTCTGGATCCGTCATGTGAGCCCCAACAAGATCAGTTTCCTTAGTTATTGGGCTATTAAATGATCTATTAGATTCCTTGGGCACAATTGTCTCACAGAAATCGTATTCTATAAACTCACGTGAGACTTCGCAAACTGAATCTTCACCATCAGAATCAAAGAAATCAAAATCCATATTAATGTATGTCCCAAGATCATCTGTCCCTTTCTGATTCATGGAGACATACGTTTCCTCGTACTCTGGCTCAAGGATCTTAGGTGAAGAAATCAGATTGTTCTTAATTAGTTGCTCTAATTCAATTTGGTCAGCCACGTAACGCGTGTCCCCCCCAACAATTGCCTGAGTGGATTCTGACATTGGCTCTCCTGAAGGGGGTTCATCCTGGGAATCATCTCACGATTGAACTAAAGCAACCACAAATCTCATTCTCAATTTCACTAACTTCCCAAGTAGAAACTCACTCTGGTTCTTATCCTTAACATCCTAGAGCCAATCCAATAAATACTTGTTCAAATCATCAATCATCTCAATCAGGAGCTCCAATTTTTCAATGCAAGGTATTGGCTGAACTTCTAAAGATTGTATGGTATTCCTCAAGTTAGCCAAAACCTTATCTTGAACCTGGTTACCCTGAACCAAATGACTTGTTTCAGGGTTGGGCGAGTTTGGGATAAGTGCAGAAGAGTTAACGAATTGAGATTCGTGATACCCTTCCAAATAATGGGTCATTTCGGATTGTTCAAAAGGTGGTGATGACCTAAAGGCAGTGTAATCAGAGGATGGGTAAGAATCAGTGTATCCTCCTTGATTGTAGATCGTATTAGGTTGTCCATGAAAGGGTGGCGATCTATAATCGATGTGGCTTTGAGAAGGATAGAAATCACAATTATGGTGTTCAGGGTTAGACCCTAAACACGGAGGTTTGGAACTGTATCCCCAATTCGAGTTATCCCAACTAACCAATGGTTGATTATAGTACGAGTTGAGATAATCGTCATGTTGATGATAACTCATAACAGAAGGTTAAGAGCGGGAATGCGTATAGAATGTGGAAGGATTCATGATAGATGGGAGGAAGAAAGGCGTCCTACAATACAAACAATCAAACCTGTTCTTAAGTTGGCTAGCCTAAAGACCTACAGACTCCCATAACCCATCTTGAGATAAAGAAACGATTTGGTCTACTTCTATTTGTTCAATCCAACCAGTTAGAAGGAGGGACTGGGGAGCAGGTTCTTCCTTCGGCTTACGCCTCCGGTTCCTAGTGTACCCCCCAATTGCGATCATTTGATTCTACTCCCCTAGTTAGACATCAGATTGAACAGTTGAAACAGACTAATCGAAAATAATCTCGTTCTGGGCTTCGAGGAGTGAGTCGAATCCTTAAGGCCAACGTCTACTCTGTTTTATTTAGGGCTAGGTTTGAATGTGCTTTGGAATGTGATGGGCCCTTTATCTGGGTTGTGCCCTTAATGATTGATTGATGTGTGTGTGCGTGCACAACTAGTGATTTTCAAGTAAGATTATTTTGATGTGGTGAATTTTAGGGTTCAAATCTTGCTTAGTAGCTTTTAGGATTCAACTTTAGGTATTTTCAAATAAGTTTTGTTGGCACACCAGGTTTTGAAAGCACAGGTGAAGATGTTTTCCTTTAAAACTTAAAAGAATGTGGAGTGCCTGGTAAATCCCTAAGAGTTGAACCTATGCGGCAGCTACTTGATGAGTTGATTTTAATTGAAGTGGTGCGGCCTAATCAACTCAAATAATTGGCCTGTTGCATCACTTGATTAGGCACACAAGTGATTACCTAATCTGATTTCTACTCAATTATGTGTTTGGATGTGTGTACCGGTTTCAAAGATTGTTTTACCGGTTGAGTTTGAAAATCAAATGAGGTTGTGTACCTCTGTGAGTTTTTTTTTTAATTTTTCTTTTTAAATGTGGAGGTTGAGGCAGGTGTAGGTGTCAAACAAATAAACAAAACTAACCTTAGAGTTTATAAGAATACCTAGGTTGATTTATATTTGTGTTATTATGTGGTGGAATGAAAACTAATGGGTGGGAGGTGGGGGAAAACTTACAAAACCTTCAACAACACTTTGCTCCAATCTATCGCTTTTGCTCTTCTCAAAAGAGTACCTACAATCACAATAAGAAAGGAGAGAAGTGAGGTAAATGATTCGTAAGTTGGAAAACGTGAAAAAAAAAAAATCAAAGAGCGTCGCCTCCCCGGCAATGGTGCCAAAATGTTGAAGCTATAGGTTACTATGCTATTGTATTTGGTTTTGAAAGCCTGTCGTTGTAGTTTGAAAGTAAAGAACTCGTGTTTAACAAATAAAATTTATACCGGAATAGAAACCCCAGGTCGAACTCAGGGAGGTGGATGTTTGATTAAAAATACGTGTTTGTTTTATTTGTCACGAAACAGAATAGCTGATTGAAAACTATTTAACAAATAATAAATAGGAGAGAGGGTGAGAGAATATTACAAATAAAAGCAAAAGGGATGTAGAATAAACATGGATTTCATTATAAAAAATTGTT
Source organism: Thalassia testudinum (assembly GCA_037157565.1). Lineage (NCBI taxonomy): Eukaryota > Viridiplantae > Streptophyta > Magnoliopsida > Alismatales > Hydrocharitaceae > Thalassia > Thalassia testudinum. The sequence continues at coordinate 13,098,982 of JAZHRO010000010.1, forward strand.
CATTACACTACTCATTACGGCTAGAAAGTGAAAAATGATTACACTAGAAAGCAGTAAATCTATTTTAGAAAGCAGTAAAAAGAATGGAGAGAGAGATATCCTCCTTAACGATTGCTTGGAGGACGAGCCGGATGGAACGACGCCTGAAGAAGGGGAACGGAGCGGGAAGAAGGAGGACGAAGCGGGAAGAACGGGGACGAAGCAGGAAGAACGGGAATGAAGCAGCACGTCGTCGTCGTCGTCGTCGCAGGATCTACTTTTCGAATGCAAAGAGAGGACAACCGCAGGATGCTCCACGAAGGGGGACGAAGGTGGAAAAATTAAGATTTTTACTCTAGAGGAGCATCCTGGGTTTGGGACAAGCTCTTAGAGCTTTGGAAGGGGTGAGAGAAGAGAAGAAGGGATGAGAATTTCGTATGGAGGGGGTCCCCTTTTATAGTTGCAAGGAGTGAGGGTAATTTGGTCATTACAAGTTGAAAATCATTAATTCAGGACCTTTAGTGACGGATAAATCCGTCACTAAAGGCCTGAACGTGGCTGTAGTGGGCGGCTCGCCCGTGCCTGCTCACTTCCCCATGCCTGAACACGTGTTCACGTCGTCCTCGTCTCGATCGAACGACCGAGAGCACTCCTCGCCGTGGCTCCTTTGCGCACGCATACGCGTGCGATCTCGCGTCACGTGGGGGCGTGCGATTGCGCGTGGACGCTATCGGGCGGCACAGCTGCTGGATCTTCATCGGACGGTCGATCATGCCTGCGCGCCCACTCCAATTGAAGCGTTTCTTGCGACTCAAACTTGCGCCCTATCACTGCAGAACGCCTTATCCACTACGCTGCGTGCGTGGATGGGCGGGCTGTGTCCGTTAGTGGCGCGTGATATGGACCGTTGGATTGAGATCCAACGGTCGAGGCTGCATCTTCAATTAGGCTTCAGAGAATGAAGGCGCCGGTTGGGATCCACTCTCAGTCGTTGGATCTTGATCGAACGGCGGAGAGGCATGGGCATTAGAGGCTTCAGCGGTTCTGTGCGGCCAGTTGGGCAGTCGAGATGGCACCACGTGGCAACATATTGGCCGTGTATCTTCTAGATGATGTAGATGGTGCAATGGGTATCGGATTGAGTCGATTTTCTCGTCGTTAGGCTGCGATTGCCGATTTGAATCCATCCGTGCGGTTGGATTTTTCGTCTGAAGTGCAGATTCACACCATCTTGGCCCTTGATCTTCTTAGGTTCCTCAGTCTTTATCTGATGCTATGGATATCCAATTAGGGCGATCTTGGAGTCGTTGAACTCCAATCGTCGCCCTGATCAGATCCGTATGGTTGAATCTTCGATCCGATGTCCCGATAAAAAGTCGCCCTGTCCCTGAACATAAAAGGAGATAATTAACCTCCATTTTATTCAAACTAATCTAAATGCAAGATGATGCATGCTATGCAATATCTATAGTATGTAATGCAATTCTATGCTTAAGAACATACATAAATAGACATTTTATGTAATATAAACATGTTTACATCAGCGGTAGCTTCTTTTTCCCTTGTCTTCTTCTTCCTTCCTTCTTCTTCCTCTTTTCTCTGACTTCTTCTTGGCTTCTTTCCTTCTCTGGCTTTGGCCTTACCTTTGTCGTTGGCTTCTTCTGTTCCTTCTTTGGCTTCTCTTTTCTTCCTACCTTCTCCTTCCTTCTCCTTTGTTAGCTTCTGATTTCCTTCTTTCTCTTTCTTCTTCAACTGCACCTTCTCCTTCCTTAGATCTTCTTTTCCTTAGCTTTCTTTTGTGGCTCTTTTCTCCTTAGCTTCCTTTGCTTTTCCTTCTTCTCTGCGACTGCACCCAAGGCTTCCTCCTTCTTTCCTTCTCTGGCTTAAGCTTCCTCTTCCTTCTTCCTTTCCCTGCACATAAGTGTAAAACCTACCCCTACCCACCCTCGCGTACGCTCTCTCTCTTCTCTCTCTTAGGCTCGCTCTCTCAGAGCCAACCGGGTAAATGAGTCGAGTTAGCGCACCCGAGTCCAGGCACACCAGCGTGGGTAGTGCACGAGGAGTGCAGGGTTATCGGGTCAGGTCAACTAGGTCCGCGGAGGAGTGAATTGCGGACGAGGCGAGTGGGCGAGGGGACCTCACCCCGTGTTCGGAGGCAAACAACCTCAAACACAAATTGAATTTATGCCACTCACCTCACTCCAAAACAACCGAGGTGGGACTAAAAGTCCCACCCTCTTCGCTTGCGCCCACAGGACAATGACTTGCCTAATTGCTGTGGCTACAGTGCTCTCTCAAAGCTAATCACTGGCTGAATGTGCGCGTGTGGTAATTCCGTGTCACCTGGACTTGGGGCCTTGGAGCACGATGCCTGGATTGAAGCTTGCAAGCAAGCTTCACAGTTGCGCTAATGGCGGTGGAGGTCAGAACCCTGTCAACATGAATACAGCCTCACGACCCTGTTAAAATACTTAGAAATCTTCGCTATGGCACGGCGAAGGTGTCTAGGTGGGTGGTGTGGTGCGGGGTGACCTAGGGGTGCGTGCCTAGGTCGATCTGTGGTCATGGTGATGGGTCCATTCGAGGGGAGATTGTGGAGTTTATGGCGGTAGATGGAGATAGGGGAAGTGATCAGTGGAAGGTGGCGGTGCTTCTGAGGGGTTTGGCGAGGCGTGTGGGTGCATGGAATGACGGAGGTGCCTTGTCAGTGGTCTACCGAAGGTGGAGAAGATGGTAGCGGTCTGCGGTTGTTGAGGGGTTGAAAGCAGGAATAGAAAGGGGAAAAATAAAGAGAGGAGAGAGGGAAGGAGATCTAACCTAATTTAAGGACGTAGGGGGGCGAGATAGCAGCTGGCGCGTACCTGCCGCCGCCGGAGACGAAGGTCCAGTAGAGGGGTGACGGCAATGACGAGGGGGTAGTTGGCGCGTGCACAGGTACGGCGCGATGCTGATGAAGGAGGCGAAGATGTCTCTGCCACTGGTGTTGTGGCAGAGCGACGAGAAGAGGGAGGAGATGTCGCCGGAGCTCACTGGATGCTTGGCCAGAGGAGAAGAGACGAATTGGAGGGTGGTTCCTGGCAAAACCAAGCTGGCAATGATCGGCCGGACCTGGGGCTTCTTTTATAGGACAGGCAGAGGGCCTTGTGCTTGGAAAGTAAGCTTCCAAGTACAGGTGTCCTCGCCGGAGTAGGCATGTCAGAGATACCCAAATCTCCATGCGTTTGCATGAGTGATTGGGTGACAATTAGGGCTTGGAATTACGTTCATAAGATCGAGAATTCCTTAGAGAATCTCCCTTTCAAATTTGAGAGGGAGTCTCTGAGGAATCAGGGAGAAATCCCCTTTAGAATCCTTGCTGGAGTAGGACTCCTCTGCTGTAATGGCAGAGGAACCTAATTGCAAAGAATGGCGATAAAGTTAGGGGGGTATTTGCAAGGTTTTCAAAAGATAGGGGTCTAAAAGTAATTGGGTTGGACTGTTTTGCAAAGTAGGTCAAGGTGAACTCCCCTTAGGTCTAAATTTTGGTACAAACCTAATTTGGACCTAAGGAATCTAATGATGAAGTTGGATTTTAGGTTTGACCATGTTTGATTGGGCATTTTATATAAAAACCTAATTAAAGGCAAATATCTGACTAGGACCCCTACTTAGGTCGAACTAAGTTCCAAAGGCCAAATTGAAGGTTCTAAACCTTAGGGGATATTTTTCCATGAATTTTAGAGGGTTTAATTGAATTTTATCTTGACCAGAACCTTGTTAAATTAAGTGGATTTGTTTTAGGGTTACAAGATGTCATTTAATTCCCAGATCTCACATTAACCCTTTTCTGATTGAACCAACCTACTTTTTATCTTTTTAAGATCAATTGACCTATGTTTAGCCCCTAAGAAATCCCGTTGATGTACTGCAATGGTAAACTTACAGTTTTACCCTTTATTTCTTTTTTTCCTCTCAGAACAGTTATTCCTTGAATTAGGCCCTTTACTTGGTTATGTAGGAGCTTTTGTTCTCTTTTCTAGGTCAAAATGAGTTAGTTAGGGCTCATGATGGTGTTCCCATCAGGGCACCTAGTCGGAGGTATTGTCGGAGGTGGAGAAGGTGATGGTGGTCAGTGGTGTCGGTGGGTCGTTTAGGGAAATAGAGAGAGGGAAAGGGAGTGAGAGAGAGAGAAAGAGTCTAAGACCTAACTCTAAGGGACGAAGAGGGATAGAGAACCCATGTCGGTATGGCCGTCGGATGTGGGGAAGATGAAGACCTCCGTAGATGAGACGACGGTGAAGATAGGGTAGAGGCGACGTCGGTCAGTGTTGCGCGACATGGATGAATGAGAGGAAGACAACCTGACTACTCGTATTGTGGTTGGGCGATGGGAGAGCGAGGGAGAAGCCGCCAGAGCTTACGGAGGGTTGCGGCTGGTGAGGAGAGAAGAATGTGAGGGAATCCAGCCCAATTTCAAGCTGAGGGAATGCGGTTGGATCTGGGGAGTCTTTAAATAGGTCTCTGAAGAAGGATTTGTGCTTGGAAATCAAGCTTCCAAGCAAGGCATGGTCGCTGGAGTTGGCAACTTTAAAAGACCCAAATCTCTCATGCGTTCACATGAGAGATCGAGTAGGAATTATGGATCACAAATGGATTCAGATTAGAGGAGATTACTCAGAGAATTTCCCTTCCAATTTTGGGAGGGATTCTCTGAACAATCAAGGAGAAACCTCCTTTCAAAGCTCGCCGGAGTAGGATTCCTCTGTTATAATGGTGAAGAGACCTTTTTGCAAAGATGATGAAGAAGTTAGGGGGCTAAATGCAAGGGTTTTTGAAAGTTAAGGGTAGAAATGTAAATAAATAGGACCTTTTTGCAAAGTAGGTCAAGATGAATTCCCCTTAGGTCCAAATTTTGGTACAAACCTAATTTGGACCTAAGGAATCCAATGGTAAGTTGGATTTTGGGTTTGACCATGTTTGATTGGAAAATTTATGCAAAAACCTAATTTAGGGTAAACATTTGTCTTTGACCCCATTCTAGGTCAAGATGGGTTTCAATGGTCAAATTGAAGGTACCAAACTCTAGAGGATTTTTTTATGATTTTTAGAGAATTTAAGTGAATTTTATCCTAACCATAACCTTGGTTAATCAAGTGGGTTTGTTTTAGGGTTTCAAGAAGTCATTTAATTCACAGGACACATACAAACCCTTTTCTGTTTGATCCAACTCACTTATTATCTTATTAAGACCCTTTGACCTTTGTTTATCCCTTGAGAAAACACGTGGTTGTACTACAATGGTAAAATTACAGTTTTAACCCTAGTTTCTTATTTTACTCTCAGAATGGTTGTGCAGTGCATTATGACCTTCAGTTGGTTATGTATGAGCTTTTATTTTCTTCATTGGGTCAAAATGAGCTAGTTAGGGCTCATGATGGTGTTCCCATCATACCCCATGCCTAGCTTTTGTTGGTCCCTTAGCAAAATTTTAAGGTTTTAACTTTGATTGTAGACCATGTAGTCTTTTTGATGCTCAAAATTGTGATGTGTGCTTTCTTCTGTAGATTAGGTTAGAATGCCAACAGTAGGCTTATAGGTACTCAAGTATCAACCAAGATCTGGACCTGACCAGCTTTAGCCTCAGTCTGTCGCGAAGGTTTTTAGGGCTCGTAGGAACTATCTTAAGGTTTGTTGAACTCCGCGGTTAAAGCACTTGTGCTTGTAACATATTTTAGCCTTGGTTTAGTTTACAGTGCATTTTTGTAAGAGAGAGACAGAGGAATTTTCCTTGTTTGGAGAGTTTTCTCTCTCTCTCTCTCTCTCTTTTTCTTTTTATTTCTAGCTTCGGATTGGCTTCTCAGCACGGTCTGTATCGAATTCCTAGTCCCCATCATCAATCCTCGAAGGGTCCCTGACAATCGATGCTTCGAGATAACACTGCCCATGGCAACCCCCAGAACCCTAGCTTTCGAGATAATCCTACCCATGGCGTTCTGTGGCTAAATCTAGACTCTGGTAATCGACATTTCGTGATAATGCCGCCCATGGCATTTGAACTAGCACAGGATGCTTACATGCCCCTGGTAGGATATGTAGATATCCTAGGAGACAAGCACCGAGGAGAAGATATGTTATTGTGCGTCTTCGAGGGGAATTTCCTGCCTCTCCGTGCCGGGAACTCGTCCAAATCAACTTGTGTTGATCGGCCGCTCCTAATCTAGGTGACTTTTTTAGAACAATTTAAATGCATTTGTGTGATTTTGATACTTATGTGCATTGAACCCGACTGTGTGTGGATTGGGGTGCTTAGGTTACCGAGTCCCACAAACCAGAGGTCAGTTAACGAGGCCGAATACTCCCTAAGCCTTATACCTAATACTTAAGCTTCGCATTTTCCCCAACCTCTTGAGGACTATCCAGATCTTAGCGGATACTTGAATTTTTGAGCCTAAGAGTATAGCCCAAGAGGACTAAGATCAACACTTTCTGCTTCTTTCATTTTCTTTCTTGATATGGTCTAGAACTAAGTTAATTCCTTAATTTATTACTAATGACTATCTCTTTTCTTTTTCTTTTCAACTTGTGCTCTTTTTTGACATTTTTCACTTTTCCCCTTTTTCTCCTCAAGATTTATATGGCCTCAAAATTTTCTTTTCTCCTCCATTTTTTTGTTCTTTTTCACAATTTTCTATTTTTTTTGGTATTTTTGGAATATGTGATATTTTTTTTGTAGGAACCCTTCTGAACTTTGATTTTTGTATGTTTGCACTTTACCACCCCTCATGCCTAAGTTTTGCAATGTCCTCATTGTAAACGGAGGGTGTGAAACAGGTTTGGGTTTAGAAATTTAGAACAGGATTTATCGGGTGGGCGAATGACTGTTGAGAACAATTTCAAGCTTTGGTACGTGTACCAGAGGTGGGATCAACTATTCTTAAAACCGAACTCAGGGTACAAAAGACGTGAAGTACAAAAGGATAATCAGAATGATCTCGGGTTTTTGGAATGACGGGTTGCCTCCCGTTAAGCGCTAAATTCAATGCCTTAAGCTGAGCGGGAAATGGTATGGAGGAGTGGTCAAATTAGCTGAGTTTTGTAGAACAAGCACCTTGATCAAAAGCCTGGTTGGTCCAACTAGGTGCTTGTTTTGATCAACAGGATGATGATGCAGCCCAAACCCAATCAATCTAGTGGGTTGATAAATGTAGATCAAGAGATGTGGAACCCACCATATACTATGGAGCTCAAAATGATGTGGAAGTGTGAATCCAGGGTTTGGCTGAGTCGAATCAGCCTGATCAGAGTAGGGATCTTTAAAATAATCAGTGAATGATGTGGAAACCCTATAGGAGTGATCAGAGAATGAGGGAGCATGATTTGTAGTCTGATCAATGTCCGAAACCCGATGGAGATGTGGAGGCGAATCATCTGCAATCGACTCAGTAAAAGGGGAATCAGAATAGAAATTGAGTCCGGTTGTGGGTCGGGGTTAAAAACGGGTTTGGATGGGTTCTGTATATGTAGAGGAGGTGGCATCAATAAGAATTGTGCATGAGGGCTCCTCTAAAAAGGAATTAAAGGTGGGTTCATTTAGAGAGTCCTCATAGTAGCCATCAATTTCAAAAGTGAATGCCTGAAGAGTGTTTATAGGATGAAGGAAATCTGGGTCAAGAAAAGATTTGAATTCTGGGTTGCAGTTACTCTTGACACTTTTTGGTTTTGATTCCTGAGGATAAAAAAGAAATGATTCCATCTCAATGGAACCTGAATTTAAATCAGTGATTTCGGGATTAGGGACCTCAGAGTCAGAGTCGAAGAATGAATCATGTGAGCTGAGGTCGTAGTTGTCAGGAAATAATGGTCCTTTGAAATCATGGTAAGATTTGAAATCGTTGGAGAAATTGCGAGAATCAAGTTCTGAATTCGATTCGAGATCAAAGGTTCCACCATAGAATAAATCACAAGATGTAGATTTAGCAACCTGACTTGGATCTAGCTTATCTGTAGATTTCGAGCTTAAAAGGATGTCCTTATTAGGTCTAGGCTCAGGCTTTTGGCTTGTGGGGAAGACCCAATCAAAACCCCACTCTTCCAACTCCTCGGTTTCTGAATCGTAGATTGGCGTGACTTCTGAAAAATCAATTTATATCTTTGAGGATGTTGGAGAGGGACATTCATTAAACAAAGGCCCAGAATCATAATCTTCATTTAAACTTTGATCTTCGTCATACGGGGCCTTGTAATCTTCCCAATAAGTTTCAGATCCAGATTCTAGGCTGAGGATGTAGGTTGAATTACTAGAATCTAGGTCAAAATTGCCTTCGAGGGTCACCTTATCAGAATAAGGGGCGAGATTTACACCCTCGAGAGGTTTTTTTTTAATCTCATCATTACAAGAATCTCAAAATTCTATGCTTGGTGAACCAGGATTTTGGTTTTCTAGGGCTGGCGCAAAATCGTGTTCTCCTGCAATTGGGACTTCCCAACCTACTTCAAGATCAGGCATATTATATTCCATCTGGATTGGGAATCCACAACAACCTTGTGTCTCACACCGGGGATTTGGGAAATCATGTTGATCCTCAATACTATTCCAAGATGATTCATTAATTGTTTGGGGCATGTACGGGTATTTTTGATCGATAACTTGTTTCAACAATTTCATCATCTCTTCCCATTTTTCAAGATCATCTTGTTGTTTTTCTCAAAGTACAGAATTTGTCATACATTGGAGATATTCAAAGTTATGCAATTTTTCGATCTCAATGTATCCTGTTATGAGAATATCCCGGGTTGATCCTTTTGTTGCTTCTGTTAATAACAATTGGGCACAGTTTATGATGAAAGTTGTTGTTGTTGTTGGTACACTAACCTGAATGTCTTCTACTGGTTTTGAGGTTTTGTAATTAATTTCATAAAATTTAAGGGCATCCTCAACCATTCTATCTCTCATGGATCTTTGTGATTCAGGTTTCTTGAATGGTTTGCCTAAGTAACCAAGCTGCATCAACAACAACAACAACCAAGTCTTTTCCCACACTAAGTGGGGTCGGTTATATGGATTCTTTGCCTCCACATAGATCGATTTTTAGCCATTTTAGGACTTAAATTAAAGTAATTGAGGTCATACTTAATAGTTTCCTTCCAACACTTGTTTGGTCTTCCTCGCCCCCTCTTAGCGGGTTCAGCCTCCAACTTCTCGCATCACCTAACTGGAGCATCTAGTGGCCTTCTTTGTAAATGTCCAAACCATCTTAGACGGGCCTCTCTCATTTTATCCTCTATCGGTGCTACCCTAACCCTGTTTCTAATAAACTCATTTGAAATACGATCCTTTCTTGTATGACCACACATCCATCTTAACATCTTCATCTCTGCCACAGACATCTTCTGTACATGCCTATAGTTTATAGCCCAGCATTCAGAATCGTACAACATGGCTGGTCTTACCACAGCTTGAAAGTATTTTCCTTTGACTTTTAAAGGAACCCTCTTATCACAGAGAACACCAGAAGCACCCCTCCATTTCAACCACCCTGCATTAATTCTATGTGTAACATCTCCATCAATTCCACCGTCATGTTGGAAAATGGATCCCAAGTACTTAAAAATATCTTTCAATGGAATGCACCAGGCTGCATATTTGAATCAAATGGTGGAATCAAGATGTATAATCAAAATTTAGGTTTGGATCGAAGTGATTTGATTTGAAAGAGAATCCCACTGTAAATATGTGTGTGTGATCTAAAGAGAAGGGATGAGGGACTGGATGTGATGTTGACCCAATCAAGGCACCTAAAGATTTTTGGATGACTATAGAGGTTTGGGGCGGATGATACCCCTTAGTCAAAAAGCTGTCCACCTGAGAATTACCTAGGCAGCCAAAGAGGGAGAGTCCCGCAAAGACCCCTACACGGTAGAGTGCCCCCATATGTTACAGGGTTTCCCCCACCCGACCTCTCTTGTCACTGAGGGTCCAGGTAGACCAGAATGGATAACTTGACCTCTGAACTCTACCAGTTTTATATCCTAATTTGTGCCTTTTGATCACGAAAATACACGATTTGTTAATTAGGCAATTTAGTGTCGTTGCAATGCGTAAATCCACTTTCACTTTTAAATTTATATTCCTAGATAGCGGGGTATCTAGGGTCGTTCAAGGAGGCAAGTTTGCAAATCAAAATCCCTTGCTTTAAAGATGGAACTCAACTTTCTTTTTATCTTTTCAATATATACTTTTTATGGATTTTTGAAGTAAAGGCAACATGCAAGTTTTTGTTGAAAGCTGGAAAACAACTAATACCTAATTCAATAAAGCTAACCCTAATGTAACAGGTAGAGCCTCTCCCTAAGCTCACCCTAGGCACGTGGAGGTCTAGAATAATTAGGGAGAGGGAGTGAAACAAATGCTAGGCAAAAAATGTAAAAAGCTATGCAACAAACTTTGAAAGAAGGCAATTTGAGTTAAAGCAAAATTGTTTACACAAAACATATAGAGGAATGCTTCTACTCTACTTGAAAATACAAGAAAAATAAAACACAAATCCTCTAGATAGATGGTGAAGAAGAGGACTTCTTGCTCTAAGCCAAGTAGCTCCTTGACTTGGAAAGACAACTCCTTCTTGAGATGCTCCTCCAAATGATGTCCTCCAAGGTGGTAGCTACCACCTTTAATTCTCCTCCTCCAAGGGTGGACGTCCACCCTAGGTCCTTCTCCTTTTCTTGGCCATCCTCCTTGAAGTAGAATGCTCCTCCTCCTTGGCTTGGCACAAGTTGAAGAAAGTGGGGAGAAGAAGGCACCAAAGGGGCTAGTGATGTGCCCCCTTAATCTTCTTCTCTACTCCTTCTTCTTGGCCGTAGGTGTAGGTGGATGTAGGTGGAATTAAACACTAATGGAGGATGATTTTTATGTGGTGATATGGTGGGTTTATATAGAGGTGGAGAGGGGGGTAGTTGGCATGAATATGTGGAGGGCTAGGATGGAGTTTGGTGGTGGTTATGGGTGGTTAGAATGATCCTAGGGCTAGGGTTAGTTGGTGCCACCTTAAAGGGTGTTAAGGAGATGGTTATGGTGGTGTTGGTGGCTTTTGGTGGTGGAGAGACACCACCATTTTGGCGCCAACCTAGGGTCTTCTAGAAGGGGGGTTAGGTGGATGGTGGAGATGGATTTAAGGGGAGATATGTGGTGGAGATGAAGGGGATTTTGGAGGGAAAAAGTGGCACCAAAATGGAGGTGGTTATGGTGGTTTTTGGTGCCAAAATGGTGGAGTCTCTTGGTGGTGGAGTGGGGTGGAAGGGTGCCTATGGTTGGCGCCAAGAGTAGGGTTGACTAGGTAGCTAAAGTGGACTTAGGGTTAGGGTTAATTGGTGGAGCTAGTTAGGTGGGGTTTTAAGGTGGTAAATGCCAAGGGAGCTAGAGCATAGCTAAGCTAAGCTACCTAGTCCTCTACTCCACTACTAGCTAAGCTAGAGGACTAGGTAATGTGAGATAGGGTTTGAAGAGAGGAGTTGAGGAGAAGTCTGGAGCTTGAAATGGAGTTGGCAATTGCTGAAGAGGTTGGCATGGAGCTACTCTAGCTGGCTTAGCTTGCTAGTTCTTTGCTAGCTCCTAAGCCAAGCTAAAGTGAGTTGGCTTCTACCATAATGAGCTGAGGTGAGCTGGGTCTTGTGCTTCCGGGGAGGATCAAGCTGGTTGAGACAACTAAGGTAGCTTAACTCAACTGAGTTGAGCTAAGCTGAGTCCCCGAGAGCTGGACTTGAGCTTCCTGAGTTGGAATGAAGTCATCTTCAGTTGGCTGGAGTTGAGTGGAGCTGGATGTAGCTAGACCTGAGCTGGGGTGAACTCCAATCAACTCAACTAAGCTAGCTAGAGCTCCCTGTGGACTAATGGGAGTCGAGATGAGCTAGACTCAACTAAGTTGAGCTGGATCTGAGCTGACCTAAGCTAGGGTGAGCTAAGATGAGCTCTCTTGAGGTACCATTCAACTGAGATGAGCTGAATGAAGCTAGGATGAGCTGACCATAATCCAAGTGAGCTAGATTCCAGCTATGGTGAGCTGGATCAAGCTGAGTTCTAGCTAGTTTGAGCTTCTCCTTCACCTGTTGCCTTCTTGAGTGCTAGGGTTCTAGGGATCTGTTAATCTGTTTATCCCTAACACTCACAAAAACACATTAAAAAGACAATAAAAAATGCAATGCATGCCTAACCTAATTAATGACTAAATGCAGCCCAAAAACCCGTTTGCGGAGTAAAATCCTAAGAGCTAGGTTTGTTTTAATGCATAAGAATGATGATAAACTAGCATTTATCATACCCCTATGCTTATCTTTTGCTAGTCTCTTAGCAAAACTTTAATTTTTACAAAATGAAATTTTTGGGAAATCTAATTTTTTTGACTTTTGAGGAGAAAGAGATTATGGCACATAGGTTGATCCAAACATAGGCAGTACAGGATTTGTTAAGGATAAACATCGGGATTTATTTTTGGATCCAAAAATTAGACAAAACAGGATCAATATATCCTCCAGAAAATTACAAATTAACCCCTTGTTAATTCAGATGACTTGAAATTTCTATTTTTAGGATTTTTCTGGCTCTTGAATCTGATTCGCAGCTTGCAATATCCTTTAAAACCTTGTGTCCGTACTTGTGAAAAGTCAACATTTAAAAGGGTGTGTTTTTGGTTCAAAACTTTTTTTTTCTCCCCCATGCTTATTTTTATCTTAGTCTTACAACAGATGTGTTGGGATTATCATTCTCGTTATCAATCCTCGAGGGGGCTCTGGCACCAGTACTTTGGGATAGCACTGTCCATGACACACCCAGGAGCTTACAACCCCAAAACACAATGCGGTGTAAAGGGCCGCTCCAAGCAAACTCAAGTTCTTGCTCTGACACTATAGGTAGAGCACTGTCCAAGATACTTGAGTTGCTAAAATGTGCTTTAATGCTCCGTCTAAAGATATGAAATATAGATTTGGAGCAGCGTCGAGGTGGTAACATGTTGACATCGCGTCCTCAAAGGAGGCATTTTCCTCCTTCTCGGCGGTGGGAACTCAAACCAATGATCTGCTTCGGACTTTTACTAAGTTCAAACAAGGGAGTTTTTCTGATTTTTAGTAGTTTTTATTTCTTGGCTTGTGTGTGAAATTTGATAAAGGAAGTTCCACAAGAAATGCAAGTTTTTGAATCAGAAACTAAGCAAAATACTTTCCATATTACAAAATAGGATCAAGTTACATGAACTATCACGAGTTCAGGTGGAATTTTAGAGAAGGATATCTGATCTAGTCTAAAAATAGACCTTGAAATTCTAATGATCAGATCCGTATCTTCATCCCTAGTTCGTTAAAGATTAAATCCCATTGTATTAAAAGTGAGTTTTTTCAACCTTAGTCCCGATTTCAAAGTTTTTCCTCAAAAAGTCTTCAACATTTTTATTTTTTTGGTTATGCAAGCAGGAAAATAAAATAACTAAAGAAAAATGCATATTTTTAGGTTTTGAAAATCCTAAATCGATCGTCAAATTTTAAAAATGCCCCCCATGCTTAAGATATGCAATGTCCTCATGCATTAGGAGGGAAAAGGGATCACCTTAATGAAGAGCGGTCGAGTTTAGGATGGTCAAAACCTGGAAAAAGAAAGGAAAAAGGAAAGCAGGAAAAATGATGGGTTACCTCTCATTCAGTGCTATCTTTTACGCCATTCAGCCGGGCGTGAAGGTATGCACAAAAAATGGATAATCATGTAAATAATTGGACACTTGAATGTCCTCAAGAAATGTGTTTTCCTCAAGATCCCTGAAAAGATAAATGGTAAGGAAATCAGGATCAAAATGAAATGGAAAAATGGAAGAATGACTGGCCATGGTTTAAGTGCATGTAAAATGCCAGACTCTGGTGGGTCAGGTGATAGGTCCAATGGAAAGGGAGGGGGAAATGATTCAATGAGATGTAGGGTGGGTGAAGTTAGTGTGGATGTTTTTGGTGAAAAATCAAGAAGATTGAAAGAGGAAAAGTCAAACCCTAGTTGATCTGAAAAGTCTCGGACCACAAAATCATCCTTAGAATAGGAATCAATAAAATCTAGATCCATGGTGGTCAAAGCTGAGTATTATTTGATCAACAAAGATTTCTCACAAATTGCTTCCATTGTATTATTAGTGTCCTCGAAAATTTTATGATCAATGGACCTTTTAGAAGCCTGAAATAAATCTAATGAGAAAATCTAGTTACCGCAACTTATATTCATTTTCCTAGAAGGAGAGTTGATATTAGTTGTTGCGGTAATCAGAAGGGGTCTTCCAAGAATGGTATTAGTGAGAGCTGCAGGTACCTCTATGTCAAGGATCAGAAAATTTACCAGATTTAGACAATTTCGGACCTTGACAATATGATCCTCAATGATTCCCCGCGGTTGAATGGTAGATTTATCTCCCAATTGAAATTGAAACTTAGTAGGTTTAAAATCACTGAATTGAGATTCCTCGAATATGACCTGGGGAATGATATTAATGGAGGTACCTAAGTCGAGAGGGGCACGAAAAAAGGTGGTGTCATTTATGATAACCGAGATGAGAGATGCGCCCGGGTCCTTTTTTGTGAGGGGCAGCTTGCTCTGAATAACTGAGCTTGCTATCTTAGAAAGGACCGCCCTTCCTAGATTCTGAGCCTCCCTTGTTGGAGTAAACTTTTCTTTCAAAAATTTAGCAAAGGCAGGGGTGGCATCTAGGAGGGGGATATTCCTCTTGACTTGCCTAAATAAGTCCAAAAGATCTTGGTGAGAGGGCGCTGATTTTTTATCAAAAAGATTGGATTGCAGTGTTGGAGAGTGAGAAGTAGGATTTGAATCAAGTGTTTTTGGGTTTTCTTTTTCTTCTTCCTGAGTGGGGTTAGGAGAGTTGATTTGCATAGACTGAGAGTTGGTTTCATCAATTTGATTTGAAGGCCCTAAATCAGTGGTGGCATTCCCACTCCTCAACATATCTGCATATGCAATTTGGTTATCACTGGGAGGAGGTGGGGGGGCCTGATGTTGATAGAAACCAAGTTGGTGCTGAGATATTGGGTTAATAGGAGGATGAAAAGTGTGGTTCTGATGTTGGTGTCCACCTGGGTGTTGGTTCCTTTGATTGACAAAGTTTAGTGTGGGCTAGGATGGTGAATGTTCTATAGGTCCTTGAGTCGGAATAACCCCAATTTGATCATTGAGATTATTAATAGCACGGGTTATTTTCATTGTTTTCCTTTGCATCTCCTGCAGGGTTTTCATCATCTGGGCATTGATGTCTTCTTAAGATGGCCTAGATTGATAAGTTTGATTTGATCCAAACCCTCCAAATGGGTTTTGTTGTTGGTGAGGAACTGGATTGGTCCAGGAATGAGTCGGTTAATTCCTCCAATTAGAGGAATTTTGCAATTGCTCCTGGAAGGTGGAGACATTTTGAGTGGGGTAATGATTTGGATAAGTATAATTCCCCCTTGAACCATAGAAAGCCTTAGAATAATGATTATACTCAGCACGGGTTGTATGCAAATTTTGTCTCTTTGGGATGTGAGAAGGGGTGAGATGTGGAATGTGTGGGTCTTGGGTAGGTTTGGCAGGACTCCCTTGGTTGGCTAGGTTTGTTAAATCCTTATGCAACTGTTGTTGCTTAACTTGTAGCTGAGCCATAATGGAGTAGAAGTTAGGTGGGGGGGCCTGATTAAGAAGCTCTTGGGTGGAAAGATCGGGGAAAGAATAATTAGCATGTAGGTTAGATGACCAATTTTGATTTTCCATTTTTAAAAAAGAGAAAAAATGCAGGAAAAGTCTTTTTGGGGAGGCAAAAAATCAAGTGGTCCCTCCAAGTGTGGAGTTTTGGACCACTGCTCGTGCAAAATGGAAGAAATGGGAGGGGAGTCAAAGAGATGGAGATGAGAGAAGTGTGCACATAAGTAATCAAATTCTAGACCTAACTTAATTGTGACTCCCTAAAAATTAACCTAAGACTTGGTCTACCTAAGAAATAAGTAATCAACAGTGAATATCCATTCTGTCAACAAATCTAGCCAAGTTGCTTAAGGGAAGGTTTGGGCCCAAATGTTTCCCAGGAAAATCCCCAGGTGCTTGTACAAACCCGCACCTGGTCATTTGACATGGCCCCTCAGCCTGAATACCAAATATAGATGACAGAATTGGTATTAACTAGAGAAAACTTAAGTCCTATATAGCAAGCCTAAATTGATGAAACCTTAGGGGTCAAATTGCTATGAATTTTAGTTAGGGCTAGGATACTAAAGTGCACACGAAATGTGGAGGGCGTTGATTTGGTTGTTGCCCTGTTATTTCAATTTTTAGTGTGTGTGTAGGAATTGGAAAGTGGTTCCAATTAAAAAGCAAGTTGTCACACAATTTCTTGTATTTTTGTCTTTTAGGATTTGATTTAATTGAATGTATTTTAGGGTTTCTCTTTTTAAATGTTCAAATAAGTTTGAAACTTCCACAATCAAAGGATGACCTGACCTGAGCTAGGGTGAGCTAAGATGAGCTCTCTTGAGCTGCCATTCAGCTGAGATGAGCTGAATGGAGCTAGGATGAGCTGACCCTAATCCAAGTGAGCTAGATTCTAGCTATGGTGAGCTGGATCAAATTGAGTTCCAGTTAGTTTGAGCTTCTCCTTCACCTATTGCCTTCCTGAGTGCTAGAATTCTAGGGATCTGTTAATCTGTTTATCCCTAACACTCACAAAAATACATTAAAAAGATAATAAAAAATGCAATGCATGCCTAACCTTATTAATGCCTAAATGCAGCCCAAAAACCCGTTTGCGGAGTAAAATCCTAAGAACTAGGTTTGTTTTAATGCATAAGAATGATGATAAACTGGCGTTTATCACCTTTGTTTTCACTTGAGTTAGAATTGATTTGACTTGTGACCTAATTTCGAGGTTGGTTGGCTTACAATGTAGACCAACCTTACCTGACCTGCCCTAAAGATGGCAGAATGACTCCAGGTCATGACTTAGAAATCACCTTGATTTGACTCCCAGGTTATTAGGGCCAAGTATTTTAAGGTTCAAGTGAGTTTAGAGCCTGATTTTAGGGTTTTTTTTGATTAGATCTTTTCAATCAAGGGTTTGGGTAGCACACAAATGTGGGTGGGTTTGTTTCCTTTTATGCAGGCAAGTGTGAACTAGCACTCCAAAACCCTAACAATTGAAACCTTAATTCGGTTTTATTTCCAAGTCCTCTTTGATTTTCACAGATGTTCTCCTTGGACTTCAAACAAGAAGTGCATAGTCCACAGAGATTTAGAAATTAAGCGTAATCCCTAATAGGCATAAGAATTTTAGGGTAGGAACTCTAAAATAGAATCGCTTCAACTTCAAGTAGATTTGAAAAAAAAAAATTCACAAATTAGGAAGCTTGCCTTTTAAATGATAATTACTATGAAAAGAAGGCAGGTGATTCCTAATCGGTTGTTTCCTTTTTGTCTTCCGAAGATTAGGAGGTTGATTAGGGAAGAATATAGAAGTTACCTACCTTAGGGTGGTTGATTTGTGCGGGAGATCTCCTCGTGAAGTACCTCGCAAAATCACAATAAAGCAGATAGGGCAAGTTAGTGCTCAAATATAATCAAATAATATAGAGAATAGTGGTGAATTGCACGTTGCTCCCTAGCAACAGTGCCAAAATATTTGCGAGTGCTAAATTTGGTTTAAGAGTGTTACATTCTAGTACAACCGAAAAAGTGTTCAAAACAAATACAATTTTACTCGAATATATTCTGAAGTCGAACACAAGGAGTAAATGGAATTCACGCACTAATCTTAACAATAAATGCAAATTGAATACGTAATACTACTCAAAATCTAATAAGAAGTGTAAAGCTTGAGTATATGAAGAGTAAAAATAATTGTAACTAAAATAATGGAGAACTTATGAAAATTGGACATCTGATTACAAAATCAGACGTCTTAAAAGTTGTGTGCTATAGTGCCTGTTTCTCCTTCTTTTGATTTCTTCTCCTGATTTCTCTTTTGCCTTTGCGAGCCCTCTTCTTCTTTCTTTTCTTTCTTTCCTTACCTTTCTTTGTCTTCTTCTTCCTTCTACTCTGTCTTTGGTTTTAAGCTTCCTTTTCTTCTCTTTCTGTCTTTAGCCTTCTCTTCTTCTTTAGCTTCTTCCTCCTTCTTCTTCTTTCTCTTACTCGATCCTTTTGCCTTTTGCCTTCCTTCAGCTTCTTCCTTCTTTGCTGTGCCTTAAGCCATGCGGTGCTCCTCTTCTCCTTCTCTTTTTTGCCTGACCTCCTCTTCTTCCTCTCTGATTTGGCTAAGTGTCGCGCTAAACTTTCCAAGGCAAAACCTCCCTTCCCTTGCGTAGCTTTCCTTTCTTTCTCTCTTCTCTATTTTAGGTTCGCTCTCCCAGAGCCACAACCAGTTTGGGTAATTGGACCTAATGGAGACCCGAGTCCAGGCTCACTGGTGTGTGAGGTGAGCGAGGAGTGAGTCGGTCGAGTAAATGGGTCATGGCCAGGTCCGCGTGGGCAGTGCCGCGGACGAGACCGTGAGAAAGGGGGGAGGAGGACCTCACCCTTAGTGTTGGAGGTGATAAGCCTCTAACACAAAATCCTTTTATGCGCACATGGGCCTCCTTTTAGTTCTGAGGTGGGATTAAATGTCCAACCTTCCTTTGCGCACCGCAGCAGCAGATGCATGGCTCAATTGGCGAGGCTGCAAGGGCTCTTGACTTCGATTGAGAACCTGAGTGCATGTGCGCCTCAAGTCCAAACCGCCTGGTACTATCACTTGGAGTAGCAACACTTGGAGCAGCAGCATCAAGCTCTCCGGTAATGGCGGAGGGGTGCCTGAACTTGAAAACATGAGAACAACCTTACGGCCACGTCAATTCACTCAGGGAGCTTCGTCGGACCACGGCGGATGTGATGGGCGTGGTTTCATGACGTGTGGGTGGCTGTGGTGGCATGTCTAGGGTTCACTGTGGGCGTGTGAGTGGGTGTGTTCAATGGAATGTTTGGGTGGGTGGCGTGGTGGTATGAGTGAGGGGATGTAATCATAGAGTCGAGGTGGAGGTCGTAGGGTGGTTGGCAAGGTGGATGGAGGTGCGGAGCGATGGGGGCACCTCGTCGGAGGTATTGCCGGAGGTGGAGAAAGTGATGGTGGTCAGTGGCGTCGGTGGGTCGTTTAGGGAAATAGAGAGAGGGAAAGGGAGTGAGAGAGAGAGTCTAAGACCTACCTCTAAGGGATGAAGAGGGATAGAGAACCCACACCGGTATAGTCGCCAGATGTGGGGAAGATGAAGACGTCCGTAGATGAGACGACGACGAAGACGGGCTAGAGGCGATGTCGGCTGACGTTGCGCGACGTGGATGAATGAGAGGAAGACAACCTGACTACTCGTATTGTGGTTGGGCAACGAGAGAGCGAGGGAGAATTCGCCGGAGCTTGTGGACGGTTGCGGCCGACGAGGAGAGAAGAATGTGAGGGAATTCGGCCCAATTTCAAGCTGAGGGAATGCGGCTGGATCTGGGGAGTCTTTAAATAGGTCTCTGGAGAAGGATTTGTGCCTGGAAGTCAAGCTTCCAAGCAAGGCATGGTTGCCGGAGTTGGAAACTTCAAAAGACCCAAATCTCTCATGCGTTTACATGAGAGATTGAGTAGGAATTATGGATCATAGATCGGTTCAGATTGGAGGAGATTACTCAGAGAATCTCCCTTCCAATTTTGGGAGGGATTCTCTGAGCAATCAAGGAGAAACCTCCTTTCAAAGCTTACCAGAGTAGGATTCCTCCGCTATAATGGTAGAGGGACCAATTTACAAATATGATGAAGAAGTTAGGGGGTTAAATGCAAGGGTTTTTGAAAGTTAGGGGTAGAAATGTAAATAGATAGGACCTTTTTGCAAAGTAGGTCAAGATGAATTCCCCTTAGGTCCAAATTTTGGTACAAACCTAATTTGGACATAAGGAATCCAATGGTAAAGTTGGATTTTGGGTTTGACCACGTTTTGACTGGGAAATTTATGCAAAAACCTAATTTAGGGCAAATATCTGTCTAAGACCCCATTCTAGGTCAAGATGGGTTCCAATGGCCAAATTGAAGGTACCAAACCCTAGAGGATAGTTTTATATGATTTTTAGAGGATTTAAGTGAATTTTTTCCTGACCAAAACCTTGGTTAATCAAGTGGGTCTCTTTTAAGGTTTCAAGAAGTCATTTAATTCACAGGACACACACAAACCCTTTTCTGTCTGATCAACCCAATTATTATTTTATTAAGACCCTTTAACATTTTTTTATCCCTTGAGAAAACCTATGTTTGTACTGCAATGGTAAAATTACAGTTTTAGCCCTAGTTTCTTATTTTACTCTCAGAATGGTTGTGTAGTGCATTATGACCTTTAATTGGTTATATAGGAGCTTTTATTCTCTTCATTGGGTCAAAATGATCTAGTTAGGACTCATGATGGTGTTCCCATCAACTAGGGATCTGGGATAGGAATGGCTTTCCTGCACCGATTCCTGTTGGGCCCATGTGGGGCCAACCAGGATAGTTGAGTGAGGGTGTAAAGATTAGTTCAGGGGTACGACCCCTGAGTTGTTCTATGCAATGCTGTTAGTGTGCACCCGTTAGTGGAAACGATAGATCATGTGCTAATGAGGGGTAGCCCCTCGTCATTTATCACACGTATCGTAGTTCCCACTACGTCGCAATCGTGACCTTGGGGTGGTAGACCAGGTGTAGAATGGGCATGGGGTGCTCTCTCAGCCAGGAGAGTGCCACGTGTGCATCCTGCATCACTGGGATACTGCAACAGGATTGTTTCTCTAGGGAACACGTGAATTTAAGAGAAAGATTGATCCTATGTTAGAATGCTTTGTAATCAAATAACAAGTAGCTAATGGACCGATATAAAACATATTAAATGCTTGCAGTTGTGTCTCTTTTTCTTTCATATTTAACCTTGTTGTTTTCGTTATTATACTTTTGCCACTCTACTTAGCTTTTTCGTTGACACCTACTACTTGTACTCAGGTAGGGGAGTGAGAAGCTAGTCCCACCGGTTGCAGAGGGAGCTGAGACCAACCAAGCACAGCCTTAGCTATTTCTATTTTTTGTTCCTCTATAACACGTTCTTTTCCCTGTTGTAGTGAGTATTTTTAGTTTCAGTACCACTAGTTCTTGCTCTCTTGCTCTCATCTGTTGTGATGGCTATATCAGCATGCTATTTTTATCTCTCGGAATGGATGCTAGTGCATGGACTTATTTGTTTTTCCTCCCGTTGTTTAATTATTTTCTTTCTGTAATGCATGCGTGATAATGCTTTAGTTTTGGCTTATTCCTTATTGGATGACCGGGTCTTGGGACAATGATGCGGACTGACCTGGTTTCCATGTGGAGTAGGATCGGGTCGTAACACATCCCCCATGTATTCATTAAGGGTATAATTAATCCAACTCGGACTCAATGGTCCTAGGCTTGGACTATCCTATACGAACACATGCGTATATGGGACAAATCGATTTCCTAATGAACCATACAAGTGTAATCAACTTCTCATAATTAAAATATGTATCAATCCTACCCCCAAATCCTACACGTGAAGAACTTAGCCACACATAGGAATAGAAATCAAGCGCACAATCTCAAAGGAAATAAACATCATCATGATATTGCAATAATTCAAGAGTTCTACAATTGATATGAAAACAATAAGAGTATAAAGAACTTGTGAACCCTTCAAGATATGCTTCGTGGCTAGTCTCCTTGATGATGGTGATGGCGAGAATTGACGTAGATTTCCTTGTGAAGCTCCGTGTCTCCTCGCAAGTCCTCCAAGTGCTTCTCCTCCTTTTGGGGTGTAGATGCAATTGTAGGCATGAAGGAGTTGATGCAATTGATGAGAATGGAGGGGACAACCTTGAGTTGGTGGTTGAAGCTGGTGGATGTCCAAGGGAGGTTGAAGAAGGTGGTGGGATGGTGGAAAAAGTAGTGGGCGTTGTAGGGTTATTAGGTGTTTTTGGTGGTGGTGGTAGGCGTTGGCTTTGGATGCAAGACAAGAAAGGGACCAAAGGTTGGACCAAGGGGGCCTAAGGGTTGTGTTTGGATGTACTAGAGGGGTTAAATAAGGAGGGAGGACGTCCATATGGTGGCTTGGTGGAGAAGTTAGGGTTTGAAATATGGAAAGTGGGATTAGGAATTGAATTAGGAATAAGATTCCTAGGATTTGGAAATTAGGATTGTGAAATTAAGAAGGTGGACTTCTTTGCACCAAAGGTGGCGTGTACTAAGGTTGATGGGGGCTTGGTTGCATGGAGAGTAAAGCCCTTTTGAAGGTGGAGCATGGGTGTGAACACACAAGGGTGGAAATGGAGGCATGTTTATATGGCTAGAATTTAGGTAGCAAAAATCAATCAAGTAATTGATTGAATTTTATTATGAACTTGATTGCTTAGGTTCCACATATGATTAAAGATTATTACAAGTGGTTTTTTTTGGTGGAGGCACATGTGGGATGTGGACCATGTGGTGGTGGTGGCTAGGGTTAGGGTTTTGCATTGGGACACATGAAAATTAAGGTTTCTGCGAGTCCTACTTTTAATCTAACTCTAAAGTAATTTGAGCCAACTTTAATGATTGTAATCCTGATTCAATCATGACTTAAGGTTGAAAAATATAATTAAACACTAACTGCCATCCTTCATTAAAAATAAGCTTAACAACATAAAAATAACCCAATGTGCATGCAATATGACTTAAATGCAATTATGTGTAATATGAGCAAGACAAATGTATTTATGCTCTTACTACCATGAAACTAACTTTAATTAAGCATGATTTAGATAAATAAATATGTGTTCATCATACCCCAATCTCTAGGTTTTGCTACTCTTGAGCAAAATGTAGTAAGGTAAGTAGTGGAATTTGAGTTTGGATTTCTAAGTTCAAAGGTACTAGTCATAAAAAACTTTAGAAACATGTACGAAATCTCACCACAAAGACTCAATAGCACTAAAATATCAACCAAGATAAAAATTGCTTTGTCCTATTAGATTCTAACAAGTTTTAAACTTGGGTCTCATAACAATCCACCCATTGGTTTGAATAGTTTCAAAAGGAGTTGAGCACTTATGTGTGTAATGCTGATTTGACAAGTGACATTTTCCTTAATATGCATCCATCACTTTATGTCTCCTACTTTAGATTTGCTTTATTAAGTACATGAGTCATTGTCCCTTTTTATCTTTTTCTTTTTTACATAGCAATATATTGAGGGCCCTGCACTTCGACGTGTCGAGATGACATCGTAAGAGGAATCCTCAAGGCTAGGCCCAACACTTCAATGCCTCATGATGATGCCATAAGAGGCACTTGACCCATTTACAGTGGATATTCAAATATCCACACTTTCAAAAGGCTATAATGGATATTTAGATATCAATGTGTTTAGCATTGAAGCAAAAATTTTCATAAAATATGGGACTCCACTTTGTTGATTTTCAAGCTTTTTTTAATAGGTGAACATGGAGATTCAACTTATATTCTTTTGGGTGCTTACAAGTCATTTCAGAGTACAGGTGCAAAGGTGAGAAACTAGGACTTCAAAATTCCATCAATTCCTTAGGGTGGAAAGAAAGCCAAGTACTTTCGATATCGTTGACTCAATACCTCAGCCTAATTAGTCTCCTCTAATACTTAGAAAAATTTCAAATCTTAATAAATACTCAAGTTGATTAAGTCGATTAACCCAAAGTCTAAGCAGAAGTTCTCACATAAATCTTGAAGTTAATGACTCATAATACCTTAAACTCATTACCCTTCTCAAATTCTACAACTTCATGTTTTTTTGTGTGCGTGTGTATGTTGATATATTCATATTTAATTAAGTAATTAATGCCTAACTAACGCTGATTTAAGGGTAATTTACACTTGGTTACATTAGAATAGGTTAGTTTAGTCATATTGCATGATTTTGTAAATATCACATTTTTAAGGGTTTTTATGCAAACATCTATTAGCTATATTTTTTACCTTGATGAGCTTTTTTATGTTTGTGTAGGTGCCAGGTTTGCACTTAATTAGAGCCCTCTTCCATGGCCAAATATGTTTGAGCTCACCTAAGCCTATGTAGGTTAAGTCAATTTCCCATAACCTAGCCCAATTAACCTCTAGTTAGGAACCCAATTCCCAACACCTAAACCAGAGCCAACCTAGCCTAAGTCCCACCTATGTTGGTCGGCCATGTCACCCAATTGACTAACCTTTATGGCCAACCATAATTAATTAGATCCCAACCTATGCTTTCTAGAAAAACCCAACCACCAATTCCTACTTTTATCCTTTCCAGCAAACCCAATTATCCACTTCTTCTTTCAACATAGTAGCTAGCCCTTAGCACATAATTAATACCTATGTTGTATAGCTAATTAGCATCCTAAATCTCCACCTTTAGATCCATGTCCTAAGGCCCTTAATAAATTACCTAAGTTGCCTACCTAAAACCCTATCCAAAATCCCTTCAAACAAACCCTACCCCTACTCCTTCTAGCTGCCACCTAGCCCTTAGGAAACAGGCATATAGCCAGCCATTAGGGAGGCCAAACCCTAGCCCTTGAAATCAGATTTAGTGGCCTTGATTTTCTTCCAAAATTCTATTCCAAAAACCCTAACTCTAGTTTTGTTGGCCACATCATTTAATTTAATATCCACCACTCAACCTTGATCCAATGGTCCATATCCCTCTCCACATAGTTGGCCATGAAGAACAAAAGAAACATCCATATGGTCGATCATGTGGTGGCTTAATCATGGCCCTTCATCCATCCTAGGCTTTCATCTTAACCCTCCATTAAATCCAACAAAACTTAACCAATCTATCCACCTATCTTTCAATCTCAACCCTTGATTCCTTAGAGTAAATCCTAGCCCTTCATCCTATGACCGAAAACCTCTATAAAAGGACCTATAGATGGCTAAGGAGAAATAATCAATTCTTCTTCATCAATTTGATGTGTTGGAGCCCTTCTCTACTCAATCATTCTTCTACTTGGGGGTAAGCCTCTTGCATTTGTGGATTATGCGCCAATCTTTGGTAAGGTTTTGCATGTGGCGCTCTCATCTTCGTCTCCACATCCTCCATCTTCGGGCTCAACTCGGACTCAATCGTTTCTACTTTTCGTATTTTCTATTTTCTTTTTATTTCTATTCCATAGTTTTCAAACATTTTTCTATTAAATATATAGATTCTTGTTCTCAATTTGCTTCTCGTTATTTCATTTTTAGATAGATACTTTAGAAATGTGTAATTAGATTCTTCGCCTCCCTATGCTCACTTGGACTCACTGGTTCCAATTTTAAAATGTTCACGAGTTTAGTTTTTATTTTAATAGCGTATTTCACACTATAACAAGTGCTTAGATTATTTTTGCGAAAAACCATCAATTTTTGGTGCTGTTACTAGGGAAGCAACGGATCCAATTACCCTAGATGCATTTAGAATAGATTTGCATTTAGGGTTCTATCTTTCTTTTGTGCCTTTGTCAATTTGTGTTCTTGTAGGAATTGCGCAAGATTTGTTATCGCGAAGTTCCAAAGCAATGAATCAGGAGTGCAGGTGAAGACCAAAGGTAGGCATCTCGTCCTCATTATAGTTAGGTTTATTTCTTGTTTGCTTGCATTGAAAAAGAAATTCGAAAAAAACACACACACACACAAAATGAAAAAACCTCTCTTGATAAGTGCTTAGATCATATCCTCTCAAAATAGAATTTAGATCAAATTTCAAAACAAATTTGAAAAATTATTTCCAAATTTTTTGGAGGGTCCAAAAGCTTTGAAAATTTTACCAATTGTTCCTTGTAAAGTTAGTAACAACCCCACCAATTTTCATGCAAAAATTCGCTATATCTTTTTCTAGAAAATTCTTTTACTATCGGTAGGTCTTTCTGAAAATAGAATGTAAAAAAAAAGGTTGCCAGATTTTTCCTGATTTTCTTGTGCTCCAAATTTGATGAAATTTGTTTCATTGGATTTCTGATCAAACCTAGTTTCATGAATAAAATTTTGAAAATTTAATGATCATGGAATCTTGACTGTTCTGGTTGATTACTTAGGGGTCTAGACTTCCTAATTTACTGATCTGCATGGATAAATCTTTTTAAAATACTTTAAAGCCCCTAAAAATTTTGAAAAAATATCTGCTGTGTGTCTAATTAAGTGGTGTTTAAGAAGCCATAATTGTCTTGCTTGGGCTATACCATTTGATTAAGATTAAAACTGATTCACCAAGGGCCTCTAGCTGTTAGAAGTTCATGCAGTTAGGGTTACAACTCTAGGGTTGTTTTGGATATAGTGACATGCTCTTGGGACAAAAAGAAAATTTATCCAAATGCTTGTTCGAACAACCTTGTGTGGTCACTAATCCTTGTTTGCACAAGTAACTAATCAATCCTAAAAGAACCTAATACAAGGCTTAGCTCTAAAACTTTTGAACTGAATCTAAAGGCTCTGTAGTACTTATTTGGCACACACTTCAAACTACTGAAATTGATTAATTTGGGCACCCACCCTCCTCACACCCATAATATAATCCTGAGCACAATAGAGCCTTAGCCTTAATTATTTTGATAGATGCACCAACTAGGTTGGATAATTCTCTAAGTTAAGCTAGACTTAATTGGCTTATTCTTGGGCCTTGTCTACTTGGACCAACTAGTGGCAAGAAAGGTCATTGTGTTAATCGTGTTAACCTTCAGTGGTCTCTCGTCGTGTGGGGTGTCCTAAGGGGTCCCACCCTTCTGGTTAGCCAAGTAATTTAAGGGTCAGAAGGATCCAATTGGGGCTAGTAGGACTTGGATTAGGTCCAATAGGTGCAACCATTAAGGCAATACTTGTTTGATTGAATTGGGTACACACATTTCTCTCCTTTGTTTTCTTCACATCTCTAAAGTTCTTCCAGGTGTATGCACGGTATAATATCACAAAATCCACACTTGGTGCAACCTTTAGAAAGGGCACGAAAGAGGAAATTGATTATTGGTGAATCTAGCTCTACATCTGAAACTGACTCTAAATATGATTTGATGGCTGACCAAGCCAAACCCAAATCAATCCCTCTAAATTAGAATCGCCAAGGAAGTCCAATTGACCCATAAGCTCAAATTCAACTCCAACAATAACTCAATCAATTCGAAGAACATCATCAAAATCAAATGTAAGAGTTGATTGAACCATTCCAAATCCATAATCAACAATTGGAGCCTCCTAAACCCTTAAGGAATTTCTACAACCTCTCCACTTATGCACTTGAACCTTATGTTAGGATTCCACCAGTTGAGGCACACCTTGAGATTAAGCACTCCACTATACAACTCCTACCTCACTTTAATGGCAATAGTTTTGAAGATCTCTTCCAATTCCTAGAAGAATTCATCGCCATTAGTGAGACCATTAGAATCCGAAATCTGAGTGATGATATGCTGAAAATAAAGCTCTTCCCTTTTGCCTTGAAGGATAAAGCTAGTCATTGGTACCAAACCACAGGGAAGCCTATCACGACATGGGAGGGGCTAAGAAGTGCCTTCCTTAAAAAGTTTTTCTCGATAGAAAAAACCAATGTGCTTAGAAGAGCCATTACCACCTTCTCCTACCAACGAAGAGAACCATTATATGAAGCTTGGGAGAGATTCATGGATTTAGTTAGGAAATGGCCACACCACGAGGTTCCTAAATGGCAACTATTGTAGATATTCTATCATGGGCTCAATGATGAAATGAGGAGCCTTATGAATGCATCATGTGGAGGAAACTTTATGAGTAAAAATGAGGATAGTAGATTTGAATTATTTGAGAATATGAACAAAAATTCCCTGAATAATGCCTCCATGGAAACTTATGGGAGATCCATGCAATCTAAGAGTAGAGTTTATGAGGTCCAAGATAATGCTAATGATGTGGATATGAATTTGATCTGTGAGAAGTTGGACAAGGTTGATTTGGTATCCAAGAAATTGGATGAACAAATGAGAGAAAATAGAAAGGGAGTAACCCTTCCATCTTTTGCTATCCAAGTTCCCTCAGGGAGGGAGTTTGTGAATAACCTGCACTTGGCTCAGGATATGAGCCACTTGACCCAGGACCCTCTTAATGGGGTCCAAACAGGGACCTTTGATCCTTGTTATGTTGATTTTATACTATTATCCTCCTCATCATTTGGATATGAGGATGTTTCAGCTATCCAAGGGAATAGTAGAAACAATGCTTTCTCCAACACCTAAAATCTTGGTTGGAGAATGTTATGATCCAAAATCCAAATCCAAGCCCAGGTATATATTAAGCATGTCAAAATGAACCCGTCAACTCTCGTCGGGCTTGAATTGGACTAGCGTACCTCAAAAATAAAGAAACATGGGTTTTGATCAACTCTGATCAAGCATTGGGGAAAATTTGCATGGATGGTGCCACATTGGGTGCGATTGGGTTTCCTTCATTGCAAGCTTTCCAACATGACTAATTTTGTGGAAATCCAAGTTGTGTGGCAAAATGTATGTGAGAAACAAATTTTGCGGGAACATAGGTGTATGCTAGTGGGACCAAGGGCGTGTCCTTTTTCGAAAATCTCGGAACCCTAGTTGCCCCTACATCCTATTTAAATCCCATGAGCCCTAAACTAGGCCTCCACTGCTGTCTATCATAGGAGAGAGAGAGAGAGAGATCAAAGAGGAAGGAAGAGAGGGAGGGTGCACTACCAATCTCCCCTCCTTTGCACACCTCCCCTCGACTTTGACTCCTCCAATGTGTGTGATGTCGACGGGGACGGTTAGAGGATGACGATGATGACAACATGGTGAGACTTCTTCTCTATATCATCCATACGGGATTCACATCGGAGAGAAGGTAAGAGAGAGAGAAAACACATGGTGGTTGATTGAAGAGTAGGAGGGTTTGATCGAAGGGAAGAAGGTGGCGATGCCATTCGTTGATAACCCAATTAGGGAGCCAATGAGTTGCGCAAGATATTTGAGGGCTCTCTGATGACCAACATGCACCGGTGCGACCTCTGTAATGGTTCTTGCAACCATGGTGGCCGATGGAGGGAAGGGAAGAAGTAGGCAGGTGGTCGTTAGCAGAGGCTAGTGAGGTCCAACGTGGTGTCGATGATGGCCAGATGTGGTCGGTGGTGACACGTTAAGAAGCTTGTGTTGGAAACCTAGGATCTAATATAGATAACATGATCTCATGGCTATGTGCACAAACAAACTCAAGGCAGAGATTAGTAATAACAAAATATTTACACAAATAACAATCCACAGAAATTGACGTAAGATGTATAGTGGTTGCCCACTCACTTGGGTACTCCACTACTTAAGCCACCCAGCTTAGGATTTTTAATCCGATTCCCTCAACTCCAAGTGAATCACTTTACTAACCGAGGTTACCTCAACCCAAGTATAACAATAGGTTATCACAACCCAACGAGCAACAAGCTCAATTACAAATAAGAACTGGTGTAAGAAAGAGAAATCTTACAATAAGAATTCCTATGCCTCCCAACAATAATTAAAATCAATACCAATTGAGAGCCTAGGATGGACATGATTTGCTTCGTAGATGCGTGAGAGAAAACACGTCGATGCGTTTGCAAAGTATAGAGAGATTAAGAGCAGCAAACAATTTCTTCTCTTTAAAATATGATGGAAATATGAAATATAGCTCTTATATTTTTCCTTCTCTTTCTTGTGTCTAAATTATGAGCCCTAGAGTCCTTTTATAGAGTTAGAACCTTAGTAGCCTGTCAGCTAGATGTTAGAGTTTAAATCCTAACGTTCATCTTCTCAAAATTAATTTCACAGCCATTCAATTTTGAACCAACAGCTAATTGGTATTGGTACTAAAGTACTAGTACCGGTATTAGCTACTCATAGTTTTTCTATAGCTAGCACACAAGAGTCCTGGTACCGACACTCATCAAGGGTACTGGTACTTGTGACTCGCAGGTTTGAGACTCGCTAGGCAATGTGACCTACCTATACCGGTACTCATCATGGGTACCAGTACTCGTAAGGTCCAGGCCCAAACTGAGTCTTCAAACTATGACCATTAGATACCGGTACTCTTGATTAGTACCAGTACTTGTTGTTCACAGTTTGAGACAAAGGCTCAAACCTGTGCCTTGCATTTACTGATACTTATGAACAGTACCGATACTTGCTTACAAGTACCTTGTTTTATAAAGATTAGCAATTAAGTACGTTCTTTGAAAATGATCGTACTATTAATCATAATTTATCTCTGATTAATTTTACGATCTAACTTATGTTTCTTTGTTAAGAGGCATACATTCTAATAAAGTAAAATCCTAATCTACAAGACGACAAAAACTCCAAATCGAAGATGGTCTTCTACCAACATCTCCTCCTTGTCATCTTGCCTCCTTGTCATAATAATCTATTTGCCTTGATCTGTTGGTGCTAGAGTACCACGATCGTTTATTTTGATGATAACAAAATACTTGTTATTTAACATTTACTTTTGAGTCCTAGCTTTCAAGTCAAATTGCAAATGGATGCAAGTGTAGAGACGGAGTTTGAGCTCGTGTCCATGGTGGATTGGAGGAGCTTGACGAAGGAGAAGGAGCTTCGCGAGGTGCTAAAGCTTGAAGAAGGAAGGAGATGAAGAATATGATAGATTTCCTTTTTTGTTCATCGTACTTTGTTATTGGTTCTTTTGTTGCTCTTTATTTTCTTTCTTACTAGCATGTTAAAGAGCCTCAAAGTACCCTCAAAGTAGTCCTAGGAACACCTGCCAGACCTTAGGATACTTAGGTTTTCTTAGAGAACTTAGAAAATCAAGATAGATTTCAGACAGCCTGATCAGACGTCCAATCTGGAAATCAGACGTCTGATCTTGACTTTTAAGACTTCTGACTACTGACTCAGGTGTCCAATAACTTAGGCTGGACTTAGTGGGTTCTGTCTGTTGAAATTAGACGTCCAAACCTTAGTCCAGATGTCATAGAAGACATTTGATGGTTGTACCAGACGTCCAACTAGTGGAACATTGGCTAACAAAGTAACCGTTGAGGGAAATGACCTGTAGGCTTATATCAGATGTCTGTAGAGGACCCTAGACGTCTGATATGTGACCGTTGAGCCTCAACTGAGCCGAAATCACTTGTCTTGAGGATTATAGCCATTTAGGTTGTTGGGAATCTATTCCTACACTTAATTAGGTTTCCAGACATCCAGACCTAGTGTCAGACGTCTTGTATGTCGTCTGATGGTTTTACATTAGAACCTTGTTTAGGTCTGAACCAAGTCAGTAAGGGAACTTGTCTAGAATTAGATGTCTGACTTAGTTCCCAGATGTCTTAAGAGTGACTTCTAGATGTCTGATCTTTTTCCCAAACGTCTGATGATCCTGTCAGAATCATTAATGATTCTGATTTCAGCTTGTTCTACCTTGGGATAATTCCCAACGGCTATAGAAGCCTTCCAAGGCCTTCCAAAGCCTTCCTAGGCCCTCTATAAATAGAGGAGTACCCTTGCCTTGCAAACACACACCAAGCAACACATTTCCACATCTTTTGTGTCCATTTGTTCTTGAGAAGAAGCTATAGCTCTCCAAGCTTTAGTTCCACTTCAAGAAAGCTTCATCGTTGTTGCGCACCCTCTCTCCCTCCACAGTTACGAGAGTGACGAAGTGCAGCCGCGTGGTTCACGCACCTGCATCGTCAAATCGACACACAACCAGCAAAGGAAAGTTCCTTCACCTATAGTAGCTAGATTTAAATACCTACTTTGTTGGCTCTATAGGATTGTTATATTTTATCTTTGTTATTTGGTTGGGTATTCACGTTGCGAATTCCCATCTTCATTGAGGGACAAAGTCCTTCTCGTGAAGAGAAGGGGTCTAAGGAAGGCTACCCTCGTACTTGTAGCGTGGTTGTAATAGAGGTTGAACTACCTTCGTTAAAGTAGTTCGTTAATGGATTTGATCGACTTTGTCGATTGGAAAATCCTAACTTGAGAGGGTTAGGTGGTGATTTTCACCCGATTTGGGTTTCCACCTAAAAATACTTGTGCAAATTGTGTGATTGTTTTTTTGTGAGATTGGTTTTATATTTCCGCACATTTTCTTTTATCATGCAAATCTCACCCCCTCCCGTAGGGAACTATCATGATCTTCACCTAAATTTGAAATATCACTCAATTGCAAACATTAATCTACAATAATTTTGTTAGCACCAAAACAAGATGTGGAACAAGGTTTCAAAAGCTTGCATGCATGCATGCATGGGTCTTGTCCATGTGTAAATGGTGTCATAGGGGTGAAGACTGAAGGCATGAAGAAGAAGAAGAGAAGAACAAGAGGGGGATTTAAGTTATGAAAATTTCATGATTTAAATTTCAAGTTAAGTTTTATAAATTGTGCTTAAGTCTCTAATAGTAGCCTCTTTGATTTATTGATTCATAGATCATTTGAGGTCAGATTTCAGCGAGCCACCTGCCATTAGAATCGTGTCGAGGAATACTTTGATGTGGTGAAATTTATCTTATCATCAATAGTGGTAAATTTCAATTTCACCCTAAGTTTCCAAATATTTATGTTTTGACACATTCTTTCTTATTTTGATTTAGAGACAAACCCCCAAGGCGTACGAGGAGTCTGAGAAATTCCCAACGCATTCCTCGGAGTCATCGTGACCCTAGATAGGGTAGTTCTTGATCCGCTTGTAGAACCAATATGTTATGATATCTCCAAGTCTATTATTGCGTATGTCGAAAGATATCATCTCTTTGTTGAGTATTGAGTTCTATTATTATATTTCATGGATATTTTCTTTCTAGGTTCTTGAATTTTCATAATTGTTAAATGGAATTAAATGCTTAATTATGCTTGCTTAGTATCATGATTGCTAAGGAATTTAGTACATGAATCCTCTTTTTAATCATTTGAGAATCGTGATCTCAACTATTACTTTAAAAATGAATAAAAGGTTGGTGTTTGATTCTTACATGTGAAAACAATTTGGGGACCTGAGAAAACATAACCTATTAAAAGAATGCAAAACAAATAATGCTTCTTGTGTTAAATGATTGATAGAGTCCAGGATGGTTCGATGAACTTGGAAAACTATAATAATGGTTGAAAGCCAACACTCATGCTCGATATCAATGGCAAGGTCAACTATACCTTTTAGGGGCAGAGACTGGCTTAAGGAGTGAGCTAGCCTCCTTATGACTCGCTTTGTTAAGTCGTTGGCCAATCATGTAGTAGGGCATCGACTATGCGCTGCTTACGAGAGATTGGAGCCATTTTGTTCTTGTACCTTATAGTCGAGAGGACTGGTTGTATGCCAGTGTGGAGTAGCTCCCCGCATGTTTATTGCACAGATCGTAGTCACCACTTCACCCTATTAGCTAGGACCCCAGGGCGGTTAACTAGGCGATAGAGCGTATGTAGGTCGTCCCCTCAGCCAAGGGGGTGAGTCATATGCAATCTACCATCTAGGATATCGTAGTAAGATTTCCTTGTGCCTTTCAAGGAAATTAATTTGGATGGATAATGACTGGAATTGTGGCAAGACACAAATAATGGGATTAATAAAGATAAATTGAAATAATCGAGAACATTACCCTTCTTTCCTGTTCCGTATTTGTTTAGCTTTGCTCTCTTTCTGTTGTTTAGCTACTCTACGCAGCATTCATTGATGTTTCTATGGACTCTGTACTTAGGTTTTGGAGAGATACAGTTTGACTCTACGGCTGTATGAGCTGACAGTGACAGTTCGAGTGCAGCACCATAGTCTGGTAGTTGTTGTCACAATCCTAGTTTTGGCGATTTCCTTCCTATTTTTGTTTCCACAACACTCCGTTAGTTCCTTTTAGTACTTGTTTCATTTTCTTCAATTGTACTCGTACATCAGATGTCTATCGTTATTCTAATAATATTTTTCCTGTTCAGTTTAATTCATATTGTTTCATGTTTATATGTGATGTGATGTGTTGTGAATACCTTTGTTATTATATGCTTATGCGATGGATGATTAGATCTTGGGTAATTCACGAATCAACTCAAGTTCCTACTAGGGTAGGGGCTTGGGTCGTAACAATGAAATCACCTAAATTTCTCTTGGAAAAGCCAAGGGTAAGGGGATCGGAAAATGTCTCAATTCAGACCCTATAAGGTGAACCCTAATTTCCAAAACACTTACAACCATGGTCGAACCTATCAACCCTTGTTAGCTGGTCTGCCGAGCCAAAGTAGATTGGCTATTTTAAACCAGAACTAGTAATTATGGACATGAACACCTCGTTGTTGCAAGCTATGCAACAATTGACTTAGTCCATCAATGACCTTAAGAACCAAATAGGGTCTAAACCTAATGCTAGACCAAATGGTGCCCTCCCTTCCCAAGCCGTCCTAAATCCTAGAAATGCACGTAATAGAGGAACATTGCCTCTAGGGTTTAACCCAAATTGCGAGCCACAAAACCAAACTCATATGATTCAACAGCTTCCCTTGATTCCTCCAGACTTTAACTTACCTTAACATCAATCTAATCTTGGAATCAACTACAATCAGACTCCTCAGTAGGTTGGACTTGACCTGCCAAGTTCATCTCAGGGAAACCTGTACCCACCTACCACTACTAATTGAATCACCTTGAGAAGTCAAAGACCACCCAAGACCTTGTTTTGACTGATGACTCGAACCCTAAGGGCCCTGGTTCACTTGATTTGACTAAGGATTTTGAAATTGAAGAAAAAGAGACCCAGGTGCATGACTTAATGAACTGAGAGATCCACATTTCATTCCCTGAGACCCTGAATAGACCTAGAAAGCAGAAGCCCCAGCTTGATAATCAGGTATGGCATGATTTGCTTAAACAAGTCCATATCAACGCACCACTCCTTAAAGTGATCGAACACATTCTGTCTTGCACTAAGCACTTAAAGGAATTAACCACAACAAAGCATAAGCCTAAATCAAGCACTGCTAGGAAGGTAGTTCTCTCTGAACAAGCAAGTTCCCTGATTTTAAGCTAATTAGAAGAAAGACCCGGGAGTTCCTCTAATTCCATGTAGACCCAGGAGCTCCTCTAATTCCATGTAGCATAGGTAACATTAAGTGCCTCCATCAATCTCATTCCAACTTTGCTTTACGAGAAACTCAGTCTCTATGATTTAAAACCTACTTCTATCACTTTACAGCTAGTTGACCGATCAATAACAGTGCCTAAGGGAATGTTGAAAGATGTGATTATTAGAGTCAAGGACTTTCACTACCCTGTCAACCTCTTAGTCCTTGACATGGAAGCACTCGAGGAATTGAGCAACATCCCCATCACCTTAGGATGACCTTTCCTGGCCATTTCCAAGGCCCATATAGATTGTGATTCTGAAAACATAGAAATTGCCTTTGGGGACAAAAAGATGCAATTGAGCATTTTCAAGGCATCCAAGAATCTTAATGGGAGATGTAGCTTGATTGAGGAAATGGGTAGAATTGAGGAAGTCAAGGCCATGCAAATAATAGAAGAAACCACTCCCAAGGATATAACACAGGATTATGCTAGCTACTTACAATGATGTGGAGAAGATATTCGGGAGCTAAAGAAATTGTTAAGAGTGAAAGAGGAAGAATTGCCCACTACTATACATGATGTAGAGTTGAACTTTGAATCACTTGACCTAATCATGGATGATGATAGAGGCCAAGTAAATGAACACATACCTATCTTTGAAGATTCTAAGTTTGACTCAATTACCAAGGATAGGCACATAAGATTAAAAGAATTGGCAGAGTTTGCTAAGAGGGATGTGGAGGAACTTGAGAACTTGTTAGAAATCAAATCTAAATAGATTAAATCACATTTTGATTTAATTCATTTTCCTGAGCAAATGGCCAACCTAAGCACCTTAGAAGATATATGCTAGAATTTCTCTATATCTGGGGGGGAAAGTCAGCAAATCAAGGTTGAATGGTGTACTTGGATTGATGATTATACTCATGATCTTGCTATTCAAGGGTTAGAACTTAGCTGGCCTCAATCTTTAGAAAACCTATCCACCATCGAGTATCCTTGCTATCCTCAAAATTTTGATTTAGGGGAGGTTATTCCTTTCAATTCTTCATCCTTCCAACCTCCTTGGATAGCCCTTGATTTTACTTGACCCAAACACTATTGGAGAATGAATGGTGTGACACTACATCATCAACTTACCAATATTTTGGGCTATCTATCATGTGAGTTGGACTAATCTTGCAAATTTTTGTGGCTTACATCTATGACCTTGGAACCTGATTTTCAAAAATATTATTCAATCGTGAATAACTAAGGTTTTTGGAATTGCATCTAGCTGTAGCTGTAGATGTAAAATTCAGTGTTTGTTGGGAGGCAGCCCAACATTGATTTCTGCTAACTTAGTTGATCTGATTGCATCTTAGGCTAGTATACGGAGTAATTTGGTGTAGTTGGATTCTTTGACAAGGACATCAAGTTCAATCATTCTTCTCTCATGCTATTTTATGTACTTTTCTACTTTAAGTCATATATTGAGGGCAATGCATGAAATATGCATGGGGGGATATGTAATTTTTTCAAAATCCAGCTACTTGTTTCTATTTTCCCATGTTTTCTTGCGTGTTCTTCTGTTTTCTCATTTTGTTGTAAAAAAAATTACAAAAGAAAAAAAATCGGTGTTTTTAGAATCATAAGCTAGGAAAAATAGAAAATTATTGACTTTGACGATTTACAAGTCTTAAGAAATGCACAATCAAAATCTTTTCGCTTAGACTCTTTAGGTTGTATTTTGACTTGATTAGCTTGGTAATTTACTAAAATATGGATTTGTTTTCTGAATCCTTGAACAAGATTTTAAAAAGTCAAAGTATTAAGTTGAGGGAGTGATAAGTATGTGACTTATCTTCCCACCACCTGGTTTGAAAAGTTTGCGAAAATTAAGATATCTACCCTTACCCTTATGCATTAACTCGTCCTTTATGCGAGCACTCGTTGAAAATCGAGTAGTTAATAGGGTTTAGATTGAGGTATGGCTGGCACGTTGCATTGGGTTTGCTTCCTAGCTGTGGGATGTCTAGGTCCTAGCTCCACATCTTTAGCTTTTTGAGCCTTTGCCTAACCAATGTTCTGGAACGAGATTAGAAGAGTCACCTACCTAGAAAAATGAGTTAAAAAGAAGAAAACATGAAAAGTAATGTAGTAGGAGGAAGTAGAAATGTATATCAAAAAAGAATGCATTCCAAAGTATTACAAAAATAACAAAAAGAGTGAGGTATAAAATAAGAAGCCAAATAAGCACAACTAGGGAGATATATACTAGATTAATCTTTGTGTTGACCTTGGGATAAAAAATGAGTAGGGAAAAAGCTACCAGTTCTTAGTAAGGCAAAGCCGAAATGGGGTCCATTAAAGTGAAGAAACAATATTAGCCCTGTTGAAAACATGGGGTTCGACTTGGTTGCCCTCTTGACAAGTCACTTTTTACACACAATAGAAGCTTAAATTTCAAGTTCGGTTCAAACCTTGGTTGGGTTGACTGAGCCATAAGAAGTTGCTCATAAGACCCAAGTCTAAGGCTAATAGAGTCTCCTATTGAATTTAGGAGGCCTGTATTTTGGTCATTTCCTTAGAACTATTGAGTCTTTGTCGTTAAGAGTTTATGTACAGTTTCTTTTGAGTTGGTAAAAAATCAAAGTCAAGATTTCTGATTCATCTCAACTCAGACTTATTTTGGTTTCGTCGAATGTTTTCCACTTTGATTTTGCTCATGGACTAGCAAAAGATAGGCATGGGGTATGATATATTCATATTTAATTAAGTAATTAATGCCTAACTAATGTTGGTTTGAGGATAATTTGGGTCTGGTTGCATTATAATAGGTTAGTTTAGTCATATTGCATCATTTTGTAAATATCACATTTTTTAGGGTTTTTATGCAATATTTCTATATTTGGTGCCTTAATGTGTGTATGTATGTCCGTGCAGGTGACGGGTTTGAACTTAATTGGAGCTCTCTTACATGGCCAAATATGTTTGAGCTCACCTAATCCTATATAGGTTAAGCCAATTTCCCATAACCTATCCCAATTAACCTTTAGACTAAGCATAATTTGGAACCCAATTCCCGACACCTAAACCCTATCCAACCTAGCTTGAGTCCCACCTATGTTGGTCAACCATGGCACCCAATTGACTAACCTATATGGTTGACCATAATTAATTAGATCCCAACCTATGATTTTCTAGAAAAACCCAACCACCTATTCCAGCATTTATCCTTTCCAACCAACCCAATTATCCACTTCTTCTTCCAACATGGTAGCCGACCATTAGCACCTAATTAACACCTATGTTGGATGACTAATTAGCATCCTAAATCTCCACCTTTAGATCCACATCATAGGGCCCTCAATAAGTTTACCTATGTTGCCTACCTAAAACCCTATCCAAAATCCCTTCGAATAAACCCTACTCCTACTCCTAATTGCCACCTAGCCGTTAGGAAAGAAGCCTATAGTCGACCATTAGGCTAGCCCTTGAAATTAGATTTAGTGGCCTTGATTCCCTTCCAAAATCCTATCACAAAAACCCTACCCAACTCTAGTTTTGTTGGCCACATCATTTAATTTAATATCCACCACTCAACCTTGATCTAATAGCCCATATCCTTCTCCACATAGCCAGCCATGAAGAACAAAAGCAACATCCATGTGGTCGGACATGTGGTGGCTTAATCATGGCCCTTTATCCATCCTAAGCGTGCATCTTAACCCTCCATTAAATCCAACAAAATCCTAACCAATCTATGCATCGATCTTTCAATCTCAACCCTTGATTCCTTGGAGTAAATCCTAGCCCTTCATCCTATGACCAAAAACCTTTATAAAAGGACCTATGGACGACCAAGGAGAAATAGTCAATTCTTCTTCCTCAATTTCATGTGTTGGAGCCCTTATCTACTCAATCATTCTTTTACTCAGGTGCAAGCCTCTTGCATTTGAGGATCCCATGCTAGTCTTTGGTGAGGTTCTGAATGTGAGCGCTTTGATCGAATTCAGTTGACACATCATAAAATTGCACCATTATTGGGTTTAAATCCCTGGCAATGGCGCCAAAAAATGATCGACGATCTGGAGAGCATGTTAATTAGGGTTAATTAATTATGTCATGGTATAGTGTCGCAATCCTGATGGATGTCGTTTATTATGTACAATTTTTACTAGTTTTATTCCAGGTTGTTCATTAAGAGGCAGTTCTTGATATATATCACTCTATTATCCAAAAATCATCTTTTATTCCAAAAATGTCAATTTTATTTACAATTTAATGAATAATGAATGAAATAATCAAAGAATGAACTAATCTAGGTCAAGTATGTACAAGAATGAATGAATTAATGTTAATGACAATGCCTTAATAATATATACAGGTATAAAGGCATCAAAAACTAATATAAACTAGTCTACATTAGTCATGTTCAATATTATCTAAGTAATGACTTAGTATAGGCACAAAAAGAATATATATATACAACTATATTACTTACTACACTAACATATACATATTATGTACACTAACACTTATAAACGTCGCTAAAAAGTCTTAAAAAAAGCCAAAAAAATATATATAGCACATAATATATACTCTACATACATACACACACACACACACATACGGATATACTATATTAATACATATATACTAATTATACATATATACTCATATAACACAACACTTTATTAATACAACACACACACACGCATACTAACACACATATACAAACTCAACACTACACAAAACACACTATACACTATACACTCAACACTTTGCTTAAACTCTAACACTTAACACGTTTAACACACACTTGACCTAAATCTAAAAATTATTGGTTGGCGGACCCAACCCTTTGCAGGATCTACAACCCACTAGGGACTGGATCAACCACTACTAATCTTGGGCCTTAGTATTTAATTAGTGTATTTGGCATAGTTTCCAACCCAGTTAGGCCAACAAACCACGACCTAGTCGCTTGCCTACACAGGCCCACTCTCTTCTCTCTCTTTCTTCCTTGGCCCAAAGCAAGGGTCATAAGATGGTAAGTGGGATCCAACCCCATACAGGATAGAAAGCCATCGCACTTGATTCGTCTTATACAGCTACAACCGCTTATCAACTCGCGATGTGGCACCTTTACGAGTGCCAAAATCTCAGCGCAATTTGTGATTTACAACCCTGTTTAGGGTTTAATTTAATGATTAAATAATTAATTATTTTATAATTAAATTATATGGTTATGAAGTTGATACCAAGGGCTTTCGATTGGCATAATTTATTTACAATAATTATATATATAGATATATTTAAAAATTCATTGAATTTATGTAAAAATACACATTTAATTTAGTGTTTATTTCTTAATTAAAGTATAAATTAATAAGTAATTGTTCAATTAACTTATGGATTAATTTGCATTATTAAGTAATTATTACATATTTTTGATTTATTTTTATCAATTTATTTCTATTCATACACATTTAAATACATGTACACATATATATATATGTATATATAGCATAAATACTATTCTATAGTATAAATAAGTTATAAATATAATGAAAATACTTCAAAATATAGTATAGAACTATACAACAAAATTTATTTCATTAGTTTATTAAATTACTAATTTAAATTGTATTAACTTAATAATATAACTAATTAACTTATAAACATAAATATGTATAATATATAGGTAAATAAATAAAGATTGGAGTAGAGTACTATACATTATAATTACTCTAAGTTATATCTATAGTTATAATTATGTTTCTAAATATATAAATAGCTATTTAAAAATACTTATGGATTATGTACATATAATATAAATAAATACATAATGATATTATTATAATAATAT